>OY728147.1:1409002662-1410293575 GCA_963277665.1 Viscum album
TGTTTTGGTCCGTTAAAATCTGAAAATCATTATATAATAAAATAATATTTTTCAATCATTTTTAAAGAGCCCCTCTTCCCCCTTATAAAAATCCCTCACCTCTAAAACAATACTTACACATCTCAAGAAACTTGGATCATCCATACTCTACCAAATAAGCTCTAAATATTCCTATCTTCCTCCTTAACTTCTTACCTGAGGCAGAAGGTACTTCAAGAAATCCTTTTGGTTCAAACCAAAGGGAGTTACCAGATTTAAAGGCAGTGTCTTCCATTAGGTACTTTTCTTTTATTTTACTTATACAACCCCCTAAAATCATTTTATTACGTTATTTTATAACAAAACTTATATCCTCAATATACTAGGTTATTTTTATGATATGTATTAAAACTAAACATACACACACCTCCGTCTAAAGGGTAACGAACATACCGTTTCTATGGTTAGTTAACTACTACCTCACAAAACAATGACTGTTCAATCTTATCCTACATACAATTATGGAGGCCATTATGATTGATATGTATTTATATGTGATGTATATTATATTTATATTGTCTATATACTTATGTATTTCTTATTTATAGCATAACTTTATGGTTTCCATAATGGGTAAATGTAATAATTTCATTTGAGAAAGTGCGGACTACTGCCACTCAAAGTGATATTACTCATTCATTCACTTCTGGGAACTTATAAAGGATGGAGATAATGAAATTATATATGATAGTATAAGGGAATTATAATAAACCTATTTTTATTAAAGCTTCCATTCCATTTAATATGAAATAGAAATGAAAGTAGCGTTCATGCGTACGTACGGCTAACGGTCTCCATAAACGGTGCATTTAATTTCTTATATTCAGATGATTTGAAATATTATAAATACATACATATCATGGGTATGTATTATATAGATGATATATATATATAATTAATATGATTCTTAATATAGTTTAATTTTTACCACATGAACAAATTGTAACTATAATAATTTCCTTTTTGACTCAAGTACCCAATATTGATAAATGGCCATTATTAACTTAAATGATTACCTAATGTTTCAATACTGGAAATAATGGCATTTTCGATGGGTCATTTGCGTCGGGATCCCGTCGCTAATAGGCTTTTGTGATGGGGTCCCGTCGCAAATAGCCCACCGCGGAAAACGGCGTCGCAACTACAATTATTTGCGACGGGCCCATCGCAAAAGGTATTATTTTCGACGGAGATTCATCCCGTCGCAAATCTTAGTTCGTATATTTGTGAAAATTTTTAAAAATCGTAATTTCGACAGGCCCGTCGCAATTAGTTTTTTTTAAAAAAATTTAAAAAATATTATCAAATTATTTTAATCAATATATTAATAATACTATTTGCGACGGGCATAGTATCCCGTCGAAAATACTAAAAAATAAATTATTAATATATTATTAATATATTATTTTAATTAATATAATAATAATCCAATTATAATTCAAAAAAATATTAATAAATTATTTTAATTAATATAATAATAATAGAATTATAATTCAAAAATAAAAAATAATAGAATATTAATAAATGATTTTAATTAATATAATAATATTAGAATTATAATTCATAAATAAAAAAAAATATTAATAGATTATTTTAATTAATATAAAAATAATAGAATTATTTTACATTCAAATATTAAAATAATTCTAATATTACAAAAAATATATAATTAAATTATAATATTATAAAATTTAAATATATATATATAATTTAATATTATAAAATATAAATAATATTATTATTCATATTAATATTGTTATTTCAAAATATAATATTATTAATATTTTATAATGAGACAGAAACTACGAATAGAAAAAATTCATATTTTGATTTAACAAACTTTATAACATAAAAACAAACTCTAATCTGAAAGAGGGGGGAAGGGGGAGGGGGGATCTGCAGATGCTGCTGGAGAAAACATCATCCCTAAAGCATGAGTGAGTCGGTTCATGTACTCCATCTGCTCCTGATGCTGCTGCTGCCACCGACTCATCTGCTCCCCTTACAGTTGTTGTTGGCGTCGACGCTCCTTCTCATGTTGCTTCTACTGCTGACGCATATGCTCCTGCTCCTGTCGAAGACTCTCTATCAGTGCAGTCTGAGATCGGAACAGATCCTCATTCTGTGTAGCAGAAGAAGATGCACGAGCTCCTCTCGAGCTGGACGCCAACATCGCAGCACTGCCATAATAATCTCCGGGAGTCAGTCGAGAGTTGATACCAACTACCCGGCCCTTCTCGAAGGCATACTGGGTGGCCTGCATCAATGCCGCCTCATCAAACTGACGACCAGTGGTCAGATCTGATGACTCAGCCTGACTCTCAGGCCGGGTCTGTGACGATGCGGCCTCATGTGACTCCTGTAAATGTAATTTAAAATTAAAATTGTGAATATATTAAATTCTGTTAATTTTTAAACATGAAAACAAATAATACTGACCAAGATGTGACACTAACGATCACCTCTGAGCTCCCCAGTAGTAGGATCACTATACATCCTCCGATATACATTGTACTCCGTAATATCAGGGTGCTCGACAGGCTATAAGAATAAAAAATAAACTGTTAATATTTATAGTTATATAAAATATTTATAAATAATGTACGTACTAGATGCTATCTATGAGTACTGAAAGTATGACTCCCAGCTCGATGAGTCACCTCATGTCTCCCCCGATTCTGCCTCCCCACTGATGATCTCTTCTGAAAGGCATCACTCAACCAGTGCACACATAATCCATCCCATACATGGGAATAAATGTCCTCTAGTCGGTGTACTCTACATGAATCGTCAAAAACTGACACTCCTGCTTTCTTCGTGGCAGATTTTCTTAAATTGTGTAATAACTGACGAAAGCGATCACGCATGGCCACCTCCCATGCCTCGTGGATGGCGTCACGCATGGTATCCTCGATCGGATACCATAAACCCTACAAATAAATCAAAATATCAAGTTAGAAATGAAATAATTTTCAAAATAAAAATTATTTATTTACGTACGTACCAACCAATGGCCGAACATGGCCTGCTGCACATCAATGGGAATCTGCTCCCATGTGGTCCAAGGCTGAGAGAAATAGTTGTGCAAAATAGTGCTACCATGTCCGACTGCTATATGCGGAAAACTGTAAAAATAATAAACATTTATTATGTGAATAGATTAATGAAATCTTAGTCAAATCCACAGGTTTTCACACAGGTTATTATACCTCCGTGTGCGTGGATCAAACCCAAGATGTGGACGTCGCTCAGGGAAGGGGTCAGGAATCATCACTCGTGCAAGACCGCTCCCCCTCTGCATACTCCATGGAGCACCTACAGGATTAGGGTCATCTTCCAGCATCTCATCCGCATCGAAAGGCAGGTCAGTATCCGCCAACTCACGAAATGTGTCGTCGTCCATCTGAAACAGAAAATGTTAATGTTGTTAGAAAATAATTGATAATTAATATTATAAATACATATATATTAGTTATGATTGTATATAAATACCATGAAATTATATCAGTGTTCATCTTCATCATCATCTTCATATATGTCAATTTCATCTTCATATTCCTCCTCAACATCATCGATATCCATTCGAGTTCTAGTTGCTTAATCTCTTACCATTTCAAATTCATATGTGACATCATTAACATCATCGTTATCACCGACTCTTAAAAGTGGGGTGTCGTCATCGATACTCATGTCTCTTTGTAAAAAATATTGATTTTTAGTACTCTCTTGAAAAACTTCAATTCATTGCACATTAGTGAAAGCACATGCACATTGACTAAACTGATTGTCTCGAATTTTGATTTTTATTATACTCCACCAATCAGTCAACTCTCTTGATGTAGCACAGTACTTTGCGTAATAAACTTGATGTGCCTGTTGAGCCAATAAGAATGGTTCATTTACTACGATAACACTTTTACATTTAATATCGATTATTCCATGAGTCGGATGAACATGCACGCCTCTCACTGTATCCAACCACCGACATTTGAACATGGTTATGTAATGATGTCGAAGATAATAGAGTTCAATGATTTCATCAAGTATTCCATAAAAGTCAACTTCATTTTCTCGATGATGAGATCCTCTCAAGATAACTCCACTGTTCATTGTTTTTTTTGATTCCCCATATGCATGTGTGTGAAATAGAAATCCATTCACCACATATTCATTATAAGTTTTAACAAGTTTGGAAGGTGGGTTACTCAATATACATAACCGTCTATCAATTTTATCAGCATGACGAGACACCTAAAAATTTGTGAAATAAATATCAATATAGTAAACTGTACATTGAATGAGTTTCTAAAAGATAATGAAATTATGTTACTAGTTTTTGAAACCACTGAGAGAAATTTTTCTGTCGACGTTCTTCGAGAGCAGCTGCTGTAATTTGTGGAATTTTTTTTCTTGATATGATTATCATACAACCTATAAAAAAAAGTTATTTACTGTAACATAAATGATAGAATAAGTGATATAAACACTTACAGTACAACTGATTTCATCTCTTCACAGTTGAGCTGAATATACGTATGAGCTCTGTGATGTTCATCCTCCAAAAGCCAGCTTTCATAAAATTCACCAAAACCATGCTCTGGCTGGTTAAAAACAGATAATTGATTGTCGCTTTCATCAATATTCCTCTCGTTCCATCCCATTCAGTTGTGTTTTGAAGGATACTCAGATTCAAAATAATGGGAGCAGAAAAAAGATATTTCCTCTTGCAAATAAGCTGCTGCAATAGATCCTTCAACAGATGCTTTGTTACGTACTTTTCTTTTCAATTTTTGCATGCATATTTCAAATGGGTACATCTATAGAAACTGTACTGGACCTCCATATTTGGATTCATATGGAAAATTTAACATCAAATGTTCCATTGAGTCGAAGAAAGACGGCAGAAATATTTTTTCCAGTCAACATATAATTATAACAACATCTTCATCAAGTTTTCATAGAGCATCATAATCTGCTGTAGCCGCACAAATTTCCCGAAAAAAATGATACATGTCTGTTATGGAATCCCAAATCACAGAATTCAACAGACCTCTTAATCCAATGGGTAGAAGTATTTCCATTATAACATGACAATCATGACTTTTTAATCAAGTAATATGACCATTCTTTACACATCTACCCAAATTGGATGAACAACCATCTGGAAGTCTCAAATCTGCAATCCACTAACAAAATAATAAACGGTTTTCTTTAGACAGTGTATAAGATGCTTTTGGTTTCAGTAACATTTCTGTTCTGACATTCTCAAATACTTCCAGTTCTGGACGCCTGCAAATTTGGGAAAGATCTAAACGTGCATTTACATTGTCTTTGCTCTTTCCTGGAATATCCAAAACTGTATGAAACAAATTATCAAAACAGTTCTTCTCAATATGCATGACATCCAACATGTGGCGGACCAACAAATCAGACCAATATGGAAAATCCCAAAATATGCTACTTTTAATCCAATTGTGTCCTTTCCAAAAACCAGAAATTTTCTGTTGGTTTATTGTGGGACAAAAAGTGATGGGAGGTAATGAAAATAAAATTGATTTTAACTCCAAACCTGATAGCATTTTTGGAGGTCCATCCCTTTCAATTGTTCCTTTTTTAAAATGAGATCTGTTTCTGGGAAAAGGATGATCAGCTGTTAGAAATCTGTGATGACAGTCAAAATAACAAGGTTTCCTTCCATGAATGAGCATAAATGCTTTGTTCTCTCCCATACTGTAAGGACATGATTTATGACCATGTGTACTCTAGCCAGATAACATCTCATAAGCCGGTAAGTCACAAATTGTCCACATCAATGCTGCTCTCAGTATGAAATTCTGTTTCATAGCAACATCATATGTACTAACACCAGTACTCCACAATAAACTTAATTCATCAATCAACGGTTTTAAATAAACATCAATATTTTTCTTCGGATGTCCTGTAATTAGTAAAGTCAAAAAGATATATGGCTCCTTCATCAACATCCATAGAGGTAAATTGTACGGAGTTAAAAAAATAGGCCAACATGAATATTGACTACCATGAGATCCGAACGAACAGAAACCATCAGCGGAAAGGCCAAGTCGAACATTTCTAGCTTCTAAAGAAAAGGATTGATGCACTCTATCTAAATGTTTCCATGAATCACCATCAGTTATATGATTCAAGCTTTTATCTGTTGAAATATTCGCTTTATGCCATGACATCATTGTCACTGTATTCTTAGACATGAATAAATGCTGATGTCTGGATGTTAGCGGAAAATATCTCAACTATTTTACAGGAATCAAACCAGACATCCCATGTTGCCCTTTGTTATATCTCAGTTTCCCACATGTGGGACAACTATCCACCGACTCATTTTCCCCAGAATATAAAAATAAGTCATTTAAACATGCCAAACCAGCCTCTTACTCTAATAGTAATTTACAGGCAAAACATTTCCTTCAGGTAACAGTGTTTTAAGCAAAGAAAATATCTGGTAAAAATGGGTGTTTGACATTCCGTTATCTGATTTGATAGCCATAAATTTTTCAATTGCTTCTAATTTGCTCATCTTGCATCCAGGATATAATGCATCCTCAGCAGACCTCAACAACTCATAAAATTCAGACGGTGCCAACTCAGAATTTGAATCTATATCAGCCGGAGTTTCTGTATGTTGAACAGATGAACATCATTTACTAAATATTGAAACCAGGATGGATCCAGAATCAAGTTGGTATCACCTACTATGGAACTGCATTCACCGTGTTGATACCAAAAAACATAATCTGGTTGAAAACCAAAACGCAAGAGATGTCCCCCCACTTTGTCAAACATGTCAAACTTTCTCAATGTACATTTTCTACAAGGGCATTTTATTTTTCGTTCTGAAATAAATTCAGGATTTGATGCCGCAAATGATAAAAAAGTCTCCACACCCTCTATATATACTGGATTTAAACTAGAACCATTTGGATTTCTACGTTGATTTATCCATATGTGGTCATCTAATAATGACTGTTGATGACCTCGTTGTTCCATATTTTTCTATAAAATATAAAAGCATTACTGGTTTTGAATAATTTGTTAGAAAAATCACTCAAGAAAAGTTTTAATATGTTGAGAATAAAGAAAAACATGTTACGAATTTTGATAATTTTAATATTATATTGATTTTTTATTATTTTAATAATACTAATATAATTTTTTCATAAATATTAATTATATAATAATAACATTATTACATTATTAGTATATTTAATTTTTAATATTAAAATAATATAATTTTCTATATTATATACAATTCACCTTTCATCTGTGTGTTTAACATTCTGTCTCCACATGTAATATTTGCATTCACTTTCAGCTCTCCATTGGCGAGTAGGTTGATAATTCTGAAAAAGAATGCAAATATTACATGTGGAGACAGAAAATACACATATGAAAAGAGAATTGTATATAATATAGAAAATTATATTATTTTTGTATTAATAATAAAATATAAAAATAATGTAATAATGTTACTATTCTTAAATATTAGTAATTATTCCAAATTATTGGTAATTATTTCAAATTATTGGTAATTATTCCAAATTATTGGTAAATATTGGTAAATATTAGTAAATATTGGTAAATATTAGTAAATAATGGTAAATATTGGTAAATATTGGTAAATATTTGTAAATATTGGAAAATATTAGAAAATATTGGTAATTATTGGTAAATATTGGGAATTATTGGTAAATATTGGTAATTATTGGTAATTATTACTATTTATTACTAATTATTGGTATTTATTACAAATTATTACTAATTATTGGTAATTATTACTAATTATTGGTAATTATTACTAATTATTGGTAATTAATACTAATTATAACTAATTATTGGTAATTATTAATAATTATTACTAATTTGTGGTAATAATTGGTAATTATTGTTAATTATTGGTAATTATTACTAATTATTGGTAATTATTACTAATTATTGGCAATTATTACTAATTATTGGTAATTATTAGTAATTATGGATAATTATTTGTAATTATTGGTAATTATGGATAATTATTGATAATTATTACTAATTATTGGTAATTATTACTATTTATTACTAATTATTGGTAATTATTACTAATTATTGGTAATTATTACTAATTATTGGTAATTATTACTAATTATTGGTAATTATTACTAATTATTTGTAATTATTACTATTTATTGGAAATTATTACTAATTATTGGTAATTATTACTAATTATTGGTAATTATTGGTAAATATTACTAATTATTGGTAATTATTACTAATTATTGGTAATTATTACTAATTATTACTAATTATTCCTAATTATTACTAAATATTACTAAATATTACTAATTGTTACTAATTATTACCAATTATTACCAATTATTACTAATTATTAGTAATTATTACTAATTATTGCTAATTATTAGTAATTATTACTAATTATTTCTACTTATTACTAATTATTACTAATTATTACTAATTATTACTAATTATTGGTAATTATTACTAATTATTAGTAATTATTACTAATTATTACTAATTATTGGTAATTATTACTAATTATTGGTAATTATTACTATTTATTACTAATTATTGGTAATTATTACTAATTATTACTAATTATTGGTAATTATTATTAAATATTACTAATTAGTGGTAATTATTGGTAATTATTTCTAATTATTTCTAATTATTACTAAGTATTACAAATTATTACAAATTATTACTAATTATTACTAATTATTATTAATTATTACTAATTATTGCTAATTATTACTAATTATTACTAATTATTACTAATTATTACTAATTATTACTAATTATTACTAATTATTGGTAATTATTACTAATTATTACTAATTATTGGTAATTATTACTAATTATTGGTAATTATTACTAATTATTACTAATTATTGGTAATTATTACTAAATATTACTAATTATTGGTAATTATTATTAATTATTACTAATTAGTGGTAATTATTGGTAATTATTTCTAATTATTACTAATTATTGGTAATTATTACTAGTTAATGGTAATTATTGGTAATTATTTCTGACTAATGGTAATTATTGGAAATTATTTCTAATTATTACTAATTATTGATAATTGTTACTAATTATTGGGAATTATTACTAATTATGGATAATTATTGGTAATTAGTAAATTATTACTAATTATTGGTAATTATCGGTAATTATTACTAACTATGGATAATTATTAGTAATTAGTAAATTATTACTAATTATTGGTAATTCTTGGTAATTCTTGGTAATTATTACTAATTATGGATAATTATTGGTAATTATTACTAATTATGGATTATTATTGGTAATTATTACTAATTATTGGTAATTATTGGTAATTATTACTAATTATTGGTAATTATTACTAATTATTGCTAATTATTGGTAATAATTTTTAATTATTACTAATTATTGGTAATTATTGGTAATTGTTACTAATTATTCCTAATTATTTTTAATTATTACTAATTATTACTATTTAGTACTAAATATTGGTAATTATTACTAATTATTGGAAATTATTACTAATTATTGGTAATTATTACTAATTATTGCTAATTATTGGTAATTATTGGAAATTATTACTAATTATTGGTAATTATTACTAATTATTAGTAATTATTGCTAATTATTACTAACTATTGGTAATTATTGGTAATTATTACTAATTATTCCTAATTATTGTAATTTATTACTAATTATTAGTATTTATTCTTAATTATTGGTAATTTTTACTAATTATTCCTAATTACCATTAACTATGAACAATGAATACTAATAATTTAAATTTATTAAGTAAAAAAACAATGTAAACATAATTAAATTACAACTAATTAAGAATAATTGAAACTAATAAAAAATTTAAAATAAATATTAAATAAAAATGAACATAAATACCTTTAAAATTGATCTGAGGTTGATCTCTGATCATTGTTGAAAACTTCAATATCAACTCCGAAAAAAAATTAATCTTATGAAATGTTGAACTCTAAAAATAGAGTTTTGAGAGAAGTAGAAGATAGAGTTTGAGAATGAATGAAAAAAAATGGATGGGGGTATTTATAGGTTAGCTTATTTGTGACGGGTTTATTTGCGACAGGTATCCCATCGCAAATAGTATTATTTGTGATGGTACCCGTCGCAAATAACTTAGCCCGCATTTATTATGGTCAACGGTTAAATAGTTATTTGTGACGGGTCCCGTCGCAAATAATAACCTACCGACATACTATTTGCGACGGGGGTATATTCCCGTCGCAAATATCTTTTACCGCCGCCGGTTATTCGCGACGGGCGGTAACCGGCCGTCGCAAATAACTTTTCCTGTCGCAAATACCCATTTTTCCCGTAGTGTTTATAGCATGGTAAAAAGTGATATAATAGGAATATTAAACATTAAAAAGGTTCTTAATCATGTATAAATTAACTTTAGTTTATTATTCAAGATATTAAAGTTCAAACGGGTAAATTTGGACATGACATTAGGGGATTCTTATCTCACATTTAATTCCTTGATATTTTCGATGCTTGCAACTTAATTATTGCATCTTGTGTATTGTGTAATTAAATTTGTTATATATAATCATAATTATCTTTATATTCATTGTAATATGTGATTCTTTTGGTGGTTATTAACTTTTGTTCGAACAACATGATCGATTACAACGTGGTATTGTGTTTTCATCTCTCTTTCTAATCGTATGAGATTCATGCAATGTTGGACACTATTTTCATTTTTGTTATAAGGAACCAGCCTTAGTATGATACATATTCTTGAATTAAATGAATAATTCACATTGAGGATCTTTTCAGGTTTAGTGTTTTAGAGAATTAATACATTACTATTAAATATCAAAGATTACAAAGTAGGCACATCTACTCAGTTTCTATTTTTTAACAAAATAAAAACTCTTGAACAAAAGAATCATGTCATGTTCCTTGTTTTAGACAAGATAACATTTCCTTGATCCCATCCTTGATCCTATTCCACTTTATGTCATGTGAAAAACATTTCAAAAAAACATGGGATGAGCATAAAAAGCTCAGTAAAGTTTATAACAACACAGAGAGAAAACATTAGTCCATGTATACATAAGAATCAATGAAATCATACTTTACTCATAAAACAGAAGTAATTTAACATATCTCATTAAATCATAAGATTTTGGAATAACTCATAGAAATCATAAGATGTAAAGGTAACTTGGGGCATTCATAACATTCTTACGTTGGAAGTAACCCTCATGGTTACGTTTGAATACCCATTACAGTATATTCCCTAAATCTCTTCGGATAAACCTTAGTGTTTAACTCCTTTGCATTACCCAATTCATTGGAGTGCAGTCAATGGATCACCCTCCCTTAGTTTATCACGGAACCTCCCATATTCATAAACAATGCCCAAGAACCATAACATAATCGTATCACATAAAATATGCATAAAAGAAACATAACATTCCCACATTTCAATCACAAGATATCAAAAACACTTTGATATAATCAAAACATTATCAAGACCATTTTCAATACAAAAATAAAATAAAAGCTAAACATGGAATTTATTTTTCATATAAAAAAGGGTAAATCTTGTAGAGGGATCCGAAACTCAAATAATGGTCATGGAGGCAGAGAAGTCATTGTCGCCACATACGTAAAAACATTCCCTTTTTTCATTTAGTAAAACGATTAGTATAAAATGATTCCTTTTAAATAAAAGTAAAATTCAAAGGGGTTTATACACCGTATAAAATAAAGTTGTGTATAAAACAATATATGCCTCAATGAAAGGAGATTGAGACCAAGTCCCTTACCAATTTGAAGCTTTTAACATTTTAAACCAATAATATCCATAAAAATAAATCCTTAAAACCCATTTTGAAAACATGTATATTAATGAGAAATATTAATAAGAATAAATCATTAAAACATCTAAAAGGATATTTTAGTTAAAGAGTTTTTAACAAAATGAGAGACACTTGAAATCAAATAATTGAGGAATAAAATATACTCAGAAATTTATAATATCATTAGAATAAACGTATTCATGATATAATATTCCAAAGGACAGTATATACACCATATAATAGTGAATTGATACATTACAACAATGATGTCTCAATAGAAATGTAAAATGAGATGAAATCCCTTATAAAGAAGGTATCCTTAAATTAAGGATAAATAAATCTCATAATTATGTGTGAAAAATATAAATACACCCAACATAAGTGGATATTTAGTGTAAAACAACCATAGGTCATTCGCACATATTCATAGGATGACATATTCAATAACTACAAGTCGAACCCAAAGAAATCTAAATTGGGTTAAGAAGTTCCCTTGTTAAAATTCGACACCCTAACGGCATCACATTAAAATTTAGAAAACGAGTTGATGAGACAAAAAGGGTATCTCATCACTTGGAAATAAATTTTACATCATTAAGGATATACAGGAACATATCCCAACAAAATAAGATGTAAATTAAAATACCTAACAAAAGAAGTCTTTTAAAAAGATGAGGGTGAAATGTTCCATTACCGACATGGGTGAATTTTAAAATGTAGACCCCGTGAAATAAGGACTATATAACATTGATTTAAATACTCATAAATTAAATTATATAACACAAATAGTAGAATAATGGGATGTTCATAAACCAGTAAAAGGAAATGGTGGCAAATGTAGCATAAATCCCCTGGGAATAAAAGTTAGATGAAAAATCTGTTTCCAAAACTCACCAGCCTAACGGCGCAACATAAGACTTCCAAAAATGGATTTATGAGATCAAATAGGGTCTCTCATAATATGAACATAAAAAGTACAGAATTAGTAATATAAAATAGCATCCCCAAACATAATGAAGATGAGTATAAAAGAAATGACCTAAAAGAGAGTAGTTAAAAAGAAAGAGAGAGGTAGGATCCCTTACCTCGTGTCTGACATGACTCGATCGTTCTTTAATCTCCTGAAAAATAAACTAGAGTTAATTTATACTTTATTAAGAAAATTTTTTATGTTCATTATTCATTTTATATCATTTATAACCATTTTATGAACATTATGTAATTATTTATGTTAATAACGGTCGTTTTGTCGATCATTGGTACTTGAGTCAAAAAAACATATTATAATTACAAGTTGTTCATGTGGTAAAATATCCATTATATCCATAATTATATTCATGATGTATATATCATATATATAATATATATCCAGTATATACATGAATTTATAATATTACCTAACATTTAGAGGTAATAAAAGAAATGCATCGTTCATGGAGATGTAAAGCCGTACGTATGCATGAAAGCAACTTTCATTTCTATTTCATATTAAAGGGAATTAAATCATAATTATATAGAAGTATATTATAATTCCAGTATAATATCATATATAATATCATTAACTCCATCCTTTATACATCTCACATATGGCATTAACGAATCAAATCACTTTGAGGGGGCAGCAGTCCGCACTTCCTAAAATGAAGATAGCGTGTTTACCCATAAAGGAAATCATAAAGGTATTCCATTAATAAAAAATACATAAGCATAAGAAAAATATAAATATAATATATATCATATATAAATATAGGGATAACTTAATGGCCACCATGAAAGGTGTTAAAATAAGATTGAAAAATCGTCGTTCCGTGAGGCAGAAATTTTCTATCCACAGAAACATTATGTTCTTTTACCATTAGACAAAGGTGTGTGTAAGGGTATCTAAAATATATCACATAATAACATCCTACTATATTGAATATACTGGTTTTGTTAAAAAAACAATGGGATTAAAATATTTTAGGGGGTTGTAGAAGCATGATAAAACAAAAGAACACAAGTGATGACATTACCTTTAAATCAGGTAACTCCTCTTGGTTTAAACCAAAGGGTTTTCATTAAGTGATTTCTACCTAATGTAAGGATTATAGGATGAAGATCAGGATGTGGAGAGATATAATTAGTATAGTTTGGCCTAGCAAAAGGCTTTATAGGTGTGGTTATGGAGGTAGAGGTGGGGGCATTTTATAAGATGGAGGAGGGGCACTCTTGAATTTCATGAAAGTTACTTTATTATAAAATGAATTTTTGGATATTAAAGGTCCCGAAATTATATATTTCAATGGTATGGTGATAAGGGTTCGAAATACACCCATCCAATAGGTTTTTGACAAGTGTATGTTTTATATTTTACCTTATCATCTCATTTTATTTAAATCGTTCATTAATGAGGTAATCACTACATCATCACGGTGTCATAAATAAATTTATTTATTTAATTTATAAAATTGATAAAAAAAATATAAGGATGTAGGAAATATTTTTATATTTCTAATAAATATTTATAGTTAAAAGTATGACTTGTATAACCCCATGTAAAAATTGTTTTAGTAAAACAATACATGTTTGTGACATTTTTATTTTAACATTAAATAAAAAGTTATTAATATCATTTTCCTACCAAAGTGGCTCCATGGGGTCACCATGTTGACCCATGGATTTTCTTGGACTTCCATGACTCATAAAATAAGGGTAGGACATGTTACAAGTTCAGTTCATATTATTATAACATTATCATTACCTTAAATTACACTAAATACCTTTAATCACGATTAATAAAAATTAAAAGTAACTTTTCACAAAAAAATATTTCAATCGCATTGAACCAGACATTACATCCTAATTGAAACCATGTATGTTGGATTTTTTAAATTCAAATCAAATAAGTGGTAATTTTTAATTTAAAAGAAAAATTACTTTTTTAACTACAACTTAGTGGTTTCACTATTCATCAAAAATTGAAGTTTTTCAGAAATATACCAAAAATTCACCCTACGATATATTTGATATTCCGAATTCAAAAAAGATGTCCATTTTACAAAATACTAAACATATAAGTTTCAATAATTAATTTAATAATTAATTCCTGTTGTCAGAACACATAGCGTGTTTATAAGAAACATTATCTATTAAATGATTGACACTGGTTTAAGTCCAATTTCCAAGTGAAATTTATTTCAATGACCACCATTTGATTAAATGGTAAAAATATATTCTAATTTCACTTTATAACCAATTAAAAATATGATCTAATCATATAAATAAATTTGATTAAAAAGATTTTTTGAATTAAAATACAACATTTTTCTTTTATTCATTAAAAATGGACTTTATAAAAAAAAAATAACAAAAACCTACACAAAGTAAATTTTGATATACCCATTCTATAGAAGGAATTTATTTCATAAAATATAACATATAAAATTTTCAACAAGTGGATTTAAAAAGGGTTCTCCATCAAAAGGTGGTTAATCAACCTTTTAAAGAATATTAGAATATTTACGCTTAAAATTGGATTCATTCGCATTTTAAGCCTCTAACATTTATTGGATAAAAGAAAAAATATTTTTCAAACATATATAATCATTTTGTAGTTAGTTCTGTTCATTCCTTCCATTACAACGTCTAGGCGTTAACTACCATTTATAATAATATTATTTTCTTGTTAGGGTGCGACATAAGATTTCCAAGAAAATTGTTGTTGCGTATTGGGTACGCCATCGAGCATAGAGTTCCCTTTAAATTAATATTAAAATTTTATTCACCAATATGGATAAATATAAAAATGACATATTTATTTTCCTGGGGTGTCACATTTTTGGTGTATGTGTTACCCATGATTTTATTCTTTCTGTAATATATAATAATTTATGTTTCTATATATATTCAATTTATCTTCCTTCATTCATGGGTCGTACGTTTCATAGGTTACCAAATTAGTAAGGGAACATTTCCTCCTCCACTTTTTAAATGACTAGTTTTTTTATATCATTTAATTTACATCTTATTATATTGGGATAGGTTTTTCTATTTCATTATTTCTTTAATTTTAATGTCCATGTGATGATATACCCTTTTATCTCTCCTAAACTCATTTTAGGATTTTTAATGTGATGTCGTCAGTCTGTCGATTTTTTGTGAGGGAACTTCTTTACTCAATATCCATTCTTGGGGTTAAACTTATACTTTTTGATTTTATTGTGCTAGGAATATTTGTGAATTAACTATTATTGTTTTACAATTATTTTCCATTTATATTGGGTGTGTTATTATTTTTCACACATAATTATGTCATTTATTTCTCCATAATCTAAAAAATATGATATTTCCAAGGGATTTTTTCTCAACTTACATTCCATTGAGACATATTTTTTATTATACACCAATTCACTTTTATATGGTGTATATACAACCTATTGAAATATTATATCACAATCATCCTTAATCTCATGAAATTATATGTTTTTATTAATGTAATTATTCAATTATTTGTATTCAAGCATCTCTCTTTTAGTTAGGATCTCTTTAACTAAAATATAGTTTTAAATGTTTTAATGATTTATTCTTCTAAATTGTTCTCATTAATTTCTATGTTATAAAAATTGGTTTAAGGATTTATTTATATAGACATGAATGTTTCTAATTATAATTTCTTTTAAAATTGTCAACGTGTTATGGGAAACTTTGATTCAAAGATCTATTTATTAAATATTTTAAATGGTTTTGAAAAATATTTGTATAAATCACTGATTATGTCAATATCTTCAAATGATATAATATAATGGATATATTGAAATTTTATGTTTCCATTATTAATCTTGTATTTTTTATAAATATGTTATGTTTATTTGGAATTGATTAAGAGTATGGTTAGTTCTGTGGTACACCTAGCGAGGGTGGGCTCGAGATTGCTCACCAATGTATTGGGTAATGTGATAGAGGTAAACGTTAATGTTTCTCCTAAGAATTTTAGAGAATATATAATGATTGGTATTCCAAACGTAACTCCATATATAGATGGTAAATCTATAAGGTAAGTATGTTATGTATTCCATATGTTACATTTATTATTAATGATATTTGTGTTCTATTCATAAATCTTATGATTTCATAAGGAATGTTATGATTGAAAAGTATGGTTTCATTGATTTGTATTTATTGATAGGATAATGTTTTCCTTCCTTGTTTTATAACCCTTACTGAGATTTTTATTCTCATCCCAGGTTTTGAAATGTTTTTCTCAGGACATAAAGATGAATATGGTCAATGATGGGATCAAGGAAAAGTCATGTTGTCTAAAATATGAAACTAGACATGTTTCTTTTTTTAATTATTTTATTTTATGAAAAAAACTTTAACTAAGAAGAATTTTATACTTTGTAATTTTTGATACATAATAGTTATGGCCTAAATCTCTAAAATAGTAAACCTGAAAAGATCTTCAATGAGAATTATTGACATTATTAATGATTATGTAATGTTTAAGGATGAGTCCTTATAGTTGGTATCAGAGGTCGTTTTAGATAACTTTAGAGGTTATGGTGTTATTTATGCATAAGTAACATAACCATAATGGTTAGCATATTAGAATGATTAATATTAATTTTAGATGTGATAAATGGTTATTAAATTTTTGGGTGCTAAATGATAAGTATTACAAGACATTTTAGAATAAAATATGTTATGGTTATTATTGAGAAATTTGTCACATTTTTTTGGAGTGTTATGAAATTTTATATTATTTGAAAAAGGACTACACACAGACCGTGTGACAACCCGTCATGTCAGAAAAAGCTATAGGAATCGAACCCACAACAAAAGTGCGATTGGGATTTATCATCTACCAATGAACTACATGAAGTCCCTAGTTTTTACGACTAATGTATTTAGTTAAATGATTTTATGGATCAATAATAATGTTATATGGGATCTTATGTTTTATCAAATGGACATAATTATTATAGGAAAATGATGTGGTGATTAAGAGATAAATGTTATTTTGGAAGACAATCTCTCTTTTGGGAACACAATATGCTAATGAAAAATATAATACTATGAGATTTAATTTTTGGATTAATGTTATAAATATTATTTTGGATGAATCTATATTCTTATTATGGACATAAGTTTCTTTGGGTTATTTATTGAAATGATTAACCTATCAGAGAGAATGTGTGATTAGGTTAATTACACTTCATTATGAGACATTAAGAATAGTATATGTTTTTGGTAATAAATTTTTTGATTATTTTGGATGATTATGTGATTCAATCGTTCTGAGTTTTTGGTTTCAATATTAAATAGGATTAATTGGAATAATTTTTTATACAGCTGAATATTGAATGGTCTTTCTTGATCTTTGTGAACGTTTTGTTGAATTTTGGAGACTAAGAGTAGTATTTCTTTTTATATAGGAATATCCTTTTGGGGATTATTTGATCTCATACTATCCAATTTTGTTTTTGGATATTGTATAAAGATAGGGGAAATATATGTTTCATATTTTGTGGATCATGTTATTCTCTAGAAGATTATTATAGTACATTTTATGGGACCATGTCATCTTGAATACCAAGATTTCGGAAAAAATACGAGTTTTTTGTAGAACATTTATAAATGATGATAGTCTACATGTAAAGTAATTATGTTTCCTTATGTTCTTATTCAATCTCATAAATAAATTTTAAAACATTATAAAAAGTAACATAGGAAAAAATGTTGTCTGTTTACTTTTCCTACTGGGAAATGAAGGTCTATTTAACACATCACAAATTTGTATATTTTCTTGTTTTTAACTTTCTCCCAATCATGTATTCAATCCCTCTACATGAAAATATGACACTTAGTTTCGCCTCAATATCCATGTTTTCATAGAATCCACGTATGAGTTATATTGGGTGAGCTTTTTACTTATCTTTCATTATTTTTTAATGTGATAGTTTTATTTTCTCTTTTTATGATTTGGTACATTCAATGATGTTTCCAAACCCAATTTTAAAATGGAAATGACTCAATTTCAAAACGTGGGATGAATGTAACATTCCAGAAAAATAAATAATATGAAATTTTAAAATTTATTAATTTTTTGGAATTAAATATTAATTTTATTTTATAGGGGATGATTTATTCAATGGCATACGTGACACACAACAATGGGTTTCTCCGAAGTCTTATGTTGCACACAATTCTGAGTCATACAGAAAAATAATAATATAATATTATTTTAAAAATTAATTAACTCATATTCATTTTAATGGTGGGAATAAATAATCTAACTACAATATAATTATAAACGTTTTTTATTGTTTTTACATTTATCCAATAAATATTAGAGACATAAAATGTGAATGAATCTAATTTTAAGGATAACTTCTCTAATAATATTTAAAAGGTTGATTTACCACCTTTTGATAGTGAACACTATTCAAATATAGTTTTGGTCAATTTTATATGTCCTATTTCATAAAATAAAATTCTTCTTTAGGATGTATAAATCAAAATTTACTTGGGTTAAATTTTTAGTATTTTTCTAATAATGTTCAATTTTTAATAAATAGTGTAAAATACTGCATTTTAATTCAAAACTACCTTTTAATGAAATGTATTTATATGGTTGGATTATATTTTTAAATGTTTTTAAAGTGTTATAAGATTATATTTTTACCATTTAATCCAATTTTGGTCATTGGATGAAATTTCACTTTGTAATTGGACAAAAACAAGTGTCAATCTTTTAATAGTAATTATTTCATAAAACCACACCTTTTGTTATTACAACATGAATTAATATTAATTTAATTAATGTAACATAAAAATTTTAAATTTGGTAAAATAGAAATCATTTTTGAATTAATAATATCAAATATAGCTTAGGCTAAATTCTTGGTATTGTTCTAAAAACCATCAATTTTGGATGAATAATGTAAACACTAAGTAGTAGTTAAAAACCCGAATTTTTTATTTAAATGAAATATTACCTCTAATGTGAATTGAATTTTTAAAATCATAAATACATGGTAGTTAATATTATATTAAATTTTGTTTAATATGTTTAATATTATTTTTGGTTAATTATAACCTTGAACATTTTTTTACCTTAGTTAAAGGTAAATAGGGTAATACAAAGTAAAAATAATATTATAATAATATAAAATTACCATAATAATTTTCCTAACATTATTGTATGGTTAGTTTATGGCCAATAAAATACTTTGGTAATACTTGTTTCCTTTGAATTTCATTTGTGTCAGATAATGACATTTATAACATTTTCATTAAAATAAAAATAAAAATATCATAAACATGTATTGTTTTGATAAAATAATTTTAATATGGGTTTATATAATTCATATATTTGACAATAAATATTCATTAGAAAGATAAAATAATTTTTTACATAATGTTAATATATTTATTATTTTTAGACATCATATAAATAAAATAATTTATGATATAATAATGATGCAGTGTTTACCGTAGTCTTGAATGATTTAAATAAATAAGATTATAAAAATTAAAAAAATATCTGATACCTATAAAAATATTTTTGGATGATTTTATTTAGAACAATTGTAATCTTATATTCTTCATTAATATATTTTTGACCTTTAAAAAATGAAAATAATTATATAATAAAAAAATATTTTCAAACATTCCTAAAGAGCCCCTCCTTCCCCTTATAAAAATCCATCACCTATAAACCTTTAATCACACGTCTCAAGCCACTTGGATCATCCATACTCACCCCAAATAATCTCAAAATATCTCCATATTCCACATATAAGCCTTGCTTTAAGAAGAATTCACTTCCATAAATCCTTTTGGTTCAAACCAAAGGGAGTTACACAATTTAAAGGTAAGGTCTTTTCTTAAGTTCATTTCTTTTATTTTACTTCTCCAACACCATATAATGATATTATTCCTTTATTTCATAAAAATATCCAAAATATACTAGGTTATTCTTATGATAATTATTCAAACTACACTTACACACACCTCCGTCTAATGTCTAAATAACATACTATTTCAGTGGACGACGGACTACTGCCTCACGAAACGATAATTGTTCAATATTCTCCGACCACATCTTATGGTGGACATTATGATGGAACTGTATTTATATGTGATATATATTATATTTATATTTTATATATTCTTATTTATTTTTCATTTATATCATACCTTTATGGTTTTGATAATGGGTAATCATGATAATTTCATTTGAGAAAGTGCGGACTACCGCCCCCTCAAAGTTATATGACTCGTTAATAAAAAATGTTGAATATATAAAAAAAAATTATTTAATTAAATTACATTCTAAATTATACTGGAATTATAATATAACTATTTATCATTATTTTTTCATTCCATTAAATAAAAAATAGAATTTAAAGTATTGTTCATGAGTACATACGACTTACCATCTCCATGAAAGGTGCATTTCATTTCTTTTATCCAAATGTTATATAATATTATAAAAACAAAAATATACTTGATATATAATATATATATTAAATATTAATCATGAATATCATTATAGAGATAATGTACTGTTTACCTCATGAACAACCAGAAATTATAAGAACGCCATTTTTTACTCTAGTACGAAATATCGACAAAACGACCATTATTAACTTAAATGATTCAATAATGTTTATAACAAGGTAATAAGTGATATAAGAAGAATATTAAACATGAAATATGTTTTTATGTAAGTTTAAACTAACTATAGTTTATTATTTATGAGATTAAATAATGAACGGTTCAAGTCCGACACGAGGTAATGGGTTTCTTATCTCACCTTTAATTCCATGATATTTTCATTGTTCTCCACTTATTTATTGAATTTGGTGTATTTTGTATAGACATTTGATATATATTATCCAGATTTTATTTATATTCTTTGTATTATTTGATTCTCTTTTTCATTGATAACTTTTTTTTCATACGACTAGATTGATTACAACGTGGTAAGGGGTTTTCATCTCAGTATCTATTCTCATGAGATTCATGATATATTTTACACTATTTTATTTTTGTGTGGTGTATGTACTTTCCATGATTGTATTATTTCCGAAATATACATTAATTTATGGGTATTTAAATATTTATTGTATTATCGTTATTTTATGGGGCATAATATTAAAATGTTACTAAATCGATTGGGGAACCTTTCACCCTCATCTTTTTAAAAGACTTTTTTTCCGGAGTATTTTAATTTACATATTTTTGGGATGGGATATGTTAATATATTTCATTATTTCTATAAATTAACTATCTATGTGATGAAATATCCTTTTCTCTCTCATCAACTCATTTTATGAATTTTAATGTGACGTTGTTTGGCTGTCTAATTTTTGTAAGGGAACTTCTTATCCATATTTCCATTTTTGGGTAAAAATTTTACATCTTGATTATGTCGTGCTATGAATATGTGTAAATGAAAACTGATTGATTTAGACTTAATATCCATTTATTTTTTGTGTATTATTATTTGTCACACATAATTATTTCATTTATTTATTCTTAATATAAGGATATGATATTTGAAAGGGACTTTGTCTCAATATACATTCCATGGATACTTATTTGTTGTTATACACCAATTCAATTTTATATGGTGTATATACTTCCCTTTGATATATTATATCATGAGCCTCCTTATTCTCATGATATTATAAGGTTTGATTAATGTTATTCCTCAATTATTTGTATTCAAGAATATCTCTTTTGGTTAGGAACTCTTCAACTAAAATAAATATTTAAATGTTTTAATTATTTACTCTTATAAATAATTTTCATTAATTTTAATATTTTAACAATGGCATTATGGATTTATATATATACATGAATGTTTTGAAATTAAAATTTCATTCAAAATATTCAACATGGTATGAGACACTTTGATTCAAAAATCACTTTATTAAATGATTCAAATGGTTTTGAAAAATGTTTTGATAAATCACTGATTATCTCAATATAATGAAATGATATATTGTGATTGCAATATGGAAATTTTATCTTTACATTATGATTTTTTTATCTGTTCTGAATATTTTATGATTATTGGGCATTTCTTACACATATGGGTGGTTTTGTGATAAAAAATGGGTGGGTGAGCCCGATATAGGTCTCCAATTCATTGGGTAAAGTGAAAGAGGTAAATGTTAATATTTCCCCTAGGAGATTTAAATAATATAGTGTGAGCGGTATTCTAAATGTAACTCCATACATAGCTGTGAAAGTTATAATGTATGTATGTTATGTATTCCATATGTTACCTTTATAAATTATGATTTCTGTGTGTTATTCATAAATCTTTTGATTCCATAAGGAATTTTATGATTGAAAAGTACTATTTCATTGATTTTTATTTATTGATGGGCAAATGTTTTCTCTCATTATTTTATAATCCTTACTGAGTTTTTATACTCATCTCATGTTTTGACATGTTTTTTACAGGACATAGAGATGAACAGGGTAAACGATGGGATCATGGAAATGACCTGATATCTAAAACATGGAACTAGACACGATTTTTTTAGAGTTTTTTTATGAAAATAAGGAAACCAAATAGAAGTGTTTACATTGTAATTTTTAAGATGAAATAGTTATGGCCGAAAATCTAATGCACTATAGACAAAATGATCCTAAATGTAAATGATTCACTTAATTCAAGATTATTTAATGTTTTAGGACGATTCCTTATAGTTTTAACACATCATTGTGGGCATAAAGAGAGTTTCTAGTCTGTTATTTTTTCTCAAATTAATTGTATTGCTCATGTTTCATTGTATCAATTTCTTTATTCTCCAATGAAGTTTCATGAATAGAAATGATATAGTGGTTAATTAATCAAAATCATGATTTTCATATTTTATCCTTTATTGAGTAGAAATATAATCATCTTTATAAAATATGAATAGTTTTTTATTCTAATGGATATTTTAGATCATTAATTGTACTAATGGATTATGATAATGTACGTTATGTATTTTTTCACAACTGATAGACCAATCCATTGATACATGAAACACTCATCTATACTCTCGATACCAACTAAAACATTAATGAATGATCTAAAGATTAATACTTCAAATATAATTTGAGACAAATTTTCAACTTTCAATGTGGTCTCATAGTGAATTTGTAATGATATTAAATGTTACATTGGAACTTGTAGTGATAAGGTAGTCCCGAAAAGTCCTTTTGATTTCTTGGTATATTCAATTGAATGACTTGATATGAACATCCTTTTCCTTTTTATTTATCATTTACTAATATCATATCTCACTTCATAAGTTTTCCTTTAAAATGTTATAGGTTTTTTATAATAATGTTTTAATAAATACATTATATATCTTAAAAATATTTATATCCTTGATATTAATGTTTCAATATCATCATTGAACACAATAAAATTTGGACCATCAAGTAGATTAGGAATCTCATAAGTTGTTTCTTGAGAGACCTCAATCCCTACTCCCATGTGATTTTTGGGAGTTATTTATTTTTTAGATTTTATCGTAGTATATTGTACGTTTTACCCCATGAATGATAGAGGTGAGTGGGTGTTGATTGAGAGAACATACAACATTACAACACAAAATATTAGTAATGTCATGACCTTCCTTCACCAAAAGGATGGAAGGGTTAGCAGATTCCTAGGCCCTTCCATCTTTATGTTAAAGGAGAGATAATGACCCCCTAAACTCGCCTTCAATAGGTCCTAGAGTGGAGACCAACCCCATGGGTATAGAATCACACAATAAATGGAAAATAATACCATTTTCCTTTTAATTGGATTGTGGGATAAGATAGTAAATCCAAAAACACCAAAAATTAAAGTGAAAGTAAGGCTGAAAGTAAACCATTCCCATATGCATGTTCAAATGCAAAAGATACAAGCCACAAAACACCAAAAGATAAAGTACCATGAAAGGAAAATGATAACCACAACTGTCCCAATGTACGAGCTAGTATGGTCCCACATGATCCATGATGTTCTCCTAGAAACCATAAAATAGTTTTACATACATAGGGTGAGCATACAAGTACACTCAGTAGGGAAAACCAAAGACTCTCGTGGACAAGTGAGGAGAAATTCTAATTCCCCATGGAAAAAGATATTACCATACACATAACAAGGCAAAATATCCATCCAAGCCACACCAAGGAACACTCCCAAAATGACTCAAGTCAAATAAAGTATAGTAATCGCACATCGATGTTTGGGTACCCCGAACCTCTTTCCCACTGGTTATTGAAGACATCCTACACATCAAACCAATCTCGCCATTCTCACAACAGTCCCACTACCACACCCGCCCGCACACACCTGGGATATAACCTCACCATAGTCCCACTGTCGAACCCCACCTACAGACAACTGTGCCACAACTACTATCCTTCCCACAGACACCTGGTCCACAACAACCTCATGTAACCATGACCGCAAATACCTAGGCCAGACAACTACTACCACGCCTGAAGACATGTGGTCCCGAAAGCTACCATCATGACCGAAGACACCTAGGCCTCATCCCAAAGATACATGGAAAAAAACCTACCCATAAACAACTGGTCCAACCACCGCAACCACCCCCGCCTGATGATTCTTTGGCTAATAATGGACCTCAGGCCATCACTGTCTGCCCAATGATACTTGGGCTATCCGGGAAAGGGAGTAGAAAAGAGATAATAACCATCCACTAATATAAGTGTTGGGAAAACACCCTCCCCCATGAAATGGGGGTGTTCATCACTAAGTGATCAACTTGGGTGGGGCATGAATAAAAACATAAGAACTACAAAGCATATGTATACGTAACAAACACTCAACCCAACCTATGGTTTCCAAAGACAAACCAAGCACAAGCACACTCGTCTCTATTCATAGGAAGCACACTGCTCACTGCCGAGTCACAACTCACCCCCCAGAACCAATTACCATTTAAGCTATTCTTGCTTCCAGGTTCAAGTGGTCTCTTTTAAATAGAGTTTTTCACTACTAGGAAACTAACATTATAAGCAGAACCAAGGAAAAAATTTACAGCCAATAGAAATTAAAGCATTCACACCCGGTTCTCTTGCAAAGTCACAACAACAAAGGGTCAAGGGAAATCCCTTGAAGTACTGGAACCAAAGAAAA
This sequence comes from Viscum album, assembly GCA_963277665.1. Lineage (NCBI taxonomy): Eukaryota > Viridiplantae > Streptophyta > Magnoliopsida > Santalales > Viscaceae > Viscum > Viscum album. The sequence goes on from OY728147.1 coordinate 1,409,028,730, forward strand.
CTGCAAGATACATCCCTATGTTCCCAAAATCCAGGAGCCAATGGTTTCTCAAAAATAGAGGATCCCACACTAATTCGTGATATAAGTAGATTAATCACACAAACTCAAATTCACAACCCGCGAAAGTACATCATAAGGGATACCATCCCCACCCGTATCACCCCAGCAATCGACCCGTGAAAGAAACAACCAAACTTCTACCACCAACACAATGCAGTACCAAGCATGTATTTTCATATTTAAAATATTTATCACACTCCATGTTTTCAATTCCACTGTGCTTTACCCGGGGTTATCACAGAAAATGGTTGATCCTGGTTCTTTCAAAAGATTTAACCAAGTATACATAATTATCCAATTCCATGTTACGGTTAATTAAATATCCAAAAACACTGAGGTTCATTACTGCACAGAGAAATACCACCAATGGCCATGATTTTCAGTGAGCATAGGCCCGTACAATTCACAACACATAACAACATAAAAAGACTGTAGCAGTACATCGGTCACACCCGGCTTCATTCTTTAAAGGTCGGTTCAATATCTTCATTAAGTTAGGTTTCATCAATTTACATAGAGACAAAAGAATTCCCACCCCACATGATACACAGAAGGAGAGACTATGTATAAAATCCCTAACTAATTTCTCAAGGATCGACATTAAGTACTCTGTGGGAACAGTAAAATAGGAGTGGATGGAACTCCACACAATGAGATCACGGAAAACTTCGCAATAGGTGTACGACTCGTTGGGAGGTAGGGTACATCAAGTGCAGGATCAAGTAAAGAAACCTAGGTAGAAGCCTTTGGTTATAAAGTCTGAGATCTATCATTCTCGGGACATTTAAGATACAAAATGAAAAACTCGAACTTGCGTAAGAAGCAGGATCATGGGTAGACCACGCGCTTGAGGCAACCCACACAGTACTTAAAGGTCCCCACCTTTTAGGTCTATTTAAACCGATGCACACCACATGGTTTTTTATTTAAGGGGACCACCCCAATAAATTAATTCAAATGGGAATTAATGGGATGTGAAATAGCCTTAAAGGGGTCAATACATTGTTTAAAAACCAATTTGTGCAAAAAGGAGATGCTAACGGAAAACCCATGGGGGTAGGCGAGAGCTACTGGTAGCCAAGAGCTACCGGTTGTCGAAAAATACCTGTAGATGAGAGCTACCGATAGCCTAGAGATACCGGTAGCCGAGAGATACTCGTATCCTAGAGCTACCGGTGGCCGAAAGCCACCGGTAACTGAGAGCTATCGGTTGGCGACAGCTACCGGTAGCTGAGAGCTATAGGTTGCCGAGAGGTACTGGTAGCCGAGAGCCACCGGTAGCCTACAACGACCCGTAGAGGAGAGCCACTGGTAGTCGAGAGGTACCGGTGGCCGAGAGAGACCAGTAGCTGAGTGCTATCGATAGCCGAGGCTGACCGATAACCCAAGGTCACTGGTAGGCTAGGTCTACCGGTAGGCCGAGGCTACTGGTAGGCTGAGTCTACCGCTAAGAGTCACCGAGAAGCTGGGATGGCCTTCCGAGCATCCCATAACACCTCAAATATATAATTTTTACCATGTAATAGACCCCAAAAACGCAGGCCATTACATCATATACTTATCAAAATATTCTCATCCTCGAGAATATAAGAACAACCCAGAAATGAGAAAAGTGGTGTCCAAACAACCACCCTCTAAATTTACTTCTCAGGGGAAACCCCGGAGTTCTTCGAAAGCTAGAACAGAACCCTCCCCCTACATCCAGAAATACTCCCCAATAGTTATCAACCACAAACATTCACAACATGCACAAGGATCACATGTCCATCACATGAGTTTGGGAGTCCCCTTTTTCATGTTCGAATATTATCATCTTTGGGCGGCACTGAATCTCTCACATGGGTTTAATCACATCCACATTAATGTTTCATTATTAGAAGTCAAGTTTTCCCATAATCACACATTCGTAAACACACACACATAACATGGAACAAATCATCTAATAGCTAAGCAAAACAAGCATTTCATATATTATACCACAGGGTACAATATCTCAAGGATCAGAACAAAACAAGAAGGAAGTCAAAATAGCTCTGGGAACTGAACGCGTAACCGGGCCCCCCACTCCCAAGTTCTCTCTTCCAGGTGACTATTCCTCCACAACACACGAACCAAGGGTATGGTTCATCCACAAAACACTTTCACATTACGATCCTCGATCTTGATTGGTCATTCTATGATGTTTACATCGTCTTAAACATCTAACTCTCTTCAACCGATGACGTGGGAGTCATCGTGTAGATATCGACAAAGCTGGGACACATGGAATACATCGTGTATCCTCGGTAGTGGTGGTGGTAGCGCTAGCTGATAAGCCCCTTCACCGACCTGCCGCAACACATCGAAGGGTCCGATGAACCTGGGAGAAAGCTTACTTCCCCTACCGAACCTCCACTGTCCACGCCGAGAGGACACCTTCAGGGACACATGGTCCCCGACCTCGATCTCCAAGGGTCTCCTCCTATCATCGGAATATGACTTCTTCTGGTCCTAAGACTCCTTCATCCTATCTTGTATAAGCTGAACCCTCTCTGTTGTGCTCTGCACCACCTCCGGGCCAAGAACACCTGCTTCCCCAACATCAGTCCAACACACGGGTGAGTGACACAGCCATCCCTATAGGGATTAGAAAGGAGCCATGCTAATGGTAGAGTGTTATATATTGATGTAGGAAAACTCTACCATAGGCAATTGTCGCACCCATGATCCCCTAAAGACAAGGATGCATGCTTGTAGCATATCCTCCAAGGTCTGGATAGTGCACTCTGTCTGCCCATCTGTCTAGGGGTGGAATGAAGTACTAAGGAGAATCAGGTACCAATAAAATGTTGCAAACACCTCAAAACTCGTGAAGTAAAACATACATCCCTGTCTGAGACTATGGAACACATAACTCCATGCCACCGCACTACCTCGTCCACAATCTTCTGTGCTAAAGCGTTTACTGCACTCGACTCCTTAATCACTAGAAAGTGAGCTGACTTCGTCAAGCGGTCCGCTACTACCCAGATGGCGTCACAGCCCCCCCTGCACCTTGGGTAGTGTCATGAATAAATCCATTGAGATGTCATCCCACTTCCACTGAGCGTAATTTAAAGGTTGCAACAACCTACCTAGAACATGGTGTTCAATCATTACCTGCTGACACATTAGGAACTTGGCCACAAATTCTACCACTGATTTCTTTACTCCTGGCCACCAAAGCTGTCTCCTCAAACCCTGTTACAGCTTGTAAACTCCTAGGTGTACTAATAGGGGTGAGTTGTGGAACTCACTACGAACCTTTCCACACATCACCTCCAGAAAAAACATCCTTCCCCATAAGAGCATCTGATTTTGACCATCTTCCGTCCACCCTTCTGGAGCATCTCCATGGTCAACTCGGTCGTGCATCACTTCACACACTGGGTCTCCCCACTAAGACTCCTCCACTTTCCGCAACAAAGAATATTGTACTGTCATATGATATAGGAAACCCCTACCACTATCCATCCTCGCATCCAGGTGCAAGGTATCCAACTCCTCCATCACCTTCTAAGAATCTGCCGATTCTCGGACCACATCCTTCTGCGACCTCCTACTCAAAGAATCGACCACTACGTTCCCTTTTCCGGATGTTTAGGCAATCTAGAAGGTGTAATCTTGGAGGAACACCATCCACCTTCGCTTACATAAGTTTAGGTCCCGCTGGGAGAAGATATACCTTAGGCTTTTGTGATCCGTGAAGAACACAAAGCGTTATCTGATGAGGTAATGCCCCTACAACTCTAGTGAGAAAACGATTTTTTCAATCTCCAGGTCATGGGTGGCATAATCAAACACATGAGGGCATAGCTTCCTAGTCCCATAAGAGATCACCCCTTGTCGCTGCATCAACACACATATGAGGCCCTTCCCTGAAGCATCACAAAATACTTCATACGCTGCCCCTTCATCTGGTAGTCTCAAAAATAGGTCACTAACCAACATCCCTTTAAAATACCTAAAGGCTGCCTCACACTGCTCACTCGAATTGAAAACCTGGCCCTTCTTGGTCAAGTCCTTCAAAGGTGCCGCAACTCGAGAGTTGTTTGGTACGAACCTCCAGTAGTAACCTGCCAGCCCGAGGAAACTATGAACATCTACGATGTTCTTGGGTGATGCCTAAGAAAGAACCTCCTAAACCATTGATGGGACCACTGATACCCCTTTCTCGGACATAACATGCCCAAGGAAGTGCACTTCTTTCATCCAGAACTTTCACTTCAATAACTTCCCATAGAGATGGTGTTGTCGGAGGTCCTCCAAAACCATCCTCTAGTGCTCTGCATGGACCACCTTTAATCTGGAATAGATCAGGATGTCATCAGTGAACACGACTATGAAACGATCCAGATATTCTCAGAAGGCGGAGTTAATAAGCCCCATGAACACAGCCAGAGCGTTCGTAATGCTGAAAGGCATGACTACAAACTCGAAGTGCCCATATCTGCACCTGAAGGATGTCTTCGAGATGTAACCCTCCTTTAACCTCAACTGGTTATACCCAGACCGCATGTCGATCTTTGTGAAACATCCTACCCCTTTCAGCTGGTCAAATATATTATCTATCCTCGGAAGAGGGTAGAAATTCTTGATTGTTACCTGATTCAGCCTCCTATAGTCTATGCACAACCTGAGACCAGCATCTGCATTCTTTCCGATCAAGACTGGAGCACCCCACAGTGCCGCGCTTGGTCAGACATTACCCCTCTTCATCAGATCGGCAATCTGAATCTGCAACTCCCGTAGCTCCAAAGGTTCCATCCGGTAGGGTGCCATCGAAATCGGGAGAGAACTAGGCTGCAAGTATATCCCAACTCGAGATCATGTCAAGGGGGTAGAGTCATCACCTCCTCAAGGAAGACTTCCATACACTCACTGATGATCCCTGGTACCTCCACCATCTCTGTATCTGATGACTCCACTGATAGCTCAACTAAAAACGAGACAAGGTGTTCCTCTCACCTACTGCCCTTCCAGCCACCCCGCTCTCTAGTGAAAGTAACATGTTGGCTACCTAAGGCTGAGAAAACAACCCTTCCACAAAATCAGTATATGATGGGACACACAGAGAATATTCAGTCGATGCCTAGGATGACATCGTTTGGATGTATCTGTAGAAGTAGTAGATCCTTGAACCACTGATGTGGCCCTATCATCAGTCTACATCCTCTTCAAACATATAACATGTTGGTCTGACCTCTGACTGGTGTGCTCAGAACTAGGGGAATTAAATGTCTCTTGGGATCTAGACCCAGAGCACGGGCCAGACCGAGTGCAACAAAGGAGTTCGAAGCTCCGTTATCTAACAAGGCGTGAACAAGGGTAATGAACAAACTGTGCGTACCTCGAAGAACCTCCAGTCTTGTTGGAATTGCTGCCTCTGTGGCGTGAAACTGTCCACACCCAACTATTCTTCCCCTCGGCTGTTGGCCACCTCCCCGACCATTCCCTTGTCGAGGTCCCTGAGGATCGCCCTGAGGTCATCCTCCCCCTGTAATGTCTGCCCTCAAGGAGCAGAAGCTCGCTGCCCCTGCTGCTGCTGCTGAAAGGGCCTAGCTGGAAGCTGCTGTTGAGGCAGATGTTGGGCCTGTCCACCACCTCCATACTGTACTCAGTCCGGGCACTGATTCCAGATATTTCCATGGCTCCCACAGACAAAGAACCTTGGTCCCAGGCCCGAAGGAAAAGGGCGAGGACTGGGGGACCAAAACTGAAACTGCTACGGCCTGCTCCCTGCTGGGAGGAACCTAGAGGGTCGTGATTCTAGAGGTCTGGTGCTGATGACCTTTCCCTTTTATGGGCCTAGATGAATCCCCTATCATGACACACCTCCTAGTGCGTTCATCCACTCCACCACTTCATACTTCTTTTGGACCTCCAAGTATGTCGGCAAGGTAAAGGGGGTAACAACGTACTGGAGGGATGGTTAGAGCGCCTCATCTAAACATCTTTCCCAAGACTCCTCATCCGGAAAGAGGTATGGAGAAATGAGGAGGAGGCCCTGGAACATGATCCCTAGATCCCTTACCAACATAATCCCCTACTGGAGGGAGAGTATCTCCTGCCTCTTCTCTGCCTTCATCGTAGAAGAGAAGAATTCTGCTCGGAACTCCTTCTCAAAATCAGCCCATGCCACCTCAGCCTCTCTCCTCTCCCCCAGGTAGAGCTTACAACGCTGAAACGTTGCTCCCTACATCTAGATGATGGCCGGAGGAACCCAATACTCGGTCGAAGCCCGGATCAAGCTGAAGGCTATCACCAGCTCATCTAGCCAGCTCTCCATCTTCATGTAGGAGGTGCTGCCCTCCTACATCTTGAGGGTATGTTGCTAGAAGGCTCGAAGCGACTTCTCCCACTGATCATCATCCTCCTCTCGGTCGGTCCTCTGCTGGTCGGCCAAGTCGACTTCCTGGGCCTCGATTTCCGTACAACTCGTGGTCGTCTCCCGGGTTCCATAGCTGCAAGGTAAACAAGCAATGCCTAAACCCAAGTAGTGAATAATATTTTTCTTAAAACTTATTAACTTATTATTTATTTCAATTTCCCAAAATACCCAGGAAACATGAGGACACAAGCCATTATGATGCCTGTGACTTTCCTAGGGTCTCTACCCTGCAATCAGCATGGCCTCACTTGGTCATTCGGTAGGTCCAGAGTCCTTTAATCAGATCACGGGGGGCCCTAAAATCCTGTGTCCTAGCCGGTCTTCCCTGACCTAATTCACATATCAAGGTCCCTCAACACTGTTTCCCTACCATCCCATGCAATAATCACTATTCCTAACTCCAGATGCCATCCTATCTCTCAACGTCACCTATGATACCATTATGTCACGACCCACCTTCACCAAAAGGAGGGAAGGGTCAGCAGATTGCCCGACCCATCATTCTTTAAGTTGAAGGAGAGATAATGACCCCCGAAACCCAACATCAATAGGTCCCGGAGTGGAAACCAGCAGCAATGGTATATAATCACACACTAAATGGAAGGCATTACTCTTTTTATTTTAATGGGATCTTAAGTTAAGATATTAAATCCCACAACACCAAAAATTAAAGTGCATGTACGGTTGAATGTAAACCATTCCCATATGCATGTTCAAAGGTAAAAGAAAAATGCTGAAAAACTCCAAAAGGTAATATACGAAGAAAGGAAAATGAAAACAACTACTGTCCCAAAGTCTGAGCTAGTACGATCCCACATGATCACTGATTCCCTCTAGGAAAACTGAAAACAGTTTTATATACGTAGGGTGAGGATACAAGTACACTAAGTAGGGAATACCAAAGAGTCTCATGAACAAGTGAGGAGACATTGTAATGCCCCGTGGAAGAAGAGATAACCAAACACCTAACAAGGTAAAATATCCACCCAAGCCTCACTAAGGAACACTCCCCAAATAAATCAAGTCAAATAAAGTATAGTAATTGCAAATCAATGTTTGGGTACCCCACAACGCTTTCCCAAAGGTTATTGAAGACATCATATTCATCGAACCGATCCCGCCATTCTCACCTCTTTCCCACTGCCACACCCGCCCGCACACACCTGGGCCATAACCTCACTACAGTCCCCCGGCCAAACCCCGCCCATAGACACCAGGGCCACAACTGATATCCCGCCCGCAGAGATCTGTGCCACACCAACCTCACGTAACCTTTCCCGCAAACACATAGGCCAGAACAACCACTTCCATGCCCGAAGACACCTAGGCCAGAATTCTATAGTCATGCCCGAAGACACCTGGGCCTCATCCCGAAGATACTTGGGAAACAAACATCCCGTAAACACCTAGGAAAACCACTGCAACCACCCTACCCGAAGATTCTTGGGCTAATAATGGACCTCATACCATCAAAGCTTGCTCGAAGATAATTGGGATATCCGAGAAAGGGATAAGAAAGAATCTAATAACCAGCCACTAATAGAAGTGTTGGAAAAAAAACCCTCCCCGATGAAATGGTGATGTTCGGAACTAAGTGCTCAACTTGGGTGGGGCGCAAATATGAAACATAAGAACTAAAAAATATATGTTTAAGTAACAAACACACAAACCAACCTAGGATTGATAAATCCAAACAAATCACAAGCACACTGGTCCCTATTCATAGGAAGTACACTGCTCACAGCTAAGTTACAACTCACCCCAAAGAACCAATTCCCATTTAAGATATTCTTTCTTCCATTTTCATGTGATCTCACTTAAGTAATGTTCTGCACTACTGGGAAAATAACAGCATAAGCTCAACCATGGGAAAAAGTTACATCTAACAACAATTTAATCATTCATACCCAGTTCTCTTGCAAAGTCACAACAACAAAGGGATAATAGAAATCCCTCGATGTACTGGAACCAAAAAAAACCCAAGATATTGCCCCATGTTCCCACTATCCTGGAGCCAACGGTTTCTCAACAACAAGGGATCCCACCCCAATTCATGATATAGGAAATGTAATCACACAACCTCAAATTCACAACCCGCAAATGTACAACAACAGGGGATCCCATCCCCACCCGTATCACCCCATCAATCAGACCGTGAAAGAAATAACTAAACCTCTACCACAAACACATGGTAGGACCATGCATGTATTCTCATATTTAAAAGATTTAACACACTATAGGGTTTCAATTACACTGTGCTTTAACCGAGGTTATCATAGAAAATGGTTGATCCTGTTTTTTTAAATTTATTTAACCGAGTATACGTAATTAACCAATTCAATGTTACGATTATTTAAATATCCAAAAACAATGAGGTTTATTAGTGCATAAAGGAAGAGAACCAACGTTCATGATTTTCAGTGAGAATATTCCCATACAATTCACAACAAATAACAACATAAAAAGAGTGTAGTAGAACATCGGTCACATGCCCCTTCATTCTTTAAAGGTCTGTTCTTTATCCTCATTATGTTAGGTTTCATCAATTTCCACAGACACAAAATCATTCCCACCCCGTATGATACACAGAATGAGAGATGAAGGATAAAATCCCTACGTGATTGATCAAGGATCTACGTTAAGTCCTTGGTGGGAATAGTAAAATAGGAGTGGCAGGAACTCCACAGAACGGGATAAAGGAAAACATCGCAACAGTGGTATGGCTCGTCGGGAGGGAGGGTAATCCGAGCACAGGATCGAGAAAAGAAACCTTTAGAGAAGCCTTTGGTTATAAAGGTTGTGATCTATCATTCCAAGAATAGTTAAGATATGGAATGAAAAACTCAAAACCCCGTAAGAAGCGGGATCGTGGGTTGACCACGCGGCTGAGGCACCCCACACACTACTTAAAGGTCCCTGCCTTTCGGGGTGGTTTAAATTGACACACACCTCATGGTTTTTTATTTAAGGGGGTACCTCACCAGTCATTTAATTTAAACCGTCATTAATGGGCTTTAAAACAGACTTAAATGGGTCAAAAAATGGTTTAAAAACCAATTTGCGCAAAAATGATGTGCTATTGGAAAACCTGTGGGGGTAGGTGAGAGCTACCGGTGCCTGCGAGCCACCAGTATCCTAGAGCTACCGGTACCCGAGTGCCACGGGTAGCCAAGAGCTAGAGGTTGGTGATAGTTACTGGTAGCCTTGAGCCACAATTATTCTAGAGGTGCATGTAGCCGAGTGCCACCGGTAACCTAGAGCCACCGGTACCTGAGAGCCACCGGTAGCCGAGAGCTACCGGTGGCCGAGAGCTAGAGATAGTAGAGAGCAACCTATATCCAAGGGCTACCAGTACCCCAAGGTCACCGGTAGGCTAGTACTACAAGTAGGCCGAGGCTACTGGTATGCCAAGGCTACCGCTAGGATTCACTGAGAAGCTGGGATGGCCTTCGAGGCCACCCATAACACCTGAAATATCATATTTTTACCATGTAATAGACCCCAAAACCTGGGACATTACAATTAATATAATGTAATATAATGTAGTTTGATTCACATTTAAATAAAATATTAAAATATAATTTATTAACTCAGGTATGGTAGGGTGTTTAGTGGGATTACTATCCTCAAATCTAGTGGGGTCATTTGGTTCTTCATGTGTTTTTCCACAATCTGTTATCTTTTCTTTCACAAAAATATTTCTACCACACCATACTGGACAATTATATCATAAAAAGAATATATTTTTTCTTGATATCATTTCATCATCATATATATATATATTCTTCTTCTTATGTCTTCTAGAAATATATTTTAGGATACACTCAAAAATATACTCCTCATGCCGCGAGCTCGACACTCAACATGGTCTCTCGGGCACTAATGTTTCGTGTGCCCACTCTTTCTGCACTGTTACTACCTCACCCGGCTTCCTGTTGATACATTCTTACTACTGGAATCATCTTGTGAATGCTCCCTATGGTGCTTGCTGCTATCAAGTGAAGTACTACCAAACCTAGATACTGAACCTCCCTAGCTCACATATCTAAACTCCCTCAGTTTTCACTCAGTAATCAACACCTAATATACTATATCCATCACAAAAAGCAGTATAAAAACATTCACCTATGATTGGATTTCATACATGTAACCATCCTCAATCCTCCTAGAAAGTGATAACTCGTCACCTCCAAAAGAAGGTGTGAAGATCCGATGATCTGTGAAATGAGAAGAGTACTCCATCACTAAAAGAGAACATTGATACAAAAGCATGATATCTTAGGATTGATCAGTCCTGAACGTCTTAGTATATAAATATTAATTGAATGTCCTCCAAAAAACTTCTCAAGAAATATCCTGATGATGTCCCTCATGTTTCATAACATCCCACCAACTCTTGGCATAATCACATATCATGTATGTCTCAAAATTCAGACTCATATCTTCAGGTGTCTCCTGATGCTCAATGATATAAAGCCTGGCCTCCAACCATGAATCGGTATCATGTGGTCTAACATCCCCTGAAAAGGTGTGAGGATGCTGATTCTGGAACACCCTTGTCAACTTTTCCATAGTAGGGGTAGTATGTGGTGCTCCTTGAAATGCCTGAATCATCATCATGAAGCCTTCACGGAACTGTGCATCAGCTACTGTGTCTGGTATAACAGCTGGTGCCATGTCGGGAACGACGAGAGAATCTATTGGTAGTATCTGATCTATCCTTTCTGGTGTCTGGGCATCACTGTAGACTTGGCACAAAACCTAATGACATCTTATCGGCTAGACTCTTCATGTTTAGTCACACACATCAATTTAATATTATCAAGGACTGAAACATAGATGTAAAATAAAGGAATATGAGATGGGAAACAATCATGCTTTACAAAACCTATTAACATGGTGTGCATAAACTCCACGTGACATGTTCCCTTGATGTTTTAACATGTCGTGTAACTCTACCAGACCTTATCATGTAACACCCATTCACACAGATTGTTCATCTTGAGACATGGTGTGTACTTGGATTTTCCTTCATTCCCAAGTTCGTCTACACAACTTGAACCACACGGTTCTATATTGGGTAACACTACACGACATGTTCACAATAGACATTGCATGTACTAATTATGTTGCAACCACACATGTCATTAGTCACACGGCCAGATACACGGTCAACTCTACACGGTCTGCATAAGAAGAACAAGACGTGTATAACTGACGTTTTACCCACATGTGTCATTGGTTACATGACCAGAAACACAGTTCATTCAACACGGCATGTACATTGCTGATAGGGTGTGTTCTAATAAAACTTTTCCAAACTCCATTTTTCTGATCACACAGTATGCCACATAGTCAAATAATACACATTATATACATATAGTACATGTGGTGTACTTAGGAAAAGTTTTTTCTACCAGAACAGAAGAACACCTGGCCTGTGTTGACAATATCACACAACGTTTTTACTATGTTTCTGGACACTAGGTCTATGAACCTCTTCCAGAACTCTTAAAATCATAAAATCTTTTCCATGGTATGACAAATTCCAGCCCGTGAGATTTGTTACTCATGGATATCAATGTTTGACATCCTTCGTCACATCAGAAATTGAAAGAACACAACTTAATTTCAAACATGATACACTAAACTATGATTCAAGAGGGCCCATAACACCTATGCGACCAAATATTAGTGTCCATACAAATTAATCAATTAAATTTTCAATACCCTATAAAAATATTTAGTATTTTCTTTTGGAATCTATCACAACATCATGCATATCTTGAAAAACATCTATCCCAATAGCATGAAATCTACAATTTATAATAAATGACATCACAAAAATGCAAGACATGCGATCTATATCAAGTTACTATATGATGCATAATATGGAATACCATCATATCATTAGGTTACGGCCAAAATAGAACCTCAATCATATCAACAATATCTATGAAAAACCTATGAATCACTCAAAGGTGAAATAAATCCAATAGTAATATTTGTAAAACCAGAAAAATTGAAATAATTATGGTAAATTGGCTTTTCCCAATACACGTGTTAGCTACTCCCAGGCAGGACGTATTACCAACTACGCATTCCTTCCTATAACTATCTATAGCATCCAAGTAGTCAGAACAAGTAGAAAAGAAACTCCCTTTGATACATTATTCTAATGTCCCGGTTCTAGTTGCCACCCAAAGGTGCCCCGTACATGGTTGGTCACCTGGCCTCAAGCGTATTTACCAAAATTGCTGAGGTTTCTTACTGGCATCAAGGGCCTTTCATGTGATAGTGGGAAAAAAATGCCTTCACTGGCAGAGTAACATAACAGAAACCAATAGTAAATAGTAGATAAAGTAGTAATACCATACAACAGAAGTAAACAATAGAAGATTGATAGTATATTCAATTTCAACACACACACACACAGATATATATATATATATATATATATATCTCTGTGTGTGTGTGTGTGTGTGTAAATTATGGTTGTTATGTGCATCTAGGAAAGTATCCAAATAAGTCACAAGGCTGGAAATACAATACAGAAACCTAAATACAGAAAATTAGGTAAACTCCATCTGTATCACAAGCCTCATCTTGGCCCCATTTTCTCTAGTTCTAATAGCAATCATGTACCCAAGGAAGAAGGGCTATTAACATTATCTACACCTGCAACCATATAATCTATTGGGGACCGAAATCATGACCCAAACATGATTTGAGACTAATCCTAGTACACAAGAACTAAATGATCTGTGCCTAACTCTCAATGAATATATATAGCAGGTAATATTAAAAATGAAGCAATAAAAATGGGAGTAATAAAATGAAAATAATCTTATAATTTACAAATTACATAATTTACAATTATTAATTATTCAAACAGTTGAATAATATAACATCTGAATCTAGACTAATATATCTACCTATATTTAATTGTAACAATAGATTTCATAGAATACCTTTTAAAAACCCAAGTAAGACTGAGTCCAATCTGGTTCCTTGGCTAATTATACTCATCACAATCCTTCAATTATTCACAAAAAGCCTCTGGGAATGTTGTCACTATATAAACCCTTTAGTTTAATATAGCACTAATCAAGAAAAAACGAACACATGTTTAGCTCTCAGGATCAATACCCTTGGGTACATATGGCATCAATAAAATATACATGTCCTCCGAGTAGCTCTCGCAGTCAATACCTCCGAGGTCAACGTAGAATAAATAATCATAAAAGGACTCATGGGTAGCTCTCACAATCAATTCCCATGGAAAAAATTTTATACCAAGGCTCTCACTATCTGGTGTAAATAAACATGGAAACCCCCACGGTTTTCCATGTCCAAGGCTCTCATGGTCTAATAAAGATCAGCATAAACACCACATTCATTAAATTCTATACATGAAAATAAAACTATTACATGGCTCAACTTTACTCAAATAAAAAAACATGCATCATATATAAACAATCAAATCCATCCTAAAAACTCAATGCATGGAAAAAATATATTATGCCTCATAAGAAACACAGACCAATCATTGAATAACAGTCATACAAGGGGACACACCTTGGGGTGTCCCATAAATAAGGGTATAAAATCATATTCATTGGCAACATCCCAAAATCTATCAATCGACACATATCTGGTAATAAACAGGTTTAGAATCCAAAATACGCAGTACCCCAAAATTGGTATTCAGCCAAAATAAGCATATATTATCCAAATAGAATCAATGAAAATAAAAAACCTCAAACCATGATGTCATAAAAGAAAACTCTTGAACGTAGGCCCTTGAATCAGCCTAGAACGGCGTACATCTACAAAAACTTCAAAAGTTTTCAACCTCGAATAACATAAGAGAGGGGAGAAATCATGAAGAGAGGATCTGGGATAATAGGGAACTCACTGGTGGGAATCCAACACACCTAGTGGCGTCTCAATCAGAGCCCAGATGAAGGAACAAGATGAGCTAAATGTTTTTCTGTCATTCGTCGCTCTCCTGTATGAAACATAGGAGGAAGATATGTGTTTTTTAGATGAGACATGACCCTAGTTTGATGAATCAAATAAATTTAAAATTAAATGGCATTTTCATATAATGTACATGCCTTGTACTAGTGTAAAACAACCCTTGATTTAGGAGGTCCACAAGGCCATATACTCAGCCGTTACACAGCTACCCGCTACAATCGGGTAAACAACATGTACTCAAGAGTTCACGACATTTACATAGAAAATTTCAAAACTCATCCTTTTTCCTCAAAAATACAAGAAATCCAGATCCATACCTAAAATGATGATTTGGGATCATACACTCCCCAACACTGGGAAATGTTGAATGTTCTTGAGAATCATGCAAACATCTCATCATAAGAAATAAAAACACCAGTAGAGTGTCGTGTACCACCACACAGAGAGTGAAAATCAGCACCTTGATCATCAAGTGCACCATCATAAACATGACAGGGACATTCCCCTCCATATACCACAAACATCTAGTAGTGGCCCAACAATCATCATCTCCGCCCATGAAGAATGGTATCAAATGATATCCTGGTTGAATAGAGAGAGTCTCTCAATTTTTTAAAGAGAGTTTCTCCTTCTATAGTTATAAGTATAAATAAAAATATTTATATAAATATTTATAAATATTTTAATATGAATAACAATGTATTTATAGCATTTCATTTATTTATATAATAAAATACATATTTCAAGTATATTCAATATTTAAATATATTTATTAATTTCTACTAATTATTTAAATATATAATTATTTATTTCTAAATATATAAATACATTTGCTATTTTTTTCTTACAACTATTATTATATAATTTTATAAATACTAAACTTATACATTTATAAATATATATATATATATACATTTATAAATATATATATATATATATATTTATAAATATATATATAAATAAATATATCTATAATCATTTATGTATAACTCTAAATATATCTATATCCTTACATATATTTAAAAATTTATATTTAAGAAAGAGTTATTTATAAACCAAAATACACTTATTATATTCACTATTTCAATATAGTTACTATCATTATATTATTATAAATATGTAACTATCATTATAAATTTATATATATATATATATATTAAAAAATTATATATAAATATGGAAAAAATTTAAATATATTTATTATTTAAATTTATTTTTTATAATTATATAATTTTATAAATAAATAATTATTTATTTGTAAATATATAATTAATTTTTAAATACCATATATATATATATTAATAAATATTTTCACACTAAATATAAATACAAATACAGTAAATATATTTTATATTTAGATAAATTTATTATATTTTCATAATTATTAATATATATATAAAATATTATATTAATAATTATATAAATAGTATTTAAATAATAATATATAATTATTTATAATTCTAAATTTACAAATTTATAAATATTATAATTATACATTTCTAAATATATTTATTTGTATATATTTATTTACAAATATATATTACAAAATAATAATTACAATATAATCTTTAAAAAATACATGTTAAAAATGAGTGAAATTTAATAATTAAAAATGAAAACACTTTAAAAATATCAAAAAAATGGATAAATGTTATTAATATAATATAAATTATTAAACAAAAATATGGATATATACTAAAATATAGTTGAATACATATTAAAAATATTAATAAATAGTAAATAAATAAATATAAATAAATTATAGAGAATATATAAATTCCAAAAAAATAAAAAATAATTTAATGAAAATATATAAATAATAACTAAATGTATTAATATTAAACATAAAAATTTAAAATTTTCCTTTATAAAAATAATATATTAAATGTCTCATGATATTATATGAAATTCATAAATGAATACTAAAATTTGAATAAATTACCTAAATATTAGGAGTCTGTGTTTCCATATAAGATTTCTTTAATTAAGTAAATATTGTTATGTTTGTGTTGTACATAAAAATGTATTAATTAAATATATGCATGTTTTTAATAAATGTACCACATGTATGATATATATCAAATTTAAAAATAAAAATATATTAAATTAATGTCCAGTACTCGATGCAATGCCACAATAATATTAATTAATATTAATTTATAATTACAAACAATTCTTTATTAAAAATATGAATTATTTAATATTAGAATAATTAATTTGTATTATACAAATTATATTTTATGAAAAATTATATACATCAATACATATATTTATATATAGAAATATACATGAATTTATTCCTATATTAAATGTATTGATGAATAATTTCTTAAAAGCTTGATTAAAAATGAATAAGATAATAAAATGTTTTTAATTAATAAATTTTTTATTTTATATATTTCTATTTACTATATTTTTTATTACAATTTTTAATTTATATATATACAAATATATATATTACCCTTATTCATTCAAAATACTAAAAGTTTCATTAAAAATAATTAGTCAATTTATAATTAATTCATTTTTAATATTTTTGTAATTATTAAACTTCATTCAATTTTAAATATTTTCATAGTTACACTATTTTATTAATTTAATATATATTTATTTAATATTTAAAATTTATTTATATTCATAATATATATATATATATTAAATTTATCTAATTTATCAGTAACTATTTATTTAATAACATATTAAATAGTTTCCATAAATTAATAATTTTAGTTATAAATTTTTTATTTATTTCATTTTATTCATTTTATATATTTTTATTTATTATATTAAATTTATTAATATAAATATATATTACCTTTATTCAATTTTAGGAATAATTATTTATTTAATATAACATTTGATATTTCTTAGTTTACACATTATAATTATTTTTTATTATTTCATTTTATTTATATAATATATATTTATTTAATAGATAATAATTTTTAATATTTATTATATACATATATTAAATTTCTGAATAATTATTTAACAAAAATAATTAGTATATTTTTTTATAATTTTTTTTATTATTTGTTTAATTATTTTATTTTTTATTATTTTTGATATATTTATTCTATTTTTGGTTTGTTTCAAAATAATATTGGCTATGGACTGAGTAGGGTCCTTTTGGACTAGAATTTGAAGGTAGAAAAAGGGTTGGTTAAATTATAGGGTGGGCCAAGGCCCTCATGGGCCCGTGGAAGGTCAGCATAAGTTTGTGTAGTGTATTTGGGAGCTCATCCCCACACCAAACTTCTGAGCAATGAATGTTGTAGAATGATATATAATGGATTTTCCAACCATGTGATATTTCGATGTGTTATTTTCCATTGATCGGGAACATTATCAGTTCTTTATTATTCAGGCTTATAAATGGTATTAATTATTAGGGATATAAATAAAGCACATATAAAGGGGGCCTATTTCAGATTTGTTTCTGCCTTTATAAACTTTACAGAAAATGGGAAAATATTAGTGTTGATATTGTTAACTATTATCTGATCCTCTTCTAGCACTGATATATTATTTCGTTGTTAAATACATATTTTTTTAGTAGTGTTGATGAGGTTGGGTGAGAATTTTAGTATCAAAGCATATGTATAGTGGTTTGATTTTGTTACAATATCTTGGAATGTGGATTTCAGGCACCTTAGTTGGTATCCCAGATGGTTTAGTTATTTGGGGGATTGAGGTATGATTAATAATATGATTGAACTCAAAACTACTAATGTTGAAAAATTGGGATATATGTAGATGCTAAAATTTCATTTTTTAAAATGATGGTGTAATCAATTAAGAAAACATATGAATGATTATCCTCAATATATATTTTATTATTCCTATTATTAATTCATACACACAAATTTTTTATTATAATTAAATTCCTAGAAAAATGAGAAAATGTGTTAAAATAAATGCCATGGATGATGCAATGACATTCATAATGAGAATCCAAACTAAATGGGAGTTGGAGTAAATAATTTATTTCCTATACCCACCCAAAATTATCATGTAATGAATAATAATCCAAATCATTTTGAACTCCAAAATGAACCTAGTGGAGAATGACTCACCACTATATCCTTCATGAAGATATTACTATCTTATTTTAATTGGTCAAAAGATCTACTTGTTTTTATTTAATTAATAACCATTTTATAAATGATAGTTTTTTGGGTGATCAGAGATTTAAAATGTTACAAAGATATATTTCTTTTAGAAGGTTATGTAATCAATAGAGGAATCTAATTAAATATATGAGGTAAAAATGATTAACTTGACACCATTAAATGGGAGGATTTTATAAATTTTTTGTCATCATTTTTCCATGATCAAATCTAAATAAAATTAATAGATAGTTCCTAGATCAAAAAAATGGAGTACAAAAGAGAATTTTTTCATAGGACTATCCATTTTCATTCTATGATTTGTTGTTTCTAGAGTGTCTTTTAATAAAAAAAATTAAATTTGTTTTACAATATATAAATGTAATTTATTTTTTCCAATGAATTATATTTGAATATCATTAAAATTTAAAGGGTTAAATTTATTTTATATGTAATCTAGAAATTTTCTAAAAATAATAAATTCCATCCACAAATATTTATAGGTTTTTAAAATGGAAATTTTAAACATTTCATAATTTCATTCAAACCCTTATATAAAATCAATAGCTACTTCAAGGTTAATTTGATCTACAGAAGTTTAAATTAATTTTCATGGGTTATTTAATGGTAAGATAAATTTTTCCCCAATAAATGTATTTCATTATTCACATCAGCAAAATATTGGTTCCATCTCATCATAGAAAAATACCCACACGCCATGTAATGGTCTTATACATCATGTAAGGATCAAATATGTCTCATGTTTGCGTAATCTGATGCATGAGGGTAGCTTCCATAATTCCTGAAGTGTACTGCATGATTTCAATAGTTGACATTAGGATAACTATGCTTATTTAGTTATCATATAATGGAAATCTCAAATTTCTGAGAGATGTGTACACGTAAGGTCATATCATCCAATGTAATATATTATAATATCCCTTCATTTTCATTTAGGACCCCCTGTAGTTTTTTTGAGCCGTAGAGGAAGAGTATTATTTGGATAAGTTTTTCCTTTATAGGAAAAAATGAACTAATGTTCATGGATGTAGGTTGTTTTGAATTAATTATGTTCACCTATAAATTTTTTAAATGGGTTCGCAAGGTTTTTCCATGAATTGGGTGGCTTTGTAGGTGGGTTGGGAAGTTATGTAGAAACTCGTTTAAATAATATATGTATGGGATTTACATGTCATGTAAAAGAACTACATAACGTGAAACTTCTACCAAACACAAGTCCTGAACCATTGTAAAGTTTAAAGTGGTTACACATTTTATAATCCACTAACATCACGTAAGAGTTAGAAGTGTTAAATATATCCCAAGGTGATGGGTTTTTAGCATATTCATATAAAAAGAAATAAACAACGTGTAAAAGAGTTATACATCATGTAATATCCCTTGCAACGTTTTTAAGCAGTGTCATGCATGATTTTATTCTCATTACATTGGTTCATATTCGTCATATCGACCTAGGATGGTATTCTATGGGATTTTAGATGCCCGTCTACCATTTTGGATATCCCATTCGTGCGATTTATCAGTGGTAATTCATTTGGATTAGTTTTCCCATCTTGTTTTGTTATTATGTCTTAGCATGGTTTAATATTTTCCCTAAATTTGAATGTAATCTGGAGTTGGTTATATTAGGTTACTCTTTTGATCTTATACAAAATATTCCTCATTATTTTAACCCTCTTAAAAAGTTTCATTAATCATAAGACATTTAAACCTTAACACTATAGTCTGTTAAATTGAAAATTATGTAAAATATATCAATTTCAATAACACAATGTGTGCGTAAATCAATTTAACGATGGATTGGATTATTTTTTGAATCTCTTGGATCATTTATTTATTTTACTACATTTTGGATACCATTTATGTGAGGTAAGACATGATAATAAATGATATTTTAGGGTATTGATGTGTGTTTTCTAAACATGATTTCCAGCTGATCGCGTGATATATATTCACCAAGTATTGGATTAATTATTTAAATGACTAGAATGTAAATTGTTTATGAAAAAAATGATAAATAGAATGTGTACTTGAATGATAAATGGTTATTTCCATAACTAACCATTGATCATTATGATGTGATATTGTGATATCCATGTAATAGCGCTCATATAGCAGACGATTCTAAGTGATTCATACTAAAATTCATATATAGATGTCAATACCTTTTGATTCATGATGTAATGCTTCTACAACAGGCTATGCCTAGTGATTAATGTTTTAATTCTTTTATAGAGGGCTTTTCCTAGTGATTCATGTGGTAATTCTTATATAGTGGGATATGCATAATGACAAATGTTGAAATTATTATATATCGGGCTTGAACATGACATATAATGTAATTATTAAACACTTGAATTCAACAGGATACATTTTTAATGCATATATATCATTTTTAGCCATGATTTATTGCAAAAATATTTATATAGCATACTTGAACCAGATTTGTGTGACGTATACTATTGATATATGGTAACGATAGGAATTGTTGTGAGATATTATTAGATAGATTCTGGAATGGTTTCAAAATAGGTTATGATTTACCATGTTTAAATGGATGTGGTTGGAAATGTCATGAGTCATTCTTAGAGATATTCTAGCACAATGTCGATGTAGGTTGATGTGGTATTATCTTAAATTTTTATTCAATGAATACATCTGTTTATTGCATTATTACATGCCCTTATTATCAGAATGTTTATGTATATATATGGAGGTTTCAACCTAATGAGATATACTCTTACCCTATTTTGGATACCATTTGTTCCTTGTAATATTACATTGCTTCAGTATTTGACAATGGAAAGGTACTTTATTGTGTATTTTTAGGTGTAAGATAGGCTAGAGTATGTAGATGGGATGTACATGTGGATCAAGGCCGATGACTTTTGAGTATTTATATGTGACAAAAAAATTTCTATGTATTACTTTTAGTATGAAATTTATTAATATTTCAGTCTATAATTCTATTACACCTTTATTATTTATTTGATAATTCATTATTTTTTTCTACTATATTTTATTGTTTCCATTATCTCTAGTAATCAAATATTCATTATTTATATTATTTATTTCCATTGTGTTGTAACTTTTTTACATGGGGTGGAGCCTTTCCACTAAACTAATCACACCCCAGTTTCTAGTAGAAAGTTTATGGAATATGGGCGGTCCCACTTGATTCCTCGTAACCAACCTCTTTTGGACAAGTGAGAGACTATTGGATCTGGAGGTGTCACAAGGTGGTATTAGAGAAGTCCTAGTATATTTATAGCATTACCAAATGATAATGGGTAATATGAGATGAATATGTGTTTTTATTTTTAATGACAATATCCATGAGTGTAGCTAACCGATGTATAGGGAAAAATTTCATACCTAGCTACGATTTTTTAATGTCTTTTTTATTATTTTTGATAATGTTAGTCCACCCAAAGTGACTCACATATTCTGTGAATTCATTATTTCATGATGTTATTGATTACTGAGATTTATACATATGGATTTTTATGAAAAAATATGAGTATTCAAGCATCATTATAGAAACACCAGGATATATTGGAACACATTTTTCATGAAAGGGAGATATTTAATGAATATTTAGTATGAAATCCTAGAAGTGATGTGCTATGAGTTACTGATTATATTTGATAGATGTAATTAAATAAACAATTATTCCATTCTAAAACAACTGTAATGTGTGTTAATAGATACAAGGAGTATTTTTTCTGTTGTAATAACCTATTAAGGCTAACATTGTTATTATGTCGAGTGTTCTATGGAGTGTATTTTTTATAGATACAATAACTCATTATCATCCTCGAGTATAGAATTATAACAGTGGATACCAGCCCACCTAAAATTTAATTGAGATAGATATTCATGAATAAATTTTAGATCAGATTGATGTTCTACTTCATGAAATATTCATAATGGTCATCCAATCCATAAAAATGGATAATATTCCTTCCATTCCTTCGATGTTTTTTCTAATGTGATAATTTATGATATAAAACTTACATATTTTCACTAGGGAGGGAGTCCCAACGGTAGCAATGTTTTTGATCAATTCCTTCTATATAATATTTGACCATATGAAGACAACAAATTATAGGGGTGATTCTTGTTTCATATATACTTCATATTCATGTCGAAAATTGGTGGGATATTCTAGAGAATTATGGGTAACATGAATATAAATCTTAGAAGAACATTGAGAAGAGGTTTCGATTCATTTATTTCTTGGGACATTGAGCATTGATGAAGATTTTGATTTTATGAACCCAAAACAAGAGGGCATGTCAATCCTTGACTACACTGAATGTTTCACCGACATGTAACACTTAGCACCAAATTTAGAAACTAAGGAGATCTTTAGGCAGCGATATTTTCTTAAAGGGATTATTTTTAAGATAAATTAATAGCTAAATGCATTCCATCCATGTAGTTTTGAGAATTTGATGAATTTGGCACTCTACATATATGGGAATCTAAGTGAGTCCCCAAGAAACAGACATGTTGTTTTAGTAGTGCGATCTATGAGATATTCTTCTGGATGAATGATGTATCATGAGGATATTTTTTATATATAAATAGTTTTTAGAAAAATTAGGTTAGTGGAAAACTATCTCAATATCATGTTCCGTTTTATGTGAGATCAGTGTGGAAATATTTTCCATAAATGGTTTTAGTGTGCTTACACCAATTTGGAGTGTCATGCTTGTGGAAGAATGGGACAACAATATTGGTTTAGTAGTGAAATACATTATCTTATAAATGGTTGTGGATCAGGGTAGGAACCCAAGTATGGGATAGAATCAACTACTCCATAGAAGAAAATTATATGGAGTTACATGGGATGTTATAGTGGAGTTGGGGATGTGGAAGCCCAGTGCAGGAAAGACTGTAAAAGGAATTTGAAAAATATTAATGGATTAAGGTTGGAGCCCTATTTATATGGTATAGTAAGCTTCACATTATTAAGACTACTTTGTCTAATGGGGATTCATGATAGTCTAATAAATGATGAATGATTCATATATCATCTACCCCTTTATATTTTTCATAATATATGATAATCACGTTAATATTTATCTATTATTTTTTAAAATTGTTT
The DNA here is from genome assembly GCA_963277665.1 of Viscum album. NCBI lineage: Eukaryota > Viridiplantae > Streptophyta > Magnoliopsida > Santalales > Viscaceae > Viscum > Viscum album. Next base: position 1,409,052,425 of record OY728147.1, read on the forward strand.
TTTCTTGTATGTGGAAATGTTAGATATAGGTTTTACTATAGATATAATATTGGGAGTGCGGTCATGTAATCTGATAATTTGTAAGGAATTTTCTCTTGAGATTTGTGGATACCGTTTATTTTAGGAACCATTCATTCTGGGAGTGATATGATTTAATTTGAATTAAAAAATTTATTTTAATAATTTATACTAGGAACATAATTATTTTTTATGGGGGAGAGTTAACTTTCTAAATCATATATGAACTATCTATTATCACATAAGTGAGTGGGATAATAAGGGTGATCTTGTAGGATCAATTAGATGATGTTTTGTATTATCTCATCTATTATATATCAATAATTACTTTAGATTATGGAGGAATGATTTATTATTTTTTCCCTATTGTTACACCATTTTATGTATTTTTTTATGGATTAGTTGCATGACTTACATTCCATGTGATAGATCATGTTTATGATTTAGTTAGTCTTGGGGGGAGAGTCGGATACTATCTAGTTTTATAGAATAGAAGCAATAGAGCATCAGGAGTTTAATGTTTAGTTTTAATATTTGAAATATATTGGTTCCATACACCATAGTATGTCTCCATGGGGTTATGTAGTTCATTTATCTAAGAAGGATGATGGAACCATCCACTTATGTGTGGAATTTTTTGATTTTGAACTGGATCATGGTCTATAACCTATATCCTCTTCCATGTATCAACTATATATTCGATCAGATGAGTGTTGAAATTACCTTTTACGATATTTATTTTATCTTTGGATACAACTAGTTTAGTGTGATACCATCAAACCTACATCATTTTTTTTAGGATCACGTATGGATTGAATGAGTTTGTAGTGATTTTTTTATTTGAATAACACACCAGAAAAATTAATTTCTTTTAGGAATAAAATCATTGATCCTTTTTTTATATGAGTATATGGTTATTTTTAACAATAAAATCATAGTTTTCTCTTAGTCAATTTACAATAACTATCAACATCTTCATATCTTTTTTAGTACATATATAGAGCATCAACAATACACCAAGATAAAATAATATAATTCATATATTGATAAAATGAACTTCTTGGAGAATGTTTTATAATATTCAGTAGCGTTAGAGGACCCATAGAAATTTTCATCTATGGTATCATGGTATAAGAACAATTATGTGTTTGAGATTACGACCTTTTTGGTTCAGATGGTTGTTATTTGTCCTCTATCCAGGACTTCTATTATTTGGAACCACTAATGTCTGATCTTACCTATAAAGGGGTTATGATTTTTAGATCATAATATTATGAAAAATATTTTCATGAACTAAAACGTAGGCTAATATGAGAACATATCCTCAAAATACAAATTAAATGAAAACATATAACATGTACCATGATGCATATATGATGTACATAGTGTAGCATTATGCTCCATGATTGATTGGAATCTTATAGGTCCATAAATATGAGATCAATTTATAAGAGTTACCCTACTCATGATTTATTGTTAGAATTACTACTAAATTACCTATGATACATAAGGAATTATCTCATGGGTGTGAGGTTTTTGGTATAAACATACAATAATATCCATAAGCTCAAATTTTTGTAGTGGGACCTGATCCTTTGGTAGAGGTGGTGGATGTAGTATATATAATATATTGACATTGACTTATCTTATACACTGGGAATGGGATATATTGTTGATGATTATTTTAGACAATTGATACATAAAGATGGAATTTTGGAGTTTTCTAATGAGTGGAAGATGATATAAATTTTTAAATCCATGCATATGGTTCCTCAGGAGTCTCAAGGATGCGAATCTCTTTCATCAACATCTATTATAATATTGATTTGGGAATATATTAAGAATGATAAGATAAATGATTTGGAGTACCTAGTCCGGAGAGGAAGATTATATGCTGGGGAGAAACCATCAAGAAACCATCTAGATATTGTAAATTATCTTCATCTATTTCACTGACTATGGGTCCATGTAGGATTATATGAGGAGATGATGATATAGTTTGATGCATCTTTATTGGAAATACATATTATTTTTACCATGATGTATGGTGATATCCTTATAAATGAATCATGGTTACGTAAAATTTAGGATGTATAGATATTTTCAGCATAGTGTTTCACTTATTAGTAGCTGAAATCAATGAATTAGTGGTGAGAAGGTATTTTACAGACATTTCCCATTCCTGAAAAAAAGAGATGATATCAGTATGTATTTTTTGATATGATCAATGATGAAAACCCATAACAATGAAGGAATGTGAGGGATTTTTTATTTACTGAAGAAGGTAGAACACTTATTTACATTTTGGGAGACCATCATATTTTTTTGATCCGAGTAGTCTTTATGTGTGTGAGATAGTTTAAATATATTGTGTTTCAAGGAGTATCATTTCTGATAGAGATCCCCATTTCACATCACAGTTATTGATGGAAATTTATAAGACTATGGGATCATAGGTTATTTTGAGTATAACATATTATCCTTAAAACGATGGTCAATATGAGTGGACTATTTAGGATATAATGGATATTTTACAGGAATATATTTTGGATTCGAGTTGTTCATTGGTGTAGTATATTAAAATCGTAGAGTATTCATATAATAAAAGCATCCAGGATTTTATCCATATGGATCCTTTCTAGGATATTTATTGTAGGACATATTTTTTTCTATTTTTTTTATAGAGGGAGTTGATTCATCACTTTTGGGAATATTCACATTCAGGATACATAAAAGAATTTTCATATGATTAGGTGGTTGTTGGTGGCTGAATAGATTAGGATGAAATCTTATACGCACCATTTGAGGGAACATCTAGAGTTCAAAATTGGTCATCGTGTTTTTCTTTTGGTGTATCCCATGATAGGGTAAATCTATTTTAGGTAACAAGAAATGTTATCACCAAGGATTACGGGGACATTTGACATAGTGGAAAGGGTTTATCCAGTGTCCTACTGATTAGCTATCCCATAGTGTTACAGGGCCATGGATAATGTGTTTCACATGTTATAGAATCAGAGATATTATTTTGGCCATTATCATTTGATGGGATTCAAGAAAATTTATCAAATTATTGATTCATCATTTTATAATCACCTGATGTTGATTGAGCACCAAGGTAAGAAGAATCTATAAGGTAGGTTGATTTCTTTTGTTTGATTGTAGTGGAGTAATGGGATTCTTTAGGAGGAGACTTGGGATAGAGGGTCTTATGTGTAAGAAAAGATTCCCGACATATTCATAGAAACCCCATAGTGAATCTTTGAGCAACTCATGGATGAGCTTCTATATTGTGGGGAGGTTGTAAGAGATTTCATTTTTTTGGTATATATCTCATTAATTTTTTCATTTCTTCCATTGTGGTCATGTCTTGTTCAGATATGGAGAGACTTTTATTGGAAATAATTACCTAACTTTAGATATATGTTTTATTAACCAATAGAATCTAGAAAAAAAATAATTTAAAATGGATGACGAGGGTTTCCATGCTTAAGAAGGATTTGGTAGTGGTTCATGCTCTTATGTAGAAACTGGGCTGAATTAATTTTTTGTAGGGGATTTACATTACAAGTAAAATTATCATGAGATATATGACTTCTTCCAAATGAATTTCATTAACCATTACAAGGATTTAAGAGGATACACAACATGTAACCCATTCATGTCTTATAATAGTGGACAAGGGTTAAATATAACCATACTCGATGTGTTTTTTGGGGTATCCCTATAAAAATATATTCATGATATGTAAAAGAGTTATATGCCACGTAATATACCTAAAATTAGTTTTATGAAACATCGTGGATGATTATATTATCATTACATTTGTGCATCTTCATCAGATCAACATACGATGGTTCAAGATGAAAATGTTGAAGCCATTCCTCTATTTTGGACGTCTTGTTTGGCTGATTGATCCCTGGAATGTATTTGGATTTGGATTCCACTTTTGCCTCTATTATTATACATTATAGAGGGTTAATATTTGGACTAATATTGGTTATGACCTTGATTTGGGTATTATTAGTTTTAAATAGAAATCATTGTCAACTTCTCCATCATTGGTGTTACCCTTTGGATGTGTACATTAATTTCTGGTTTAAGGTAAGGGTCTAATTATTAAACCTATTAACTGTTTAATTGAAAAGTGTGATCCATAATGAAATTGCGCATACCCGATGAGAATCTAAACTAATTAACTAAAAAATTAAATTATCCTTTGGATTTCCTTGGATCCAATTTTTTATGAGTTGTCTTATGGATTCCATTCAGGTGAGTAAAATTTTGATTATTAATTAATTAATGGATTTCATAATGTGGGTTTAGCACAACATGGGGTTTTTGGTGATTTCATTATATATATTAACCTTTTGTTGTATTTATTAATGAAAATAATTCAATGTTATTGGCTTATAACAAAATGATAAATGTAATTTTTAATTGAAAATAAAAGGAAATTTTTTATAGTTAACCAATGAGATTAATGATGTCATATTTTGGTATCCATTATGTAATTATTATATAGAGGGGTGATTCCTAATGATTCTCAAACTAATACATATATTGTAGCCTATTACCAGTGATTCATGCTTTAATGATTATATAGTGGGCTATACCAAATGACTCACGTTGTAATTCTATAGCCCTGGGAAATGAATAGTGGGATATCCTAAAAACCATATATATTTATCTTGTCCTTGATACATGTTATAATAATTATACCATGGGATCAGAACATATATATTTTTTAATGGTTATAAACCAGGATAAAACATTATATATTTTTTAATTATTATACACCAAGTTTGGCAGTGATTTTTTGATGAGATTATTATATAGTGTGATTGACACATATTTCTGTTATTTATACCATGTGTGTGTTGTTACAGAGGACATGGTTGTGAGAAATGATCATATAAATTCCATCATGGAATTTAAATAGTTTATGTTTTAATATGGTTATATGTTAATGGTTTTTATTGTACAGAGGCCTGCTTAGATATATTCTAGCACATTGTTAAATCAGATTGATGTGCTATTAACTTATCTATTAAACTAATTAATACATCCTTTAATTGTATTATTTCAAATACTTATTATGAGACCAATTATCTTTAGATTTTGTGGTGTTAACCTACATTATTATAATCCCACCCCATTCAGGATTCCATTGGATACTCAAGAAGACTATGTGGATTCAGAATTTGATATTGGAAAGTGAACTTGTTTTTAATTGTTAATTTATAAACGTTATGGTGTTTGGAGATCGAAACTATATGGGGCTTGAGATAGGGGGCATTTGGGTGTGCTAGTATTTTTCTAATTTCATATATCATGACGTTTTGTTAAATTTCATCATGTCATTTCAATATTCGATTATTATTTATTAGAAAATTAATATACTTTTTCATGTTGTCATGTATTATTTCAATTATTTAAACTACACTCGTATTTATAATTAATATAGATAATTTCCATTTTTTTGTTACTATGAACAAGGTTTATAGACTTCACACTATACTTATCACACCCCCAATTCTAGTGGATAGCCTTTGGTGTATCGAGAGGTGTGCTTTAGGTATCATTACCAACTCATTTAAACCATGTTAGTGAGTGTTGAATAGGAAGACGTTACACATATGGTTCCTCATATTAAATATGTTTCTTCACTACATTAAAGGAAATTTTAAAATACCATTTTTTGAGGGTTCCTATCCATGTAAATGTAGTGATTTATATACATAATTTCCATTCTCTCATTTGAATAACCATTATATAGAATAGTTTTTTTGTTAAAATGAAATAATTCATCCAAATGATGGATTTAAAATCTATTACAAATATGATGAATCAAATTCTAAAGTCAAAAAACTATGCAATTATTTTAGGATATTAAATAAATTGTGTCTAGGGGAAAATATAAATTTATTAATAATAATTATGTAAATTATGTTTTTCCCAACTGTTGATATGTTCATCAAAATGATAATTATGTTTTCTAAAATAAGTAATCATTCCCCATTTGAGACTTCATGATTTTTTCAGCAGTGTTGAGTGATAAAAATATATTTTTTTGAATTCAAAATCCTCTTAATGAAATAATCTGATCCTTACATCAATTTCAAAAATATATGATTATTTATTTTCTCTAACAATTTTTTTATGCCATGTAGAGAGTATTAATTTGAGATATGGGATTATAGAATTACATTTTTAAATTATGATATTTCCAACCATCATTCTTACGAGATTAATTAATATGAATTAACATTTTAGAATATAAATAACCTAGACTATGGAAAAAATAAATAGGATTTTTGTTAATGTTATTTACCTATTATGAAATTTTATTTCACTTTTTTTTATTTATATAAGATGATAATTCATGTTAAATTAATTTATTAGATGGTAAAAGGGATATAGAATCTTGGGAAATGAAATCTGATATGCACTTAAATATTCAATGTTTATTAAAAACCAATTTAAATTGATGAAGATAATAATTTGTTTCTAAATGAAATGATACTCTTATTATTATTGGGAACATATTATCATTGAAATCCTACATGTTTTTATGTTGATAATCAAAAATCACTTTGAATAATTGAATAATAATAAATTCATGTAAATAATAAGGGCTGGTTGATATAGAAGTGATGTCATGTCCCAATTAGAACAATATATAATACATGCTGGGAATAAGGTAATTAGTTATATCTTATTTGAGATAAACCTTATGTTTTCATAATAAAATTAACATTGAATTATTGTTATGTTTTATTTCTAGAGTTATTTATATTATTAATAAATATTTATTGTTCAAAATTAAATTTATTATTTGAAGAATCAAGACATTAATGTGGTTAATTTTGGGAAATATATTGTAGATTCTTGGAAATACAATTGTATCCTTTGGCAGAAATGTGTGGAAATTTCATTAGATTGTTATTTTTGAATATAATATGATATTATGTGTTGTTAATTAATTCTTTAAAAATGATATTTCTAAATTAATTAGATATATGATATAAGTGAAGTATTAATGAATAAATGATTGATAATATATGGGAATAAATACATTTCATGGGTGATAATACATTTTCATAATATATTTGAATTAAATATTATAAGAAACACAATAAAATATGGTAAATGTATGTATACAAATTGATAAATTAATGAATAAAAGAGGATACATGAATGATTTTTATGTCCATTTTTAGTGTATTACGGTTCATTTTTCCCTAGAGGACCCTTAGGTTATTATTTGGTAACAGAAATGTTTTTTGTGAGGTAATTAAGCTATTGTTAGTTTATTAGTGTGCACCCATTGTCTTGGTATTTTTCTACAATAGCTATTCATTTATTTTCCTTGTGATATCTATTTACAACCACACTAAAATCAATTACTTTATATAGATTCAAATTTATTTTGATCCATTTATTTCCCCAATATTTTTTTTTGGTGAGGGAATGGATGGATTTATTACCACTCTTACCCAAACTCCCTTTTATATTAATATGTATGGGTAGTGATATATATTATGGTCATGAATGAGTGGAGGGAATGATGTCGATTTACATCATGTTTATGATAACCTAATGTATCAGATACGATCCATATGAGTGAATATAATATTGTGTGATACCCAAGATGTGGAGGTTTTGGTTTATGATTATAAATTTTGAATCCCACGATGTGGGGGATTAGAAGAAAATGATATATTTGGATTCCCATGATGTTTAGGTATTGGTTGTTGATGATATAGATGTATTAATTTTAAGTGGGGGAATTGGATTAAAATGATATTGTTGGATTCCCATGATGTTGGAGAATTTGTTGGTAATGTTGAATAAAATGGATTGGATGGAATCACATGATGTTTAACATTGGGAGTGCCAATATAAACCAATCGGGATGTTGTTGTGCATTTCCATGATTTTATTATATGGTGACATTTATTTTACATAGATTTGATTCCTGGTCAATGAAATTTGGGGAGGATAATAATGTGTATTTTACCTCATATATCCATGTTGGTTCTACTCATTACACACATGGGAATTATTATGTATTTATTAAATTTTCATGGGAGGTCCTGAACTAGGTCCCACTCAGTATACATGTTATGGTCACAATTATATATTTAAGGGTATAAGGAGAGTTTTATTGATTAGGATAGACTATATTATCATGGAAATAGGAATTTATATTTGAGAAACCACTTAAGATCCTTTCATGTTTTATGTTTTTGATATTTTTATTTTCATTTTTACATGAATTTTAAAATTTGATATTATGGGATTGTTGGATTATAAATATTTCATGTTGATGGTCAATGAAATTTTAATATGTTCATGTGATTGTAGAGGGAAATACTTCATATCATATTTAATTTATATGCTCTATGCTAATACACATTCCATGACCTACATGAGTGATGCTTTGGGTTTCACTACAACACACATATAGGCCTAAGAATGGTTCTGAGTGGGTGTGAATCTTGAAATAGTTGAATCAGAAATTATAAATAGATTATAATATATAGAAAAATTATAGGAACTGGTGAGGGTTTTATGTTTTTTTTGGGAAATAGAATCATGTAAACCTAATATTTTTTTATAATAAAGGGATACAGTCTTGGACATGGTACTTTTAAGATCCCTATCATATGATTCGTGGAGGTTATTATTTTTAAATGTAATAATAAAATTTTTCTTTTTTTGAAGGATGTTACATATTAAAAAGTATATTAATAATAATTAAGAAAATTTTTTATTGAATGGTTTAAATTGTGGTTTAAATGGAGTTAATTAAACGAATTTGAATGAATTTCAAGGCACATGGAATGGGTATTTTAATTTTATCATTAATGTATGTTATGTATTCATGAATATGAATAGAGGGGACACATTACCCTCCATGGAGGGGTTTTTTATGAAACTTTTTTTAGGAAGTCATGTTTGGGCCTTATAAAGTAATAAATATTGCATTGATGTGGTTGTGTTCACGTTATTTTTATGCGTAATGAATATTTTTTAATAATAATAAATGTTATATTAAAATTTTTGGGGTATATTTTTTTATTGAATTGAAATTTGATAATATCAAAATTCAACTTCATTATTTGTTAATTTGAAACGATAAAAATATTATAGTGTTCTTATTAGTGGGTTATTGATAAAAGAATATTTTTTTAAGAATCCTAAATGATCCTTAGACCCGATAAAACTAAATTGTTCAGCCACATAAATAATAAAGTAGGTTATGTATTGATTAGGATTATCTAGATCTCATGTTATACACATTGATATTAACTAGACGAATTTCATGAAACCGAATTTTTAGTTGAATAGGGAAAATATAATAAAATCATTATTTATGTTTTGATACACTGGTGAATTGAATATTAATACAACATTTTTCAAAAAAAAATCGATTGGTTGACGTATTAATTAATTAATAATTGAATATTCGTAAATCATGATTTTATTATTTTCTAAAAAAGTGATATTAAATCAATAAATAGTACTTATAATGCATTTTGAGTTTCTTAGGATCTTTTTTGGAGTTGTTTATTAAAAAATAGTGTTATCCTAGTGATTTATTATTATATTTATGAGTTGATATCAATGATATTCAAAAGATTTTTAAAACATAACCCATATAAATTATTTATTTTCTTATAAAATTTTTTGTTGAATGTTTTTTAATTAATAAATTACATGTTTTAAAATTGATTATTTGTTTTTCTAGAAATCTTGACATGTTTGAAAAAAATAAATATTATATAGTGTGACTATTGAACTATCATATTTGAATTTATAATTTTATTTGTGAATATTTTTATGAGAGTTTATTTCATATAGAGTTTATTAATATGATATTGTATTTATAATAAGAATTAATTAATTAAAAAATGATTCATAATAGTTGAAACAATAAATAGTTACAGAATGGGATATGATGATATTTTTATTCAAGTAAATTACTATTAATTTCAATTATCCAATATTTTAACTAAAAAAGTAATATTGTGTAACAAATTGATAAAAAAAATTTAAAATTTTTTATTAATAATCTAATGGTTTTTATTAATGATGATTATGATTTTAATTTCCATAAGGAACACATATTAAATAGTTTCTTTATTAAATATTCTATTGATAATTAATTTTTCATTTTTAAATAAATGGGTACACTGGATGAATTATATTTTAGTGTTATATAATATTAAAAAAATCCCTTTGATATGATAAATTTATTAGAATTAACTCTAAGATATAAGTATAGTTATTTTAATTTATGTGAATGCTTAGAGTTTTGAATTTTTTTGGTTAGATGAGGTAACATTTAGATGAGTTATAAATCATACCTATGTAATATTATATTTAAAATAGAATTAGTGATACATTATTTATGTTGGTGAATTATGTATGTATTATTATTAAATTATTATATAATCAATCCAACTTTAAAGGCATATTTTCCATTCGATTTCATTCTTAATACGATTCAAATATTATGAAAAATATTTCATGCAATATTTTGTTTGTTACTTTATTAATGGGTAAAATTAATGAAAGGATGATATATATATATTATAGGGATAATTTAAATCAAGACATAGCCACAGAAAAAATAATATTATAGGGATATTTTGATGTGATATATTTAATAATTATATATGTATACTATCACATTACATGAAACAAATTAGGATAATATTTAATTAGATTTTGATGCAGTATATTTTGTTACTTGTTGAGCTTATTCTTTCTGAAAAATCATTCATTTTAAATTTAATTCTCATATTCTTGTTTAAAATTCATAAAAATTAAAACCAATTTGATGATAGTGAGGTATTTTTAACTAGTCAATGTACTGTTGTTTTAAAATACTTCATGAAATAAATTTATTGAAAATATATTCATTACATTTTTACTAAAATATATTTGTTTTGATCCATGCTGATAACCATAATTATTTTTATATAGATTTTTATTTTATATTTTACCCTCCCATATAAGTGTTATATAAGTATGTTTCAATTTCAAATAAATATGGTATTTAATTATGTATTTCTTAAAATAACACAATAATACATCGTTTTATAATATAAAAAATTATGTGTTCCACAAAAATGGATAAATTACCCCTTCAAAGAATGACAAATGTTTTGTGGTGTCAATGTTTTTAGTTGTTTTTTAAAAACTTAAATTTTTTTTACCATATACGGATCTAATAGTTATATTATGGTTAATGAATATTTGAATTTATCATTTGTATCATGACATATGATGATAAATCTTGTGGAAATTTTCATTCAATTACATTATGATGTAATCTCATTAAAGTGTTAGATGTGATGATTTGTTGTAAATGAATTTAAAAAAAATAATATGACATGATGTATTAATTTCATATTTATTTATTTAAATTTTGATATGTTTTTTAGAAATTATTTTTGATACATAAATTTTCATATTATTGGGTTTTAACAATAATATGATTCCATAGTTAAATACATTTAAAATAATTAAATTACATTTATTTAAAAACAGTTGGGATTTATTATCTTCATATGGTATTCCATTATATATTGTTTATATTATCATTATGATTGGATTTATGAAATAATTCTACCTCAATTGGTAGTTATTTAAAGAGGGTGATGAGAAAATATTCTTGTAAATAAAAAATTTGTTGATGATTATATTTTTTCCACACATATTTCATATGAATTGAAAAATAATATGGTGATTAATTTGAATAGTTATTTGGGATTTTATTTTTCTAATATGTAGCTATTTTTTATACATATTTTTTAAATTGTGAAACTATTTTGGTTATGTTAAATTTCTAAATCAATGATCTACTAATACACCTTGTGTTTTGTTATCAGTTTAGTAATTTTTAGAGAGTTATCTACTGTGAGAGTGTTAGTTTTTTGTGTAAGTTATATTACATCCTACTCTATTTTTAAATATCATTGATAAAAAAAATTAGTGTTATTATTTTTAAAGTGCGGGATATTCCATGATCCATTCCTCTATATTCGAGATTTTATGGTGGATCAAAAGTGATTATTAAAAATTTAAATAAAATTTTAAATTCTTTTTCAAAATAATCGAAATAATTTTTTTAATAGAAAGAGTGATTTTGTAAAGTTTGTAAAATACTATATTTGATCAATTATTTTAAAGGAGTGTTTATTTATTAAAATAATAATAATTCTATCATTTAAACCTTATAAGAATTTTTAAACCAAAATGGAAAATTTCATAAATATTTTTTTATTCTAAAACAAGAACACTCCAAACAACATGCCTAATTTTATCTAGGTAAGGATAATTATATTTTTAAGGGGTTTATTTAGGGAATTAAAATTATTTTCTACTCGACTAATGATTATTCTATTACAATCAAATGTTAATAATAGATTAATCCTATGTAAGTGTAATCCCCATGAACATAACAACGATTGATTGTGATACATTAGGATTTTATTTTCTATACAATATTGAAATACATTGTTGGAGGGTATTGTTCAGGCTTTTTGAAGGGTACTATTGGGGTTTTTCATTTGGAGTCAGGGTTACTCATTTCAATCCATTCACAGGTTACTTTATTAATATTCTTATCAATTTTTTAAAGGAAGGGAAGAAGCTTTAGAAGACATGTAATGTTCTTTATGTTAAATTATTTTCCACAAATAAAATTAGATAACATCTGAATAAAGATATATGAGGTAACTTTTTTGAATCAAGCCAGAGATATTTAGAGATAAATTCATATTTACCATCCTAAAATCATTATATAGCATAGTTCAATGAAATAAAAGTAAATAAAGAATAAAAATCAAGATTTTCAAATCATTTATGAATAATATGAATGAAATATTTACATTCTTAATTCATTAATTTATCTTAAAATATTAAATGTTTTTTGTTATGGAAATAAAAAATTTACATTAATAAGAATTATATGATGAAGGCATGGTTGAGATTTTCGATGGATCATTAATGTGGTATATATATATATATACAATTTTTCTTTTCCTACTTGAGTGTTATTAATTTTTTTTGAACATGGCCTATCAAAACATCACCTTTCATGTGCATAATTCTTTATATAAATTTTTTTACTCCCTAATTAAATTTATACTATATTTGAATATTCTTTTTATTTATATTTTTTGTTGCAGTATCTACTGTATCTTCTTGTGATGTATGAAATTCCATACCTTATATTTTATTTAATATTTTTTGATATTAATGTTTTTTTATTTTCCAAGTAAAAAAACAGGATTTAAAATAAATGAATATAAACAATCATGATGATGGAAAATAATGTTATAATATTGAACAATATAATTTTCCAGTTTTCATTTGTTTTTTCCTATTTGATTACTCATTTAATTTATTTAACAATAAGAGGAATTATTTAAAATACATTTTATTTAAATTTTGATAAATAATCTAGGATAATGATATATGGTTTTTACCATGATATTTTATTATAATTGATGTCCATTAGAACATTAGGAAATTGATTAATGTTTTATTTCTGATATTAGTATCATTTTATTATTATGAATTTATTTCAATTGAATGTATTTATTTTTGTATTGTTTCAATTTTGAAATAACAAACAACAAAAGGATAATAATGAAATTTTGGAAAAAAAATTATTGCGAATTTTCATTTTTCTACTATTTTTGTTCGCCTAATATTTTTTACATGCATGGAAATATAGTGGTTTTGACTTCATGTTTATAATATATAATATGTTATATTAAACTATTTTGATGAATTATTATTATGTTTGAGTGATAGCAATACTTATTATAATAAATTAACAATATATATAGGATATTTAATGGGATTTTTATAAATTATTATATGAAAGAATTTGATGTTAGCCTATTTATTATAGATTCTTTGAAATATGACTATATCAAATCATAGTTAAATATAACAAATGTGGTGGAATTTGATTTTTGGTAAGAATAAAATTTGGTGAAGTTATAATTAAATCTACAAGCTTTTCGATAGCTAGAAATATGTTGACATAACCGATAATTCATTTAATAATTCAGGAAATGATTGAATAATGGGTTGAAATAAATAAGGATGATCTGGGTTAAAATTAATTCCACAGTCATGGGGATTGAATTGAATAAGGTACCTAATATTGGTGGGTGTAAGGATGTCATAAATTTGATAAATTAATAATTAATAGATTAAATGTAAGTGGTCGTTATGGTTTTTTCTATGTAGTTTATTTTTTTGTGTCATAGAGACATCATAGGCCATTAACGGTATGTGGTTATATTAGGCATGAGTAATTAAGCCATTTTTAGCTATTATTATTCACCATAAGTATAGTTTTTATGAGTGAATAACAATTAATATATTTACCTTTTGATTTCAATTCACACCTTTCTTGAAGAGAGTACATTATAAAATAGAAACTTTTTTATAGGTTATTTCAAATAAATTTAGGTTTTATATAGAATGGAAATAAAGAAACACCATCTTATACATTATATCTTTATATGTGGTATATGTTGATCGTTAAATATTGTGGGGGACAAGAATTTGTGGAAGATGGAATAAGGACTATGTATTTTATTTTCCTGGTAACCAATGGTACTATATATCTTTCATATGATTGAAAGTGATATAGATTGATTCCTATAATTTTGGTCATTTTGTGATGATGATATAGTAGGATTCCAATGACTTTTAGGGCATTTCTAATGATGACTTTGTTTGGTTAACATATTTGCATATTGTTTTTTATGATGATGTTGTTAGATTCATATGATGTCGTGTCATTGTTGAAAATATTTATGGAAATGGCAGGGATAGAGGCATATTATATATGACATAGGATAATGAGAGAGGAAACCAATCAATAAGTGCATGTGGGATTATTTTATAAAATTTTAATAAAAAGTTTTATTATCAAATTGTATACTAATTGAGTGAACCGTAGTGTGGATTGGAATGGGTAGTTGACATAAGAGGTCACTATGGTGTTATTATTTACTCATTATGGTTCTATTATTCTTTAATTCAATTTCTTGTGAGTCCATAATGAGGATATTTCTTAATAAACATATTATTCCCACCTCACTATATTTTCTAGGAGATCATGAGTGATTGTTTTACTGGGGTAGACCATACTATCATAGATATGGGATTTTATCTGATATTCTATATTAGAGAATTTATTTTTTTGAAATAATTTGGTTTTACCTTTAAAATATAATTATATTGGTTTTTCTGGTATATATGATTTTTTTTATAAGTCATATAATTTTTTTATATTTTATTTATTCCACAAGGATCAAGAAAAAACATCCCCCCAATTTTTTAATTTATATCCTTGATTCTTTACACAAACCTCCATACTATTAGAGGTAGGATTTAGAGGTAACTCAAGTATTACTACATGTCCATTATGGGCTACAAGTTGGGGTGGGTTGTGATAAGGATTGAAAATCAATTAGTAATTATGAATCATAATTTGAAATACATTCTTGTTATGTTTTTATTTTGTTAATGTCCATGAAAGAAAAATTAATCATTAATTTAGTGGACTAAGGATAACAATTTTGAAATTGATTGGTATTATGGACTTTGGTAGCTATGAGGATACTGTTTTATATGGATGAAATATAGTATAGTAAATTGGAGAGCCACATTATACTCATAATTTTGGGAAAAATAGTACATGGATTTTGGGATTCCTATAAATGAAAAAAATCAATTCTAGAATGAAAATTAATTATTGAACTAGTCAAAAAAATTATATATAGAATATTTAAATGTTCCACAAGGGGATATGTAAATTATTAAATTTTCTAATGTAAAAAAAATAAGATATTTCATTATGAAGGTATATTAAGAAGAAAAAAAATGTAATAGATTAAAATAAAACACACTATAAATCAATACTCATACTCCAATGCTTCAATTGTAAGGTGTGAGGAAATTAAACAAACATGTTCACTAAACCAAGGGATAATGATGGAAATCGATTTATTAAACCCTATATGAAAAGGGATTCAGATAAAACCTGTAAAATTATGACTACTAAAATGATTCAAATAAACAATGATGTGGAATATAAAATCATCAACTATTTTAAATATAAAATGACATATTTGATTTTGTGATTTTACATTTTTTTACATCTCATAAATATTTCTATGATTATTGATTCACCACCATTATTAAAGGATATTGAATTATCATTCCAAAAAAAATTATTGTGTGATGAATTTATCTAGGTTATTTAACTATTATCTAATCATGTATTTTGGGTATATATATCATACAAATCTAGTTCCTATAACCTTAGTGAACTTGAATTTTGTAGTGGGAATAAATTGGATCTTCCACCATTGAGCTCATATAAATTTTTGGTGAAACTAAATCACATTTTGGATTCAAAATAACCCCAAGATTAAATATAATGGAATGTATAATGATGGTATCCTTATGGGAAATAATTACATAATACGGGTCATGATACTATATAGGTATGGATACATTAATCAAATGAATGAGGATGAACACATTAATAATGATATTCCAATTTTGTTGGAAAATATTAATGTAGATAATGAAAAACTACATGGTCTCCGCCTTTATCATGAGGTCCAGTTTTTATTTGGACTCATGTATGGTTATATACAAAAATTAAATAATCCATAACGAATGTCAATAAATTATTTTTTATGAATAATGTTGAAAATTAAAAAAATGGGAAATATTTTTATATGACCTAGTCATTAATATATATGTAAAATTTTCTATTTTAATAATTATTAATTGATCAATATAACTTTTTATTTGTTATCATGAACATAAATAAAATAATACTCAATGAAAAGAATTTTATATTTAAAATTTGTTATTTGTTCGATCATCATAAATGTGATATGTTATTCTTAATGATTTCCCTTCAATATAAATATATTTAATTAAGGGTAAATGGGGAGGAAATAGGGAAAAAAAATCTATAATATATGGAAACTCTGAATTTATAGTGAATCATTTTCTAATTTTTTATTTGATGAATAAATTCATGGATTTGATGATGAAAGTATGTAGAAATTACCATGATTAATTATTTGAAGTCTATATAGATTATGTTCTCATATATTCCAAGATTTAGGAATATCAATTATGACTATGATAAGGAACTTTTGAATGGATAAACATTTTTCCAAATTTATAAATTGTTACTTATTTATATAAAAACTATCATTCTTGTGTATTGTAATTAAAAATGAGTGTGTATCTATATATCCATTAATGATATAGTTTAATCTTGTATTCCAAAGTGAAAAAATGTAACAGTCATCGATAGTTTTGGTGTATATGAAAAATACTGTCGATTTTTTTGATAAATTTATCGTGACTATAAAATAAATTATCAAAGATAACATTGATGGGAGTAAATTATTTTTGAATGAGAAATTTCATGAAAAGTATTAATGATCATGAGGGAATGTTGGTGATTTCACCAATACTCACATTACCTTGTAGTAGATAAGGATTGTGATAAATATAGATATGCATATGAGAAGTTATTAAGAAGTGTAATTAAGTAAAATGAAATGGTTGTAGCTTCTTTCTCACATAATTTTTTTTACCAAATAAAAATAATAATAGAATTTATTTAAATCTCACGACAATGATATTTTCATTCTAGATATTGATATTAAATTATATATTTAAATAAAATGAGTTAAAAAAATTACAAAGGATATAATTATAATTTATCAATGACTAAGAATTCATAATAATTTACCACATTGGGAAGGGAAACTGGTTGATGGTAATATGAATATGGAAGATCATGCTACATGGGTTGGAAGAGACCCAATACTCAGGGATTTTCAATGGATGGATGTAGAAATTGTATTATTAGGGGAGAAATATTATCATTACCAAATTGATTTTCATCCATACATCTATGTGTGGATCAATGTGCATAATACAGATTTTATTGAAATGTAGAAGAATGTATGAAATTTTATAGAGTTAATGGTTTGACCAGAAATTGGATATATGATTTGGGAAAATATACATGTGTTCTATAAATACCATATTTGAAGATAGATCTATTGAAATTTAAACATTACTCATCATTATATATCTATCTAAGATATATGAAATATATAGTGTCCTCAAGGATAATTTTTTTTGTGAAAATATTATAATGTACATTAACAAATATACATCTAAATATTTGATATTCTTATTAATTAAGGCTGAAGGAAATAACACAATGGGTATAATGAAACCATTTCCATTAATTTATGTAAATGAGATAACATCTATAATGATTTAATTATTTTTTAAAATTATTTTTGATAGACCATAATTCAATTTTACTTATTGTTGATACTATTACAATGTATTCATTGTTAATTATTAGCATGGAATATTTCAGACTCAATGAACATTCCATGATATATAAATAGGAAATTGTAATTATTGGTGGTGTAGAACATTCCATTATCACTAGTCAATATGTAATGTTTTTTAGTAGTTATAAAAGATCCATTTTCAACAGTTTCATATGATATAGATCCATAGCTCTTTTTATCATCATCAGACTGGTAGATAATTTGAAAATACCATTCCCACTCAATACAATATAAAAATATCTATCCCAATGGAGTTCAATGGAAATTATGTTCAACACCTTCCCTAAATATTGTTCCAATACAACAGTAATCGACATTCATGTTTTTAAATTCCACTACAAGAGGATCTATATAACAAAAAATGATAAATTCTATCATGTATGGATGATGTTAAAGAGTATATGCTACTAGGAAAACGTATTTCTAAATAAATTTATAGGAGATTAAAACAATTCAATGTTATATGAAAATTGAAATTATTTGAGAAATGATCCATTCATATAGTCATTGAAAAGAATTAAATTTTAATTTTTCAGAAAATTTAATCCTTCAATATCATAATATAAAATTCATATACTATTCATTAAGAAATGATATTTCATCCCTTGATATTTTGGTCATTTTGAAATCCACAAACATTTGTGGATAATAACTTATCAACTTTAAATTCCACCAATCCCCTCATAGGTTTATGATTTATTATATATATATCAATTTTGAAGAATTACAAATTTATAAATTCACATGAACTAAATTTCAGGGTTTTTATGGAGTAAAATGGTCAATTTCAGAGGGAAAAATTGGTATTATACATTCATTACTATGATAATGTGATACATGATATGACTAATCTTATGGTTAACATTCTATAGGGAAATCAAAATTTTGGGGATGTTACATGAGAAATTAAATATGTAATGAGGATTATTTTCCCTCATTTTTTCAATATAGTAATGTTAACATCTTTTTATTCATTAGAATATAACACCCCATGGATTTACTATGTAATTACCTTTGAAAACATACAATGTTGAATATCGTATTTCAAACACAACTCCAAAAAAAACAATGATATATGTTTTTCAAAAATATTTTACATCCCACGATGAATAGTGATACAATATTAAAATATAATATGAATGATCATTAAAAAATTTAAAAGGAAAATAAAATAGAATTTTAATGAAAATATTATGAACGTAAAATAATTATACTTTTTCATTGTGATCATAACTATGATTACAAATACTAATATAAAACTAATAATATAAAATATCATACCCATGTTTTGATGGAATTAGAAAGAGTATGATTAATGATATATGTAATGTAAATGAAGATGTATATAGGAATATAATATTACCATTATATAAATTTTCATTTAAAATATGGTTGTTTGAATTTTGTTCATTGGATATATGTTCATTGGATATATGGTTATATAGTATTCGTTTCAAAAATAGTTTTGTGATTTTGTATAATTATTATTAACAAATTTTATATTATATAATTAATAAATATTATAAAATTAAACACAATTAAAATATATTTTTAAAATGTTATTTATATATTTTAATGCATTAATTATTATTAGTTTTGTTATTATTGTTTGTTAAATTATTATCATTATGGATATATAAACTAAAAGACATATTTTATTATAAATAATGAAAAATTTATTTTGGTAAGACGATATATATATATATTTTATATGATATTTTTCATATCATTTATTGATAAATATAGATATTTTGAACGAAGTATTTTTATATTATTGTTCTTTTGTTCACATAAATATAATATGAAACATTTTAACAAAAAATAAAATTAACTTTTTTAATTTATAAAGAATGGTGTTAAAACTCATTTATATTCTACTATCTATGAAATTAAATATAAAAAACACAAGTATTAAAAATCCATTTTTCTATTAAACAATGTTTTTAAAACAATATTTTATGTTTTCATTTTTAATGTTTGTTTTTCATATTTAAAAATATAATTTGCTTAAATATATTGAAAATATTCTATAATAAATTTAAATTTATATATTTAGTATAATATATTTTTCATGCATAAAATGATGTTACCAATACAACAATTGTGTTATTATAGTGAAGGTAAAATGAGTTAAATGGGATTAAATAAGTAGTGAATACATAAAATATAACTACTCATATATATTAATTGTCTGTGAGAGGGTATTCATGAATCATACCCATTATTTTCCACATTTTATCCTCTTTTCATGATAAAATTTAAACCTTACACTTTGGGGAATGATTATTTGTTACAATGCCATTAAAAAATCACACATAAGAAGACAATAACAGTACTCCTTAAAAAAATTTCATAAAAATTAACACCAATCCCCCCAGTATTTTATAATAGAAAATTTTATTACACATTGTTTAGCTTGATGGTTTAATAAGGAACCATGCATCCATCATTATGAAGAAACATGGATTGATAAAATGAATCATAGAATATACCTAATTTGTGATTTTCATTGTCAATTATATTATATTATAATCCCTTTAATTCTATATTTATCTATTTTAGTGATTTTAAATTAAAAAATTTATTCTTATAATAAATTTATTACTTTAATATAACTCTATAATCTTACTCGTTTTTTATTATTACATTTTCTAGTTTTAGTTCAATCAAACACCATTATGAACGTTTTTATTCTATAATAATTGTATCCAAAATAAATTTGTATCAAGAAATTAATTATGTAAATATATTATATTAATTAGTAATTTATATTCTGAATATGTTTTATAAAGGAATAGATAATAAAATGTTAAAAATATAATGATACTTTTAGTTATAGTTATGTTATTAAAATATTGTCGTTATGAATTCAATTATCGTAAAATATACCTTCAATCATGTGAAAATGTGACTAAATAAATCAGTAGAAAAAATTATTACAATACCTTAAATAATTTTGGATGGGTTAACTCTGGATCAAATAGTTAGAACCAACACCACTATTGTGAAACTAATATGGGATAATAAAAATTAAAATATTCTGCTGATGAAAACAAATAAAAACTAATAAATACGTCTCTAATAAAAGAACATAATATAATAGTTAAAATGGTAATAAATATTAATTATGTTATTAAATATGTTTTCTGATAGTTGTTTTTACAAAATTATTGGTTAATGTGATTTAATTTATGTTTAGAGTAATAGATTTGGATTCATTACCAATCACAAATTGATATCAATATAAATTATGACTAAATATCATTTGGTTATAATTTTTTTTATTTGAACATATCCAAATATATATTTTCGTAACTAATAGTCATTCATGGGAATTACTTGAATTATTACATGTTTCACATCCTTTGGTTAACATTTCAATAAAAAATTACTATTTAATAAGATAACAATATCTCTTCAATTTTTTATGAATCACTCTCCAACATATCTATGAAAAATAAAGAAATTTATGGTTCCCCATATAATTAAATATTTATTTTTTAATATGATTTAATATTTACAATGACAATATTTATATTTTTTTTAAATAAAAATTTACAAACATTTTTTATACATGTAATTTTTAATTGAATTGACATCCCTTACAAAAGAATGATAACAATATTCTTCATAGCTCCCAAAAAATGAATTAATTTTCCAACCATTTTATATTTTTCTTATTATGATGATTTCTCCCACATTTTACATATTTTTTAAATTCTATTTAGATTCTATTTTCTATAAAATATTTAATTTCTAAATTAATTTTTTCAAAATTGAAGGAAATTTTTTCTTAGTTATGAATGAAATATTTTGATCATAATATTAACTTATTTTAAATTTATATAAAATTTTTTTTATAACTTATTCTTCACTATATATATGATCTAATAATATTTTCCACATTCTCCCCCTTTATGGATTATGATAATATGTTGCATATATTTTCCTGGAACCTCTATTATATTATTAGTTAATTATGCTATTATAGAATGATGAAAATGCTCCACATTTTATGGAATATTTATATATCATATATAATTGTTTGAGGGGTGTTACATTTATATTTTGATGAATAATTTTATAATTTTTATTTCTCATGAGAAAATTGAAAATGTTGAGTAAACTCAATCCCCAACGGTTAGTGTCCACTAATTACTAGTTTGGACATTTATTTCCTCTATTGTAATGAGTAATGAATTCTATTTATAATATTCCATGATAAGGATTGGGGAGTATACCTAATCCATTTAGGGCAATTTTCTAATATTTTAGGATGAAATTAGTAGAAGGCATTAAAAAATTGAAAATTTCTTATATAGATGCATATGACACAATATTATACCTTTTTTTCTGTTTTCGTAGCCCATGAGTATGGTACCATTTTCTAACCTTTATAAATCTGATTTCATAAGATATTCCAAAATAATTATGTCAGGAAACATTATTTATTGTACATATTTTACATTAATTGATTCTTTTATTTTTGCTCAATTTTTCATGACTATGTTATCTTACACAAAACAACATCTAATTATAAATTATTATCTATGATTTATATTTCTTACATTTACCATTACTATCCATATCAGGTTATAATTTCTTATGATTCTATAACCAAATATATAGTTAAGATTTTAATACAAGAAGTTTCTAAAAGGATATCATCTTATATGATTATTAGTGTTGGATTTTTAAAATTATGTAAAATATGTTCTTTATATATATAATCTATAGTGATAATAAACTTATAAGTTTTTGTGCATGTTTTATTACAAATTTTAAGTAAAAATCATAAAATATAATGTAATATTCATATATTTTATGGTTCGATCACCTCATTTTTTCAAATATTACGTGTAATTTTTTCATTTAACCAACAAATATAGGAGTACGAGTCATGTGAAACATAAAGAGCTACAATAACATCCAATATATCTATGGTTTAATATGTTATAGGTTCGAGACTTCATAACTTTTTTGTGGCATATTGAAGGTGATGTTCAAGAAAGGAATAGATATTGAACCATCAATATATTTTCATTCAAATCATGAAAATTCCTCATTTAAATTGTTTCATAAATAACATCTTTTTTAATATTAAATGTTTAAATTTTTATACTCCTTGATTTATATTTATATTCCATTAATTTTTATTCTTCCATAATATTATTAAATTTATTAAATGTTGTTTTATTTTTCGATAGTGTTGATTTTCATTATATTTCTTTTGATTCCCAATATAATTGATCATACCTTGTCGTCCATACCTCTAGGTAATTATTAGAGTCTTTGAAATGATATGGGAGACCTCGATTATTATCTATATGCCTAAAGTGGGTTTTATGGATTTTTTGGATGTTCCACAACCTCTGAAATTTCATGGAATGTCATTTTAGATTTATTTTTGGACAATGTGTAATCCAATAAAAAAATAGGTTGTGAGACCATGCACTAGGGAATTCATGGTGTTGGGAATATAAGCTTTCTATTCTATCAATGAACTATATACTATAATAAAATTCCTGGTGAGGGTGTAACGTAATGCATGAAACCTAAATAATTATTGGATGTGGTTAGATTAAAATGGTAATATGATGGGTGATAGGTCACAGAGTTTAGATATAGAATATGATCTAAAAATAGCCGGAAGAAATCCATGTTAAAGGCCATGTTCACGATCAAATCCCATTTTCAAAATGAGAACAAAAGGAGGATGTCACATGTGGTTTTGGATCATGCATTGACCATACCCATCCTGAGAATTTTAAATTTCCCCACACCATCATATATTATATTGAGATTCATCAAAAATTATAATGTATTTTACCTATATGATTTATTTTTTGGACCATTTCATGACTCTTGGCCAGAAACTATTGATCGTTTCATTCTTCAATCATCACATTTGGTGATTTGAACCAATTAGTTTATCTTGGATCATTTTTATTGGAGCTTCTAAGATCAAGGTAATCATATATTTTCTTCTTATTCCATTTTTATTATTCACATATATCAGTAGATCACGGTGTTTAAATTATATTATCTTTGGGGTGGTTTATTATAAATTCTTATATGGAACATGAATCCAAGAGTGATTCCATCTATATTGGTAGTGGTTGTTTATTTCCTCTGGTGTGTTTCTCTTAGAGATTCATTTGAATAAGGGGATTTGATGGATCTCATCATTATTTTCCCATGTTAAAATATATTTCTTTGTTTTACTTTAGTGAGATAGTATTCACCATAAAATGATTATTATTAATTTCATTAATATCAATTGAAGAGGAAGGGAAACATTCCCATGAAATTCACTCTATCTTGATATTTTTCCTATATGGTTGATCAGGATTATTGTTCATTCTCTTTTTAGATAATGTTTTCATTTGTTAATTTGTTATAGTTATTGAATTATATAACCTTATTAGTCTTTTTGATTTGACTCACATCATATGTAAATGACTAAGATATTATATTCCCTAAATAAATGGTTTCCCATGAAATCTCTATTTTTTTAGATAAATCACTAGAATGTATTGAAATAAATTTACTAAAAACCATTTTTCTAAAAAATAAAAAGTAATACAATGTGTTTCTGATGTGTTATGGTTGAGTTGTCTGGTGGATGATATGTGTGGTTGTTTATTTTTTGGTGGTTGAGTTGGGGGGATTTTGTTCCTCAGGAATAATGAATAAATGAATGTTATTTTTTTTTATCTACCTCAGAGGGATGAAATGTATTTTAAATGAAAAATATAAAATGAAATGAGTTGAAATGTGTAATGATCTTATGAAATAAAATTAGATGCTAGGATAAAGTGTTTAATTATAAACATGTAATGAATGTTATTTATAAAGGGAATGGTAAGTAATTAGAAAATATGTTAATGGATTTACATGAAAAGAATTGAATGAATGGGACATTTGGTTATGTATTGGTTGTGATATTCAATACATTTATTTGTGTATGTTGATATGGAGTAGGTTTTTATGTCTTATAGTGATTTTTTGAGTTTTATGGTTATCTTATTATAAACCCATATGTTGTTTGTGACTGTTACATAATTTATTATTATTGTGATTTATATACGCACCCAAACCTCATCAATAAATATGTTCAATTTCAAAAATGTTTTGCGAGTTTGTTTTCAATCATCCATGATTTTGAGGACAAATGGTTATCTAAAACCTCTTTATCACACTCTCTTACAGATCAGGTTCTAATGCTTTAGCTATAGTGGCATCTGTATATAGTATAATTTATTTTTTTAATGAGATTTATGTTTTGAATTAGAGTGTGTTTAATTAATGGTACAAGGAAAGTCTGAGGTTGATGTCCATCATTTTCATGACACCTTACTATCATCGATACATAGCTTTGGTTATGGGTGGATTTGGTTATATTTCTATCTTTGAGAGGGATTTTATTATTAGTGGCATATGGGTTTATTGGTAAGATAGTGTTTCTGATGTTTCATTGATATGGATTCTATGGAAGGTGGAAGGTGTGGGAGAACCTGAACATATAAAATTGGGCTGTGAGAGAAGAAAATAAATATAAATTTGGTGGTGGTAAATTTTAATCGATGTCATTAATATTGTGATTTTATACATGTATAAGTTATTTATTGAGAATGCATTAGTAATAATTGGATTGTATAGTTGACCTACATATGTGAATGAACATTTTATTTATTCACTTGATCATTAGTATAATACAATATATTTTTTTAGTATGTCATTGGGAATTATTCTAATTATTATAAAATTTATGTTCAGCCCATGAATATGAAAACATTTTATAGCATTCCATGATGATTTGGTGGAACGATCTAGTCATTACTACTATAGAAATTAAAGTAATTGCTGGGTCGCGACTTTAAGATTTATATAGGGTGTTTATTTGTAGATACATTGTGTTTACATAAATTATATATTTATTATTCGGTGTATTTTTTGTCCAAGTATATTTATCGTATGGAGTTTCATGGTGATTGGTATCTTATCACTCAATCCTACATAATCCTTTGAGGGAAATTATGTCCTTATGGTTGGTTTTTATACCAACGGTGATACAATCCAAATCAAAACCTATTGAAGGATGGACATATGTGTCCATTATATCTCTTCCTTCATTTTCATCTTAGGATGTTTATAATGGAGAGATAAGTATAATAATGAGTGGTATAAATTGGGGTTTTAGTGATAAGATCGATTTTATACTTAGTTACTATGATGATTTTATGATTTTGTAAGAATACTGTGTTAGTTTATATTTGTGCATTCATAGGATGGGGAGCCCAGTTAGAAAATGGATTCTTATATTCCCGCATGATCATATGTAAGGAAACTAGGTCAACAAAATGGCCATGTGACGTGATGCTGCTAGCAATGTAGTGAACTATGGGAGGTGTGGACAACATAATTGGTTGTGTCATGTTTGAATTGGTGAACATGTTAAATTTAAAAGAATTTTCTTAACTAGACCATATAAAATTTTATAAAATGGAGATTATTTAATTCATGTTTTCTATTTTAGTTTTTGCTCATGGACATTGGCTTCTTATGGTTTATGATATAGAGGATAAGAAGGTTGAACCATTTGATTTCCAAATTTTTGGTCATACTCAGTCAGATTATTAGTTTAAAAGGATATTTTATTCCTTTAAATTGAAAAAAGTAGATATGTATTATGGAAATTCTTCTAGAATAGGGAAAAATAAATACTTTGGTTATATCAACATTTCTTTCATTCCGATTTATGAACATAAAGAGTATTGGTTCCTATTAGCGGGCAGTCATGTGAGGGGTGTAGTTTATCAGTGGTGGTTGTTTTAAGTTAGCGATAATATGGGGGAATATTTTTTTTTATAATTTAATAAATAGTTCATACCGTGGTTCCTATCTTTTTCCTTTGTTATATTATGTCTTATATAACTACTTTCTATTCAGTTTGAGAGCATGCCTATGTGTGTGATCCAGATCATGCTTATAAAAGATATTTATTTGTCACCAATTATATTTTAAATGGGGTGTAACATTAATATTCTATTTATGAAGCATACATCCCATCAATTTAATATGATGTTACTCCTTTTACATTTGAAATATATATAGAGGTACAAAATAAGGAAAAAATAATTGACCGAATGCACTCGTGGGGAGGGTTTTTGTGGGAGGTGAACCGTTATGGTTCCTCAATGGGAAAATTTTCTTGCTATATATCTCATGTTTCATTTCCCTAGAGGATCCATCTAGTGATTATTATACCACAAAGGATCTCTTATTATACTTCTATGGATATATGATTTTGTTCTCCTCATTGGAGAATTGGATCGGTGTTCCATATAAACAGGGGTCGGGGTAATATGTTTCACTAGTTCATAGTGGTCCTCATAGATAAAAATGGTGTAGGTGGAAACATTTACCATAAGCCTATGAAACAACCATTGGTGATAACCTTTTAATTGTAATAGTAGTTTTACTATATCCACAAAAATGATATGGTTCGAGTATGTGATGTCTATAACATGATCCCCCACTTTTGGTAACCTGACTAGAGCATTGACATGTTGGTGGTCATTATTAGTGAGGCAGGGGAACCCTATCATTGTAGACACATGATATATATGGCCAATTTTTAAAAAGTCTAGATTTATTTTAACGTATGATTAGTTTATCATTTAAATTGTTTTTTCATAATTTGATTCTGTATGCTCACACTGATTTATTTCTCACACATAAGTGCACTATTTGAGACTAGATGTTGAATGAATTCAAGAATCTCTTCTATTATACATAATAGTTTTAGGCCATATTTCATTGCATACTATGTGATGGAGTATATATAGATGATGGGTAAGAATCTATCTATTGGAAATTTCATTTTAAAAAATCATATAACTATAAAATGTCATTTTTGGGTCTGGTTGGTTGAATTTCCGGAATCCATTCACTATCTACATGTACACAAACATCTCATTTTCAAATGTCTTGATACCATGAGTGTTGTTTGATAGTGATATGGGTTATCGAATGGGTTTTAAAAAAAGTAAAACCCCTTCTTCCTCAATTGGAAGAGCGTTCAGTGGATGTTCATGGATAATATGCCCATAGGGTTTTCAAGTAGTGCCTTGAGGTTATTCTAGGTGAAGATATGAAACAAATCCCATTATGTGGTGTCATGTATGGGGTAGAGTTTCAACCAAGTGTCTCCAATTTTTCTATGTCTCCCTATCAAATGTAACTCATTTATTTGAAGGATTTTTTGAGTCAAAAATATGATCTAATAGAGAAGGAATTCCTAAAACTTTTTTCCTCTCATTGGGATAATTTGTTAATGTTCTCCATGATTGGAGGTAATAGTTTAAGGTTTTTTAAAAACAACTAGATATTGGATTCAGTGATATTAAAGAGAATTGATGATCAGTTTGACCCACAAAAGGTACCCGTTTTGTTATCAACGATAAAACAAATTCTTGATATCAACAAATTATGGTGACCAATAAGGATATCTCAATGTCTTATTTGAGGTCCTTATGTAGGATCATTAATATAATGCTCATTCCATTGAGTTTCACAGATGAAATATCTATATTTATCCAGAACATTTATTCTACATTCTATGAGTTTTTTGATAGCTTCAAAGCAGTTTTCATCAAAGAAATAAAATGTATCCCAAATTAGAGGAGGTGTTACATGATCATTTCAACAGTTAATTTAATGTAATTTGAACAAAAAATATATATGTTTCATTTTCTAAATATAGTGGTTTGACTCTATAAGTATATTTCCATGGGAATGTGGTTTACATGTAAGGTATGGTCTTGCGGATGTCATTGTATGAGGGATTTTTTTGGGGAACACATATGAATATAGGGATGGTTTGCAGTTTTCTCTACATCATAAGCTGTTAAGGGAGGTTTTTATACTATTTTTAATGGTTTATATATCCATTTATAGATATTTCAATGAAATACTTATATTCAACCTTGAATAATCAATTTTTTGAAACATTTGAATAACTAATGCAATGGGTGATATGCCCTTTATTAATTCAGTTTAATGTATAATGGGTTATTGTTGAGGTTTGTTTATGACTCTTCCCATTAGTTATTTTTATATGTAGTGATTTAGTAGAATTTTCATGAAAATATTTTTTATTGGAATTAATTTCCCCATAAGCGTAACTGGTCAACTAATAATTTGGATCTTGTAGTGGTGATGTTGGTGCCTAAAAAATTTCCATATTACCTCATCAAAATGATTTTTTTCATATTCACTATTCAAATTATCTTAAGGTTATTATTCTATCAACATGACCTAAATCTAAAAAAAGTGGTTAATGGAATTTCTCAAGGCCAATGAATTTTATATCTTTTACACAATAAGGAAGTGTAATGGCATATATGAAGCATTGAGAAGGAAATCATGATATAATGTTGTTCAAGTGGCTTGAGATGTTTGGAAGGAAATAAAGTAGTTGTTAGGTATTAATTATTTTTCAAGGGTGGTTTATAAATGAATATTCATACATCTTATGGAAGTGATGTATTATCTAATGAGGTAAGTGGATGAGTCTTATTAGAGAGACTCATGGTTAGAGCTGATTCATGACCGTGATCTACATGGTGATACCCTTAGTGGATTCTTGGATGATGTTCAGAACAAGATGTCGTTACAGGAGTGGATTTTTACCCTGAGGGAGATATAAAATATAGTCCTTTGTTAGGTCCATAACACAACATTGTAGTTTCACCCAGTTTTAACTAATATGTAATATTGTTTTGGGTTAACTTTTTTTGGGGCCCAGAATGAAGCTAATTGTTAGGGAATTCATGGATCAGTGTATTGTTTACCACATGTTATAGAAGAATGTAATTTTTATGGGGTTTTATTACATCACATTGATATTTCCAAGTAAATATTTGATGACATAAAAATTTAATTCATTATAGTATTAACCTGAACAAAAATACAATATGACGTTTTCCTGAAAATTATGGATTAGATGATGAAGTCACCTCAGATCCATGAAATAATAGAGTAAATAATCATAGAGGATTTAGTCAGGAAGTATATAGATGAATTTATTAGGATTAATGGTGTACAGAGCATGATATTTTTTTTATCCAAAACCACATTTTACTGGGTGGAACTTGAGGGGATTATAGCATACCATTACCACATAATTTCATCATATTACTACCTTTCACCCTCGAATAGATGGGAAGTCCTAACTAACTATCTAGACATTGAATGATATTTTTTAAACACGAATAATGGATTTTGGTGAGTGATGAGTGAAACACCTTACAATTAAAAAAAATTATTTAAAAATAAACAACAACTCCTCAATTATAATTTATCTATTTCAATCTTTTTTTGAACACATATTCATTCTCAGTTGTTCTCAACTATGGTTGGGGAGTCATTAGTTCTAAGTCTATATATACTGAAATTCATAATAGAGATGGTGTAAGTATTTTGTGAGAGGATAAAAGAGGAATAAGATGAATAGAAATATTGTTTTGGCCATCAAAGGAATACCATAGACTTCTAGGTTAGGGACCATGGGTTCTTATTTTTTCCTCCATATTAGGGGAAGTATAGTTTTGGTAGGGGAGTTATATTTATCCCAAACTTGATATAACTTTAAAATGATTAGTAATTTTTTGTGGTTACATATAAAATTTAAATTACTCAACAGATGGACATGATATTTGAAATATTAAACATGTTTTATCCTTATCAATATCTTTTCAATGGTTCACATTTCATTGAATAGTGAGAGTGGGATATTAAGGATGATGTACCATTTCAGGAGTGACTAGTAGTGATCTAGGGGCATCAAGATTGGGTGTTTCACAAAAAAACCATTCCCATCGATTATTTTCTTTAGAAGAATTGTTTTATAATGGATAAGATAAATTAACCTATGTATATCTAGTTCCTTATGAAATTATTATTTTATTTCTTGATTTTTTTCATTGAGGATGTGATGGTTGAATCATATTGATTTGTGAATAAAAAATATTTTCCATACTAATAAAGTTTGTAAAATCATCCATTATATGATGAGTTGAAACCAAATTTCTAATCAATATGTGTTATATTGAAATAAAATTTTAATTTTTTTAGTTACTTATTTACACCCAAAGTAGATAATACCAGGATTTGAAGTTCAATTTCAATAATTTTTTATTAGGGACATGTTGTTTGATGGTTCTGATAGTTGTAGGGTTAGGATGTGTAGAGTACTGAATAGTGGTGTAAATAGATGTGGGGATGTGTGGTTGATTGAAGATGGTGTGATATGTTGGTGGCGTATTATTTTTAAAAACATAATTTAGATTTATATTTTTTTATGATATGTTAGACCATCCATAATTTCATAGAATGATGTTTTCTACGGATTTTCAATGATGATACTTGTTTGATAGATATATGGTGTATTTTTATGGATATTACCAATAATCCTTGTATTTTTTTCTCAAGGATGGTATTTTTATCAGGGAGTGTTTGATGTAGATCTGAAGGCTTCAGGTATTGTTTTTTCCTCATTAGTGGTTTCACAACATATGAAATGGAACAAAAATTTATTTTGAAGGGAGTTTTGGATTGGGTGTTCTGCATTGGATATTGGTAAATGAGACCCCTCTCTGATGATGGTGTGGATTTGGGTATGTTATTCCTATGATATTCCTAGGTTTTATGGGCTGTATATAAATTCCATGTGAGGTAATGGAATTAGGTGTGGTTCCTAGATAGAGAACCTTTTAGAAATAAGAATATTGAGGTCACCGCATTATATTCCGAGCATAGTAAAGGTATAACATACTGGTGATGGTCTATATGGTGTGGCATATAATCCTAAAAAAAGATGAAATAACCACCACGACCTGAAATTTTCAATGGTCAAGGCCATGTTTGTGATCAAATATCATTATTAAAACCTATATAAAATGTGATTCATAGGTTAGGGTTTTGAGTTGTGTAATTCCTAAACCCACCATGGGATTTTTGGATACCCCCACAGAATGGTTGATTCCTGTGGGATTTTTCTATAAATATATATTTGGATACACTCTTGTTTCAATTTCAAGACCTTACCTAATATATTGGCATACAACTTCTCATCCTCCCATTATTATATCACCTATATTGTTATTTCAACCCCCTTGGTTCATATTGGAACATTCATGTCTGAGTTACATTGTCCAATGAAACATCTATTTTCCTATTCATTATTTCTTCTCATTATCTTTTACCCATGAAATAAATATGGTGGAATTATCTTTGGTTTTCGGTCATTTCATATGCATGTTTTTTGTTCATAGTAATCATATAGTGACTCCCCTAATATTTCAATTGATAGATCCTTGTTTCATGCGAATTTATATAGAATCATCAATCAATCTATTTTATCTTTTTTCACTCCTCTTTAAATATACACATGGGAATATTAATCTTTTATTTCCCATTGTGGAGACTTTTTTTCACCGGTTGATATCCAAAATCCACATTTATTAAATTTTCCATATATATTCATTTCTCTATGAATAATAGAAATTTTTCTCAAGTTACTCTTATACCCACAATAGTTATTATTTAATATAAACATATAATCCATAAATACCACATAGAAATTATTGGAAAAAACCTTAAGGATGTTTTCCATCATTTCCACAAAAGTAGTGGTTTCATTTGTCAATCCAATGGGTATTACTAAAAGTTTGTTATATCAATATCACATGTGAGATTACCTGTTTGGAACATCACACTTTTTCCTTATATGTTTTGATACAGAGAATGAATATCTATATTCAAAAAATATTTAGACCCATAAATTTTATCAAATATTTAAAAAATCAAGAATAGGGGATAATTTTTAATTATAGTAATTGAACTGAATTCATAATAATTCATTCACAACCACATATAAAAATCCTTCATATTATCATTAAGTATAGAGGGCTCCATTTTGAAAAACTAGGGAATATAAATCCGTTGTCTCACCATTTTTGTAGTTAATTCTTCTATTATACTAATTCAGGCATGTCCAAATTGTAGGGAATCTTAGATATAGCTTATTTATAAGGTATTCTATTAATGGGAAACTAAAAATTATTTATAGATGGGTGTCCATGTTGTTTATAGGAAACACATCATCGGGTCTTATCGTATTCTCCTAAAAATTCAATAAGGGGAGATACTAATGGTCGATCAAAAAATGATGTAGATGATATAGTATCACCTTAATATATAATGGACTATATATCTCCATTGATAATTGTAAACACTTTCTCTCATAAATAAATTTCTCCCTTATAATTTGAAAGTCAATACATACAAATTATTATAGAAAATTCCACAATAGGTCTAAAAATCATGATTGATAATTTGGAATTTAAATATGTCATAATTGGTACTCACTAACATATTATTGTTGAAATAATAATTTGGAAAAGATAATTTATTGAAAACACCCTTCTTAAATTGATAGAAAATTATATATATTTAATAGAAAAAATAATTGTAATAAAATAGTGTGAATATCCATGCTCAAATCGTGAATTATCTATAATTGAGTCTATGATCAATTTACTAGCCACAATATCATTAGAAACATTAACCTCAGTTATGGTGACCTTATAAGCTTATCCAAGATTCCTGAGCCTTTTATAAGGAAAAATCATAGACCCATGTGCCATTAATTTGAATAGTACCCTATCCCCATATAATTTTTACACTGAATATTGGATACTTATGTCGTTCCCATGAAATCATGAGAGTTATTCTCTATTTCTCCAAACATTATTGAAAATAAAACTCCCATTAAGCATGTTCCAGGATGATTTTTTCTCATTTATTACATGTTGGAAATTTCAACATTCCAATCTTGAAGTTTCTTATTTTTCATTTTTTCGGGTGCTCAATGATTGAGTTCATTTATTGTCATCCATATAAAAATAAATATTTTTAAAATTTTCCCCTATACATATGGTACTAGATACTCTATGATCATATACTGAATGTTTTTGAGAAACTAAATACCTTTAAATTCATTGATTTATCCCATTAATTATACAATCAATATTACTCCTTGAATTGTGTACATAATCATAAATATGTGTTTCTATACTTTTAAAGTTATCTTCATATTAGAAAATATAGGTTTATTATTTTTTTCCTTAGATTGATCAAATTTGAATATGTTTTAGATCATTTATAATAACTAATTTAATTTTCAAATAATATCTTTTATAAATTCATCTATTCTATGATATTTATATACTATAAATCTTTGGAATACTAGATTAGTGAACATTTTTTATCTAATTCTCTTTTATGATGAAAAACATTAATGATAATATTATCTCATTAAATACTTCAAGAAGTGAGAAAAATTGTCTCTAGGGATGTTATTCATTCCCTAAATACTAATGAATTAGTCTTATCATTGAATTATATAGGGTTCCATCACATTGGTTGGTCCAACATTATTATATAATTTTGGGTTTTATTGGTTTTTCTGTAAGGGAATGGTTGTTGGTAATAACCTAGGTCATATTCCCAAATATAATTATAATTATCTCAACATTAGAACCATTTATGGATTTTTCTTCATTATCATTATATATAAGTAATTACCTGTATAGAATACCTGAATTAAATTAGTTTCCATTACATAGACTATGAAAATTTCTAAATAATGAAATTTAATAATTTATATTCCAACAATACAATAATTAAATCATTGTATATAATTAAAAATATGGTTTAACACATAAACTAAATTGGATATTTAAATATTGATAATCTCAAAATTATTATTTAGTATCTTGGGTAATATAATTAAATCATAAAAAAATAACATCATTTGAAATGGTTCATAAAGTGAATTGTATCAATAAATAATATCCCTTGGGAGTTTCTATACAGGTGTGTAGACTGAGATTAACTCTTCATGCAATGATGGCGATTAATTTAATACCCAATATTCTACTTTTATATTTTTTCCAATATGTGAGTTTGTATCAAAAATTCATTCTCAATATATTATTTGGAAAGGGATTCATTTTAAAGTAACACCAAACAATATACACATTACCATATTATTTTTATATCATCGTAAATATAGAATTATAATATGATCCTTTTATAGGGATATGTTCTATAGTCTGTGATTTTATAATTCTTATTCCCCATATTTATTTTAAACATACTATCATTCCATCTATAAAACATTAACTCCAGTAACCCATTTCCTTTTGATAGTTCCCTGAATTTTCATAAGATTTTTTGGTTCTCATTTTAATTGTTCAAATACTTTAGTAGTCATATGAGATTAGATAAATACATAATTCTCATAATACAAATGAAAACATGAAATAAAAGTTAAAATTAATGTCAAACATTATTTTTTTCAAAAATATCACTAAAATTAATAAAATATTTATTCTCCATATCCTAGGGGTAATAAGTCATATAAAATTGAGATCTTACAATCCTACAAACTTAAAAATTTCTATTGAATGTATTATAGAATAAATGAATCATAAATAATATAGAAGAGAAAATAAGTATCCAAATATTCCATATATCCAATACCATTAAAATGTAATATATCCATCAATAACATAACTACATAAATAATCATAACAATGTTATAAGAGATGTGATTATTTTTACTTGGAATCATATTCATACCACCAAAGACCCATACCTAGAAAATAAAAAAAATGGGTAATTCATACACTAAATTAATAAAATAGAATACTTCATGAGACCAATCTATGCGTTAAGGAGAGATAATGACCCTCTTTTGTAATATAAGAATTCCAATTTATTTATAAAATGATATAAATAAAAAACTAAAAAATAAAAATTCAATTGAAAAATTCATTGAAAATGTAGAAAATAGAATATTAATATTTTCCATAGAAAATCACTAGATAAAAATGATCATAATCCATCTAGAGTTATATGGAAAATTATATCATTATATTATATCCCCATTAAATCATGATATTTATCAAAGTATTTCATTATAGTTGAAAATACATTTAAAAGGTTACTGGAAAGTTTATTGATGAAAATAACATCTTTATTTAAATTTATTATATAAAAAAATAATAAAAAACAATTAATATTAGGGAAAAACAAATATTTGAAATAAAACATGGAAAACTGAAATGTATGCTTTAAGTAATATAATTCTCATGTTTCATAGAATATCCATTCATTAAAAAATGTAAAAACATTGATTTTTCCTAAAATTTAGTAAAAACTACCTCATTTGGAAAAAAAATAAAAATACATTCAATTATTTTTATAGATTAAAAAATAACGGTAAAAATTAAATTAATCAATAAATAGATAATACTAAAAATATTTATATTTTTTAAATGAAAATATAGGGATGGAAGAAAAATTATTAATGGTATTGTTAAAAAAATTTAGTTTTCCTTGAAATGATTATTTCAGATATCTTGACTACGCTAAGAGAGAATAATGAAAATAACAACATTTAATCAATATATATTTCTAGAAGAATATAAAACAAACGGGTTTAATATATGTTGAAAATATTATTCACCAAAATGAATTGTAAATAGAAATAATCCTAAATAAAGATAAAATTATTAAATAATGTTGTTTGAAAAGTTCATCTTGACTCATTAATTATTTTATACTCTTATAAAAATAAGGTAAATTTTTATAATTATATAGTATAATAATATAAATTTATATAATATCACATATTATCCACATATACAATTTTAATAATGATTTGAGAATAATTATTTTTTGAATTTATCTTTTATGGGGTTTAGTTGTTTCATTTCTCATGTATTTTTATCAATGGTAGTGTTGATCCATATATCCTGATGAAGGATACATCATATATAGAACTATAAATTTTTAATCATTATCATATTTAGTCATTGTATAAATTTTAATATCAATTTATATAATGAGATGTTGAAAAATGAATTACATCACTTCGTGGAGACAATATTATGTACACATTCATAATGGATGTTAACAATTCTTGATGGATATAATGAATGAAATGTAAAAAATATTAACATATATAGATTCATTATAAAAATATTAAAATAATATATATTTGTAAAATTGATCCTTATTTCCATCAATAGAAATCATAAATTATAAATGAATCACATTGCTTTGTGAAGGTGATTATCTACACATATGCATGAGTGAAGTTATCATTTTATAAAAGATTATAAGATAATAATTTCGATAATATATTGTAATTATATAATAAGAAATATTTCATAACTATCATATATAATTATTAAATACATCAGAACGACAAACCATTAAATATATTAAAGGAAAATTAATTATACCACTACTCTAGAAAATATTGTCCACACATATTCATGAGCGATACTTTGGTTTCTAAATCGATGTAAATAAGATGGAATGTGAAAATTTTATAAATATAATTTTAATTTAGTAAAATTATGTTATTTTAGTAATTGTTATATTATGGATAATATAAATTTATGGAATGTAGAATAATAATTATAAATTGAAGGAGTTATTAAAGTGGATTACCACTTCTTTTAGAGACCTCCTTTGGCTTGAACCATAATCATTATTAAAACAAAATTAGGTGATGAAAAATATCCCAATAATGAATAGATGAATTATATAGTGGTTTTTTGGTATGTACTATATGAGCTATTTTTCAAAATATTTTTTAATAATAGAGGAGAAGTTTTTCCCCATTATATGATAGGGGAGGGGCACACAGTGAATTACATGAAATATTTCAATAATATATTGTTAGTTTTTGGAATATTGGATATAATGGATTATACATTGATTATATGATATTATTAAGTAAAAATACAATCTTAAAATAAGATATAGACATGCTTATTTTTCATTTTTACACTTTCTTCTTAGTTTAAACTCCCTACAAATGTATTTTAACCTTTTACTATCTAATAATTTTTTTACCACAGTTACAATTTATAATTACAAATAACCTAGTTAACATTATTACATAATATTAATGATTTTCATTCAAAATCCAGTATCCATTTTTCAATATTCAATTTTTTAAGTGGAAGATATTAATTTCAATTTAAATATGCAAAATACAATAGCAACCATTTTCAAATTATATATTTTCTTGGGGCATACTAAATCTTTTACATCAAAAAAGATTATTGTGGATTCTGTTAGAAATAATTGAAATATGTTCAATCAAATGAGGCCTATTTTTCATTATAAAAAAGAATATAATAGAATATAACCCTGTAAATACATGAATAACATAGACGAACTAAAAACAATTTTAATTTGAACAAAATCATTATAGATATGTCCAAAATATAAATTATATATTTGTACGATTAATATTATATATTTAAATATACTATATTAAGTCTTAAATATAATCATGATCTTGAAAAATTATTTCCTGGACTATCATTTTGTTCTTATATCATTATAAATTCATAAAATTAATAGTTTATTTTGTAAAACTAGTACGTTTCACAAATATCCCAAAAAATAACTCTTTCTACAAAACATAAAAAGTTATATATATGATATTTATGAAATAATTCATTTTAAAATGATATTAATTTCTTGCAATTGAATTTATAAAATTTTTTAATTTAATAATTAATTAAATTCTTAAATAATGTTATGTGCATTTTGTTATTTTTTTTTAATAGAATGAAAATCATACATTCTATAATTGAATCTATGGTTTTATAATAATTGGTATCACATGAACATGATAATGGAATATGTTTTTGGGGGGGTTTGGGAAATAGTGGGTGATGTATAGTCTTGACATGTTCTCTAAAGATCATGTAGTTGGTCCATGAATCCACTAAAATACGATCTAGAAACATTAGTTTTACCCAATTATTGTGGTTTATATTTCATTTATCCCATATCACACAAATATTTTTATCTAATGGTGTTTTTGATTGATTTTTCATGATCACATTCCCATATATCTCATCTTCCTTGGTTGTTGAATTTTATGTATCCATATTTAAGGTTAAATAATCTATACCCTATTGTATGATATTTTTAAGGATTCCTATCAGTAAAAACCTTGAAGAGTTATATATTTCACGATGTTGGTCATAATTGATTTTCTATATTTATATGTTATTAATCAGTCCATTTGAAGAACTGATGTTGCAATACGATCATTATAATGAATCAAAATTTTATTAATGTAATTTCCCTCTTAAAATTCGTTTTATATTTATTAATATAATATTATATAATGTTCATTAACCACATCATGAAAAAAATAAAATCATTATATTAATTTAATAATAATATTTAAAGAATAAATAAGTCCACAATAATTTATTATATTAAAACATGAATAAAAATTAATATTATGATAATAATAATAGGAAACTTTTGACCTGATCAATGACCTAAAATAATTTAACTCAAGGAAAAAACTGTAAGAACAAACGAGATTATTTGTTATGAAATATGAATTATAAAAATAAAAATATATATATCCTTGAGTGAAAATATAATTGAATGGTGATTAAATGATATTTTCAGTATTTATAGTAATTTGAAAACCCAAATAGATATTAAATGTATGACTGTTTGTATTGTAATATGAATATTGAAATGTTAATATGAATATATATTTTTTAAATAAAATGTATCAAAATTATGTCCTCATGAATTCCAGAGGCTCTACCCCTTGTGATTTATTGAGAATCTATATGGCTGATTCTCTATAATTAAAAAATAGATTTTTTCAGATGATCTCCAAACACTACTACAACTTTTGGAATGTGCAATGTTGATGATTCTATTTTTTATATTGATTTGTAGTTTTTTCATCAGATAAATTCATTGGTGAATTATTTATAAAAAATCGTGATAAAAATTCTATCCTCAGACATCTTGTATATGCTTGTTGGCACATTTTTAGGTAAAGACCATCATTAAACATTCTAAGGAAATACATTGAAGCTATTATGTTTTTTGGATTCCAGATTGGTTTGATAAACTCTTCGAATGATGTTCTTCTGATATCAACTAAAAATGAGTATTATTTATTTTGGGCATGGTGACTATGATTTTCTTGTGGTTTCACGATGTATGTTAGGAAATGGCTTCCAGATTGTGATCCTGATATTAATTTTCAGTTTATCCCAACTTGGATTGGTTTCCCTAATTTACCAATACATATTTTTTAAAACCAATACTTTTTATGATATTATTTTTTATTGGTTATCCACTAAAATTTGACTACGAAACAAGAATACAGTAAAGACATTCAGATTCTATGATTTTTACTATGATTGATGCCTAAAACCCTCTTCAAACTCAAATCTAGATTTAAAATTCATACTTTATTCTTTTAAGAGGTTATTTATGAAAACATTCAATCTTATTAAAATGATTGTCTTAAAAATTGTCACTCATCCAGTGATTGTGGAAGGAAAATATTTCCTCCAATTGGTAATTTGACATGGGTTGAGATGGGAAAGTAGAAGTTTAACAAAGATGATTTCACTAGTGAGTTAAGAATATTGAAGGAACCCACTTGAAATCTATTTATAAGGGCTCTCTTATAGGGGAAATGTTTTTTACATTCTCGTTGAAGACTAGACATAGATAATTTCCATTGATCAGAGTGGGGTTTGACTTATTTTTCATAATTTAATCCTGGGGTATTTTTTTGTATTCTAATGTAATATGAGTGATAAAATTTTTTTCCCCCACCTTGGAGATGGATTTATTTGACCCCAATGTCTCTGTTAAAGCTACACAGTATGAACATAATAATGTAAACACAGATGAAGCTGTTTTCCCATTCATGTGTCTCATAAATAAAAAATATGCTGGTGGTTTGATGTAGGTATATTTCCAATAATACTAAAAAAATAGATGTGTATGTATTATTCCTGGTTGGATTGAACAATTATTACTAGATCCTTAGGATTACGTGATAAATTGAACCCCATACATCTACAAAATACTGATTTCATGGAACCAACACCATTTATTGATGAAGAAAATTTTTAGTGGGTGTGTTAGCTTAATATTATTTTTATGGATATCAAGGAAGTTGTCAATGAATATATTTATTCTTATATTTTATAAAATTACTCCTTGAAAATTCAAATACATTAAAATGGGGATATTACTTTCCCTAAATATTTATAAATCAGGGAATGTACTTTATAAATTTCAAATTATTTTTGAATTGAATACCAAAATTTATAATGGGAAAGAAATATTTCGTTTGGATTCCATGTGTAGAGAATAAATATATGTGATAAGACTGTGATATTTCTCCATCATTATGTTTCATCAAAATATATTTTATGGTTCAATTTTTTTCTTTTGGATCATTCAAGGATAATTTTTGATCTTATTTTTGTTTCTCAATTTTTTTGGAGGTGCATAGATTCAATGATACTGAATATCTATTATTTATTATGAGGCTTCTAGAGAGAAGATACAATATTTTAATGGAAGGAATATATAACAATATCTCAGAAGAGAATGGTTCGACACATAAAGTTATCCAAATGAGGCTTGCAGTTCACATACTAGATTAACTCATGTTAGGATTTTTCTGTTGGATGATGCTCATTTTTTCAATATCATGTAACTGATAAAAGAATTTTGGGATTGTGTCGTGTATTAACTACTTCTATGGTTATTTTTAGGTTCAATTTTGATATTAAATATCTAGGAAATAAAATAATGAATTTGTGCTTATGTGTATTGAATTCCTATGTCATTCCATGACATTTGAGTTAATTTATATAGAGTACTTACACCTTGTTTAGAATATTTTGGAGCCTCATAGGGAAAATATTGGATATGATATAATTGGAAAACTATACCCCCTCCAATGATTCAACCCAAGCATACACAAAAAATACATTTTGGTTTCCTTGGGGAATGTGGTTAATATATATCGAATACAACCAAGTAAGAGAAGACAATTAATGTATTAGATCTCAATGATATGGATCTATATTTTTACATTCCTGGATGATGAACCAAATTATTTTTATTTTCTACCACACATTTATAAATATTAATACATAGAGCTAGAAAAAATAAATTTCACATCATGTCATCAAATTTTTTTCTAGGTTCAGTTTTAATAAATGTTTAGCCTATGTGTTTGGTAATCAACTCATGATCAAATCAGTTTGGTATATTAATATGACATTTGAAATAGTAATATGACCATTGAAATAGTAATATGACCATTGAAATAGTAATATGGTCATTATGAATAGTAACCACACCTTTGAAATGTAAATTAAAATTTTGGAATATTATAAAATGGAAATATTATATATTTATATTTTGGTACATGTAAATAAATGTTGAAATAATGATAAATTATGATATTGTGTTTTTTGTAACAAAAACCTTTAATTACACATATTTACCAAATATAAATATTTAAAAGAATGTTTATTTCCACAAAATTTCTTTATAAATTAATATTATATTTTGTTATTATAATAATATAATTTTATGTAACCATTAGTATTTCTTGTATGTGACAGAAAACTTATCATAATATTAATGTTGTTCTTTTTAAAATAAATGGTTATTTTTTATGAAAAATTAAATATCTCATATTTATAAATTTATCTTAATTAAATTTAATTTATTATTTTAATCATTACATTTAAAATTGGTATTACTAAATATTTGATATTTTTTAAAATTTGAGTATTTTCCTATGAATAGATGATTATGGAAAATTGATATTTATAATTATAATCAAAATATATAAATTTTATCGTCACAGTTGATGTCAGTAATCACCTTATTAAAATTTCCTGCCCAATTTACAATATATAGTTAATAGATCCAATACTATTTATATTCTTTAGAAACAATAATAAACTAATTAATAATGTATTAAAAAACCCTCTCTTACCCTTGTGAATACCACCCCTTACAACACATTCTACTCACATCATAAAAAAAATTATAATGAAACAATTCTCCCCAATTACCTTCCCAATCGTCTCCCCAACATCCAAGTGTTTTTGGTCCCATCCAAATAACATTTCAAGGGGATTTAATGGATATCCTGGGAAGAGGAAACCAAATAATGAAGTAAAAAATCATAACTAACATCTTTTAATTGTATTATTCTTCTATTAACCCCATATAATCTCAATGAACATAAAAATATTATCATATGTATCCAAAATATATGATATAATATCATTATGGTGTAATATCAATCTTAAAACCTCTTTATTATTGTTTCTAAAATGAAAGCATTGTTTTCCAATTGGGTGGTTCGCTGCCTCTATTAAAAATTCTCTTAATTTTTATCCCCCAATATCATAGTTAGTTATATAAATAACATTTTTTTCATTTATCATAATACGTATATTATAAATTATATAATTTTTTTATATTTTTAATATTCATTTGACTAAATTAAAATAATCAAGTTATCAACAGGCATTAAAATAGACTAAATGAACTAAAAATATACATTTAACATTTTTATTAAATGAATCATCCATATATCAGAACTCACATGGATATGTATTTACATTTAATGTTCTTTAAGGTCATTATTACCCTTCAATTTCACTTATTGAGTTTAATTCACATATTAAATAATCTTAAAAATTATTAATATGTTATCTGACCATAGACCAATGAATTTATAACTCATGGATGAGTCAAATGAATCTAAATATCTCAATAAAATTATAATAAATGAACATAACAAAATTATCAAAAATATTATATAAAATTGAAAATTTTGGGCTTAATTAATTAATTAATTATATTTTATTATCCATGACATCAAGGAAAACTTAAATGTGATTCT
This sequence comes from Viscum album, assembly GCA_963277665.1. Taxonomy (NCBI): domain Eukaryota; kingdom Viridiplantae; phylum Streptophyta; class Magnoliopsida; order Santalales; family Viscaceae; genus Viscum; species Viscum album. Next base: position 1,409,096,780 of record OY728147.1, read on the forward strand.
ATAACAAAAGGTAAGGAATCCATTTGAAGCACCCATTTTCTTAGGGTTTTGAACATTCCCAATATAATTCACATTAAATGTCTTATTAATTTTTTCAAAGGATTATATGTTCATATTTTTTCCTCTCATATATGTACCTATAATTTTACCCTTCTTTTGATGGGTTAATACATCCCTTATATTAATTTATCAAATTCTATTTTGATTAAATATCATTTTATTATGATATTAATTAAGATTTTGAAACCCATTTAATTCCATGGAAAATTATTATGATTATTTCATATTATTTATTCCATTTTAAAGAATAACAAATAATGTACATGATATGATGGGTTCACCCAGATAGCTCTCTATTGTTATGGATAGTTTTTGTTTTCTCATTTGAAAATATGTATTGGATTATGGAGTGAGCCTAGTCTATAATGGGACACTGTGGACAATTTGATATTGTCTTGGTGGTTATCTTTGACTTATGATTATTTTTTGTTTTATCATTCATATAGATTCTTAGTTTTTCCTGATCTTATGTTTCTATATTCTTTAGGATTTTCCATTATTTTATTATTCATAGACATTAGGCTCTATGATATAATGTTATTCCATTTTATTGATATGATATAATTTCAATCATTTTTATTTCATTAATAGTATTTATATATCACACCATTATTTTATGTATTCCTAAGGTTATGATTTATATTTTTATAAGATTGAACTGATTTAAGAGATCATTATGTATAAATAAATAACGATGATGTCTTTTAGATTCATGTTGAAATTTGATATACCTTTTATTTAAAATACACTAACACTGTAGATCCTTTGGTATCTAATTATTTAATATTTATTTTAAAAATATTTTAACAATATGTTAAAATGTATTATGTCAAAATAATAAATATTTCATAATGAAACAATGAGATTCTTTATGGATTTGAGGTATGTAATGTAATATATAATTAATGTATTTGTTGGTCCTCTAGTGTTTTTATTTCATTAGTTTAAATTATTCTGAATTATTATATTTTTTAGGCAATTAATTTGTCATATATATATAATTTGGGTGTTTTTTTATACTAAAATAATCACTAGTTTTTAATTGCATTGTTGTTTTATTGAAAATTTTTTCTTCTGTATTTTATATTTTTAATTTTATTATCTTTTAATTGGGATTATAAGTGAAATACATTTGTTTTAATTTTTTTATTTTCATTGTGTTACCGATTTCTTATTATAATATATGTAGATTATTTATCAGTTAGCTCTTTTATGGATTAATTATAATCATTGGGAACTCATAAATGGGTGTTGAGACCTTACTATTAGTAACAAGGTGGTGTTATGGAAATTCCAAATTAGGTGTGGTGATCCTATTTTATATAATCGAATGATATTTGGTGGTAGTCATACCTATGATGAATATTTGATACCTGAATTAGATGGTTGTTGATGTACTAGGTTTCTCCCATGTTTGGTTGTTTAATTTTTTCATGTGTTTATTTTTTGTGTTATTTGTGTGATTTTTTATTTAGTTTTCATGTATTTAATATTTTATTACTATCGAACATTATATTGAAGATTTTTTTAACACCCTGAAATTTTAAGGTATAGTTAATTATAAAACAATTTAATCTTTTCGATATCTCATGAGATAAGTAACCATGAGTCTAAATAAATTGTCATATATTATATCATTATAACATAGTATTTGAGTTTTTTGGTATGAATGAAACTAAATTAATTATGAAATTCATATGGTCTAGATATATATAAAATAAATTTACCAGTTAACAATAAATTAGAAATGAAAATGAAAATTATTTGATCATATATGAACGAGTTTTAATAATTTTTTATTATGAACTATGACTATTTATTTGTCACTATTGGTGAATTATTTCAATTAAATTAATATATTATATATTGAATATTATTATTTTTTATTCATCTAATTTTTTTTGTATGTGATATGAATGAATACAGTTTTATTCTAAATATATATATATTTGGTGAAAAGTGATTTCATCAATTTATATGCAGTTCCTTTAAAACTAATGTTTACAAATTTTATAAATATAATTTTAAAAAATTATGTTATTTTTATAAAATCATCATTTCAAAATTATGTTAGATTTATAATTTGAATGTTTTTTGAAAGGATTATTTTTTCCATGTATACATAAAAATGATTTTTTTTTCAAAACATAGTTTTTATTTAGAGGATTTAAAATTGTTAAATTTATTTAAGAAACATTATTAAGGTAATATTAATTCAATTATATATTTATTAATCATAAATATGTTATTTTTATAAAATTTAGTTGAAGCTAATATTAAAAATCTTTTTATTTGATAAAAAATTTATTTTAGAAATTAAATTTCATCGTATTTATGGATATAAATTTATATAATTATTTTTTAGTTTTTCTATTTTATGTTTATAATATTTACTAAATATTTAGATTTACTATAATTAATATTACTTAATAAATTTAAATTAATTTTTGATCATAATAAATCAAAAAAAATGTAAAAAATAATTACCATGGGTAATGTTAAAAGTGGTTTACCGAGGGATTAAATCCAAAAATAATAAAATGTTTGAAAATTAAATATGAAAAAAATACTATTTTAAGGAAAAATATTGACCTTATATTTTACCAAAATATAATATATATCCATTTGTAACTATTTTTCATGGGAATAATTATATATTATAATATTCTTTTTGGAAAACCACAGGAAGGTCTCTTCGCTGACTTTTAAAATGACACTCCCTCTCATGTCCTCTCTACACGTAATGGGACCTTTGGATTGTACAAGCCTTATTAAAATCCAATCCTTTAATACCTACACATGACCTAGAGTATAAAAAACCCTATTCTCTATAACAAATTAATTCATGGTTTATTATGTTATATTACACTTAATATGACCAAAAATATTGAGAGGTCCAGTGTCTTCTGGAATTATGTATATAGCATATAATCTTGAACAGGGGATACAACAACATTATTTAAATCTTCTTTAACAAGATTCCAAAATTCGATGGCTTTTAATATCCACGGGACAACATGGAGACATACATAAAAAGGGTTGAGCTATAATTCATAGTAGAGAAATTAAAATGGAATAAGGAAATACATGTTAGAAAATTGGAATATAAATGGGGAATAAAATGAGTGAGAATAATAAACATGAAAAATATGTAATGAAAAAACATGATAATAATAATGGAAATATGAGAAATATGGCGACAACTTAGAACATTGCATCATAAATATAGGTCAATGATAACTACTGAGACATCATGATAGAAAATGTACTATAAAAAATCAGTTTCAATATTTTTCCAAACATGATTTCTCATGAAACTAAACATTAACCATTGTATTTTAATGCTATATAATTCTGGGCACACTCATCAAAAAGATTTCATTCACAGGCTTAAGTGTTTAACATTGAACATATAACATGGATTCATTAATTAACATATATTATTCCACAATCATTGAGTGTGGAATAAATTAATATATGTCTCCTTTAAAATAGTTATAAGTTTATAATGGTGAATAATGTTGATATTAAATGGGTATTTTATTCACTAAATAATTGTTTTTGCATGGAAAACTCTGATGAAATTTCAGTAGCATAACGATATCATTACAAAATTATTAAAAGTGGTTGATGAGAGAGAAATTGTTATATGATCCTTTAAAAAATTGGATAGTATTAAGGAAATATAATATCATATCCCATCAGACATAAATGAATTTAAAAAACATATGGTAAAGAATTTACTTTAATAAATAGGAGTAAAGAAAAGATCCCTTACTTGAGTGTGTGACTTGAAATGCTATGGATGGGTTTCTTAAAAGAATCAGTGTGACTTTAATGGAATCTATAGTGGAGAGGAAATGGTGAAAATGGGCTGAAATTTTTTTTAGATAGGAAAAATGATATATTTGGTGGGATTATATAGTAAATATGTGGGGATGTGTTTTTTATTTCCTAAACATAGGTATTGAAATTTATATAGTAAATCAACCAAAACTACTACACATATCAGGGTTTATCCAATGATTTCTACAAAAAATAGAGTTGGTTTTAATCATAATATATTTCAAAGTGTTGAGTCAATAAGGTTTTCCTTATGACTTTTCCATTCCTTCTTGTTTTGAAAATCACAAACACCTTATCTTTAAGGAAAATTGCTTTTATAAGGAAAAATGTTTTCTTAAGGAAAAACGCTTTTATAAGAAAAATTTATCCTTATCATATTTTCATTAATATTTTTATTAAGTATGAAATTCGGATTCACTTTCTCGGAATCATTAAAACTGATAAAAAGCATTCTGTTTTAGGGTTCGGATTCTGGACAAAAACTATAAGGAAGTTTCACTCCGAATTCCGGTTATGAATTCTGACTAAGTTCTATTCCAGATTCAGGATACGAATTCTGAAGAAGAATTCCCATTACGAATTCTAATGAAGAATTCTCATTACGAATTCTCATTACGAATTCTGAAGAAGAATTCTCATTACGAATTCTAATGAAGAAATCTCATTCCGAATTCTCATTACGAATTCTGATGACGTTTTCTCATTACGATTTCTGATGAAGAATTCCTATTCCGAATTCCTATTCCGAATTCTCATTCCGAATTCACTCATTAAACAGAATCTGGATATCATTGTTTTATACACTCTGAATTTGTTCACTCCGAACTTTCACTCCGAAATTTCTATTCCGAACCTTTATGTTAGGTTTTAAAACGATGTCGTACTTTCTGTTACACTTACTTTGTTATAAAACGATGTCGTCCATTTTGTTATAAACTAACCGTTGTCTAAGTGACACGTGTACAGGTCCCTCCGAACTTTAAGGGAAATATGACCATTGGAGAAGGAGCCGACCTCACCTATAAATAGAAGCTCATTTGAAAAAGCTAACGAATGGATGGATGAACATTTGAACTTTGTGCATACATGCTGTTGAAGTGATTTCTAGAGAGAGAGTCTCTTATTAACTCTCAAAGCTTCGTGCGACTCCGAATGTTGGTGATTACATTCGAGGGCTTCCGGGGATAGGAAGACAGAGGTGCCGACTACCTTAAAGATCGAGGGCTTTCTTGCTGAGAAAGACAGAGGTGCCGACTACCTTAAAGATCGAGGGCTTTCTTGTCGAGAAAGACAGAGGTTGCCAACTACCTTGAAGTTGAGGGCTTGCAGGGATAGCAAGACAGATACACCGATCTTCGTATCGAGGGCTTACCCTGGTGTGGGTAAGACAGACTTGCTTGAAAGTATAAATCAAGGGACCTTTATCCAAGGTTGTTGGATACCCTTCTCTTTGGGTTAAAAGACTATCATCTTGTTACTAGTAGTTCTTCTACTTGTACTCGTTTTATTCCGCTGCATTTTGTATCTTAAGGAAAGTATAATTTTCTTATACTTCCCTACTTACTTTGATTAGTTTAGATTCTATACGCTTTAAGGTAGAATCTCATATTGTAACTTTTGTTAAGTTTCAATTTCCGGAACCATATTTCCGGAACCTTCTTTTGGAATTTCTTTCCAAGTTTAGTTCGGTGTTAGAGGTGTTGTGAATCAACTTAGTTTAACTTTGTTAAACTTAGTTCTTTCCTTTTCTTAAGGAAACTCTAGTTATTCATAACTAACTTTAAAGGTTCCAAAGGAATTTTTAAAGTATACAATTCACCCCCCCTCTTGTATATTGAGCATCTCATATTATATTTCGATCCTACAATTGGTATCAGAGGTTGGAAACCTCTTACTCTATACCATTCTTACATTTGGTATCAGAGCCAAGGTTACTGAAATACTTGTACTCACGTTCAAGTTTTTCTTGCTCACTTTTCAATTCCGAACTTTTTCATTCCGGATTATCCATTCCGAACTTTTCCTATTCCGAACTTTTTAATTCCGAATTTTTGTTATTAACAAGTTTGTTTCCAAGTTATTTTCAAGTATGGCAGGAATGAATGTTGGTTCGATAGACAATTTGAATCCTACAAGGCCACCAATATTTGATGGTAATGATTATGAATACTGGAGAGATCGTATGAAGACGTTTGTTATAAATACTGGAGTAGACAACTTTGTCATGCTTACTGGTGATTACAAAATTCCTGACAAGGAAGTCAGAACCTTTACTAACCAGGAGAAGCAAGAATATCAACTGAACTACAAGGTACGCAACACTTTATTATGTTCAATGACCAGAAATATATATAGCCAAATTTCTTCTTGTGAAGCAGCTAATTGTATATGGAAGAAGTTAGAGGTTACTCATTTTGGGACTTCTAAAGTGATTGAGACTAGGAGAGCTATGCTTAGAGCTGAATATCATGGCTTTAATTTTCCTTATGGAGAACCTATCTGTAAAGTACAACAAAGATTTATGACAATCGTCAATAGTCTACAGTCTATGGGAGAGAAAGGTTTAGATGATGAAGCTCTTGTGGACAAGATAATTGACATTATGCCCAATGAGTGGGAATCCAAGAGAACAGCTATAGATGAGAACAGGAAGGTTACTCAAATAACTCTTGATGAATTATTCGGAACTCTTCTACAACATGAGACCAGAATGAAGAGAGATGCTGACAACATCAAGAAGAAGAATGGAAATGGTACTGTTGCTTTTACTACAACTTCGAATCAGATGAAAGCTAAGACTCCTGAGAGAGTAACCAGATCCAAATCGAAGAAAGTCATTTTCCAATCCGAATCTAGTGAAAGTGAAGTTTCAGAAAATGAATTAGCCAATCTTGCTCGAAGGATGAACAAGATAGCTGGACAAAGAAACTTTCAATCCAAGTATAAGAAGAAGGATAGGAAAGATAAGAAAGATGGAGAAGTTACTTGTTATGAATGTAAGAGAGCAGGACATATTAGACCAGATTGCCCTATGCTCAGAAAGAAAGAAAGAAAGGAAAGGCATTCAGACAGGAACAGGAAGAAATATTACAAAGCTAAAGCTAAGAAAGTTTTGAAAGCTAATGACACCTGGAGTGCCAGTGGTGGTGACTCTTCAGATGAATCTTCTGAATATGAATCTTCAGGACAGAAGAATCTTGGTCTTATAGCCAGATTACCTATTGATAATCATTGTCTTATGGCTAAGGTACGAAATGCTGAATCTTTGACCAATGTTTCTTTAAATCCTAATGATAGTAAGTATTATAACTCTTCTGATGAAGAATCATCTTCTGATGAGGAAAATACTTTACCTACTTTTGAAGAAGTCTCTAGATTTGCTGAACTTCTTGAGATTGAGAATTCCAAACTCAACAAGAAACTTGATAAGGCAAATTCTAGGAATTCTATTCTTACTAAAGAGATATCAGATCTTTCTAAAGATCTTGATAAGAAAAATGCTGATTTTGAAAGTATTTCAAAAAATCTTGAGGAAGTAAGTTCTCAGAAGAATAAACTTTCTAAAGAGTTAGAAAAAGTAATTTCTAATAAAAATGTTTTCGAGCCTAACTCTAGTTCCAAAACTAATGATTTTGAAGATAAAAACTTGGTTGTAAAACTCAAGTCCGAAATTTTTTCCTTAAAGAAGTGCTTATCAAACTTTACCCATGGTAAGGAAAATTTTGATAAGATGTATTCTCAAATACGACCCTTAAGAAATAAATCCGGATTTGGTTATACCCATGCAAAACCTGTTTTCAGCAACAATTATTTTGTTCCTCAAAGTGCCCCATTTTGTACTAAGTGTCAATATGGTGGTCACTGGGCAAGAAATTGTTCCTTAAACAAAACCCAATCCTTAGGTTTTCATAAAGCTTATTTTTCCAAGAAAATGTGGGTACCTAAGATTTTATTGTCTAGAAATCTCGGATCCAAGCAAGTTTGGATTCCGAAAGTCTAACTTTGTTCTTAATTTCAGGAAAATAAAGAAAGTTCCAGCAACAATGTTTGGTACATGGATAGTGGATGTTCCCGGCACATGACTGGTAACAAAAGCTTCTTTGAAAAAATTATCAAGACGAAAGGAGGAAAGGTAACTTTCGGAGACAATGCTAAGGGAGAGATTGTTGGTATTGGTAATATTGTTCTTTTAGGTAAAACTTTGATTTCAAATGTTCTTTTTGTTAAAGGTCTTAAGCACAACCTCATTAGCATAAGTCAGTTATGTGATGAAGGTTACCTTGTGAATTTTAGGAATGATAAATGCTTAGTTCACAATTCCAAGGAAGAATTTATTCTCTCAGCCAACAGGCAAGAGAATGTTTACACCTTAAACTTAGAAGACCTAAGAAGCCAAGATTTACCTTGCCTAAGTGCAATGGAAGATCATTCTTGGTTATGGCATAGAAGACTAGGACACTGTAATCTTAGAAACCTATGTAAACTCTCTAAGAAGAAACTAGTTAAGGATCTACCGGAGCTTAGATTTGATTCTTCTAAAGTTTGTGATCCTTGTCAATATGGCAAGCAACATAAATCTAGTTTTAAGTCAATCGGTGAAGTCTCAACAACCGATGCATTACAGTTGGTGCACATGGATCTTTTTGGTCCTACACAAACTGGAAGCATTGGAGGCAAATACTATGTGTTTTTTCTAGTTGATGATTACACTAGATTTACTTGGGTCTATTTTCTAGCAAGGAAATCTAAAGCTTTTTCTTATTTCAAAAGTTTTAGAGCTCAAGTTAAAAATGAGAAAAACCTTCCATTGAAAACTATTCATAGTGATCATGGAGGAGAATTTCAAAATTCTGATTTTGAAACTTTTTGTAGTAAGAAAGGTATTACTCACAACTTTTCAGCACCTAGAACTCCTCAACAGAATGGTGTAGTTGAAAGAAGAAATCGAATTCTTCAAGAAATAACTAGAACCATGTTGAGTGAATATTCTATTGCTAGACATTTCTGGGCTGAAGCTGTAAGTACTGCTTGTTATACTATAAATCGAGTTTTGATTAGACCTTTTCTTAATAAAACTCCTTATGAGTTATGGAATGGTAGAAAACCAAGGCTTTCCTACTTCAAGGTTTTTGGTTGCAAAGTATTCATTTTGAATACTAAAGATAACTTACATAAATTCGCACCAAAATCAGACGAAGGAATTTTCTTAGGATATTCCACAACCTCTAAGGCTTATAGAGTTTTTAATAAAAATACTTGTACTGTTGAGGAAACAGTACATGTGAAATTTGATGAGTCAGATCCTTTTGTTTTTAAAACCTCCCAACTTACATCTTCAGATGTGTTTTCAAAAACTGATTGTCAACCTTTGTTAGAAGAACCTTCTGATAAGGAAATTGTTCTAGAAGATACTTCTGAAACATTTACCCCAGAAGACTTTCTACCTTATGTTGATGAACAGGTTTTACAAAACCCAAATCAGATGTTTCTTAAGAATCATCCCAGTGATAGTATCATTGGTGATGTAAATCAACCTGTAAGGACTAGAAGTTCCTTAAGAAATGAAGTAGAACATCTAGCATTTCTTTCCCAACTAGAACCTAAAAGCACTGATGAAGCTTTAGGTGATGATGATTGGATCAAAGCAATGCAAGATGAGCTAAATGAATTCGAAAGGAATAAAGTCTGGACCTTGGTTGAAAGACCTAAGGAAACTTCTGTTATTGGAGTAAAATGGGTCTTCAGAAACAAATGTGATGAAAATGGAGTCATTGTTAGAAATAAAGCTAGACTTGTTGCTAAAGGCTATAATCAGCAAGAAGGAATAGACTATGAAGAAACCTATGCTCCAGTAGCTAGACTTGAATCTATCCGTATTCTACTTGCCTTTGCAGCATTCTTTAATTTCAAACTATTTCAAATGGATGTGAAATGTGCTTTTCTTAACGGTTATGTTCAAGAGGAAGTTTTTGTTGAACAACCTCCTGGCTTTGAAGATACAAAACATCATGATCATGTTTTTAGACTTACCAAAGCTTTGTATGGCCTTAAACAAGCCCCACGAGCATGGTATGATAGACTCACTGGATTTTTGCTTCAAAATAACTATGTTAAGGGAAATACAGATCCAACCCTTTTTATAAAGAAAGATAAGAAAAATGTTTTGATTGTACAAATTTATGTTGATGACATTATATTTGGTTCAACTCAGCAATCTTTGACTGATTCTTTTGCTAGTCTAATGAAATCTGAGTTTGAAATGAGTATGATGGGTGAGTTAACATTTTTCCTTGGTTTTCAAATTTCTCAAAAACCAGAAGGAACCTACATATCTCAACATAAGTATATTAAAGATCTTCTTAAAAAGTATGGTTATGACAACACGAAGAGTATAAGTACTCCTATTGGTACCTCAAACTCTTTAGATCTTGATGAAGCTGGGAAACCAGTAGATCAAACATCTTTTAGAGGTATGATTGGAAGTCTACTTTACTTAACTGCTAGTCGACCAGACTTAATGTTTTCAGTATGCTTATGTGCAAGATATCAATCCAATCCTAAGGAATCTCACTTAAAGGCAGTTAAAAGAATTTTTCGCTACCTTAAGGGAACCATGGATCTAGGATTATTTTATACTTCTGGAAATGATTTTGTTCTAAAAAGCTTTTCTGATGCTGACTTTGGTGGTTGTAGAATGGATAGAAAAAGTACATCCGGAACTTGTCATTTCTTAGGAGATTCATTAGTTTCTTGGTCATGCAAGAAGCAACATTCTGTTGCACTCTCCACTGCTGAAGCTGAATATGTAGCAGCTGGAAGTTGTTGTGCACAAGTGTTGTGGATGCAACACACACTCACAGACTATGGCTTGAGTTTTACTAAAACTCAAATTTTATGTGATAACACAAGTGCCATTGCTCTAAGTAAAAACCCTGCACATCACTCCCGTGCAAAACACATAGATATTAGGCATCACTTTCTTAGGGATCACACACTTAAAGGAGATATTATTCTTCAGTTTATCGGAACGCAAGATCAACTTGCTGATATTTTCACAAAATCTTTACCTTCTGATAGATTTGAATATATTAAACAGAAGTTAGGAATGATAACCGTAAGGTAATCTTCCTTAATTAACTTTCTGTTGGAAAAATCTTCTCACAGTAATAAACTCCTTTTCATAGGGGGAGTACATTTGTTTGTTTATTTAACAAAGTTTTTTTTTCAAAATTTGTTTTCAAATTTTTCGGAACGAAATTTTCCGGAATGGAACTTCCGGAACTACGATTTTCCAGAATGGATATTTCCATACAAAATACTTCTGGAATAAAAGTATTCGTATTGAAAATTTCCGGAATGGAAAATTTTCGTACTGGTATTTTCATAATGGAAAAACTTTCGTATTGAATCTTCCGTATCAAGTTTTTCGTATTGAGTTTTTTTTTTTTTTTTTTTCCTTCGTAGTCGTCTTTACATTACCCATTACGAATAACTTTCCTAAGCTAATCCGAAAGGTATGACTTCCTTACTGAAGTTTTCGTAATCATATTTTACTTGCTGGCATTTTCTTATAGCTTGTTTTCGGTTTTTTGAATTTCTTGAATTTTGTTTTAATAAAACCTCAAAAAGATCGGATTCAATCTCTCAACCGTCAGATCTGATCTCAGATCATTCTAAACCGTTAGATCAACCGAGGAAGTTGAACCGTCATTCCAAAGCCTATATAAAGGGGACCCTATTTTCTCGTCCCACATCGATCTCAAGCTCTTGCGTGCTGAAGCTCTGTCTCTCTGATTTAAGGCTGTTCCGAACTACAGTTTTCCAGTTCCGAACTACAGTCTTCTCAGTTCCGAACTTCTCAGAGACTTCTAATCCGAATGTCTGCAGAGTTAGCTTCTCAAGAGATGTCTTCAACAAAGCCCATTTCACAGTGGTTAGTCTACAGAGAGCGGTTAGTGCATCCGAATTTCTTCAGCAACTATGATTCTATTATATCAAAGAATATCAAGCTCAATGGCTGGGAAGATGTTGCGATATCAAAAACCGGCAACCAAGATGAAGTTTACCCAGACTTGCTTGTTGAGTTTTATGAGTCGGTTGCTTTCTTCGTGGAAGACAATAGAGAAAAATTTTCCTTCAAATCGTATGGCAAGACTTATAAGCTATCTTACACCAAGGCTGCAAGCTTGGTAGGGTTGAATTATGAAGGGGAAGCTGAGTTTATCTCGCATGTTCTACCAGACTCCTTGGGTAGTTTCAACAAGGAGAAAGCCTTAGAAATTCTCGGACTGGATGATGATAAGGCTTCGAAAATTGCAACCCTATCTACAAACTTCCGGATTCTGGAGTTATGGGTGCAAGGGCTTATTGTACCGAGAAAAGGAGACAAGGACAGCTTGAAGAAGAGTGAGATATACATCTTAGATTTCTTGATAAATCAAAGGAAGTTCAACCTGATGAAGCATATCCTTCTTAATCTTGAGAATTTAAAGAAAGGGAATCTGAGAGATCAGATAGTAATGTACCCGGCAATATTGTCGAAGCTGATAGTTCGGTGCCTTGAGTCCTTCAAGGTTGCTTGCAGTTCTAAACCGAAAGTTTGCAAGATCATGTTGCTCAGTGATGCAACTCTTAAAAGGATGAATATAGCTTTTGACAAGAAGTCTGGCATGTTTATTGATCTTCCTCCTCAAGAAGAAGTGACTCCGAAAGTGGCTGATCCGGAATCGCCTAAGCCGGTAAGGAAGAGGAAGCTGAAAGAAGTGGTAGGTGAAGCTGAAGAACCTAAGTCTAAGGAAGTCCATTCCGCACCTCCTAAGCCTAAGAAGAAGAAGACATATACTGATGAGGTTGCAGCGAAGTGGAGAGCTGACAAGGAAAAAAGGAAGGAAGGAGATCCGCAGTTCGGATTGGATCCCGCAGAGGCTAAAGCTCTGAAAGAAAAGGCTGTTGATGAGCTCGAGAAGCAAGCTAAGGAAAAGAAGCTGAAGAAGAAGTTGTCAGAAGCTGAGGCTGTGCAAGCCTTGTTGAAGTTTAATGAAATGGTTTCAGCAACCATTCCCGTTCCGAGAATTTTTTCTTTGGACTCTCTACCTAAGACTCCAGGAAGAAATCTCGATGATCCGAAAGAGGCTGCTGCTAAGAATGCTGAGGAAGTAGAGCTAGTGGAAGAAGTGGAAGAAGCTGCTGAAGGAAGTGGTGAGACAGGAGATGTGCTCAAACAAGTAGATGAATACAAGGGAACTCCTTCGGAACACCTGTCGCTCCGAACTTCTGAAGCCGAATCTTCAAAACTAGTTACTCCAGTAATAGAAGGAAAGGAAGGAGAGGAAGAAGTTTCTTATCATGGAGAAGAAGAACATCTTTCACTTGATGCTGCTCAGAAAGAAAATATAGAAGTTGTTGATGAGGAAGATTTGGTTGTTCAAGTTTCTGACAGTGAGAAGAAATCTCCGGAACAGGTTTCTATTCCGAAAAAAGATAAGGGGAAACAAGTTATTGCTGATACCCCGAGTTCAGAAAAGAGTATGAGGAAGGAAGCTGGTAGTTCTTCAAAGAGGAAGTTGGAGCTTATTGAAGAAGAAAATTCTCCTAGCAAGATGTCAGATTCGGAATCATCTTCGTTGGGGCACGATTTTGTTGTTCAATCCTTGAAGAAGTTGGTAGGAACCATTCCGACCTTCTCCAGTATTGACTCTCGGTGCCAGATGCTCCAACATACGCTGAATCAGAAAACCGATTCCGTATCCATGGTAATGGATAAGTGTGTTGAGATAGAAGCCCAGTTCAAAAATTTCTTCATTGGTTACGAAGCCCATAAAAGATCTTGCAAAAGGATGACTAGCTGGTCGAAGAAGAATGTGGAAGAGATGAGGTTGCTGGATGATTTTCAGGAGAATGTTAAGGATGCTTTTCAAACCGAGGATAAGAAGTTTCATGAGATGACTGCATCATTCGATGAGAAATTGGCAGAGGAAAAGAACATTCGGAGTCAGGAAGTAAGAGATCTGAATGGAAAGCTCAACTCTGTTAATCAAAGTTGGAAATTTGAAAGGGATCATCGGATCAATTTTCTAGAAAGGATAAAGTCTCAGGAAGAGAAAATGGAAGCTCAGGAAGAAAAGTTGAAGGCTCAGGAAGAAATCATTCAAGCTCAGTCAGCAAGAATAGTTGCCTTAGAAAAGCAAGCAGAGGAAGATCATAAGGACCTCAAAAAGATCAAGACTATTCTCAAGGGGCTTATGTCAAAGGAGAAAGATCCGAAATAATCAATCCGATCTTTTTGTTGTAATCTGTTTTTGTTGCTGACATTTCAAATTTAATGAGAATCGTGCTTGTTGTTCTGCTTTGTTGTTGTTACTAATCTTTCAGGTACTTTGTTATTTTTTTTCCATTCCCTCGAAATTCTTTTTGAAAATCACAAAGGGGGAGAAGGAAAAGATCCTTAAGAAAAAGAGGAAATCTAATAAGTGCTTATCAAAGGGGGAGAAAGAAAAATACCCAATGAGATAGAACTCTAATAAGAGTTTGTTTAAGGGGGAGTTTTTATCTTAAAGAAATATCACTCCGGAAATATGAATACGATCCTTAGAGATTCAAAGCCTAAGGGGGAGTTAGTCGTATTCATCTATATTCTTAAACCAAGGGAGATAAGCTTTATTGTGTTTCTTTCTTCCTAGAAATAGCTTTTTCGTAAGGATGTTTGTGCTTTCCAAAAAGGGGGAGATTGTTGAGTCAATAAGGTTTTCCTTATGACTTTTCCATTCCTTCTTGTTTTGAAAATCACAAACACCTTATCTTTAAGGAAAATTGCTTTTATAAGGAAAAATGTTTTCTTAAGGAAAAACGCTTTTATAAGAAAAATTTATCCTTATCATATTTTCATTAATATTTTTCTTAAGTATGAAATTCGGATTCACTTTCTCGGAATCATTAAAACTGATAAAAAGCATTCTGTTTTAGGGTTCGGATTCTGGACAAAAACTATAAGGAAGTTTCACTCCGAATTCCGGTTATGAATTCTGACTAAGTTCTATTCCAGATTCAGGATACGAATTCTGAAGAAGAATTCCCATTACGAATTCTAATGAAGAATTCTCATTACGAATTCTCATTACGAATTCTGAAGAAGAATTCTCATTACGAATTCTAATGAAGAAATCTCATTCCGAATTCTCATTACGAATTCTGATGACGTTTTCTCATTACGATTTCTGATGAAGAATTCCTATTCCGAATTCCTATTCCGAATTCTCATTCCGAATTCACTCATTAAACAGAATCTGGATATCATTGTTTTATACACTCTGAATTTGTTCACTCCGAACTTTCACTCCGAAATTTCTATTCTGAACCTTTATGTTAGGTTTTAAAACGATGTCGTACTTTCTGTTACACTTACTTTGTTATAAAACGATGTCGTCCATTTTGTTATAAACTAACCGTTGTCTAAGTGACACGTGTACAGGTCCCTCCGAACTTGAAGGGAAATATGACCGTTGGAGAAGGAGCCGACCTCACCTATAAATAGAAGCTCATTTGAAAAAGCTAACGAATGGATGGATGAACATTTGAACTTTGTGCATACATGCTGTTGAAGTGATTTCTAGAGAGAGAGTCTCTTATTAACTCTCAAAGCTTCGTGCGACTCCGAATGTTGGTGATTACATTCGAGGGCTTCCGGGGATAGGAAGACAGAGGTGCCGACTACCTTAAAGATCGAGGGCTTTCTTGCTGAGAAAGACAGAGGTGCCGACTACCTTAAAGATCGAGGGCTTTCTTGTCGAGAAAGACAGAGGTTGCCAACTACCTTGAAGTTGAGGGCTTGCAGGGATAGCAAGACAGATACACCGATCTTCGTATCGAGGGCTTACCCTGGTGTGGGTAAGACAGACTTGCTTGAAAGTATAAATCAAGGGACCTTTATCCAAGGTTGTTGGATACCCTTCTCTTTGGGTTAAAAGACTATCATCTTGTTACTAGTAGTTCTTCTACTTGTACTCGTTTTATTCCGCTGCATTTTGTATCTTAAGGAAAGTATAATTTTCTTATACTTCCCTACTTACTTTGATTAGTTTAGATTCTATACGCTTTAAGGTAGAATCTCATATTGTAACTTTTGTTAAGTTTCAATTTCCGGAACCATATTTCCGGAACCTTCTTTTGGAATTTCTTTCCAAGTTTAGTTCGGTGTTAGAGGTGTTGTGAATCAACTTAGTTTAACTTTGTTAAACTTAGTTCTTTCCTTTTCTTAAGGAAACTCTAGTTATTCATAACTAACTTTAAAGGTTCCAAAGGAATTTTTAAAGTATACAATTCACCCCCCCTCTTGTATATTGAGCATCTCATATTATATTTCGATCCTACAATTGGTATCAGAGGTTGGAAACCTCTTACTCTATACCATTCTTACACAAAGTTCTATAGTTAACAAAATAATATCCTTTATTATGTGGAGTTGAATAATACTAACAAATAAATGAATATAATACCATAAAATATATTACATGATTTAGAGGATTTATAATGGAATTATGAAATTAATAAAATAAACATATATTCTAATTATATTAATGTTAAGACATATATTTGGTTTTGGAAAACTTTTATAATATTTGTTACATCACTTTTGTGTCAATGTGATGTCATAATACACAATTCATATTTATATAGAATTTAATTTTTATATTAATATTGTACGATCTCATAAGACCATGAAAAGATCATTTTTAGATAATTTAACAATTATGATTAAAAAAATATTATTTATTTTATGAAAATAATTTTATAAATTTTCTAATTTCAAATTTAAAATAAAATAAACATTTATGAATAAATACAAGGTTTTTTACAATATATTTTTATACCCTTATAAAAAGTTCATTTAACATCATAAAAATATATTATCATGTATTTTTAATAAACACTATATAATATCAATATTTTATAAAGTATTATTTATTTCAAAAATCCATTTGTACAAAAAAATAAATACCTTAATAAAAAAATTTTAACAATTAAAAAAACCATTTATGTTATATATTATTAAAATAAAATTCATTTGTAAATTAATAATTTTTAGATGAAAATATATTCATTATTCTAGAAAAACTAATATACATAATCATATTACTTTTTTCTTGGTACATATCCCTTTAATATACATAAAAATGTCCAATGATTAATGTGGTTACATGTGAGTCTTTCATGGGGTTGTGTGGTATACATGGTTTTTTCTATGATCTTGATTCACTTGAATATCTCCCATAAACAGTTTTTCTCAAGCTTATGTTTTTGGATATCAGCTTGGGATTGGTTAAGGGAAATTCTAGTGATTTTATATCTATAACAATCCCCAATAAATGGGCATCATAGGGTATGATCCTAAATGTTGAATCTATCACGTCCATTTTTTCTCTCAATTGGATTTATTAAAACCCAATATTTATACTAATATTGTGATATCTATTCAAAGGCAATATTATTAGCACTAATGATGGTTAAACTCAAATAAAATACAAATGAATATAACAAAACTAACGAAGTGAATTTGTTTTCATTAACCATATTATCTAATAATACATTTAATTAAATTAAAATGCTAATTTTACTTATTATAGTCTGTATCATTACAATCCTTCCGACTTAAGAAATTTTATACATGAAATTTTCATTTACAACACTAATAATGACGAGGATCTCTTTTTTTCATCACCTCCTCTGGTTCCCATGTCACTTCATCAAACTTTTCATTTCTCCACTGCACATTGAAAAATAGAATCATATTATTATATGGAACATTTTCTCTATGTTTTTTGTTTTTCATTGGGTTCTATTCATAGAAAACATCATTCTCCACTACTAAAACCTCTGAATTGATTACATTTGAGGGGTATAGTATGTTATTCTTCAATAGGAATATATGGAATGCATCATGTACTTACGATAGGTTATTTGACAGTTCTAGTTGATATGACATCGCTTCTATGTGATCAATGATCATAAAGGGGAATTGTATCATTGACTAAGAATTACCTTCTTGAAAAATCTCATCACATTCTTCCATAGAGATATAAGGAGATAAAACTTGTCAAAAACATAAACAATTATGTATCATCGTTGATTATCAGCAAGAAGTGTTTTTAACTCTGATCAGCCATGATGTCCTAGAGAATTGTATTATCCTTTTCCTCCATTTCATTAACAATTCAACGACCTTGTAGTTTTCATTCCCAATGTTCATCCATGTATGTAGGGTTTCAACACCTAATATAATAAAATTATATATAGGGATACATTTGTATTCTTGTGGGGAAATTGTTTATGTGTGTGAACATATCCAGACAAAGATGTTGACCCATCCCATATTTAATTCAATTGAGATTCTATCAATATGTATTCAATTTTTTGGGTAGTCAGCGCAGTTTGGAAATTAGTTTTGGGGTGATAGGATATGATGAATTTAATCGTAGTGCTTAGATCATGTTGGATGTATTTCTAGAACATGGAGGTGAATATAAAATCTCGATTAGATAAAATTGATAGTGGTACTCCATGCATCCAATCCAATTATATTATATGTATTTGTGAATATTGAACCCAACATAAATCCTCTCGAATCAAAATGATGTGTATAGTATTTGTAAGAAAATACAAGACATCCCAAATAGAATTATTCCTTCTTGATGTCTTTAGAAGACTAGTGAAAAAGTCCATTGTAATTTATTTCCATTTCCATATAGGTATGGGTATGGGTTGTATCATACCCATGGATGTTTTCATTTCCACTTTCCCTTACAGGAATACAAGATATATTGAAATATATTCTATTATATATGGCTTCATGTTTTCCCACAAATAATTATCACAGAGATCTCAGTACATCTCTGTTCTTCTTGGATGGATAGAGAAGGTAGAACAATTTTCATTATCCAAAAACTCTTTATTTAGCATAAGATTTGACGATACACATATTTGTGACCCAAATAGTACAACACCTTATTATTTAAAATTGAACGGTAAGGATTCATATTTTTTTATTGTTTTAACATTCTTCTAAATTCTAACATAATCTCATTGATCATCATTTATCTTCTCCATGAGAGATAGATGGTAAATCATTTTTAATGGATTGATTACATTCGCTCCATTATGGTTATGATGTCCATCATTTATAAATATTTGATGATCAAATCCCTCTCAGCTCTCATAACTGAATGAATTGATGGATCCTTTCTACATAGATCATCCATCAAATTATTTTCATTCCCTGGATGGTAGTGAATTGGTAATTCATATTCTTTGATCTGCTCTAACCATCTTCATTGGGTCATATTCAGCTCTTTCAGTATGACTGTATTATTGTGACATTGGTGATTATTATATATTTTAATCTTATCCCAAATGATATAATTCCTACATATTATCAAATCATTGTTCAATATATCTAACTCTATATCATGTGTTGGGTATTTTTTTTCATGAATGTTCAACAACCTTGAAGCATAATTTATGAATTTTCATATTGCTTTATTACACAGCCCAATCCCTTCTTCAATGAATCACTAAATTCCACAAAAAGTTCTCCACTTGAGGGTTTTGAGGATACATGTGCAGTGATAATACCCTTTTCAGCTCCTTGAATATCTCTTCACATTCATTATTCCATGAAGACATGACTTCCATTCATGTTTACTTCTTTAAAAAAATATTAAAATCATTATAAATTTTTCACAAGTCATCAAAAATATCCATATAATCTCAGTAAACTATAAATATTTTTCACAGATGTTAGAATCACCAATAATTCCATTTATTATTTTTTAAGGGTCCATATATATCTCATTTCATGTGTTTATATAAATCCAGAATGGAACTTCCTTCTAATAATGATCTCATTTTTTGTACTTTTTATATATCTTTTCCTTTCTAAAGTTCTCAATTATATTTCTCATATTCTCCCAATACTCATACTTTATTTTGGTGTAAATTTTAATATCATTTAAAAATACTACATCAAATTTTTAGAGGAAATATCTATAGTCCATATTCATCAAGTCCATTATTATTTTTGGAGTATTGGTGACTCTGAATGGAATTATTAATAACATATAGTACCCATACCATTTATTAAATTATTTAATGGAGATATACACCTTCTTCAACTATACATGGTAATATATTGACTTTAGATCCACCTTGTTGAAATATTGTGTTGTACATAGTTGATAGAAAAATTCATCAATCTACTCCTTAAAAAACTTTTTATTTATTGTGATCTTCTTGTTCTCAAGATAATCAATTTAAAGACACATTTACCCATCCTTCTTATTGATGAATGGGACTAGGGCACCCCATGGTGATGCACTTGTGTATATTCAACATTTATCTAGATTATCTTGTAGTTTTTTCTTCAATAACTCATGTTATAAAACATCCATTATATTTGAATTCTATGATTATGGTAATTCCCAAGGTATAAACTCAACTGAAAATTCCACCTATCATTTTAGAGGAAGATAATGCAATTTCATTGGAAACACAACTGTTTATTCCCACACAATGGTAATGTCTTCAATAATGATTCATTTAATATACTCTATCACTATTTCAACATACAATTTATTATTTGAAATAATATCTATTATTTTGATGTTGGTGCTAGTGAAGATTCATCCTCTACCTTTCACTTCTATAGAATTAGGTGTTGATTCGAAATATAGATAGTTATTTCCTTATAACAAAATTTTTTGTTGGATATATATAATGAAAGAAAATCCATACTCCAAAGTTAATAAGATTCCAATAAAGGGTTCATAAAAAGTGTGTGTGGTATGTTAAAACTAAAAATTGTGATAGCGGATGATTAATATGTTTGGTATGCAATAATTTCCTAATTTCCTATTTTTACCAAAAAATATACTTTTTTGATTTGTGAGGATGTTTTAATAGTTTTACAAAAAAATTATGACATGAATGAATGATTAAAAGCATAATCAAAAAGTATTTTCACTATTCATTAAGGAATAATAGTCATACCTATCACCACTTCATTATTAGGATCCACCTAAGTGGTTGTGAGGAAAAATGATCACCCGTATTGCATTGATGGTTTCTGGTTGTCTGTCTAATACCTATGCCTTATTGCATCGTTTTGTAAAGAACACTGGTTCTTTGTAGTTGAAGTAATGATAATTGTAATGATGGTTTATTGGAAAATTACTATTATCCATAAAATTAATGGGTTCCTCCTATTTTAAATCATTACCTAGTTATACTTCCTTCCCACCCATAAATCATTTCCTCATCACTAAAGGAAATTTATAGGGTTCTTTTTTCTTTACCATTGACAAGTGGGATATTGAAATTTCTTTTAACCGATAGCTTTCCCCATCCAACCACTATAATTAAAATCCACCATACACATCATAGCAACATGATACAATTGAAATTATCTAATTTCAATTTTTTACATTAAGAGAATATCATAAAATTTCATCATAGTTATCATAATCACTGATCATTAGGCCTTTTGGTTGGATAGGTTTTATCCAACCAAAAAAGTGGAAAACCTTTTATTCATAGGTAATGAAATACATTGAGGCATATAAGGAATGTCTTGTGACCATTTACTCATAATTCATGATATATTAATGGAATTTTTTAATTTGGGAAAGAAAGACCTATTCAATTTAATGTTAATGCATGTGAGGAAAATACTTATCAAATAATTGTTTTTAGAATTTCATCCACCCTACAACTTTTTTCTCATACACATGATTCATATTTTTGATCAATTTCTGCCACTAATATTATTCTCCCTCCATAATATAAAAAACTTATATAACCTTTACATGTATAGGTTATTGAAGGATGTATCAGATCTTGTCAATTGAGATGATCCATTGTTCCCCAATTAAGTGATCAGATAGTCTATTTGAATTATAAAGCCTCAATCACATAAAGTTCAAAATTAGAGCTTGTTTTATCTTAGGGGGATTTGGGAACTCCTCTTATACTAGGATACTATTCAGAAACTAAATCAACTAAGAGATTATCATCATAATGTATTTGATTCCCGCTCCTATCAGGGTGGACATCTCATTGGGGAAATCATCACATTTCCTATCCCATTGAATGTTTACATGATTCCTCTTATTTACAGATATTAGCTTGAATAAATAGAAAATGAGGGTGGTATATTTTTTAACAATTAATCACATAAAATGGAATCGAATAACATTAATGGGATACCATGTTTATTACATTTATTTCCTTATATTATGATATTCTTGGCTTCAATTATTTTAATCCATGATCTATTTCATGATACATATTGTTTATAAATTTTCAATTAATAATGGTTCATAATGAGATTATGAATTTACCAAATTATATCCTATATGAGTGTTAAACTGGGTTCACATTAAGTCCCATTTTCATGTACAATGAAACACCATGCCATGCTCGATGCATCTAGTCGGAGATGTTTTTCCAAGGTTCAGATGTTCCAGAACCATGTCCACCTGTAGTATCTAGATAGGGATGTATTTTCTTTATAAACCACTTAATATATAGTTAACAAAAATTTGGGATGTTTTCAAGTAAATAGTTTTATACCTATGGCCTTCTCTAGTGTTTTTAATCCAAATACCAAAAAAACTATGATTTTTTATTGATACCAACTATAAAAACCCTTTTTATTATTACACATTAATACATGATTTATTAAACAATATTACACATAATAGAACATATAATATCAATAAGTCTAATTTATTTTGTAATTAGCGGCATATCATATCATCTTGAACATATGATACAACTAAATCATTTAAAAGTTTCTTAGAATGCTCACAAAATTCCATGTCTCTTAAAACTGTATAGGATAAATTCAGGATATATATAAGAAATGGGTGATTTATAAAGACAAGTAAGGGAATAAAAATTGAATAAGGTAATACCTATTTGAAAATAAGAATATCAATAGGGAATAAACTAATTGATAGTTAAATTATGAATAATAAGTTAAGATATAACTTGATTAACATAAAGGAATCTTGGTGATTGTGGAAACAACATATAATAATGCATCAAAAACATAGCTCAAGGAGAAATACCAACACATAATGATGGAAAAAGTTCCTTAAAAGAGTTAGGATCAATCCTAGTACCAACATGATGCCTTATGAGATTTAACATTACCCAATAAATTGGAGCACTATATAATTATGGGATCACTATCACTTTCATTACATTCTCATGCTTAGGTGTTCCAAATAGGTTATACAACATGGATTAATTTATCATAATATCTTATTCTATGATCATAGAGTTTGGAATAAATTCATATAATCCACTTTTAAAAGTTATATTAATGTATAAATGATAGTACCCTTGATAGGAAATGGTTATGATATTAACTACACAATTATTTTGGTATGAAAAATCACAGTGAAATTTTAGAGGCATAAAGATGTTGAATAAAAAATAATGAAATGGGTTTTTGAGTGTTTAATGGTCTCTCCTAATTTAGAAATCATTTTTTAAGGGAAATATGTAATATCAAATCCCGTTATAATGAAATGCATATAAAATATATAATGTAAATAAAATACTTCAATAAAGAAGATTAAGGAAAACATCTCATAATTGAATAGGAAATATTTGGGAGGAGATTATTGAGAGGTTTAACAATCATTATGAGG
This sequence comes from Viscum album, assembly GCA_963277665.1. Classification (NCBI taxonomy): domain Eukaryota; kingdom Viridiplantae; phylum Streptophyta; class Magnoliopsida; order Santalales; family Viscaceae; genus Viscum; species Viscum album. Next base: position 1,409,120,392 of record OY728147.1, read on the forward strand.
ACAATATATATGGGATAGAAGATTAAGAACATGATCAAAAGATTTTGATTGAAGGTAATTGGGATCTTTAGAATGTTTGTCTAGGAATTGAGTGGGGATTTCTTTTTTATTTCTCAAATATAGGTTTTGGAATATTTATAATAAAATTTACAAAACATCAAACCAAACATTGGTTTTTAGCATGGTATCTACCAAAATGTTTTGGTTTTAATTATTTTATATTTCAACGATCCAATGATAATAAATTTATATGCTTTCTTTTGTGTAGTTTTTTAATACTCTTAAATAATGGATTTTAAAACCATAAAATATATTGAATGTTTTGGAGGAATCATAATGAATTTATAATATTAACAAAATAAACATATAATCAACTTATTTTTAATAAAAAATACATAAGTTCTCATTTATAGCTTTTATAATTTTTATTACATCACTTCTGGTTCATTATGATGTAATAATACTCAAGGTATATTTATACTACATTAAATTTTTACTTGAAAAATCAGTACCCTCACACAATAAAGAAAAATTTACCGTTTGATAATTTATACATTTTGATTCAAAAATTAATATTCATTTTTTATAAAAAAATTTCTAAAATTTCTATATATTATATTTAAAAAAATCAACAATTGTTATAAATGATGGGTTTTTTTACAATAACAGAATTTGAACTCTAATAAAAAATTTATTTGACTTCATCGAATTTATATGATCATTTATATTTAATAATTTTATTTTATAATAATATTGTATTATAATATTATTTATTTAAAAATATAATAATTCATCAAAATAAATTCTTTAAAAATTAAATATTAAAATTATGTAAAAATTTTGTTTTCTTGTATAAAAATAAAATCAATTATAAAGTAACGACAAAAAGATAAAAATATATTCGTTATTCATTGAAAAATAATATACATACTCATATTTCTAGGTAATTGATACATATCCATTTAATACAACATAAAATTCTATACGAGCTAGCTGTGTGATGGTGAGACATTCATTTGGTTGTTCAGTGTAAATAGATTGTTTTGTGATCTTAATGATCTTGAAAGTCTCTCATAAATGGTTTCTCTCATTATATAGTTTTTGGATATCAACTTGATCTTGGTTTAGGGAACTTCCTTGTGATTCAATCTCCCTTGGATGATTTGATAAATAGGATTCATAGGTTACGATCCAATTAGTTGAAGTCATAAATTCCATTTTCTATTTCAATTAGATTTTTTAAAACCCTATATTTTTACTAATCATGTTACAATTGTTCAGTAACTATACTGTTAATGGTTATGAATCATAATGGACATTTAAAATTTATAGGATATTGTAGAGCTAGAGAAGTTCATGTGTTTTCAATATCTATATTATATAATTAAACAATTAATTAAATAAAAATGTTAATTTAATTTTTAATAGTTTAGGTTATTACATAGATTTTATGGTTTAATTATAAAACAATCCTTGGAAGGCTTATGTGTTATCCTAAATAGATTCTTCTAAGATGAGTTTTAGTTCTTAACTAGTTTTCTTCATTGTATTTCTTCATATAAGCTCATATAGTCTACTTCAACATCATTAAATAATAATAAAAACATCATAAAATTACATAGATGTTATTATATTAATTTAATAACATATATCCATCCACAGCTCAATCATATATGAAACAAAATTTCTCGACATCTGTAAGTAGGCCTGGAGCTTGACAAAATGATGTAATTATTTTTCCATCACTGATTCTCATGTAAGGATATAATTATATATTTAAATAAAATACATGATCTAATTTAAAAAATTGTAATTATGGAATTATAGTATCACACCAAAATTTTTACATTCTAATGTATTTGAAAATGATAACATCTCTCGTGTGTACATGTGTACTCTCGCCTCTACGAAGCATTGTTATAAAATTTTACATTATATTTTCACATGGATGATAATAACGAAATATTTATTGAATATATAAGATATATATTATATAAATATTATTCACTAATTGTAATTTATTATTTACCGTTCTTTCTTTAACACATTAATAAAAGACAACATTCGTGCGTATAAATGACTTACTGGCTCCATGAATGGGTTACTCATTTTTTAATATATAAAATGTATAGGGGACTGTATATATATAATTAAAATATAAGAAATATATATAATGAATAATATTATTTATATAATTCAATTATTGTAAATTAATGATTATAAAAACTTCTTAAAAAACCTATATGAAAAACGAAGCAATTATAAGAAAGAATTAAAATTTTAATAAATAATTGTAAATAACAAGTTATAATAAGTTATAAGTAAATAATATATAATATTATATATATTTTAATGTTTTATTAATATATATATATATATATATATATTATAAATCTATATTTAGTATAGTTGTGTTTTTAACACTTAAGATAGAAATCGTGCTATGGGTAAGGGTTTATTTTATATTCTTATCATTATTCGGGATTGTTTATTTTACATATCCATTGGGGGAATTATTTTAAAATATTATGTAAAAACCAATATATATTCTTCTTTTATGGCCATTTTTTTCTAAATTATATGTTTTCCTTTTATTTTACACTTTTAGGTACAAAAAATATCAAAATAAAATTTGGTACTAAAGAAGGAATTTATTTCATCTTTAATCGGGATTCATTATTACATTTTCATGTAGTCCAAAAATATGTTAAATAATGTTTTGAATACAATATAATTATTTATTAAAGACATTTTTACACATATATTAATTTTAATAAATGGTTTAAATGGAATCTTTTAGTAATTTTTCGAATGAGTTAATTATTTTCTTTTCTCTCAGGAATGTGAAAAAAACATTATTTTAATGTATTTTTCATGAGAATAGTTTTATTACATCATAACCAATGAATGATTTGAAAAATAAATCACATGATTCCATGGATATTTTAAATGTATATTTTTTTCTAATATTTTTGTTTCAAAATTTTAGTTTTTAAAAGAGGATTTCAATAATAAAAGGGTTTTTTCTACAACAATTTATTCAAGGATCATATTTTGTTATTATATTCATCAAGAATAATAATATTTATTCTCAACTGGGAATATGTTTTAATGATAAAAAAATTATTTTTTGTATCTATGGTATATGATCAGTTTTGCTAGATATTTTCTATTTTAATACTATTACCCATCCTACATTAGATTATTTATGATTATATTTATGGATTGGGGAAATTATTAACTTTTTTATTATAGTTCTTTAATAAAAATGTTTACATTAATTATGTTTCTCCCTATTCATATGATTAATTCATTAGAATTATTATGTGATGGGGTGAATTTCTATATGACCTCGATGTATTTGTAACTCTCATGAAACTTTATATTTTTGGTATTTATTTGAGGCCATACTCCTTTATGTAATAGGTCTTAGAACATAGCTTCATGATTTTTTTATGATCTCTATAGTTATAAATTATTTCATTGTGATCTTATTTGTTGATGTCCATGTGAATTTGTTTTAGTTATGATACCCCCGAATAAGTACCAATATTATTTTATTATTTTTATTGTATTATTTAAACATCATTTTCCCTGCCTTTTTTTATTCATAGTGAATCTATTGATTAATGAAATATATTTTGGTATATTTAACTTTAAAAATTTATTATGAAGTTCATATTTATGATTTATTCATCCAAAACATACCATTACTATGAATATATGATGACACTTTCCATTTGTTCCATTTCACTATGATTTAAATAAATATATCTTGATGAATATACAAGGGTATTATAAAGATAATAGTGGTATTCCCATATAAGATATTGTGTTATATTTTATGTTTTTAAATGTGATGATAAATTCTAGAAAGTATCCATTTATCAAAGACTACTAATCTATATTATCATTTCGTATGTGATTGCATGTATCTAGTGCCAATGTTATAAAGTAACCTCTAAATCATGGAAACTAGGTGATGGGCATAAAAAATATGTTACATTATTAATTTCTTATATATTTTAAATAATTTCTTTTGGTGGGGGATTTTTTTATAAAACAAATCTATTAATTTTTATTTTTTACATACATGGGGTTCATATTAAATCTTGGGGAGTTCTTTATAGGTCTTCTATAAGTAGTTTATTTAGAAAATATGGTTTATGGGTAAATTGTTCTCTTTTTTGACATAATAAATGGAATAGAATACTTCATTATGTGATAATTTCTATATCTCTGTCTTGAAGTATTTGGTGGAGGAGGATTCCTAGTAGGAATGATCACTCGTAATATATTTTGGTAGATTTAGTGCAAGTGGTGGTCCTTTCTTAATGTGTATTTTCATGCATGACCATTACATTGAGTTATATTTCACCAATAAAATATTGGAAATTGTAATTTTATAAAATGTTAAATGGGTTTTAATGAACCATCTGATACAAGTTATAAATAATTATTTTTCATCAACTTTTTCAAATTGTTTTATATGTTTGATATATATTTACCCCATGCTTGATTTATTAGAATATTTTATTATTGTGAGGTTGGAAGGTGTGGGGGTAAAAAATACCAAAAAATTATTTTTCACGAACCTAATAATTTATTTAGGCACCTTTAATATTATAGAAATGATTCTCTGTATGTGTAACACTCTGATATTATTTGGTAGATGTTGATGTGTGATGAAAAATTTGATGATGTTACAACTCCACTGAGTTAAAATCTAAAAAAATGGGTGGAATTAAATCGAAAAATATTGTTAATGAATTATAAATAATGTTATATTTTTTATGAAAATGTGTGGGAATTAGATCTACATACAAAGCTAGTGTTTATATCCCCATGCCTAATATAATCTTCTATAAGTTATAAATTATAAGTAGTCACCATGTATGAAATACTTTTTAAATTTATCAACCAATCATTAATCAATATAAAATGTAACACTAATATAATTTATAAAAATGAGTTGCTGATGGACTCAAATCAGTTATTAAGGTATACAATGATGATATTATTTTATATTATAAAATTATTTATGATTATTCATTCATTTTATATGAATTTTATTAACCATTAATTTAAATATAATGGATAAGAAAGGATGTGAAATTAAATTGATAAATTTTATTCAAAAAATGTTGAATAAAAATATGTGATTAGTTCATATATTTCTTTTTTCAGCAATATGAATTAATAATATGTTATTTAAAATTTATTGTTGTAGGTAAATTTCCATTACATCTTTATTTATGAAAGATAAATTAAAACTAAGAGGTATCTAAGATCATTATCTATTGTATTATTAATTTATCATGTTGAATTGAAAAGGTTGGATGATGCATTGAATAATTAATATTTTGTTAAAGTAATTAATTCTGATTTCAATCATATTTTTAAGAATTATGATTGGTATTTTTTTTATGCTTAAAAAAATTATTTTAAAAACTAAGTGTTTCAAAAAATGATTATCTCTCCCTTGAAGTCATTGGTGTATATTTATATTGATTATTTTATTTATTTATTATATTTTTTGGGGTCTTAGAGTTTATGTTTTGAAATATAAAAATGCCTGGAAGAATTATAGGGAAGACTGTTATGATAGAGTTTGTGTTAACTATTCATCATGGTGGTGCGATGGTGGGGGTAGAGTTCTCGTTCCATATATAGTGATATCTCATGGTTTCCAAGACTATATTGGAATATGTTCAATTTAATGTAAATACATATTATTACTGTATGATATGTTCCTTAAAAAGAATATTCATGTAGTTTTCATCACATGTAGGGTGTGTTATTGGTTTTCAAGGGTAAAGCTAAATGATTTCTATATGGATACTCATAAATATGTAGAATACTATAAAATAGTTTGTATTACGTCCTAGAAACAACTTCAAGGATCATTAATTTCCTCCCAATATATACGGCAAAAATATTAATCATTACAATAATTGAATAATTATAAAATTATCCTCTTATGGATACCTTATTATAATACCTTTCTCCTTTATTCTTTTGACTCGAATGTTCAGGGGGGGGGGTCTCTCGGTTATTCTTCCCCATCCAATGGAGTTTCCAGAACTATGTAAGGGTTGTGAAAATTTGGTAAAAGTGGGTATGTTAGGATGGGGATTCAATTGGTTTTATCCAGGGATAACCCTTGTTTTGTGATATACCGGCCAATATTACCTCATCCTTTAATTTATATGGCCCATAGTTTTGATCCTATACTTTTCATTATTGAGGCATGTTTATATTTAATGTTTCAATTTTATATTATCCATCATTACATTACTATTTTTAGGATTTCTATATTATATTATATTTGTTATTATTTTATTCACTAGGGCATTATGCATCTTGTTATTTGGTTTATTTATAAAAAAATGAACATTTTTGAGTTCCAAACACTTATTTAATAAACGAAATAAACATTCCAAAATTTTTATTTTTCAACTATTGTTAATGGTTATAAATTTGAAAGATATTACATATATTCCTGGATGTGTCCAACTAGTAATATTATTCACACTAAATATAAACCTATTAGGTGTATATTGACATTGTATTATGTAATGAAATAAAAATGAAACAAGCCTCTTCTTTTGATGGTGGTCCTTGTTTCCATCTTCATTATTAATGTTTTAGTGTTCGATGTGTACTAAATATTAAGAATATTTAGTCCATGGGGATTATTTTTTGGGACTTCATATGGATATTTTCCTTTTAATTTGTTTTTAGACTTTTCACATTGGCCTTCACATTATTTTTGGGGTTCATATAAATAGTAATATAATTATTTTGTATACCTATGATTCTCGAATATGAAATAATGATATTATATTAGATTATATTTTTATCTTCGTCCTTATTAGGTTTTTCAATATTTTTTTAGTATATTTATTCTTTTTAATAGTACATCATTATATGAAAATAAAATTCTATATATATATATGGGATCTGTTATTTGATTTATGTAATAATGAGGTGAACTAAAGCCTAGAGGTTGTATTTTATAACAAGAATTCTTGTCCAATACCTATGATAACTAGGATGATATGCTGATCTGATTGACATTGTAGGTCAACCCAGGAATGACCAATAAGAAATGGTATTTGATACTGATTGATTTTTAAAGGTAGTATTATTTTTGTTTTTATACATCTTCAATTGATTTTAATTTATTTAATACTATAATTAGTTTTTTTTAAAATCTCATTGGAATGTACTAGTAATTTTAATTTACATGAAGGATGTGGGATTAAATATAGATGTGTATAGTTTTGGAATATGATCTCCAAAACAATTATGTGACCATGCATCTCAACAAGGAAACAATTCCAGTGTTACTCAGCTAGTTAGAACATCAATTGCCAAACCACACATCCAAACTTTTTATAGAAATAAAATGTTAAAAAAATATTTATTTTTGGAACACTTGGGTATTTTTAATTTATTTTATAATTGGTGTACCTTTTTTATGATTTATTTGGTGATAATTTTTGTTTTTGGATGATAATTCACATTGAAAATTAAATTTTACAAGTCATGTGTTTTTATATAGAAGATTAATCAAATAAGTAATTCGTTGAATCACATGGAGGAAGAAGTAGAAATTTATTTATAGGATAACCTCTTATTGACCACAATCTAGTCAATTTAGTTATCCAAACTATTTAATCTCTTTCTCAGGAATGTATGTCAGAAAAAAAATCAAATGGTATACCACACTCAACCATTTATTGAGTATAACAGACCCATATTCCATGTAAAATGAGGGAATATAGAACCAAATAAATTCACATTGATAAGAAAGTAAATTATTTGTTCTCTTTGAAATCCTATGAATTCCAATGATTGTTTTTTCACCTATACTCTAGATGGTGAAATAGGGTTGTTTCATACTTATAATAACATATCCGTATATGAGTGATACTGATGTTATTACTTCATAATGAAACAACCTAAGAAGAATAAGTGGAAGAAGAAATAAAGATGAAAGAATTGGTAACGGTAATTACCTCTTCTTTGAAGCGCCTCTTTGAGACCTCCTCTTAGGGCACTAAAATTGGTCTTTTAGGAAGACCAGAACCTCTAGGTTGTTTCTAGGGAAGTGGAGAAGATATTTTGGCAGGGTTTGTCCGAGCTTGAGTGCTCAAATTGGTGTGAGGAGGAGGGGGAGGAGGTGTCTTTTTATAAGGGAGGAGAGGGGAACCTTAGGAATATCTCAAAATATTATTTTATATTAAAGTCAAAATCGGTTTATAATGGTTCCAAAGGGTCTTATTTCAAAGATAAAGTGGGGATGGGTCGAAATCCTATCATCCAATAGGATTTAGACAAGTTTAGGGTATCATTTTAACCTTATCAATTAGATTTAACTCTAAGTTAAATAATTTAACTTTTACCGTGCCTTTTTGTTTTCTTTCACTATATGGTTAATACACTTACTATAACATGAAAAACGAACCCCAAATTGTTTATTATTAATATATATATCATTATCTAAGTCATTTTACCGAACCATAGATTTTTAGGAATAAAATAACAATTAATAATATAATAGTTGATTTAAAAACTATTTTGTGTCAATTTTGACACTATTTGATATATGATTTTTGTGAAAGTCATAACAGAATTATATGTTCGAACCAAGTTGATTAAATCAACACTAATATATCATAGTAACCTAGAAAATTAGTGGAATTCATAAAAAGTCTCAAATTACATTCATTTGAGCATTTATAACATCAATTATGTTAATATTTCCTTAAAAGGGTAATTACTGCATCATCGTTGTGTCATAAATAAATTAATTTATTTAAGTATAAAAATTATAAATAAAATATAATTATGTAGGAAATATTTTTATATTTCTAATGAATATTTATAGCTTAATTTATCTTATGTATAACCCAATATTAAAAATGTTTTAGTTATTAAACTTTGCTTTTAACTATTTTAACTATTCATTAAATAAAATAATATTAAATGTCATAATCTAATCCAAGTGGACCTAAATGGTCATATTATATTCATATGGTTGTTTTTGGTCGAATTACAATTATCCAATAGAATTATAACATGGATTAGGGTAATAGTAATATCATATTTACCCTTAGTTACCCTATTTACTATTAATCGGGGTAAAAAAAAGTAAACAGTTACTATTGACCAAAAATTATTTTCATCTCATTGAACCACATTTTAGTCCTTGATATTAACCGTGTCTGTCGGATTTTCGAAATTCCATTCACAGAAGCGGTAAAATTAAGTTTTATGCAAAATTCAGTTTTTAACCTACCACTTAGTGGTTTCACTATTCATCAAAAATTGAAAGTTTTCAGAAAAATACCAAAATTTCATCCTAAGCTATATTTCATATTCCGAATTCAAAAAATGAAGTCTATTTTACCAAATTAATAACATAGAAGTTGCATTAAATGATTTTATAATTAATTTCCGCTGTTAAAACAAATAGCATTTTTTTAAGAAACAATATCTATCAAAAGATTGACACTTGTTTATGTCTGGTTTAAATGTGAAATTACATCCAATGACGAACATTGTATTAAATTGTAAAAATATATTCTAAATATACTTTAAAACAACTCAAATTAATAATTTATCACTATTAATTATTTTGATTAAAAAAGTTGTTTTTAATTATAATTTAGTAATTTTCACTATTCATCAGAATATGAAAGTTATTCGAAAAGTACCAAAATTTCACCTTAGGCTAAATTCGATACTCCGAATCCAAAAATGATGTCCATTTTGAGAGCTAAAATTTCTAAAATTTAAAAAGTGGTTATTACTATTCATAACGACTAGTTTTAATAATATTTTAATAGCATATCGTTGTTTCGTGAAACTCAGTATTGCGTACTACACACGCTATCGAGGAAGGTTGCGATTGCGTGTAATGTAAGGCAAGTCAAGGATGCGTGTTGTGCAAGCTCCTTTTTGTGTTGCGTACATCACAAGACATTAGTGAAATTAAAAAGAATATTTTTCATAAAATCTCGGGTTGTTACATTCACACCCCTTAAAATGAATTTCGCCCTCGAAATTCGTCAGGGTTATAAATGGTTTACTATTCGAAAGTTTCTTTAATAGAAACCCACATCGTAAAAAGGAATACCAAAACCAATATTTTTAAAAAAAAGTATGAAACTTAACGGTTACCCAAATAAACTAATCACTGGGTTTCCACATAGTTAAAAATATGGATATGGAAGAAAAATATAACCATCATGTTCTGATGGAGAGTGGTAGAGAACATGGCTATGGAAAAGCCAACAATCACAAATCCATAAATTTGTGACGATCTAAGGTACCATCCGATTCATCAGGTATGAGATCACTAGGACAACATTTTTGGTTTTCAAGATCATTTCCCTAAAGTTGAAAATTTGAATTAGAATAAATACTTACGTTATTTTGGTACAGTCGCACTATTGTTCGTTCCTTGAACAATTTCCACTTCATCTCTTAAATAAATGAAGTTGAATTTGTTATTCGTGAACTGTTAGCAGATCATGTGATAGAATGACGGGTCATTCCATCTGTCTCTAACAAAAGGTTAGCAAAAATTATATACATAAGTCGATCTATAGTGAGATTAATCATATATGGTTCCTAAAATGGACTTATAATTCATATATCATACTACTTAATATAATAAAACTAGTTTCTACTAAACAGGGACTTCCTGTAGGCCAGTGGTAGGCGATAAAGGCCAGTCGTACTTCGGTTGTGGGTTCGATTCCCACAGCCTTGTCCGAAGCGATGGGCTGTCGCCCGTCCTGCAGGTTGTCCTTTTTCTACTATAACATCCCATCAATAATATCGAAAAAAACATCTATCCTTAAACAATACTCACTTATGTCCAACATAATCCATTTCAATCTTTAGGCTTATCCATAATACTGCAGTCCACTCTCATAACATAGTGAAAACGATTACCAGAGATTTAATACCATTATTGATCCCCATATATCATAAGATATGTTTTGTTGGTCACATTCCAAACATTCAAAGTCCTTAATCATGTATTCTCTTGAATACCTTAGTGAAAACATGAATTCAGTTTAAAGTTAACACTTTCCACATACCAAAATCCTCAAAATTCTATATACTCAAACCATGATATCACTTAGTCCTTATATCAATCATGAGCTCATGAATACTATTAAACATTTCATTTTCTCGTTTTCCCTTCATTATGCGCATATCATATTATTTCCTAAAAATATCTCAATCACTTTGAATACGACATCAATAAATATTGCAATACTCAATGATAAAACATTAATTTGGAATCCCATTACATAAACATTTAATCATTCCACCACATCGTTGTCATATTCAACATTGCCAATAGTGATCGCATGTGACTTCCCTTTGTCCTTTGCCTTCAGTGGTTGCTCATGTTGATCATCACTAACCCTTGGATTAGGGCATTTTTTAGAATAATTCCCCATTTCCTTGCACTTGAAGCATTGAAGTGTTGGTGGTGTGTTCTCTGCAGTGTTTGCTTTATTCACATCATTAGAAACCCATTTTCCATTACTTCTACACTCAGCTGCTCGATGACCTTCTTTTCCACACTTAAATCATTTTCTAGTCCCTTTAAGAAAATATCCACCATGCTTCTTTCCACACTTTGTGCATAAGGAAACATTCATCTTCTTTTGACCATTATTCTGAGATTTCTCCTTGAACTCCATCTTTCGTTTCTTATCAAAACCATGAGATGGATATGTAACACCAACTTCCATTTCTACCTTGATAGCACAACGCACAATTTCTTCATAGCTACTGAAGTCTCTTATAGCTAATGCCCTTCGAATACTTGGTTTTAATCCATTGAAAAATCGATCAACTTTACTTTCAGGTTGGATGATAATGCCAGATGCATACCTTGCAAGTCTTGTAAAATTCTCTTCGTATATACCAACAGATTCATCATCCTTTTGCTTTAGTTCAAGAAACTCCTTCTCCATCTTTGTTCGAAGAATACGAGGGAAGTACTTATTGAAAAATATGTTCTTGAACTCGTCCCATTCCATGGACTCAATTTCATCTCTTTGCCTTGTATTCTTGATAAGATTACACCATTGATCAGCATCACCTTCCAAACGATATACTGCTAAGATGACTTTATCATGTTCAGAACATTGAAGAACTGAAAATATCTTTTCAGTGGTACTGATCCATTGTTCAGCAACAAGTGGATCAGAAGACCCACTGAAAGAAGGTGGACGTTGCCTCATGAAGGACTCAATAGAATATTGTTCCATTCTCTGATCATTTGGAAGTCCAGAATGATTCATAGCTTGTGTAAGTATAGCAATAAGATTTTTCACTCCATCTCCCATAACATTTGTTTGTTCAGGACAATCATTGCATTGTCCATTGCATTTATCAACACGGTTCCTTCGGGTTCCAGCCATCGTCTAAAACCCAAAAAGAATAGTGTGAGAGGAAAAAATCATGCTAGGGAAAACAACATAATAAAGGTGGAGTACATTCAATATCTAACATCTTAGGTTTAATTCTAAGATCTTTAGCGCAATTCTAGGACTATAACCTATACGTATACTTAACCTTAGAGACATCCCTAGACATATCGTAGAAATATCTCTAGGGATCTCACTAACGTTTTCGCATCCTAGTTTCCAAAGGTTGACTAAACCTTTCCTCTGATACCAACTGTAGAGACCCGAAGCCTGACGTACATGGACATTACATTACTTTTGCGGAATACTTAGTACATTACAAAAACACACACACAAGGACCGTAATAGTATAGTGTCTTTGGAAACTCGGAATATAATCTTCTAATCGTGGTGAAAGATCTTCAACAACTCCCATAAAGATCATCCCTTTTTTTACCTAAAACCTTTCTTTATATCCTGGGGAAAATAAAACATAAAAGGGTGAGCTCAAATGCTCAGTAAGGGTAAACAAAATAAATATAAATCACATCGTATACACAAGCACATAACTTTTGGAAATCTTAACCTGCAAAAGAGATCATAATTTCATCACATGGGATAAATCATGGTAGTGAAATGTAATCACAATAGTCATAACCTAAAACATTAAACTTTGTGGCATACACACATAATCATAGATAATCATTTCTTTTTAGTCAAGACTCATTGCCAAGACTATCTTAGTGGACAAAGTCCCTTTCTGAATCGAGTAACCCTCGTTTCAGTCCCCTTTCACTGAACCGGTATAACCTACAATTCCAGCCATGTCTATCTCATGAGATATAAAATCTTTACCCAATGCATTGGAGGGAGATATAGGTCCCACCCATCTCATAATGATACTATTCTTATGTGTGCCACAGAATCATAAACCATACATCATAGCATAACCCATATAATAAAAATGGGAATCTTAAACATTGTGACATCATAAAAAAATTCATATAAGACAAAGGAATTCATAAAAATATTATTACATCACAACATAATCAAATCAATGTAATAATAGGGATAGAAACAGAACCCTTTATTATCTTAGATGGAAAATAATTTTGATAAAACACTTGAACTCCATTCTTGAGGAAAATATCCATTCTTCTTCAAAAACACTTTTCCTTTTTTAACATGTCGTACAATTATAAACTAAAATAAGTTTATTAAAAATAAACTTTAAAACTTGTAAAGGAATCTTATTGTAAATAATGTTTTAAAAATCCATTCATGCCGTATAAGTTAAAAAAAACATTCTTCACACTTTTGTCGGAAAAGTCAAAAAGTACCTCGTACAAAAAAAACGACAGAAGATTCCTTTCATATCTTTTACTAAAAACTCACCAAAGGGTAAAATTGGATTTAAACAGTTGTATGTGGATGGAAATAATATTAAATATTGAGGAAACATGGATGTGGATGATAAAATACACCCCAGTAAATACCAAAGTATAAACAATCTCGGATAAAAATGAGATTGTGATATTTTCCCTTACCTTAGGTCTGATTTGCTTCGTATGTGTCCAAAACTCCTGTATAATGATTTAAATAATGTCATCGACTTATTAAAGAATCATATTCATTGTTATGATATCATATATGGTTCACTTATGACATTATATTACTCGTTATTTTGTAAATTCCATGTTAAAGAAGCGTTTTGGGTAAAATCGTTTCATTTATCGTAGGTGTTTTGACTTGTTGTTCTTGACATTATTATTACTTATATCATGATTTAATTACTTCCAGAATATAAAATATGATTTATATATCATATATATTCAGTATATATATATATATATAATAGATAGATAAATGAAATGAAAAACACCGTTCATGGAGACGGTAGTCCGTACGTACGCATGAACGCTGTTTTCCATTCCTTATTGTCTTGAATGGAAGTAAGTATATGACATTCATATATATATATATATACTTAAATCCAGTATCTTTATAATGTCATATATTTCATTATTATTTCTTAAATATAATTTATAATCATTATTAAATGGTTAACATGGAGAATGAATCTCATCGCGTCGTGGAGACGGTATTCCGTACGTACGCACGAGCGATGATATCATTTCCATAAATATTGAATTGAATTGGAGTGGATCATACAATATATCAGAATCAATATGATGTTGTAATAACTATGTATAGTTATTCTTTACACCATTATTCCCATCCATTTAAGGTGGTGGTGGAAAATAGATTACACCACGACGTGGAGACGGTATTCCGTACGTACGCACGCGCGGTGATTTCTTTTTCCGTATGATGGATAGATGGTGAAATAGGGTTGTTTCATACTTATAATAACATATCAGTATATGAGTGATACTGATGTTATTACTTCATAATGAAACAACCTAAGAAGAATAAGTGGAAGAAGAAATAAAGATGAACGAATTGGTAACGGTAATTACCTCTTCTTTGAAGCGCCTCTTTGAGACCTCCTCTTAGGGCACTAAAATTGGTCTTTGAGGAATACCAGAACCTCTAGGATGTTGCTAGGGAAGTGGAGAAGAGATTTTGGCAGGGGTTGGCCGAGCTTGAGTTCTCAAATTGGTGTGAGGAGGAGGGGGAGGAGGTGTCCTTTTATATGGGAGGAGAGGGGCACCTTAGGAATATCTCAAAATATTATTTTATATTAAAGTAAAAATCGGTTTATAATGGTTCAAAAGGGTATTATTTCTAAGCTAAAGTGGGGATGGGTCGAAATCCTATCATCCAATAGGATTTAGACAAGTTTAGGGTATTATTTTAACCTTATCAATTAGATTTAACTCTAAGTTAAATAATTTAACTTTTACCGTGTCTTTTTGTTTTCTTTCACTATATGGTTAATATACTTACTATAACATGCCAAAAGAACCCCAAATTGTTTATTATTAATATATATATCCTTTTCTAAGTCATTTGGCCGAACCTTAGTCTTTTAGGAATAAAATAACAATTAATAATATAATATTTGATTTAAAAACTATTTTGTGTCAATTTTGACACTATTTGATATATGATTTTTGTGAAAGTCATAACAGAATTATATGTTCAAACCAAGTTTATTAAAGAAACACTAATATATCATAGTAACCTAGAAAATTGATGGAATTCATAAAAAGTCTCAAATTACATTCATTTGAGCATTTATAACATCAATTATGTTAATATTTCCTTAAAAGGGTAATTACTGCATCATCGTTGTGTCATAAATAAATTAATTTATTTAATGTATAAAAATTATAAATAAAATATCATTATGTAGGAAATCTTTTTAGCTTTCTAATGAATATTTATAGTCGAATTTATCGTATGTATAACCCCATATTAAAAATGTTTTAGTTATTAAACTTTGATTTTAACTATTTTAACTATTCATTAAATAAAATAATATTAAATGTCATAATCTAATCCAAATGGACCTAAATGGTCATATTATATTCATAAGGTTGTTTTTGGTCGAATTACACTTATCCAAAAGAATTAGGACATGTGTTAGGGTAATAGTAATATCATATTTACCCTTAGTTACCCTATTTACTATTAACTGTGCTAAAAAAAAGTAAAAAGTTACTATTCACCAAAAATTATTTTCATCTCATTGAACCACATTTTGGTCCTTGATATTAACCGTGTCTGTCGGATTTTTGAAATTCTATTCACAGAAGCGGTAAAATTATGTTTTATGCAAAATTCAGTTTTTAACCTACCACTAAGTGGTTTCACTATTCATCAAAAATTGAAAGTTTTCAGAAAAATACCAAAATTTCATCCTAAGCTATATTTCATATTCCGAATTCAAAAAATGAAGTCTATTTTACCAAATTCATAACATAGAAGTTGCATTAATTAATTTTATAATTAAATCCCACTTTTAAAACAAATAGCGTGTTTTTAAGAAACAATATATATCAAAAGATTGACACTTGTTTATGTCTGGTTTAAATGTAAAATTACATCCAATGACCAAAATTGTATTAAATTGTAAAAATATATTATAAATATACTTTAAAACAACTCAAATTAATAATTTATCACTATTAATTATTTTGATTACAAAAGTTGTTTTTAATTATAATTTAGTCATTTTCACTATTCATCAGAATATGAAAGTTATCCGAAAAGTACCAAAATTTCACCTTAGGCTAAATTCGATACTCCGAATCCAAAAATGAAGTCCATTTTGAGAGCTAAAATTTCTAAAATTTAAAAAGTGGTTATTACTATTCATAACAGCTAGTTTTAATAATATTTTAATAGCATATCGTTGTTTCGTGAAACTCAGTATTGCGTACTACACACGCTATCGAGGAAGGTTGTGATTGCGTGTAATGCAATGCAAGTCAAGGATGCGTGTTGTGCAAGCTCCTTTTTGTGTTGCGTACAACACAAGACATTAGTGAAATTAAAAAGAATATTTTTCATAAAATCTCGGGCTGTTACACTTCTAATGAATTTAATGTAAGGATGTCACCATATCATATTTATATTCATCATAGGGTTAGTGATATCTATTTAGTATATTATAAATCCTTCATGTTGTAGTGGAGTAATATTTTATATTGTCTTAATATGCTATGGGATATGGATCACAATAATTTTCCCCTCCTCAGAATAATTACCCCACTAATATCTTAATGCTGGTAGTATGTATGGAAGCTTTAAAAACAAAGAATCATTATCTCTTCATGAGGAATTTCATATTTTATACTCATCATTAATATTGGATTTATTTTTTATCCAATAAGAATTTCAATATTTTATAATGAAACTGTGTTGAGTATCTTTTGAACGATGATTTTTTTTGTAATATTCCCAAAAAATATAATTGACGTTATTTATTCCTTTATTTTGAGGTTTCAAAAACTTGTAGGGAATGGATTAGCGGATGAATATATTTTTATTATAATTTTTTTCTAGATTCATATGGATATCAATGTTGGGGATGATAAGAAATTCTTAGTTAGTATTATATTCGCACCGTCAATACATAATTATTTTTTTATATAAAACGTATGAAATAAAAAATTTCAATATTTTTGAAGAATTTTAAATGTTGGGGTGATTTAAAATGATTCTAATTAATTTCCCAAAAACTCTGTTTAATATAGAAATTAGATAGTAGAAACATTTACATTGAGGTAGTACATGGTAAAATATTGGAAGCATTTAATATGGGATATTGAATCTGATTCTTCTATGTTATATTATAGGCACAACCATTAGTATTGGAGTACTCTGATGAAGCGAGTAGTTACTGAATTAAAATCTAAATGACATACCTAATTAAATTAAAAATTCATGCATCAAAATGAAATTAGAAAATTAATGTCACTTCAAATTATGATATAGAATTTTAATGGGATCTCTATTGACTTTTTTATGTTCTTAAAATAGTCTCTTTGAATAAAAGATGTCATATGGGTAACTATTATGAAATTTTTCAAAACAATTATCATTTTTCTTATAAAGGAATCATCTAGTTTAGAAGATACTATGAAATGTTTTTTCAATAGTTCATGATGATTCATGAGGTGACATCCGCAATGGTTTTTTATTTTTGATCACACATAACATTCCAATTATAGAGAATAAATTAAGAATATATGGTGTCTTATTTAATGTTGGTATAAATATGAAACCCATATAAGGTTGGAAAAACATTAGGGGTGTACCATGTTCTTTATGATGTAATCCGATATTTTATTATTTATATTTGGTTGATCAAGGGAGTATAATATTCTATTGGTTAATGTTTACTATAATAAATTTTAACGTTACATGATTATGATGGATCCTAAAAGTCCAAGTGAGATCTTGGAAATTCAATTTAGAATGGGGTGAATCATGTGTCACTATTTTATCCCAAAAAATAATTTTATTCTTTTTTTTTTGTTTTGCAACATTTATATTCTGAACCTCAGTGGTCAATTAGGATAAAATTTTCTTACATTATATTTTCCCCAGAGAACCACAACCAAATTCAATGTAGAATATAAACAGAATATCACTATGTGATATTTTATCAAGTTTTATCCCAAAGGTGGGAACATACTTCTTTTTATGTTCAGGTTATTCATGTACACATATTTCCAACAATAATATTGTTATCAATTAAAATCAGTTGAAAGATATTGTGTTTAATATTTTTTTTCATATTTCATAGGTATGTTCATAATGATACACATGCAATCCAATTATTCTATCATATATAAGCTTTGTACTGGTATCACACTACTAAATGTAAAAACTATTTCTTATTGAATTATGTTTCTATAATTCTTAATATGTCATTTAATGAAAATAAAACACAACATTAGTTACATTATATCTTTTGAATATCTGTATACTATCATGAATTAAAATATGTAACTTAGTTTCTGGTACTTCACACACAATCCTCAAATTTTTTACAGAATCTATTACTATCATCTCTCAAGTAAATAATTTTAGTAACTTAAAAACCTATAGATTTCATATAGTCTTCACCGCATGTTGAACTCTTTTGTTCATCATTTTTTTATTCAAAAAATATATCATTCATGAAAAAACCTGATTTCTCACTCACTTTCTCTATATGAATTTCTTTAAATCCTAGATTAATTACTTAGTGTAACACATGATTTGTTCCCTTTATCATCTTATTCTCTACAACTATAGTTACATTAAATCATTATTTTTATTAGATATTTTCATCTTCATATCATCCTAAACATAACTATATACCATTTATCAATGTCACCTCACCCACTCTTACCATTTTCTACCTCCTCAATATTCTCAATTTCTCATCGTTATGAGTGGATATATTTATTTATTCAACATATTTCCAATATCGATAAATGTAATATTTCAAATATTTTTTAGATACATGTAAAAAATAATATTTATTTTAAAATACACCGTGATACAATTTTTTGATCAATGTATATTCCTAAAATACACTTAATTATTATAACTAACATCGATGAATAGGATTTTTCATTATTCATCTAGTAGGATCGTGATTTTATTCAAATAAAAAATTATTCACAATAACTAAATTTCAAAAATATCATCAAATATATATATAATATGACCATACATTTGTTGATCTACTTTACATCCTCTTTAGTGATTCTATAAGAAACCTTTATCCACTCCAATTAAATATTTACACCAATTCACATACCAAAATCAAATTTGTTCCTTACGTGAAACGTGGTTTATTTTTTAATATTTGATAAAGTGATTATAACCACTGAATGAATTTTAATTTTTTCTTTAATATCCATTTTTAATTATTCTATAAATTATTCTAAATTTTTGATTAGTAAAACTCTCAAACCTTAATATCACATTGTACCCCATTATCTCATAAATAATAATTTATAACCAACTAATTTCTATTGGATCTCAATTATTTTACTATTTAAGTACTTTCTAAGATTATAATAATTTAAATCTTTATTATTTATGAAAAATAGTGAATATTCTCAAGAATATCATGAAATAAATATTCCTTGAATCACACTTGAATAATAGATTTACTTATAATCATGATATTTTAAACATGACAAATAGATGAAGATTCATTATATTTTTAGTTTTTATCATTATTATAAATTATATAAATTAAAAAATTTATTCTTTTAAATGTTTCTCATATTATTATTTATATATTGATCTTATTCCCAATAACATTAAGATTGTATCCTTTATAATTCTATTTTCTAGTCATACACCATTTTATGTTTTGAAATATTTAGAACCATGATAGTCGTATTTGGAAACAACAATATGGATTTCATTATCATATTATAAAATTAAGAATCTTGTATTTTAAAACATATGGATATAAAATATTCCTCTATGTAATTATATTTATGCATAATTGATTTACTATAGAATATATAAAGTTTTCATTAATGACTAATAATTAATATTTATATATGTTTAAATTGATTTTTACATATATCATGGAATGATGTTATGTATGAATATAATTATATTTAAATATGTTAGACATATAATTAATTATACACTCAGATCGTTTTTATATTGACACTTTTAGTCTTTATAGGATTTAGTTCATGCATATAACATATTGGATGATCATTAAATGGAAATACATTTCCATTTTTATGATATCTCTAATGTGATATGATTCTTATGAATACAATATAATAATCTATATTATGTAGTGGATAATGTCTACAAATGACATAAATAATACTGAACATGATTATATGAATTAGAAATTTTATCCTAACATCATGAATATAGATTTAGGACACATCAAGGAAAATATATCAATATCAAGCCTTCATAAATATGTGTATAAATACTAAATATATCATTCTTCATATATGAAACGCAAAGGGTAGTTTCTCATAATTCATTGTTTATTATATTATCATATAATCTCCGCACTTCATGGATTCTTCCAAATCACATACCAAAAAATATAGGCAATACTATATAACCTTCATCCATGAATGTTTCTTGAATATCAAATAAAAATTTATGATATTTTTAGGCCACCCATTAAACCTATCCATTAAATTTTTCAAGTGAAGTTTTTTCTTTTACCATATATTACAGATAAGTGCTAGCGAAACCATATTTACTATTCTAAAAAACATTAAAATTTACTTGAGGTAAATTTCTATTGAAAAAAATTATACGCCATACTATTTGAAATTCATTTTACCTTTTTGAATTTTTATCAATTCAATGTTTACACAATATTCTAATGTCAATCTTCTCCACCAAAATAATAAAAAATTTATTGTGTTGAATTCTCATACACACATAGGGAAAAAATGATTGGATTAATAATTTTTCATCTCACCAAAAATTTAATCAATTGTTGTAAGGTAAGTATATCTGAGGAAACAATTATTCTATTATGAAAATACTCTTCTCAACATTTGAATCCTCATTTCCTTTTATTGATTCATTAAATTTGGTTTGATTAAAAGTTGATACAATGTTATTCATAGAATCATGTAACCAATTATGATACTATATGTCTAATTTGGTATCCTAGTGTGTAAAAAATAATGGTTAATTTTTAAAACTGATTCTTTCACTAAATAATCATTAATATGATATTGGTTCTTACATTTTTTTAATAGGATATAAAAATATATTTTCAAGATGTTTCAAAACAATACCTTCACATAAGAAAATTAATATAAAATGTATAGAAATATATATCATTTCTATATTGTAATATAATAACTCATAATTTATAAATATAATATATATGATTCAAAATATAAATGGTGGAATGAAAATAATACATAATCATTTAATGTAAAATGGGTTATCCAGAACACTAGATTATGCCTAATATCATAAATACCAAAAATATTCTTGAATTCGGAGCACTCCCTCTCATGGTATTATTTAAAACAATCAAAATAGTATTTTACAAGGTAGTATAATCTATTAGGAGTTTTTTAATATCATATAATAAATGAATTAAAATTTTTATATCAATATAGTGTAAAAACATCCATTATATACAGAAATTACATCATTCATCAAATCTAAATTTTCCTTTTTCACAATTAATTACCATTTAAATAATACACAACTCTATTAATATGTGAATAGGGTAGAATTTAATAAATACCTCAGTGTGATACATAATGATGAGATAACATTCTCAACAAAGAGACTCTTTTTCTTGAGGGGATAACAATTTCATACCTCTTTATTTTTTATTCCATTTTTATTTTCCAGATATTGAACTCTTTGAGTAGTATTTCTGTTTAACATATTTTAACAATAATTTTAGACGGATTAAAGATTTATATATTTAAATTAAATCACATTACTTTATATTTTATTCTACATTTATTTTCTTCTATTCAGAATATTCTTTCCATAAGAATAGGATTTTTTAATAACATCATTATACTTATTCTTGGGACTAGATTCCATTATAGTAGAAGAAATTTTAGAAAAAGTGAAAACCCATGATACCCTTTATATCAAATTTGTTTAGTTAAAAAAATTAACACCATTAATATCAACATATCCTACTTTCTTTCATCTTCTACATGGTTCATATTATGCCTCTATGATACCCAATTGGGGTATCCATTCATACCCTTTATCAATAATTTAAACTTAAATGAAAATCCTACAATATCATTAATCATTTTACCATTTGTTTTTAAATTGTAAATTACTACCATTTTATTTTATATTCATGTATATAATGTAATTTTTCATGATGCACACTTTCTTACCATAATAGAATATTTTTTCCCAACATTTGTTATATTCTTTTTGTATTATTTACTATATTTTTTTTGATTTTTGTACAAAAAAGATATTAATTATTTTGAAATCTAGTGTATACTCATTTTTATTCTTCTTCTTAACATACAATTGTTTGCTTTTCATCCCATCAACATGTTGGTTTTTTGGGATACTACTCACAATCACCCTCACTAAAATTACCATCATTATTTCCAAACTCATATACATTGTCAAACTATTCAAATCTATTACTTATGTATATATTTCACTTTATATATAATTACTTCATCAATTTAGTAGAATTTCATTTGACTTCTAACTTTGGTCCCCCTTGCTTAGATCTTTTAGTAGTATATAGATATTGAAATATTATTCTAGAAATCAATCATCTTATGCTAAAATGTTAAAAAAAATAAACATATTCAATTTATTCTTTAGATTTATATTTTTCATGAAACTATTTAATATTGAGACCCATGCTGTTTTTGGGCTACAAAGTCAATTTTTTAGAATACTATTAATGGTAATCATTTATTAGACATGATTACTTTTACATTCGAAGATATTATGTTTTTTATGTTTTTTTATATTGTATATTTATTTATATCATTTTTATATATTCACATAAATAAAAAAAATATATAGTACAGAAATATATTTAGAGGATGTGGGATACATTCTTGCATGATCATGTCTATGGATTGTAAAGAGATAATTAGCATCCCTTGAATAAATCATTTTTGGTTTTATTAGACATAAGTATCTTAATATTGGATCTTATAAAAGTATCTATTCACCGTGTTAATTATAGTTATTTGACATAGATACTTTTATGATACTTCACTATAAAAGGAAACTATTTCTGTTTCTTCTCGCTCATGTATCATTGGACATCATGTAACATTACCATCTACTTATTATCATTCTTTAGATTTACCAATTCATCCTCATGAAATAAATTTTTCATAACAAATATATTGTCTAGAAATTTTAAAAAAATTATTTCACATGCAGTTTTGTTGACATGACATCCATGGAGACTTTATAAAATTTTTCCAATTCCTAGAACACCTCCTTAAATATGTTATTTAAAAATAATTTCTAAAAAACCAATTTTAATTCATAATCAATAAATTAAATTAATTAATTTCAATATGTATTAGTATCATCATTGAAATTAAATATCATTATGGTTATATTTCAATTACTCAAATTATTTTTTAATTATACATCCCCAATATCAAATATTCCCAAAGATATAAATTATCCTTATCTCATCTTTCTGTGAACCTGAATTTGTAATTCACCTCTTAAATATTTAAAAAATTCCAATATTCCATAACATAAAGGTTTAATACTTGATAATATTTAATATATTCATTATTATATATTGAATATAAATAAATATAGATATAATTATTATTATATTTATCACGACATTTTCCATTCTAACTACATACATCTAGTGGTGCATCCTTTTTATTTTTTATATTTTACCACTACTTTTTTAACACCTCCATCCACCTATTTTATAGATTTTTGTTAAAAAAAATTGTCTTAACCATAATAGATATTATAACCTCTCTTTACGTCATTTCCTAAAGGCTTTTAGGTAAAAATATCATAAAATATTATTAAAAATATTGTTTAAAAAATTATATCGAATAAAATATAAAACATTTTAGAACTATATATTTTTTGTATAACTCTAGATCCAAATTGAGGGAATCTTCCCCTGATACAAATTGAGAGTCCCATTATAATTATGTTGAAAAAACTGGGATGGGGGTTAATCAAGTGTGATTAATTTTGATAAAAATGTCTTCTTTCTTGATTCCATTCACCTATTACATTTTTCTTAATCTTTATGGTTAGATAGGTCAAAAGTGTGACAAATTATATTTTTATTAAAATGAAAAAACTACATTTATTATCGAATATAAAAAATATAACTCCATGTTGTATTTTTGTAATTATCATCCCTATAATGGGTAACATACATCATTACATGTTCTACTCATGTTGATAAATAGATTCCCCACTATAAATTTTTTAGTAGTTACATTGGGTGTCTAGTGATTATCTTGAAAATGGTATTACTATATAATATAATAAGGGTCCCAATATAAGACATGTAAATCATGCAAAATATCCCACAACATCGCCATAATATTTATAACAAATTTATCCTAAATCTTGTTCCTTTTGAAGTAGTTTAAATTTAATTAGTAGGTTGTGACCGCATCAAAATAAAAGACGGTGTACCTTATTTGAGAATATTTTCCTAGTATAGATCTTAATCATTGATTAATAAACTCAATCTGTTGTATTATAAGACAAGATTCATGATCATAATAATAATATTTTTCTAAAAATCATAAATAAACCCTTTATATAATTTTACTACTTTTGTATTTCATGTTGGCTTCCCTGTATACCAACAAAGCTCATAATTCATTATCTTCTTTCCGTGACTCCATTTGTCCAATAGAATAAGTCAATCATATTATTTATTATTATTCAGTTAATATACTTCCAAAATACCCACTAAAGTTTATAGAATAACCATTTTTCGTTATATTATTTTACACTATAACATGAAATATATTCATGTTGTTCTTTTAACATGAGCATATTTCTTCTTCCACTAGGCTAACATAGAACCAATACCCATAAAAAATGGTTTCTGAACCCATTTTATTTATTTTTTTAACAATTATATTCTAACTGTATCAAATTAATTACTACTTATATTATATTTATTTTTTTCTTTTCTAATATCAGTAAGTGGATTCATTCTGTAATTACTCTAAAGGACATCAAATAAATTATTATTTTAACCCCCTTAGTGATATTTAATTTAAAATCAAAGGATATTCTAATAATACACTAAATCGGTACAACTCACATGGAAAAATAAATTTTCATTTAATTCAATCAATATTCTTTATATATTTTTCTCATCAAAATTAAATCATAAAAACTGCTATTAAAATTTTTCTTCAATGATTAATGATTTCATGTAGAATATTTTTAGTTATTATCTCACTTTTCATTATGGTTTAGAAATAATCCTATAAACATTCTATTTGACTTTATTTTCCTATTCACATATCAGCATCATATTTCATCATTCATAAAAAAAATTATGTTTTGATATTTGATAAACTAATATCTATCACTTAGTATCTTCTAATTTTATCTTGTATGTAAATATCTATTGAGATTAATGAATTCCTCTATTTGGATGATTGGTAAAATATGTATCCTTCTATCTCTACATGATCTTTTTTTAGATACGTGATTATCAATTATTTTTTATATTAATTTAGTATAAATGATTTAAACTTTTAATTATTGTTCATTTATTGACTCATTTATATTTCCCTTAATTTAAAAATCCCTTATAGCTTCACAAAATATCATCTAATTGATCATATTCCAAATAATCATGAATTATGTCTTAAATAAGAATCATGATGTTTGGAACTTGAAATCACATCTCAAGAATCATCATATGTAATTTTTCATACGAATTATCAGTAATAAAAGATCATACATTGAGACTTAATGGATCTAAAATTATTCTTCTTGTGTTGATAATCTTCTCTATTTAATGATAATAAACTCCATTTTGATTTAATTCATAAATCAAACACCCTTTTTGGTGTTTTAAGATTTCAAACCGTTATTGTTATCTTTGGAATCATCACACTTTATTTCCTTAAAATACGATCAAATAAAGAAAATACTATTTTTAATTATGTTTAAACTAAAAAATTTAAAAATATTCTAGGGTATATAGATTATATTTATTATTACCCAGGTAAAATTCCCTTTATAGTGTAATAATTAATTCTTATAGAACATATAAATGTTGATTTTTAATCTTCGTATATTTCATTTTGGTGGGATTAGATTTATATTTATGAGGTAATGAGTCATTCTTACATAGATCGATATATCATGATTATACATAGGGATGATGTTTACATATGACTAACTTCATGGATACATATCAATAGATATTTATTTAAATGCAGGTAGTTATCAATTTTCCTTATATCTATAATAGAAGATGATACATATGAAAATAACGGAAAACCATTATCAATTTCTGGATAATGATACTGTAGCAATTATAAGATACTTAGTCAAAATTATTGATATATATAATTTTTCTGAATCCAAGAATATAGACTCATGGAATCTTTAAATTTTTGAATCCATCTCCAACCCTAATCCAAAAGTATATAAAAACTATATTCACAATAAATCATATATTGAACACCATGGATGGGTTTTCATAATTTCTCTATAATATAAAGAATATAGCATCACCCCACACATTGTATTCTTCCAAATCACTTAACAACTAATATAGATAGTACTCTATAGCCTTGTCACATGTAAGCAATGAAACTACCTAATAAATATATCTTTTTAATTCCCAATCCAACCCACGACATTATCGAGGTGTGTTTCAGATATCATTGTGATAGAAAAAGTAATTTAATCTATTAAATGTATTCACCATGAAATAATTCAAGAAATAAATAATTAAAATAATAACAATATAAATTTTAATGAAAAATTCATACACTATAGGAATATATTCTATTTAGAAATAATCATTACTAATATAAAATTAGTAAAAAATTTAAACAAGTAAATAATATATATATTAATTCAATCCCTCTACTCACCGACTATGAACCCCCCTATAAGAACATTTTCCTTTAGATCACATCAGTCTCCCATATACATAGTATAATCACTGAAAACAATAACTGAATGTAGGATGAGTCTTATTTTAATGATGAAATCAGTAATCCAAATAATAGAAAACAACATACCGTAATGTGACTTTACAAGTTTTTGTCTAGTACTAAAAAATCATTTCATAATGAGTAATTAGAATGATAAACCCAATATAGTACTAAAAGTAGTGAAATTTTCTTTAGAAAATCGATCAGTACACATTCTCAAGGTAACCAAACTCCATGTAAAGTCTTTGAATAAAAAGACATTTCTAAACATGTTAGAAGTACAATAATAAAAATATTGTTTTTTAAATTTTTAAGTACATAAAATACAATATAAATTTTTAAACTTATTTTTTTATATTAATTAATTTAAAATAATAATGTTAAATTAATTTCACATAATAAGACACATTTTCTAAATATTAAATTTTTATATATCCTTTTAAAACTCTATTAAAAATAAATCAATTAAACATATAAATACACACCATAAAATAGATTTTCAATCATTTTAGTAATACATTCCTAATGAAAGGATTATTAAATGAATTTAAATATTTAAAAATTCAATAGAAATTTAAATTTTGTAAATGTAATTATGTCATAAACATGCACCATGGAATATCCCTATGAAATAAATGGCCAGTTCGTACCTAAGGTCCTTTTATTATCATTTCATATAATGTTCAGTCCCATTGGGGAAAAACACTATATTTGTAATGAAATTTCCTCATGGAGTGGGAGTGACCATCCAATGACACCATATCCTTCTCATCCACCAATGAGGTCATGCCATGTCTTAGTGGATTGATGTTAACAATCAGATGACACCATGAACATTACCCATGTTTTTTAGTGGGTAAATTTATATGATCCAAAATATATACATAAGGTATTCTTCACATCATGGATCCCATGGATCCCAAATGGTTCTTATGATTTAAAAGATTTCATTATTTACTAAAAATTGGTCTCTCATTAACCCATAATAATCCATTATATTTATTAAATCAATGTTAAATATTTTGAACACCCCACGTCCTTATAATATTTAATAAAATATATCACAACATATATTACAATAATTAAAATAATAATTATATAATATGAAAATTATATAAAATTTTAACAAATTTATTGCTAATAATTTCTTTTGAAATCCAATTGACAACATAATTGAATACCAAACATGATTAGCCAAACTAAATTCCAATTTTTTCCCATAAATATATCCATAAAAATTTACTAACATATATATGTCTCTCATTTATCAAATCCATATATCCATATGTGGATTTAAATATATATATATATACCTACTATTTTATAAGTGGGTAACTATCTAATATGATATGAACTCAGCCCATATAGCTAAATTATTATTCGTTACATTTTTACATTAGAAAAGATAAAATGTGTCAAACAATAAAATAGTATTTAGTTTTGTATTTTTGTAGAAACATATTCATAAATAATAATCATTTTATATTACGAATATAAAATATAAAATAATACATAATTTCAAAAATGAACTACATTATAGACAACTCATTCCATTTATTCTTTATCACATCCATGGAAATGGGAAAAAAATAAGTGTGGGATCAAATTATATTTATGGGTTCAATACAACGACAGATGTCATGAATTAATAAGAATAATAAATTTGGAATTTTATATAAGTATGAAAACCTTAAATTTAAATAACTTATTATCATGATTAAATAAATTGGAATCAAAATGGAATTTTAAATAACTAAGAACACTTGTCATTTAATAAATAATATGAGAATGAAATGAAACCATAGATAATACCATAAAAAATTCCCATTGATAATAATAACTTAATTTAGAATGTTGTAAATCATTAATTATCAAGTTTCTTTCCTCTTAGGAAAACAATACCTCAACCTTCAAGAACGTTCACAAGATGAGTTAAAACCATCTTAGTAAAAACCCACTTAATTTGGGAAAATAATTCATCTCATGAGATTACTAATTCATCCAGGGGATTTTTATAAATATTCCACATTATATTAAATTAATTTACTAATAATTTATCTTAAAATAAATAATTAATTTATTGCATAAAAAATATACATTATCATACAATATTATTATTTGGTAAATGATACAGATTTATTGGTATTTCCCAATTTATCAAAAAATGTTCAATGTAAACACCATATATAAATTTTTTATATCTTTTAGGAAATAATAATACAAATCACATTATAATGATTATATTTAAGAGAAATTAAATTTACAATGAAAATTTATTACAATATTGTTATTGTTTTATTCCAATGTTGAGAATCACAAAAGAAATTGATATTTAACAATATCTTTTACAAGTTGGGAATTTTCAGGGAAAATCCCATTAGATGAAATAAATTAAATTGAAAAATAAAATACCATAAATAATTTTTTATTCCTTATATTCCATAACAAATTATATGTTTATACACCATATAAAAGAGACTAGGTTCAAAACATCACAATATTACACAATGAAATGAAAATGAGACGAATTCCCTTACATTAGAATTCAGTTTGGTTGAGCATTTCTTAATATACAGTATAGTGTATTGAAACACATAAATAAATTATGCTAAATAATATTTAATAATTATAAAATCATATATGATAATTTTAAAAAATCTTATAACCTTTTCAATAATAATCATTCTTTATTTTCATTGTTTCATTTGTCGATAGCCTTGTTTTCTCAATTTTTCATTAACATGAATGTTTCTATTATTGAACATATTATATATTTATTTCATCTCATGAATAATAATCCTGATTTATTTTTCATATTTTTGTTAAAACAAATTATAGGATATGGTTATGAAAAATTAAATACATTATGACCAAGCAGATGGTAGACCATAAATTCATATGACTACCATTCAAATTTTTAAATATTTTTTTTAATAATGGAGGTAAGAAATATATTATCCTTAAATAAGGATTATTATATAATACACAATTTTTTATTCATTTAAATAATTTTATATATATAGTCAATTTGGTTTTTAATGAAAATAAATCACATCACTTTGTCAAGGATGTAGTGAACTTGTACATGAACATTGTTTGAATATTTTTAGTGGGAAAGTTAAATGATATATTATGTTTTTATAATTATATATATGTAATTAATATCATAATTATGTAATTTTAATCACATATAATCCTTAAATTTATCCTTATCTCCTTCATATTAAGATTTAATGAATGAGGAATCAAAACGCTTTATGATAATGTAGTCTGACGTACACACGGTTGAGATTTTCCTCTCCCCAAAAGACTGGAAGGTAATATATATATATGTGTGTGTTAAAATATCACTATAGGTATAAATATTTTATAAATATCTTATATATAATTCTGATCCATCATCATACCAAACCATAAAAGGTGGTAATGCAATAACAAATGACATTGGTTTGTGGCGTGGTAGTCATTTGTACACACGAATAATGATTTCATAACCTATTTGATGAAATTATAGATGGTTTTAGGTTATTATATTTTTACAATGAAATAACATCATACTTATTATACTAAGGTTTTTATATCACCAATGTTTAATAAAACTTAATGGAGGTTGTGAGATATGTTTAATAAAGATTATCATTGAAGAACATTACCTCTTCTTCTTTTATCTTCATTGGGTTTTCAATAAAGACTTACTGGGATTATTTTATTCCTAAAATAATTTATATATGATTTGTGGGTTTATTTGGGAGATATTTTGGATAGAATTTATTAATACAATGTGGATTGAAGGTGTGAAAATTGATAGAATATTGAGTAACTTTTTATAATTGAGGACTGTATTTTTTGTAAATACCAAAAAGTATTCACTATTGAGAGGTCAATATTACCTATAGTGGATAAAATTTTATAATTAAATGGGGTTTTTTATTATATGTTCAATAAAAACCTCCATTACAAAATAAAACACATGTTTTAAACATTTTCCCTTAACATCATAATTTCATTATATTTACCATTTTGGGTTGTTTTCACATTGGTATCTACTATTTATATCCTAGGTAATTTGTACATTATACCTTTATAAATTATATCCATTATAAAATTAATATCAAATAATTATAAATATGTTATATAATTTATAATATTTTAAATCAATATATGTTGAAATTAATTTTAATAGAATCATATGAAACTTCGAAAAACACTTATTTAATAATAACCAAGCAAATAATGTCTTTTTTAATTTGGATATGTATATTCATTATAAAATGAAGATAGATCAATTAATTGAACATATATGGTATTAATTAAAATTAAAATTAAAATTTTAATAAAAAAAGAATTTATTAAATTTTAAATTATTTAATAATATATCTTTTATTATAAAATAAAATTCATGTAAATATTCACACTTATAATTTAATTTTAATTCAAAAATATCATAAAGATTACGAAATAATCATATATTATGATTAAACATATTTGAAATGATATATAATTCTAGTAAATTTATTTAAAACAATAATTCATTTAATTTACTTCACTATTTACATTTTTATAATTAGTTATCTTATTTTTTATTGAGTAAATACTTATTGTGTTTACATTTCATAAGAATTTTATTTAAATATATCATCTCTAAAAATAAAATATATATTTTTAAAATTAATAATAGCTCATTTATATTTCAATTTATTATCTATATACAATTCTATACTATATTCTTTTCAATCCCAAATCATTCTACATATGAAAAGGAATAAATTATCTTTTTTTATTTTTTCTTTACATGAGTTATTATATGGGTCACCTTCATATTAATGTGTCCCAAAAACTTAAAATAGTCAATCGTAAGTTAATTAGGGTAGTAATATTATAATAAAATTTGTGTTGGACAAGTTTTTTTGTCATTCTAACCCTTATCCTATTATTTTAACCCTCTTGTAAATCATTTTTTACTTTAATTATTTATCATTAATTTTTCTTATATTTACTATTCCTTTTTTCCAAAATTATGTTGACCAAATTAGAGAGTATGAGTAATTATGATTCCAATAATGGTATAAATTTTTTATAGTTCAATTCACCCAATTGGAAAATATTAATTGAAAATTAATCCCGCATAGGTGATAAGAATGTAGGGTTTGATGAGAAAATTGTCAACAGTCTACAATGTTTTTTTATCAAAACTCAATATTATATTCTTTAAAATGAAATTAATTGAATTAATTGAAATATATTTATAATAATTTCATTTTAAATAAAATCCAAATTTTAATATAATGTTATAAATTATTTTAATGAAATGTAAGCTTTAAATTAAAATTTTGTATTACTAGCTATGCATAAAAAAATTGAATCTTTTTAGAAAATCCTAAAAAATAACAATATGATAATTTTGATTTTCAGATTTAAATAATTAATTTTATTGTTTAAAATTAATTTTCCAAAATTATTAGAAATTATTTCGAAATTATGTGTGCATGGAATAACTAAACCGTGTTTTTAATTTAAAACATTGTTGTGTGCATTACAAGTTATCAATAATATTTAATTTATCATAATATAAATACATTATAATGTATTTTAGTGTTACATTCTCACAAAATTAAATAAATTTATTCCTCTTAGTAAATATGTTATCTTTTTAGTGAATAGTTTGAAATTTGAATATATTTTTTTTGAAACACGCATCATATAAAAAATTCATAACCTTGTGTTAATTACTGATGAAAAAATGATAAAATGTAATTTGGAAAAATCATATAAATTGGATTCCAAATTAGATAGCATAGGTTTGAAATGAGTCATTGAAATATGAGATAAAACTAACACTAAAATACCAATGTATAGTGATAGAAAACATAGATCCTAAAAGAGTGAGTGATCGAGATAATAATAATTAAAAATAGTTCATAAACCAAAAAGGTGTAAAAAATGTTATTTATATCATAAAGAACAATGATAATAGGATAAAATATTTTCTCAAGATCTTTTTTCAAAATTTTAGGAATTATTTTTCAGTCTAAAAAAATTACTAAATGTAATTACATTATATATTTATATTTCATAAGTGAAATGTCATTATTTGGTTATTTTTATTCATTCCATACTCAAATAAATGAATATAAATAAAATTTATTCCCAAAACACTAAATTTATGTTTTAATAGATCTTTGTTTCCATAATAAAATTATAATCGATCCCTTAGATCACAAGATGTTATTATAAACAAATGTTTATACAAGTTATACATTATGCATAAATCTCTATATTGTATGGTAAATATTTATTTCCCTAAGATACACACATAGTTTAACATAAAACATTTCCTAAATAGTGAAACATATATCCATTACAAAATATTATAATCCATAACTATAGAAATGTGGTGACTAAATTTAAAAAATGAACATATCAATAATCTTAAAACAACATCTTGTTTCTCTTAATGATATAATACTTAAACTGACAATACCTTCATCGTTTATTCTTTTGAAAATTTTAAATAAATTTAATTACCATGAATCATTATTTAAAACATGTATGATTCAGTATTCAATAAATTAAAAAAATATTATTATATATATTACATAAATAAAAAAAATGTAAACATTATCAAGGATACCATAAACCATATTTTTAATTTATCATTAATTAGTTTCAAGGTGGTCAACAATATCTAATATATATCATTCATATCATTGTAATAGAATAATTATCCCATCCAATAGAGCATATTGAGTCTTATCTTTCATGAAATAATTTTGTTCGTAGAAGAACAACTTTCCATTGTATCCTTTTACATTTTTATCTCCACCATTCAAAATATGCTTTCAAATCCTTAAAGGAAACTGATTTTAAAACTTCTAATAATTCTTATAACTATTATATCATTTATATAATAAATAAATAACATAATTAATGGATTTAAACACATGCATATTAATGATTCTAATTCATCTGTGTCAATAACATAATCTTACACTTAATCTCATGCCTTCTATTGAGGTATTATTTTTTGATGCTTATGTAATTTATTTTTTTAGTACACCATTTCCCAATATTTAATGAATTAAACAATAGAAAACCATTTCTTGAACATTTAATAATGATAATGGTGGCAATTTTCTCTATATTGAAAGGAAACTCTTTTTTCCTTTTATGAATGTAAGATTTTCTTTCTTTCCCCAAATATCACATGTTGGAAAATCTTTCATTCTCATATTACTTTTATTGCAATTTTTATTAGTTTTCCCATTTTTATATAGATTTACTTTGAAGAAATAATAAATAATGAATTATATATCTATCTTGTTTTCACATTATTTTATGTCTTCATATGATGGTAATGTTTGCGACAATAGTTCCCACTAAAATATTGTATTAAGCCTAGTAAATATACAATCATTAATACTCTGAGGATAAAATGCATCGATGAGGTTCCAATTCCTTATACTAGGCACCATTTATAAATGATTCCATACCCAAGATTAGATACTATAATTTTGAAATTTAATTTATAACACCATAACTAGTGAGATACTTAATACAAATTAAAAATTTTATGTTTAACTAATCTCACAATCATAAACATAGTTTCTATAGAAATGTCATTATTTTCAAATCCTTAATAATGGTTTTTATAAATAACTTGAATTATACTATGAATATCCATGGAGGGTGAAAAAATAGGTGTGCAATAAGGATCATTTTCATGTACTATGTAATGCTTGAGTCAAGTCATACATTCCTTTTCATAGTCATTACCACAATGTACTCTCTTCCAAAACCACATCCACTTGTTGTATCATGAAAATGATTTATTTCATGGAAAAACCACACAATATATACCATACTGAAACATTATGATGTTATTTTATACCTATTCTCATTGTATTTCTAGAGTATGTGTTCCCTAATCGATGTTTCAATGAATTTTTTTCCCAATTTTATTAATAACATTCCTCGTATACCCACATTAATGAAACTCAACACAATATCTTGAAGTTGGTGCATTACATTATTACATTGTTTGATTTAAAAGGGATAAAATCTAGAAGGATCAATCAGTTTATTAGTTTTAGAGAACCAAATTCTTACATGACACCCATTCTACATTAGGAATAAAAAATAAAACATTAAAAAAATTCATCAAAAGAATTTTATCCTTGAAATGTCATTCCAATAATTCATCTTCATATCCGAGGGAATGAAAAAAATAAGGGTGATCTCAAATGATCAGTACGGGTTGGTTACTACAGATGATATAATGAATCAATAATAATAATTAATATGGATTCTTTAATAACTCATAACAAATTACATTTGTATAACCTCACTGTCATGATAAGATAATGTAGAAAGAATGTGGTAAGGTAAATAACAAATAACACATTCCATTAAATCAATAATTCTTGAATTACATGAATCCAAAGATAACATCATTGTTAAAATATAATGGATAAATAAATAAATTTTAAATTATGTAAATTCATAATTTGTGGACATCATATTTCACAGAAATATGATAACTTTACCTTCAAGATGTCTCACATGACAATTTGAAATAGACTTAGAAAAAACCCATCTAATTTTTCCAAATGATTTATATCATGAGACTACTGATTCATCATGGAGATTTCTATAAATGGATCCTAAAGAATATAATTAATACCCTAATCATTACACATATATTGGATTATCAATTTATTTCATAATCAACAAGAATTATTAAAATATCATGTATAGTGAATAATGGATTATATTTCATGTCATAGGGGAAATATATACAACGAATAATAGAAACTAGTTGCATATCCTTTTAATATACATCAAGGAAATGAAATTGAGACAAAATCCCTTACCTCACACTTCCTATTTTAATGATTGTTTAACTACCATTATTCTGGTTTTAAACATGTTTAACATAATCCAGAAAAATATTAATATTTATAACATCTTATATGATACTTTTTAAACATCTTATCACCTTCCCATTAATAATCATTCATTATTTTCATTTTCCTTTTCTTTATTTCGTAATTTCATCATTCATTATTTTTCAGGAAATTTACACTTCTTGGCCATATTATATAGATATATAATTGATAAAATAATAATCCTTAATGTATTATCATATTTTTAATTTTAAATCCAATCATGAACTATGGTTTTGAAAAATATTGTATATTAGAATCATGGAGATGGTATGATATATGTATGGTTTAGTAATGTTCCCACTTTTAAATTATTATTATTGGAATGATTTAAGTAGTATTTTAGACATATATAATTAAAATAATATCAAATATATCAAATAATTACTGTAAATATAATTATATATATAAACTTTTTGTTTTGTAATGAAAAGAGAGTCACATCTCTTCCTATAAGCGATAATCCACACATATGTGAACGATGTTATCAACTTTTCTGTGTAAAAAATCAAATATTTTTTATTGAAAAATGATAAATTATTCAATAGTATCATAAATATTTCATTTATATCATATATAATCATTAAATCTACCTTTATCACCATCTATGTTACCACATAGTGAATGAAAAATCACTTTTCTTCACGAGACGGTAGTCCACCGTAGACACGAGCGGCAATGTCGTATCCCTTGTAAAATATATATTAAATAAATATATATGATAGAATAACTAAATAGATATGAATATGATATAAAAATGATATATATACTTTATATTAATCATCACACACAACTGTGAATTTAGTTAATGGAAGAACTAATGACATCACTTCTTGAGGTGGTATTCCATCATACATATGAATGGTTATTTTGTATCCCATTTGATGGAAGTGGAGATGGAATTAGGTCATTACTTTACTATAAAAACATTACATAACATGGAATATTTTGATTTTATTATATCTTCACGGTTGAATAAATATTCATGGAGGTTGAGAAGGAAGTGAAATAAAGACGCCCATTGAAGTACATTACCTCTTAATTGGGTATATTCCGTGGGTTTGAAATAAAACCTTGATAGTTTAGATTTATAAAAAAAATAATAAGGATTATTGTATGAGTTTTGGTATTTCTTAAATTTTTTTTGGAAATGGCATGTCCAATAAAAATTTGTATGAATGATTTATGAATTGAGTAGAGTGAGTGCCCTTTGATAGTCGAGGAGAAATGATAATTTTTAAATAACCAAATATATTAACTATTAAAAGGGAAATATTACCTTAAGTGGATCTAGGATTGATATTAAAGGTGTGGATGAATTATATGTTCAATATAATAATACACTACAAATTGGAACACATGTTTTAAACATTTTGTTCCATAACTTCATAGTTTATTTAATTATACCACTTTCCTTTTTTTACTACAGATATAAGTAATTTTATCCTATGTAATTTATACATTAAACCTAGTTTAAAATGATATGTTTTGAATAATTTATACCCAGATATTAAAAATATGATATCTATTTTTTAATATAAAAATCATATGTGTGTTGGAAATTATTTTTAACCTAAGATCATTTAATGTGAAAAACATTTCCATAACCCTAACCTTGCTAACAACATTTTTACTATTTTGTGGAAAATATTTAATTATAAAATATCAATTTTACCATTAATATAATATATTTCGTATTTATTAAAATTTATAAATCACCTAGTTGAATATTTTATTTTTTTTAATTTTAATCCATTTAATAAAATATCATTTTTTGACAAATAACATTAATGTCTATTTTGATAATTTTCATTTTATTTGAATCTATAAAATATAATGAAAATAATGGAATTTAAATTGATTATTTTAAAAACTATTTAATATTATATAATCTTATAATAAATTTAACTTTAGATAATAATTTTTTCAGCATTCTTCACTTCTTATATTATTATCATTAGTTATCATAATTTTTATTAACTAAATAATAATTGTGTTGGAATTTAGTAATCATTTTATTTAATTTTTTCAACTCTAAAAAAGGGTTAAATTTTTATGAAAATAATAACTAATTTACCATTCTATATAATTTCTATAAATTATTTTATTCTAATTTTATTTCTAACCAAATTAATTATAGATACAGAAAGGAATTGAAGTTCCTTCTTGTGTTTTTCATTAATTACCTTATTATATGGATCACATTCAAGGAACAATTACACCACAAAATAGTGAACAAAATGCCTATGATCATAATGTTTTAAATACATGCATAAAATGTGTTTCTGAAAATATGGTATATCATGTTTAACCCATATCCTCTTAGTTTAACCCCTCAATAAAATAGTTTTTCACTCAAATGACAAAATTATTTATTATTGTTTTTACTATTCATTTTTCAAAAAAATTAAGTTGACCTTATTTGACAATATAAGTTATTCTCATTACATATATCGAATCCATATTCCACAATTCAATTTAAATAGCAGGAAACTATTAATTTAAATTAAATATCACGAACACAATGAGAAACTGGGTTTTTTAAGAGAAAATGTCCACCATTTTACAATATTTTATTTCAAATTTCAATATTCAAATCATTATAATGAACTAAATTTAGTTAATTGATATATAATTTACCCAATGTTACATTAAGACAAATTAAAAACATAACTCATAATAATAAATTATTTTAAAAAATTGGATTTCTCAGATACAATAATAAATTTTTAAGAGGATGAAATTTTTGTTAGATGAATCATTGTGTCGAGACCTGATGCTTCGATCAAGGGTTCCCAAGTCCTAAAGTCCATGGTTTATGTTGTCATGCATATTCATCATATTATGGAGACTAGTCATTTGATCCATCATCTGTCTCTTACAGTCTTGGCTCCCACAGAGCCATCTAATCTTCCTCTACTCCTTCTCATAAAGCCCTATCCCAAGGTTCCATCTTTCAAAGTCGGATTACCCAAGATCCAGACCACTTAATGGAACTTTACTGATATATAATCCCATCCAAATATGTCCATAGTGTCTTTTTTTTAGAATCTGCCAACTAATAACACCTTCAACCGACTGATCCTGTATTTGTGGGATCTTCAAAAGTGCATGATCATAAGGATTTTGGACCCTCACTATTGTCTCATTCAGTTCGAGATAGAGGATGATGTTATCTCTTCTTGTACTAGTGTAATGATTTCAAAAAACAGTTTCCATTTATTCCTCTTTAATTTTTCTTTTTAACAGCCATTTTTTTGAGATCTTATGACAGTTCCATTCGGGGTATGCTATCATAGTGTTCAACTACCATTTCAAAACCCTTCAATTCTAATAATCCTTGGATGATTAGATTGAATATTTTTTTAGTTGGTCTTAATCCATATGAAACCATATTTATACATGTATCTATGTTGAAATGTATTTTTTTTATGTCTCTAGTTGAGTTTTTGTAGACTAGTAATGTAAAATAATACCATATTAAACAGGTTGTGCGGTTTGTAATTTTGGTAGATTTATACTCCACTTGTTGTCATAAGGTTCACAACTCATAGGCATGGAATTCTATTGTAGTAGACTATTTATATAATTATATTTACAAGTTTAATTATTTTTGTCTTGAATATCTCAAATAGATGAGGTATTATGTTGAAGTGACCTCCTTACCCTCTAGAAAAAGGTTATGTTTTTCTAAAGATATTAATGGTGGGAACGGTATTGATGGTCCCTTCCATGGGTAGGGGAGTTAATACTTAATAACCTAAAAAAGAAGTAACAATTTTTTATCACATGATTTAGTGAATTAATTGGTTTATCTTTTAGTTATCTAGTGGTATACCGAATGGTTGATCAAGAACTCTATGTCAAGTTAGTGGTTTTGGGTTTGAAGAGACTTTTCATGTTTATGATGATGTTATAGTGGAAAACATTGAATATGTAGCATGTAATCATGCCATTTTAGCATAAATATATGGTCTGTTGAATTAATTGAATTAGATTAGTCCTAAAATTATCAAATGGGATCTTAATTGTGGAAACCAGTTTGATGGTTTGGATGCTACAAGGATATATTAGGGTTGCAAGGAAAAATAAGATGTTTTACCTATTTGTTATCATTGTAGTAGAGATCCATAATCCCAATAAAATTAATATTTTGAGAAATATAATCCTAAAATAGTTGTTGTTGGGTTGGGATTTATTAATTAGAATTAAGGAAATGTTTTTTCTATAAATTCCCCAATCATTCAGAAAAAACAATGTAAATATTACTCTTACCTTTGGAATCCCAAGTCCACCATATTATACAGTATTCCTAATAAAATTTATGAATATTCAATAATAGATCTAGTAGAGGTTCATAAAAGCATAACACCAATGGTTCTATCGACACATCCTGATGATGAGGTGTAGGTTTCTTGTGACAATGCTATGGAGACAAAAATTAACATGTTTATATCTTAAAACATGTTGTTGGAATTAGAGGCATCTGATGGAGTCCAGAAGAGGTTAAGGAAAGAGTATCTGAAATTAAGAAATATCCTACATTATAATGACGATATATAGAGGGATTAATTTTAATTCAATCAATTTAAATGTATATACAAATATAATATAAGATATAATGATTCATGTTTATCTCAACGATGAAAAAATTGACTGGATCAATAAGATGGGTCAGATGCTTCCTTGTGGAAACAGAAAAGTGAAAATAAATAAAAAAATAATACATTCATGTATAAGACAGAATGGACTAACAATATTAGGATGAAATTAAATATGACCAAAACTAAAAGGTTACCTCTATCACATGAAGCGTACAAGGGGTGAATAATTAAAATATTTTAAAACGTTTATTCAGTAGTTATTAAATTTTATTATCATTTTGAAAAATTTCCTTTCATGTAATCTATTCAGGTTATTAGTTTCTCAAAAATGTGTTTTCATAAATATATTTTTTAAAATATTGATATTGATGTTATACTTTTTTTTACAATTAGTCAAAAAATGAAACCAATTTAGAGATATCCCAAAAATTCACATTACTATAATTATGATATTCACAATTATAAAACTAATTTTATTTTTTAAAATTAATTTTATAAAATCATTGAATTTTTTTCTTACATTAATAGAAGAATGCATGACTGAAGCATGCTTTTTTATACATAGTGATTCATGCATTAAAATAAATCTATAAAATTATTTTTATTAATAATTTAATATATTTTAAAATCACGGGGTTTTACAAAATACATCTAAATGAATTTTATTATTCATATTTTTGTTATAAGGAAATCATATAATATTTTATCAATACATAAAATTGATATTATTATGTGAAATGTAGAATATAATTAAATAACAAATTAAAAATTATTTTCATAGCCATAAACGCCATTTAATATATCAAAAAACATGAGTAAAATTAATTCAAGAAATAATCAATCATTTAGTGTGAGAATTAGTTGTTATAAAATTTGGAACTAAATTTTATAATAAAGAACTAAATTCATACTTAATATAATCAATTTGAATCATCATTTCTCCATAAAAGTTTATCGTTATTACAATAATTAATTTATTGGGTATCCAAAAAAAGTAAAATAAAAGTAAAACCATTTATAGATCATGGTATTAATCAAAAAAGGTAAACCCAATGTTAAATTAAGGTTATCTTGTCACGTTAGATTAAAATATCTACAATGGGTATTAAACTGAAACCCACAAAACTATGGAAGAAAAAATGAAATAATAAAACACCCCTTTGTATTTTGGTTCATATATAAAACACACATGGTGATGGAAGAAAAAGAAAAAAGTAAAAAAAGAGAAATATAGTGGGGGAGACCATATCATGATGAACTAGAATCCAAACATAGGAAAATACCCCAGAATCCCCAAGATGGGTAGATGAACGGAGGGGCCCCTGTAGTTAGTACTTCCCCTGGGTAGTTTATGTTGGATAAAGGAGTGGTAGTGGATGATATTGTTTTTTGTAAAATAATGGTGGATAAAAAATTTTATTTTAATATTTTTAATGTTTTTACCCTTATCATAGTATTCACATTGATTACCAATGGATGTGCGGATCATGCCCCATTATTATGAACAACTATCACCTCCCATGGCATAATATTATGATTTGAAAAACAATGAGTTAATAATAGATAATTGAATTTTCAAAATTGTAGAGGCATCTGAATGGATTATAAATGAACTTTACAAAATAAACGTAGATTGTGTACTTGGATTTAAATAATTTATTTCCAAAAAAAATATCTGGTTTAGAAAATAATTGATGGATAATATAAAAAAAATAAAATAATATAGGGTAATTATCAATTTTGTTTTATTTCTCATCCTAACACAATTATTTATACCCTATAAAGCCTCCTTTGATTTAATTTGATAAAAGAAAGGAGAAGATGAAACCCGAAAAACATCACTCAATCCCCCCCACCCTGGGAATTCTATGAACACCACATATACATGTCCTATGAGACCAACTAAAATGAATGATATTACTCTCTCAAAAAATCATCTTCTAGGGAACCACTAAATCCAGAAAACATGATTGAACACTCTCTTATTGAAATGAGCATCTTTAAGGGACTCTAAACTAAATCAATAAATAATCAAAGGATTAATAAGCTAAGGTAGTTTTCCCACCAGATCAAAATTTCTCTTAAATATATATACCAACTAAACCTATGGATTAAAATACATCATTTTAAATACACATCTCCATGACCAATAAAATAAAAAAATATATTATCACATTTTTATCCAAACAATAATTACCAGGAACCTTAGGTGATTATCAAAAATGGAATTATAATTGAGATCCGGTCTAAAAACTATAATGGTTACAATACCAAGAAGGGTCAAAAGAGTAGAATAATAAATGAAGTGAGACAAATTAGTATATAAGGGATCTGAATATAAAAGGATCAACTGAAATTCTAATTCAACAAAACAACCATTCCACGGTCTCTAAAATTCATGTTCACGAGTTCCCAAAAATTTATGATTTTATACTAGAGACAATAAGACTTTTAATCACAATATAAGGATACTCAGATTTTCTGAGGACAACACATAAGATCATAAAGGGTAGATTCTCATCTCATGGTAAAATCCCTTCACTAGCACCAAAAGAAGATGAATCACCACTCGCTCTTGGTTGTATCCTCAAAATCTATATCATTTCCAAGCCCTCAATGAAAACATCCTCAAATAGAGACACTAAAGGTGAGAAAAATCTAATATATTGAAATAATGAAGTCCAATGTCAAAAATAAAATATTTGATGAGTTAGAACTAGAGAACCAGTTAAATAGTTCCCAAATAAAAATAAAAAAATAAACCCCCTAATAATTCATGTTCTAAAATCTCATCGAATAGATTACTCATACCATCCAAAATAGACAGCACTTGAATAAGTTATAAAACTAAAACTTCATACAATCCATTTGAATATTTATATAGGAAAATAAATAAACACACCACTAGTGATTTCAAATCAATTTGAAAAAAAAAATCAAACCAATCAAAATCAATATAATAACAAGAAAATTGATTAATTGAAAAATAATACCACTACACAAAAAATAAAAATACCAAAAAATATCAATTACCATTTTAAATTCAATAAAAAATTAAGGATATTTTCAAAATTCATTATAAGACAATAAAACATTAATCTATTTAAAAATATCAAGTTAACGCTAATAAAATATTTCTTCATTTTAGGAAAAAAAATACATTTTCTTTATTGGGAAATGTAACTCCAAGTTATGATATTCATATTCTACCTTGTTTTTTTATTTGATTATAATCCATGTTTTTGTGAATTTGTGGGATTCTATTGAGAGGAGATCTATTATGTAGAAATAAAGTAATGTTAAGGGTTTTTTTAAATTAATGGTGTTTGGGTATAGATGTGCCAAAGAGATAATAGGGTCTATCCCATTTTTGAAGAATATTCGGAGTGGTGCATTTGAGATTTTGATAATAAACATGTGGTATCTTCTATATTCTATAATATTACCCATAGTGTAAAGGTATTACATTTATTTAATGTTTTCTAGGTAGAAACCATGAAACTGGTTTATGATGGGAAGGTTTAACACATTGTGTACTAGTCTCACATTGTGAACTACCAAAAATCACGTTTTTCATAAAATGAAAATGGGAACTTAGTGTGATGGATATTTTTATATTCCATGAAATTTAATTGGACTAAACATCATTTGATCATCATGAGTTGATATTTTTGGGTGATGAACATCTGATTTTTCATTTAATTCAATTTATCCCTTCTCCATCTAAACATAGATTCCATCAGGGAAAATTTCAAGGACATATGACCCTTAAAAATAGAATTGTTTTGTTATTAATAATTTTTTATATATATTTAGTTTTTATGGGTATAAGTTCCTTCATGTTCATATTTTCATTCATCTTGGATATTACATTGGTTGTGGTTAAGTTTAATATTAGTGATCAAAT
This sequence comes from Viscum album, assembly GCA_963277665.1. NCBI lineage: Eukaryota > Viridiplantae > Streptophyta > Magnoliopsida > Santalales > Viscaceae > Viscum > Viscum album. Next base: position 1,409,165,371 of record OY728147.1, read on the forward strand.
ATTGTTTTTTTGTTAATCTATTTCGGCTTCATCGATTTCCATGAATATTTACAGTCTTTCCCTTAGAATCCATTAACTATTATAAAATACCTCTAGTTTTATGCCATTTTTGTATTATTTATGGATAAAATGTTTTAATTCAATGAATTTCTTATAATTCTTTGTATATTTCTTTTTGTTGTTAATTAAATGGATTTGATTTTTTAAAAAAATGTTTCCATGTAAATGATTTTTTATTAAAATGTAATTTTTCATTGAAATTTGTTTTTCTTGATATATAAATGTAATTTTAAACACATATGTGAATAGTATTGGATATGAAAACGCTTAAAAAATTATGTTGGTTGCTACAAAAAATTATTTTGAAATTTAAATGTTTGAGAACATTTATAGGGTCCAAATATTTTTACATATATCATTAAATGATTTATGAATAATAAAACATCATATTACATGCCATCGACCATAAAGTCTAGTGTCTTGGAAGACTAGGTACAAAAAACAAAAAACATGGGACTAAATAAAACATTTAATTATTTAATCATCATAATGATATCCAATCATACATTGTTCAAATAAATCTTCATTGGAAAACCTGGATATAACAAGAAAAAATTGATAAGATAACAACCCTAGTAAAGGAATAAATATATGAATAAAACATTAGAACTTGGGTTAGAAGAAATAACCATATGATATAAAATAATATATAACATATGAAATCATAAAATATTAACATAGATTAATTTAAACATTGAATCCTAATAATTTGGAAAGAACATAAAACATTACTTAATCATGTTTCAAGGATAATATCAAAAAATGGATAACACATTAAGGTTAACCACCAAGACCATTGCACGTGGTTGCATGAGTCAATGGTAACTGGAAAGACCACGACACATAAAGACTCATGAGACTCAACATTAAAATGTTAATTTGAGTACTATATTGGGAAAACCATCACAACATGTTAATGAATATTTTTTCCACATAATTAATCATATATAATCATTCATAAATAAACATAACAGTACCCATGTAATGAAATGGGTATCATACTCATGTCATAAAGAATAATAAATGGGTGTATCATACAAGTGTCAATGAAATAATGTAATTAATAAATAAATGGAAATTAATAAGGTAATATAATTATATATCATGGTATGTGATTTATAACATAATTCAAATCATGTATAAATAGTATTTATGAAATTTTATCATTAAATAATTTTAGCGCGTTTTTAAGGGAAACACTAAAGATCATTTAAAATAGAATATGGAAAAATATTTTTATATTAAACTGTAATTGAACCAAGAAGAGAATCATAATATATATATTTGTTTATAAAAAATATGGTGTATTTAAAAAGGTTATATCATTCTATTTAAATAAAGTATGAATTCGAGAAGTTCCCTTAAGATGGGTTTTATTTTTTGGAAGTTTTCAATAAGGAACTATTTAATAGCATTTATATCCCCAAAAAATAATGATTAATAGACCATGATACATGATTTTGGATAATTTAAATAACATTAATAAGATTTAAATCAAAGTAATAGTTAAAATTATTTGTTTAAAAAGAATGATAGAGCATCCCAAAGGAATAATGGTTGTTTGGGTAGAATCCCTAACCTTAAATTTGACAACGTCCTTCACATGATCTTAATATCCTGTATTACCATGTTAAATTTATTAATAAATATTTAAAAAATATTCTTCATTAAATTGAGTTATTATAACGGTATTAGGTTCATTCATGAACTTTTTGATGGTTTAAGAGGTTCAATTTTATTGTTTTGAAGCCTACGTTTCCTCAGCTTCAATGGTTTTTTACTTATATACATGTACGAATCAACTTGTAAGATGATAAAGGTTTTAAAAAATAGTATTTTTATGTTAGTAGTGAATATCCAGTAGATTATATTCTTACGAAATTCATTTATTCATTTAGAGAGAGGATAAATCATTATATAAAACATCAATGATAACCATTTTGGTTTATTGATGATTTTTTATCACAATAAACACATTTTTCTATATAAATTATTATCAGGTGAAAAAAAGATTCTAGAACCTCAAATTAGACATAAAACAGATATTATATTCTTATTCATAAATATTTTTTTTATGAACATAACTGATGATGGTAAAAAAAATTAAAATTCGTTGCCGTTGAATATGATAAATTAACATATCATGGAAGGAGTTCTCATTTATAGTATAAGAGGGGGGGGGAGAGATGCTGATTAATTATTACATAATCATAACTAACATTCATTACATTTATTTTTCTATATTTATCATATCATTGTGATTAAATGAGGTGAGTAAAGAAAAACAATGGAATAAACTTGAATGAAAAAAAAACAAAATGAAAAGGGGAATTTACCTCTTGAATATATCTTCTTTGAGAACCTATTTAGGGGAGAGTATTTAGTCTTTTTAAGAGACTAATGGTTGATGAAAAAAGAATAGGGGATTAGGTAGATATTTTAGTAAAATTTGGACTATTAAAAAGGCTTGGAAGGAGTGATGAGAAGAGGTAATGAGGGGTAGTATTTATAGTGGAAGATAAGAGGGGTTTCCTATTATTTTAATTAGTAGTTTAATATTTTTTCACAATATTGTGAATATTATTGATTCTTATGACCCAAAAATTTAAATAGAGCATGTGAGTTCTAACCAATATCCATTTACATTATCCATGAATCAATCATTATGCAGAAATTTTTGTTATTAAATTTATAAAAAATTCTCAAATTTTACTATTCTAAAAAAAAATCTAGTATTTTAGAAAATCACAAAAAATCACCATAATAATTTTTAAATGTGTAGTATCTAAAAATTAACAACACAATATAAAACTAATATTTTAAAAATGATGTATTTAATTTGTAACTAAAATCATAATTTACTTCAAAAATTCAAATTATAAAATTAAAACTGCTTTTCTAACACATATAAAAATTAATAAATGCCTCTTAAAATTATATTATAATAATATGACATAAAAATATTATTAAAAAAATAAATTTTATGAACAAAAATTTTCATTTAAATTATTATATTAACTATAAAATTGTAATTATAGTATTATGACTTACTAGAAATACCAAAAATATCATATTGTCACTAATAATATGGAATTTTTTTATAATTTCATTGATAATATTACTATTTACATATCCAAATTAATATTAATAAGGACCATATTACTATTTATCATGGTAAAATTTATATTTATAAAGGAATTATACTATTCACAAAAATTACATTTGTCCAATCAGGCTTGAAACATCTTATTGATTGTGAAAGTGTATTCCAGATTTTTTGAATTAAATTCAATGAATTGGATAAATTATGATTAGATGTCATTGAGGGTTTAGTTGTTAATTTTTGAATGATTTGTGATTTTTTTTCTTAATGAAACTTTATGTTATTATATTATATGGAATAATTATAATTAGGTAATTTTCATTGATAAACCATAGCGTCATTACATTTTTCACCCTTATGAAAATTTTCCCCAGAAATATGATTTTATATTCTAATCTGTAAACAGGTGATGTTACTTTTATATTATCACTTCCTCAAATTCCAATTTTCCCTTTTCATACATATTGTTCTACCATTGTACTTTGACTATGTGACTAGCCTTGTTACGTAGAACATTATCCCTATGATCCAATATATTCACTAGTTTCACCTCATAAGAATGATCAGTCTCTAACTATACCACCTATAAATATAGTACAAGTGACGGATATGGTTAGAACATCTATAATGGGGATACAAGGAAGACATTATTTACTTTGGACATGGTAGGTGGAAGTGATAGTTTATAGGTCGTATATCCAACATTGAACTCATGGTCCCATCGACGATTGTATGTATAATTATTCTGTCGAATTTGGGATCCTTTGATGTGTTGCTTAATATTTTTCACCATATCCATCATTTCATCATCCATTTTAAGTCATATTATCTTACAATCACTGACTTCATCCCAACCTGGAAGTTTTCAACTCTGTTTCCCATAAATGGCTTCATATGGTGCCATTCAGATGATGGATTGGAAACTGTTGTTGTAGGAGAATTCGACCAGCGTAAGATTTTGGTCCCACCGTTCTTTTAATTTCATTGAACATTATCTCAACATATCATCCAATGTTTAAATGGATTTCTCAAATATCCATTAGTTTGAGGATGATAAGTCATACTGATGTTAAGTTTCGTGCTTAGATCACGATGGAGACTCTTCTAGAACAAAGACGAGAAACATGAATCTCTATGAGATACTATAGATAGTGGTACTCCATTTAGCCTTACCAACTCATTTATATATATTGTTTCAATATGATCCAATTATAATAACACATGTATTTTGACAATGTGAGCGATCTTTTTATGATTATCCATAATGAACTATATTTCATTGTTTCCTCTAGTTTTCTTTAGAAGTCTATGGTCAATGATTATTGTTATGTTCCCCCACATCAATGATGGTATAGTTATTGTTTTCATCATACAGTTAGACTTTTTTACATTTATACTTCCTTTGTTGTCATAACAGTCACATTGATGTATATTCATCAATCTCTTCATTCATATTGTCACAAGAAAAGTTCTCTCAGATATCCTAATTCATCTTTATACTCTCTAGTTGAATAGAGATGGTTGTGCTAGGAGAATCATTTTAATGATCATTTTCTATTTCTAGATTGGATGGTACACATAATCATGACCAAAAAATTATAACTCCATCCTCATCAATATTAAACTATGAGTATTTATTATTATTAATAGCTTCCACCATTTTCAGTATTCGAAAATTATTTATTTGAGAATAAATTATTTTCTCATTGAGGGATGGTTCAAAAATAATTTGAAAAAGGATTGATGATGTTACCACATTAATTAGTTCCTTGTGGGTCCTCTGACATATAATAATATTGTATCTATATAAATTCTCATCCTCGAAAAAAGGTGCATGATATTTTCTACATAGAGCATATACCACCCTGTTTTCCTTACCGAGGGGGTAGTGGATTGAGAATTCATAATCCTTGATGAGATATACCCATCTACACATGATAATATTAATCTCTTTCTATGTGAAAGTATATTTGAAACTCTTATGATCAGTATATATATCACACTTCTCCCTATCGAGATAATGACACCTTATTTTCAACACAAATATCACAACTACCCACACCAGATCATGTGTGGGGCAGTTTTTCTCATGGATTTTAATATTACTTGAGTTGTAGGCTATCACAATAAAATTTTAATCTAAACACATCCTAATATATTCTTTGAAGCGTCAAATTACACCAAATGAATTTCTCCACTTATCGGGGAGTGTGATTATTATTACATTAATAACCCAATTTTTTACCTCATTATTGCTTTCCTCACATTCTTGAGTCAATAAAAGCATCTCCCCTTCTATTTTAGCTAGGTCATTGGGTTTCACAATTGTGATAAGTTCCCCAAAAAATAAATGATAATACCCCACTAGACCAAGAATGTTGTGCATCTCTATTACAGATGTTTCCCTGGGCCACTCTTCAATTTATTTTTCTTTGTGATGGTCCAAGAATATTCCTTGTCTAGTCATAACATGCCCATATTTTGATACATCATCCATCTAGAACTCACATTTACTATAATTTTCATAAATATTACCCCCTTTAAAAGTCATAAACACAATCTTTTGATGTTTCTCATGTCTCTCCTTGCTCATCGAATAATTATAAAATCATCTATAAATACAACAAAACATTTGCCAAGGTAATATATAAAAACACTATTCATTAAGCACATGAATATTTCTGGAGCATTATTTTGTCCAAAGGAATCACCATGAACTCATAGATCCATACCATATTTAAAAGGTAGTTTTGGGAATAGCTTCCTTCCTCACCTCAAATTGGTGATATCCAGACCGATGGACCACCTTAGAGAAATAACTGGCCCAATGTAAATGATTGAACATTTCATCAGTCCAAGGGTGTGATACTTTTTCATTATCATGAATTTATTGTGCTCACGATAATAAATGTAGTGACACACTGAACAATCCTTATTCATGATAAAGATGAGGGGCACACCCCATGGTGAAGCACTCGAGCGTACAAAACCCTTATCCTGATTCAATTGTAAATACTTCTTCAGCTCTTCCAGCTCTTTCGTGGCCTTTCTATATGGTGTCTTTGATATAGTCAATGAACTAGGAAGATTATCAATTGTGAAGTAAACCTATTAATCAGGATGAATACCATGAAATACATTAAGAAATACATCAGTGTTATATCTCACTATGGGTAGGTATTAGAGCATGATTCTTTCTATTGTCTTAATCATTTGAGCTAGCTATGATTGATTATAAGTTCATAATATTCACACTTGTGAATAAGATTTTGATGGGGATTTATCTTCCTCCTCACACTAGTATAGAATTGTTAGATGATTTGGGATGTGAAGAATGATATTCATTTCCCAATAGTTGATTTCGACTTCATATAAAGATATTCAATACATGCCCATGATAACATTGATCTCTACTAATGTAAGTATGATGGGATTTTTTGGGAGGATTAGTCCAAAAATGTTAACTGGTGAAGAGTTATATACTTTGGATGAAATAATTTCCCCATTTACAATTCTCATATATAACTCAATCTCCAAATTTTGAGGCGGTATTTGTATGGTTATACTAACTATTCATGATATTAATGAACATGTAAAACCAGAATCAAATAGTACATTCTCTATTCATGAATAATTAACTAGTGTATCTATCACCACATCATTATCCATCTCCACCTCAATAGAATTGATAGTGTAGCTCTCTAGGGTTTTATAAATAAATTTAATTTAATTCATGAAACACTATGTCTCTATATAATAAAATTTTTCATTATGTAATTAGTAGTAAACTAGCCATTAAATATAATTTTACTGCTACTGTGTTTTTAATTTCAATAAATGGACATATACAGTGGCAATCAGTATTTTATTTGGTGTTTGATAGGACCTACATAATTTTTGTGAATAGTAACATATTCATATGTATAGTAACATAACATTAGGAATAGTATCATACCCTTATGTATAGTATATCGACTAAATATATTGTGACCTCATTGATGATGTTATAGTAATATTCATATTATAAGTGATAATATGAGCATTATATAAGTGTGGGTATTTTTGTTAGTCATAAATATTTAATCACAACATTATGAATAAATAATTAAATGAAATGAAATTTGGTTTTCGTAAAATATAATCATAAATTATGATTTTATATTCTTATAGTTAGAATATTATTTTATGACACCATGATTAAATTTTCAATGTGTTATAAAAGAGTTATAGTTTTAAAATTATTATTTCTGGAATAAATTTTAATTTTATTTAAAAATTAAATATCTCAAATTTAAAAAAAAATATTTAAAATATGGTATATTTTTTAATTATACATGTTGAAATTTGGTTGTGGTGAATTTTAGTTATTTTTCTGAAATACTTTCTTTTATGGTCAATACTAAAATTTGATAATTTAAGAAATGCGGAAAATAAATGAATTTATGCGTCATGCTTGAGTCATTAATGATTTAAATGGATATTCTTTCAAAATAACTTGAAATTATTAATGTATTAAGTCTTGTAATTATCACCATTTAATGTCTTGTAGAAAAATAATCAAGGTGAATAAAATAATTGAAAATCCCTCCTCTCCTCAACCATAAATACCACTCTCACCCCCTAATACTATCACACCTCTCATTATTTTAGAATTATCTAGATTCTGACCTATCTTCTTCCCAAGGCTCTTCCCCGCATCCTTGACCTATTGGACTCACAAAAAATCCAAATCCAAATGCCTTAAGAAGGATCTCAATGAGAAGAGATAAAGAAGAAAAATCCGTTTTCAATTTCATATGCTTTTTTTTCATTTATTTTTATTTAATATATACTTTCATATCCTCCCCTTATCCAGGAGGAACAAAATATCTAGTATCATATATATTCTAAATTATTATAATGTTTATGGAAAAATTTATCATCATAATTCTTCTGTAATTTCACTTATTATAAGAACAAAAATATCATCCATGATGTGTCGATTTACCAACATCGTGTAAAATATATCTTCAATTTCATTTACTTAATTCAAGTATGGTCATAAAAATCTCAATATGGTTAAATATTATTCTATTATACATATTATATGAGATATTATGTTCTATAACCAGTATTTATTCATAATAATAATTTATAAATCAATAGTGGTTCACAATGATCAAAATTCACCAAAATAAACTAATGATTATCACTAATGATTTATGTAATGATTCATCCAAAGACCATATAAACAAAATGATTAAGGGAATAATTTATATTTTTTAAAAATGTCCATGATACCTATTTCACTTATAGAGTTTCCCTTCAATTTGACATGGAAATCATTAAGAGACTGACCATGGAAATCATGTAAGGAACACACCCAAACTAAAGGAAAGAACAAAATATTATAAATTAATGAGTGGAATGATGTTATAAAATGATCATATATGGTGTTATAAAAATTATTTTTCATCTATAAATTATTAATAAAACTCTTTTGACAATTATATAGGACTCTCAAATACATTTTATGTATTTTGAACCTTGGGTAAGAGAATTCATAACCCAATTTCCATTAATTGAGTTAGCCTTCTAATTTATTCATTATGTAATATTTGTGATAATTTTTATGATGATTTGTTTGTTATATTATTTTTTATGTGTATCTATAGTGTATACACATATCCTTTCCATTATATAAATTCTCTCGTATATTATATTTGTAAAGGACTTTATTTTTAAAATATTTTTTAAGGTCTCTAATGGATTTCAAAAAGTTGGTTTTTAATATACATGGAATGGCTGATTTCTACAAATTTAATGATGTTTTGATACTATTATGTGTTCTATGATCATTTTTTATGTTGTTTTTATCCCATTATAGATCAATATATGTTGGGTTGAGCCCATTTTAGCTCATGATATATAGGGTTGATCCCGTTACAGCTCAAGATAAGATGGGTGAGCCCCATTATTGTTTTCCAATGAATTGGGAACTCTGGAGATGGAATATGACTAAATGGTTATTCCATGTGTAAGGGTGATTTTATGAGTGACATGGTGATTATTCCCCAAGGAAACCACGTGATGTTTATATACATGTTAATTAGTTTTTTAAAATGTGTTTTATTGGGTTGTAGGTTATCAGTTGATTATCAATTTAATTATTTATAGACCTTACTAAGATTTTAATGTTCATCCTAGGTTTTATAATGTTTTTTAAAGGTCAAATAAATGTATAAGAGTAAAAATTAATTCCATTTGAATTTGTTAAATATGTTTCAATGGAATTATGTTTTTTTTGAAAAGTTTTATATTTTTTTTAAAAATGATATTATTTTAGTGGTGTCTATAAGTATCATTATGGGATGTTATATATAGTTTACGTCTTAATTTTCATAAAATCAAAACATTAAAATATCCTCAATGTGTATGAATGTCTGTTTTTTTCTAAAACTCTATAACATGTAATGTTTTATTGATGGTTCCTTATAGTTGGTATCAAAGGATGGTTTGGATAACAACAAAGGTTTTAATGATGTTAAATGATTTTGAAATAATGTTTGATTTGAATTGATTTAGAATTTAAATAATACCATGTTTCTTATTCTTGGATGTTTTTATTTACAATGGTTTTCTGCATAATAAACAAGGAAACTGAAGTAGGAAGACACCATGAAAATGATATCTATCCGAATCTACAGCCTCGAATGATGGGAATCAGAACTGAGTAGTTTGTGATAGCATTGGATTAGTTGAACTAGTTAACAAATGATGGTGTTATCTATGTTTTTGTGGAACATGACCCACCATGAAGAAACATGTATTTTGTGGACCATTTTATGAGGTAACATCCTCCATCATTTAGTGGAACCACAGAACCCGTGATAGCCAATGGTGGGATCAATGCTCTAGAAAAGATATTTGATGTCATGGGATGATAAGAGCATCATAAGGTAATACTACCCATTTACCTTTTTGAAGGTGAAGTCGATCAGTGGTGGTATCTGGTTAGGGATGTGAGTGAAATAGATGACCCCGATTATTTGTAATGGGATGATTTTAAGATTATTTTTATTGGAAAATGTTTTTCCCAAAATACTTCGAATCAGAATAGAGAAAAATTCATGGAACTAAATAAAAAAATAAGATGACTCTATGGTAGTATATGAAGTGAATTTTACAATGTGTTACAGGTATATTCTATATTTTACTCAGGATTTTTATAGTAAAATTAATATATTTTAAATTGTTTTGAAACAATTTTTTAGAAAATCCTTGGCATCCCGAGATTTTATTAGCTAAGAAAAACACTTTCTTTGTGCATAAAAAATGATATGGAGTTTTTGACATGTATGTGCCTCATAATTACATGAATAATAAGAAGTCATGTTGGAAAACATTAGGGATGAATTCATCAATGAAATTTGGATGTAATAATGTAAAATCCACTTCTTCATGAAAAGTCTAATAAAACTCATCATGGTGAATGTATTTTAAATTAACAAAAATTATACTGATGTAAACTATTTGGAAACATGCCTAATGAGTTTAAATAAAATGGTCCAAAAATTTAATGAGATTCTTATGTTGAGATTATTTAACAATAAAGAATTGGGTTAATTTTTTAATGTTTGTATGAAGCAAGTCACTCTGTCAGGAAGACAGGAGATCAAAAGGAGGGTGTGAGGAAATACTTTCCAACCTCTTCAACATATTTTGAGCCATCAAATGAGGTGTTATTTGGTAAATTTATTATTTTTATATATTTTTTAAAAGTGTGGTTTGATTAGGGGTCTACACAATCCATAATTTATTAGAAATTATTTACAAAATTTGGAATTTCACCCCATGAAATGAAACCAAAACTCATGGTAAAAACATATAGAGGAAATTTTATGGTTAAAATAAATTATAAGAATACATATATTTAATAGAAATAGTAACCCTACTGAACTTGTTGTATTGACTGTGGTGGTTTTTTAGTTTATTCTGGGTATGGGTCGGCTTTGTTTTTATCATTCTGAGATTGATTACAGAGTAAAATAATTTTTTTTTCTAAAATAGTTTCAGTTTGTGAAAATTAATGAACCCATACCATTGATAACATATCACGATTCTAAGAAAATAATAAAATATGTAAATGAATGTTATCTTTCTCATATTTTTAAATATAAGGGAACTATCAAGACTAATGATGTTCCGGTAGTAAATTATTTCCTCTTTTTTACCTAATGATTTCACCGGGGTTATTCATGATCAAAAGGTTGAGTTAGCTATTGAATTAGTTCTTGATGCTATGCCAGTTTCTAAACCCCCATATCAAATGGATCCAATTGATATTTTAGAATTAAAAAAAATTACATGAATTATTATATTAAGGATGCATTCGAACTAGTACTTCTCCATGGGGTGGGTCGGTCTTGTTTGTTAAAAATAATAATGGTTCAATTAGACAACTCATTGATTATATATCATTGAATAACATCGGTGTTAAGAAAATTTTATTTTCCTCATATCAATAATTTTTTTGATCTTATCTATGGAGCACGGTATTTTTTGAAGGTTGACATGAGGTCAGGGTACAATTAGTTGAATGTAAAGGATGATTAAATCCCAAATGTGCTCTTCCATACTATATATGGTCATTATGAATTAGTAGTTATTCCATATTGGTTAACTTATACACCAGCTATATTCCTAAAACTTATGAATAGAATATTTCATGGTTTTTTTGATATGTTTGTGTTTCTGTGTATTGTTGACATTACGGTATAGTATCAAAGTAAAAGGGTGAATTAAAAAAACTAAGGGTTTTTTTGAATATCCCAAATGAAAAAAAACTGTTTGAAAAAATTTAGAAAGTGTGACTTTTGGCTGGATTTTTTTTCATGGTCACATTGTATTTAAATAATTCATAAATATTGATCCAGCTAAAACAAAAGTTGTTTATGATAGGTCAAGACCCAAAAATATAACTGAGATTTTTAATTTTTTGGATTTGGAAGGATATTATCAGATGAATGGTGAAACTTTTTCACGGTTATCAAGCCCACTGACTAAGTTATCTAAAAAGGATTTAAATTAATCTAAAACAAATAATGTGATGATTTTTTTAAGAATTGAAATGAATCTTGGTGAAATATCTTGTTCTGACCCTACCTTACAGCAGTAGTGAATTTTTTATCTAAGATGATGCTTCTTTGAAGGGACATGGTTTTGTTGTAATGCAAATTGATTAGGAAATTTCTTATGTCTCACTTTACATGGAACCTCAAGAGTTAAATTTCCCAACACATGATTTGGAAGTAACTATTATTGTTTTTCCATTACAAATTTGGATACATAATCTGTTCAGAGTAAATATAGAAATATATACTGACTATAAAAGTGTGAATTATATATTTCCTCCAAAGGAATTAAATAAGAAATAGAGAATATGTATGAAACTAATCATGAAATGTGATTGCATAATTTATTAACTTCCATGAAAATAAAATAGTTTGTTTAATTCATTGAGTCAGTAAAGTAATTCTACATTATCCATGATACTTTTATAACATGTCACATTGGTGACATATTTGATAAACATTGTCTGGGATGTTTTTGGTGTAAGAAGTTCCCTTGACTTGTTTCAGGTTTCTCTGTGGTCATCATTATTTGACATAACTATGCATGCACAAAAAGAAGATGACGAGGTACAAAAAAAGATATAATAGGTTAAAATTTTATGTTTCCATAATTTTACGATGATAATAATTGTTTTTTGACGTTTTGGAAGATATTAGTTTTTTTCCTTGTGATTCTCAGTTATAGAATTATTTGTTATTTAAAGATCAAAATTCTCCATTTTCAGTTTATCCAGGTATCATAATGATGTAAAGAGATCATCAGATGAATTATTGGTGGGATGGAATTAAAAGAGATAGAGCATATTTTACCATGAAATGTTTGACATGATAATAGGTTATGTTTGAGAAATAGCTACTGAAGGGGATTTTTAAACCCATTCCAGTTCTAGAGTAGAAATGGGAAAATATTTCCATGGAATTCATTATGGGGATACCAAATAAATCTCGAGGTAACAATGAAATATTGGTTATTGTGGATCATCTAACTAAATCTCAGCATTTACATCCTGATTTAGATACTATGTATTTGGATCATCATTATCAAATATACCTCATAGTGATTTTAATTAATATGGAGTTCCCCTTTCTATTGTATCTAACTCTAATCTAGGGATCACTTCTATCTTTTGGAATGGCCTTTTGAAGTAATCTAGAACAAAATTAACCATAAACACTACTTTTTATCCTCAATCTAATTTATCAGCAAAGAGAACAATTCAGACATTAGAGTATATGAATCGAGCATGTTTAATAGACTACCAGATGTGTTGGGATCAACATCATTCATTAGTTCAGTTTTCTTATAATAAATGTTTTCATTTCAGTATAAAAAATGAACTTTTTAAGGCATTGTTTGGAAAGTGGTGTTGATCTCTATCATGTTTGGATGAAGTTAGAGAAAATGTGTTGATATGACCAGAATTTGTAGAGGAAGTGGAAAAATTTGGTCAAATCATTTAGCAACACATGAAGAAAAATCATAGTAGGAATAAGATTTATACAGATAATAAGAGGAAATACATTTAATATTAGGTGCATGATAATTTTTCCTTAAAATCACTAATTAGAAAAGTGTTATTCATTTTTTGTGAAAATTGAAAGCTAAGTCCAAAGTTCATTGGTCCTTATAAAATCATTGAGAATGTTGGACCAGTCGCCTACTAAGTATCATTACCTCTAAGTTTATCTCCGGTAAATAATTTTTTTCATGTTTCTATGTTGAGAATGTTTTTCCGGGATTCGTGTCATGTTTTGAGCCAAGAAGTTGATCAAATGAAAGAAAAAATATCTTATGAAGAGATACCTATTTAGATTCTTGATAGTATAGTGAAAGTATATTTGTATAAGGAAATCTAATAGTTAAGGGTTTTTATAGAAACCACATGGTTGAAGAAGAAACATAGGAATCTTAAAATTATATAAGGGAATGGTACCATCACCTGTTTAGTATGTAAATAAAAAATATGAGGAAAAAATTTCCTGAAGGTGGGGAGAATCAAACTCCCAAGGTTTTACAAATAAATTTAATATAATTCATGAAATACGGATTCAAAACATAATGAATCTTTTTTAAAGTATATTGTTATAAACATTCCATTAAACATAATATTTTCTACTAATGTGTCTTGAGTTTCAAAAAACAGAAAAAAATGGTTCAGATCAGAATTTTTTTTGAGTCTGATAGGACCAACATAATTATTGGTGAATAGTAATATACTCTTATTAATACTAACATACCCTTATGAATTCTTACATACCCTAATGAATTTTAAATTGACTAAATTTATAGTAACCTAACCATTTAAAATATAACAAAAATACATCTTAATAGTGATAATATGAAAATTTTATAAGTGTTTATATTTTTCTATGTAATAAAAAATTAATTACAATTTTATGATTAAAAATATATTTTAATTGAAAATTTATTCTCAAAAAATGTAACAAAAATTTATTATTTTATTGATTTATGATTATAGTATTAATTTTTGAGACCTTAATTAAATCTTCAAGGTGTTCTAAAATGAGTTTGGCTATAAAGTTACTATTTCTCGAATAAATTATGATTATAATTAAAAATAAAATTTCTCATATATATATTTTTTGGATAAAATTTAATTATTTTTTGAATTCAACATGTTGAAAAACGGTGGGGTGATTATTTGTTTTTTTTTAATAAAACATTAATTTTTGGTGAATAGTAAAATTTGATAATTTTAGAAATGAGTAAAATATATGAATTTCTTTATCATTTTTGACTCATGTATTATTTAAATGGAAATTATCTCATAATAAAATGAACATATTACTTTATTAATCATGTAATCCTTTCTTTTTCTTATCTTGTTGGAAAATAATAAAATTATGGATAAAATAATAGAAAACCCCTCATGTCCTCCTCTATAAATGCCACCCTCATCCCATATTCCTCTCAGAACTCTCAAGCTATGTTCATTATCTAAACTCTAACTAATATTCTTCCCAACGATCTTCCACTTTTCATGACTCTATAGTCTCAACAAAATTCTAATACAAAAGGATTTAAAGAGGATCAAATGGAGAAGATATCAATTGGTAAAAATCGTCATTCAATTTCTCGTGTTTTCATTTCAATTATTTTTTATCTTATAATATATTCTCCTCCCAATATCCATGTGGAATTAATTGTATTGTTTTTAATTTACACTATTTTTTTTGTTTATGAGAAAATTCATCATCATACTTCTTATCACATCCCGCTTAATATGAATACCCAAAATACTATCTATGATGTGTCGATTTAGCATCATCTGGGACAATGTGTCTTCAATTTCTTTTACTTCCATCCAATCTGGTAAAAAAACCATAAATATAGTGAATTAATATTTTATTATAAATATTAAGTGATATATTATATTCTTTAACCAGTGTTTATGCATACTATTAATTGACTCAACAAAAGTGGTTCGTAATAATCAAAATTAACCAAAATAAACTAGTTATCACTAATGATTTATCTAATGATTATTCCTCAAACCATATAACCAAAATGATTAATGTTATGATTTAATATTATGGTAAAATTTTAATAACTTCTAATTCCACTTCTGGAGCTTCTCTTCCATTCGATTGATAAATCCTTTATGAACAGACCGTGGAAATCATGTAAATAACGCACATGAAACAATGGAAAGAATAAAATATTATAAATTAATAGGTGGATTGATGTTATAAAATCTTTATATAAGGTGTAATAAAAATTATTAAATTACTATCAACTATTAAGAACACTCTTTTGACCATTATCTATGAGGATTAAACACATTTTATGTAAGAAGAACTCATGGTATGGAAATTCTAACCCCGATTATCGTTCTTTAGGTTATACTTGTAATTTATTCATTATGTGGTATTATATTTATTTAAATTTTATACACATATCTGATCCATTATATTAATTCTCACTCTTATTATATTTTTAAGGGGCTTTCCTTTTAAATTCATTTTAATAGTATTAATAATGAAATTAAAATGTATTGTTTTTTTAATATTTAGAGTGAGTGATTTATCATGATTTCATGATGCTTTATTACTATTTTATATTATTTTGACACATTTATGTATGTTTGATCCCATTATAGCTAACAATATTTTTTTGAGCCCATTATAACTTATTATATGTTAGGTTGAGCCCATTATATCACAATATATGTTTTGTTTATCCTATTATAGCTCATGATATGACGAGTGTGCCCCATTATAGCTCTATAATGCATTATGTAATCTGGAGATTGATATTGACTGAATGGTTATTCCATGTGTAAGGGTGATTATAATAGTGATATGGTAAATATTTCCCAAGGAAACTACATGATGAGTCCATGCATGCTAATGAGTATTTATAAAATTTATTTTATTGGGTTTTACGTTATCACTTGACTAATGTTTTCATTCATTATATCCCTTAAAATTATTTTTGTGGTCATCCAATGATTTTAAATGTTCTTCATAGGTTATAATGATGTGTAAGTGAAATAAGGAAGAAAATATAAATGTCATGATGATTTGATAAAAAAATATGTTTTATTTGAAACGTTTTATACTTTTGAAAAAATGGATATTGTTTTATTAGTATCCACTTGTATGATTATGGGATATTCTGTATTTTTTATGTCATAATTTACAAAAACTAAAATATTGAAATGATCCAAAATGCGTAAGAATGTATGATATTTTCTAAAACTGAAGAATTTGTAATGTTTTAAGGCTAGGACATTATAGATAGCATAATACCTTCCTTGTTTCCTTGGAGGTTTTTGATGATTTCCTCTGACAACCCTTCGCCTAAATTCTTTTTTTCATAATTCCCATGCTCCACACAGTTTTATTACTGTAATACATGTTCAGTGTTGATCTGATCCTTCCATTTTAATAACACATTAGTGTGATTCTTCTTATCCTTCTATCATTTCCTAGAAATAAGTCTCATTCATCCACATTTGAAGAAATTACTCATTCCATTTAGATAGTTACCAATATTCTTCTTCCAACAATTTTGACCCATGGGATGTTCACTCTTCTTTCAATAATGGGATTTATTTTCTAAACCATAGATATTAGATTCCATTTTATACATTTTATCATTAGTCCAATGAGATCAATGAGCATCTCTAATCTCTAATTCGACCTTAATGATACAACGAACAATCACTTCATTGGTATGAAAATATCTAATAACCAAATATTCCCACAAACATGGATTTAATTAAATAAAGAAGTGATCCACCATACTTTGGATATTTATGAAAATACCGAAGGAGTATCTCTTGGGCAGTTTTATTCATATTCCCTGATGGAATCATCATCCTTTTTCATGAGTCCAACATACATTCATTATATATTTATGTAGAGGCTTCGGTTAAAATATTTGTTTACAACATTTTTGTTAATTCCTTCTGATCCATGGAATCAATTTCCCCTTGGGAATTTGTATTCCTCATCAGTCTCCCCCACTGATGAGGTTCCCTATAAAAATGATTGAAGTCTAGTATTACATTCTCTTATTTTAATCGATAGAGGAAAAATAATATTTTTTCAATGGATTTAATTCACTATTCCATGAGGAGTGTATCTTAATATCCATTGAACATTGGAGGCCTTTTTTGAATGCAGGATTCAACGTAACTTAGTTCTTTCCATTGGGGATGTGGGTGTTTCTTATGATTCATGATATTATTCCTAAACTGAAAAATCTAGGAAAGTATTATCATAATGTTCTCAGTAACCATTCCAATCATATCAGGCATATCATTAGTGAAATCATCACATTTCCTATCAAATTAATTTTTTTCAAGGGTTATTCTATTTCCCAACATTAACTATGGAAAAGAACATACAATTAGTGGGCATAAACACTTATCGAATAAGAAGAAAACGGAAACTTGAAACATAAAATAAAAATTTATTAATGGAAATATATATCCTTAGTTGGGAATCCATAATTTTCATTCTATGTTATCCTCAATTTGTTTTTTAGCACATATTTATAATGGAAATTTTTTATATTCCCTTAATAATGGTTTATAATTAGATTTTGAATTTAGCAAAGAATATTCCCCAGGACTGTCAAACAAGTAGTGCAGCAATAGCCGTTGTCATTCACCAATTATCGTTAGAGTCTATTTCTAAGTGTTGTTTTCTAATTTATCCCTAGGTAAATCTATATCAAATCCACATCCTCTTGTTTTTAACCTATAAGTATGTATTTTCATAATAAACCCACAACTTTATACATTAGAAATATTAATGATGTTTCATATTATTTAGTCACATCCTTTTGGATATTTCTAATGTGCTCTATTCCTAAGCTCCAAAAATAACTAGACAAATCTCAGATAAAAAATATATTGAAAACATCCTTTTTCACATATCATTAAATTATTTTACCAAAAAATCATTTTACAAGACATGTATTGAAATTTCTGCTATCTTGAAGTACTATTTACATAAAATTTGATGTGCCTAGATCAATGTGAATCACTGAGAGGGGGATGGGGTGAATCAATGATACTTTAAAACTTTTTACTAATTGATTCTTAATCAATTAAACCTCTATGGCTTGTTAAGGCCTCGATCCACTCTTCTTGTATCTCTCAGACTTTCCTCGAATGATGCAGTAAATGTAAAGGCACAGGACACAATGATTTACAAGGTTCAGCACCAAAGGCCTACGTCCTTGCCATGTTGGTCATACGCCCCAACATGGTTTCTCCATTATAATCGGTTAGTATTACAATGGTCGATACAGAGTCCCACTGTATCTCTCCTGAGTCCCACAGGAGGGTCTTTATACTGCGTCCCACAGTGTTACCAGAGTCCCACTGGCCTATTCCAGAATCCCACTGAAGACTTCTTCCACCCTGAGTCTCATAGGGGGCTTCTCCTGGCTCCTCGAGTCACACGAGTAGCTCTTATTCACTTTAAGTTCTTCAAGTATCCTCAGCAGCCTAGGATAAAGGTTGCTGGACTTGCTCTGTACCTCTGCTCACTTGTGATGAACATGTCTTCTCCTCTTGCTCAGGATTTATCTCCTTTCTCTTAAGGATGACCTGGCCTCTCTCTTTAAGAATCTTCAACAGCCTATGAAAAGGTCTGTTGGTCTTGCTCACAGCTTCGGATCACTACTGTTGATCAGGGTCTTCTCAATTATTGAAAACTCAGGCAGCTGATGTCTTTAACTTCAGTCTGGCTTCAGTCTCACTTCACATCAACTTCATGTACTGGGTGCATGGAATCTCAATATCTTCAAGATCTCCTGGTCTTGGACTCCTCAAATGCACACAACCAGATTTGGCTTTGTTCACGTGTGCATGTTCATGCATGCATGCATGCACTCCCCTTCTTCTTCTCTTGGTGTAATAAACCCTCAAAGGGTGTAGTTACCTTGAGCACACACACCTTCTCACTCACACACTTTGTTCAATTTGTTTACACACTCACAAGTGTGTTGTTCTTTGGTGTGGGTCTTGTTCTTCTTCTTCTAAGTGTACACACACATCTTAGTGCACACACATAGGTTCATCCATCTTTTCTCGTTGCACACACTTCTTTCACATTTTTAACACACGTGAGCTTGGCCTCTTTCACTTGCTTAGAACACACAAACACAAAGTGTGCTCTTCACTTTTCACCCACACAAGGCTACGACCTCTTGTTGCTTTGCACATAAACCACCCATAGGGTGTCTTCACTTGGCACACACACAAGATATGGGCTCGGGTTCTCCTTGCACACACAATACCGTAGGGTATTGACTTTGCACACACACTCCTGTAGGGTGTCTTTGTCTTGTTGCACTCACTTAACCCGTAGGATGTAGATACCCTTCACCCGAACTCAAAGGAGGCGCGTAAGGGGGGTGCAGCCTTCTCTACTTCAACACTACATGTCGTGCAAGGCACCAAGCCTCGCAAGTCCTCAGGTGTAACCGGACGCACAAGTCTCTTGGGTGACTTCTGCTACGCAGGGTTCAAAGACCACAGGCGCGAAGGTCCAACCACCCCTGTGGGAACGCAAGTGCAAGGCACAAGCGGCCGCGAGTTCTTCCTGTCGTGCAAGGGATGCGCGCAGGGAACACCTTCCTTTCTTCTATCGCGCAAGGAGTGCGCAAAAGGAACCAAACGGAGCTAGGAATGCTTAGGGATGCTGCCGCGCAAGTGATGCGCGCAGGCTGTTCTTCGCGAGACATTGAGATCTCTCACCGGACTTCGAAGTTTCAGAAAACAAAACCATCGCCTCGCGCTCTCCTTTTATAGGCAGAGGCGGTGGAAAATCTTCCTCAGGATATAAATTCAAACTCCCGAAATTTTCGGGTTTTCGAGATTCTTCAAATCTTGATTTTCTCCTCTGTTTCACGCGGGTTCTTTATTTTTCATCCTTCTCCACATGCATGCATTTTAGAACGTGTGCATGGCCTGTTCTCTTCCAATCCATGCAAAGCATGAATACACCGAAGCCTCGGAAACATCGTTTTTCCTCGGCCTTGTTCCAAATCTCATCACGTTGCATGCATGCTTATTTTGTTGCATGGATGTGTTCATTACATCCAGACGAAATCCATGGAGACTTCAGATCGAGCAATGGTGGCCGGGAACTCGAAATCCATCTTCGGGAGGGCTCCTGGTTCGAAGGTGGCTCACGCGAAGGCCTCGGGTGAGCTCGAGGTAGGGGACGACTCCTCGTCCGTCAGATCTGGCGTTGAATGAACTTGGACGATCGGGATAAGATCTCAAGCGACAAGATGCGATGAGTGGTGGAGATCGGCCGTGCGATCGAACGAGCGGCTCAGATTCAATCCACGGCAAAAATATTCGTCCCACATCGAAACGGGGCGTGGATTTTCCACGGCTTATCAACCAGCCGCTCCCATAGACGGCCAGTTGAACTTCTCCCTCCACGGTGCCGCCCCGCACCATTTTCTCTCTGCGGGCGCGCTCTTGCGCCCACCTCTGCTCCCTGCGGGCGCGCCACTGGCGCCAACTATGCACTTTCGTGCGCGCGCTCTGGCGCCCATGCTGCGCAGGACCTGATCCCCTGCGTGGCCCCGACTTACACACGGTCGCGGCCTCTCGGGCTGGCCCCATGGGATCCCCCTTGGGCGTGGCGGCCTCGAGTCCCACTTGTGCCTTGGGGTTGAACCCTTAAGGCTGGCCCTTGGTGGCTAATTTTTGGCTTAAGACTGTGTGTAAAAACAAAGTTACTATGTACCAAATGAAAAATGCCAAGCCACTTCTTCCAAGCCATTGTTCCTCTTCTTCATTTCTTCTCTTCTCTTCTTCTTAATAATTCCTCCCTCTTAAACATTTAATCTTCACTTAGGAGTGAAATTCCCGAAGGATCATCTTCAACCGAAGCTCCTGAATCAAATAATTCTTCAACATTCTTCATTTATCCAATCAGAGATCAAGTTGGATCAACTTCTAATTCACATGCACTAAGTGATAGTGCATGGACTTCCTTAATCCACTTCATCCACATAGTGATTGTGTATGGATCACTTCATCTCCTCATGAATTGTTAAGACAATGCATGGTCTTCAAACAATGGTGTGACATTGTATCATCAGGATACAAGTTCTATGAACTTAACGATCAGCTCAACAATCGTCAGATATTCCATCATCATTCATTCTTCAAGTGTTTTCACTTAGTATCACCTTGATACAAGTATTGAAACATTAAGAACAACTCTACAATCATCTGATATTCATAGAGAATGTTTCAACCACAACATCCTATGTCACTTAGTGAATCTCCTATGTGACATGCATCATAGTACCATGGCCATTCTCCTTTCCTCACCAACACCATCACATCCTTTTTCATTCACATCTTGACATTCCTTGACATCCATTCATCTTATGACAACATCATGCCTCATTGACAACAAATGCAACACAGTGCACTTCAATCTCCCCCTTTGTATTTGTTGTCAATACACTTCTTCCGCACATATGAATGGGTCAATATGTGTGCCAATCATTTCTCCCCCTTATTGGAAATCAAATGCAAAGATGTGGTGTGGCTCTCTTCCAAAATATCTCTTCCTCCCTTCGAATAGCATCTTCTTGAAAAGCATTAAGAGATGGATGATGTCACATGTTCTCTTTAGAAAAGAACCTTTAGTAAATCATCTATAAGTCTACTTGGGCTAACCCGGTGTAGAAAACAAGAGTGATGTAACCAGGGTTTTTCAATGATGTCTACATTTCAATTTACATGTGAGATCATGCTTCATGGGGTTTTGAAAATTTTCAGATATAACAATGAATTGCTAAATCCTGCACATACTTCACAAAACTCATTAGAATGTTCAGGTGCAAAGATAAAGCTCCCCCTTTCAACCATTTGTCTTCAATCAATAATCCCCCTTAATTGTCATGATGAATACAATTAAGAAACAAGGGATGAAAGTATGATGGGAATACCTTCATCTTTTCTCAAGATAGTATTAAATCTTATAATACCATCTTCTCCAGATTGTCTCCCCCTCAAGGGTTGCCCTTCATTCTATCCAAACCACTCTCCAGTTGAGAATGATCATCATCTTCAATTCCCTGCAATGTTAGCACATGTAAATACCAGAAGTATAAGGGAATAAGATGGAACCTCCTTGGTTCATCAATGTGAACAACAAGGTTGAGAAGATTCTCTCAACCGAGAGTCCAATTTTCACCATTCTTCACACTTGCACATTTGATCTTCAATGATGTTTGTGCTGGTGTGGATCTCAACACATCATCATGTGAAATCTTCTTCTTACCTTTTGCCTTAGCAATTTCCAGAACTTCATCTTCATCTCTCTGCAGATCTTTGGCAAGTTGAAACTGATTTGGCCATATGACAAGTAAGTCACTTGGAAGTGTGGCCTCAGTTTTGGATATTCCACATGGTTCCTTTGATGCATTCAAGCTACCTTTCTTAGGTAACTTGTTTTCAACCAATCCCTTCTGCTTCATCTGGATTGATTGTCTGGTTGAGTCCAGTCTGCCTCTATTGAATTTCATGTCTTGTCTACAAAGATCCATGATATGTCCTTTCTTTCCACAGTAGAAGCATGTTTTCTTCTTGGTGGTCCTTCTGGATGCATCACCCTTCTTGGATTTGAAATCCAAGGACTTCACTTCCTTTGACAAAATCTTATTGGGAGCTTTTTCAGCTTTCTTCTGCTTGCTTCCCAAGGATTCTTTCTGAGACAGGTTCTATGATCTTTTCTTCTTTTGAGCTCTGGATACAGTTGGAGATTGACATGTATCTTTTTGACCACTTTTGCAAACATCCCAGATGTTATCAAGCAATCCAAATCTATTTGCAGTAAACAGATGTCTCTGGACCTGTGGATGCCGCTTCTTTTCTTCTGGGTTGCTCTCCCTAGGCCTGGGCTTCCTCTGTGCTTTGGCATTCAGTGGATTGTACCAACAATCCTTTGCACAATTCCTATACTTGTTACAACACCAACATTGACCCACAAATATTGACTTTTTGATTCCTTCTGATTGTAGGGTACTTGTCTTGAATTGTTGTGCTGCTTCAAAAGAGCATTCTTTCTTCATTGTCTTCATCCATACTTGTTTGGAATTATTCTTCAATTCTGCACTTTTTGTGGAAACACAATTAGAAGCATTAGTACAAGATGGGATGGATGGTACCTTCTTTTTAGAATATGTTGCCCTTTCATTAGAGGATGTCTTTCTTTTAGAATCATCCTTCTCAAAGCACACTTGAGTAGCAACATTTCTTCTTCTAGCTGTCTGGGAGGCTTTGGCTTTGGATGATTGCTGATTTTTCAATATCACCTCTAATTCTAAACACTTCATGTTAAGGGGGTTCTTCTTATCCTCAACAGTTCTTAGCCTTCCTTCCCAATTTTCTTTTAGCTGTTCTAACTGGTCTTCATGCACCTTCTTCATTTCGTGTAATGAATTGTCAAGCTCATTCACCCTGTTTACTTTGTCTTCAAGTTGAGCATCTCTGACATTCATTGAAACTTTGTTCCTCTTTTCCAGTGCATGGAAAACATCTTTGATCATTATCAATAAGATTTATTTCCCAGAAAGGATTCTTTGCAATTCTTCAGCAGTGTCTTCATATCTTTCATTGCAAAGAGAAATAGTTTCATCTATAGCCTTCACCAGCTTTCTGAGAGTGTTGGTTATGCCAACCCTTTTTGCCAATTGATCTTCCATTGCATTGGCTTCTTCTTCTAACTGTGATTTTTCTTCTTGAAGATCAAGGATGCCTGTAGCTATACACATTTCCACTTCCTTGGGGACTGTCTTCTGAAGATATTCGATTGCATTTTGAAGATCATTCATTATTCCAACTTCATCACAGCTAGGACAGGCTTTCTTCATCTTCTTGGCCTGTTTCTTCGTTCTATTTCTCTGAGTCTTGGCAGATATTTCCATTTGAGGCTGGTCACTCATTTCCTCAAATCTGCACTTCATAAAGACTCCCTTGGATCTTTTAGAGGGAACCTCACTCTGATACCAATTGAAGTGCCCATATCAGTGTGAATCGCTGAGAGGGGGAGGGGGTGAATCAGTGATCCTTTAAAACTTTTTACTAATTGATTCTTAATCAATTAAACCTCTATGGATTGTTAAGGCCTCGATCCACTCATCTTGTATCTTTCAGCCTTTCCTCGAATGATGCAGTAAATGTAAAGGCACAATACACAAGGATTTACAAGGTTCGGCACCAAAGGCCTACGTCCTTGCCATGTTGGTTATACGCCCCAACATGGTTTCTCCATTATAATCGGTTAGTATTACAATGGTCGATATAGAGTCCCACTGTATCTCTCCTAAGTCCCACAGGAGGGTCTTTATACTGTATCCCATAGTGTTACCAGAGTCCCACTGGCCTGCTCCAGAATCCCACTGAAGACTTCTTCCACCCTGAGTCTCTCAGGGGGCTTCTCCTGGCTCCTCGAGTCACACGAGTAGCTCTTCTTTACTTTATGTTCTTCAAATATCCTCAGCAGCCTGGGATAAAGGCTGTTGGCCTTGCTCTGTACCTCTTCTCACTTGTGATGAACATGTCTTCTCATCTTGCTCAGGATTTATCTCCTTTCTCTTAAGGATGACCTGGCCTCTCTCTTCAAGAATCTTCAACAGCCTCTGAAAAGGTCTGTTGGTCTTGCTCACAGCTTCTGATCACTACTGTTGATCAGGGTCTTCTCAATTACTAAAAACTCAGGCAGCTGATGTCTTTAAATTCAGTCTGGCTTCATTCTCACTTCACATCAACTTCATGCACTGGGTGCATGGCATCTCAATATCTTCAAGATCTCCTGGTCTTGGACTCCTCAAATGCACACAACCGGATTTGGATTTGTTCACATGTGCATGTGCATGCATGCATGCATGCACTCCCCTTCTTTCTCTCTTGGTGCAATAAACCCTCAAAGGGTGTAGTTACCTTGAGCACACACACCTTCTCACTCACACACTTTGTTCAATTTGTTTACACACTCACAAGTGTGTTGTTCTTTGGTGTGGGTCTTGTTCTTGTTCTTCTAAGTGTACACACACCTCTTAGTGCACACACATAGGTTCTGCCTTCTTGTCTCGTTGCACACATTTCTTTCACTTTTTGCACACAAGTGAGCTTGGCCTCTTTCACTTGCTTAGCACACACAAACACAATGTGTGCTCTTCACTTTTCACCCACACAAGGCTACAACCTCTTGTTGCTTTGCACATAAACCACCCGTAGGGTGTCTTCACTTGGCACACACACAAGATATGGCCTCGGGTTCTCCTTGCACACACAATACCGTAGGGTATTCACTTTTCACACACACACCTGTAGGGTGTCTTTGTCTCTTTGCACTCACTTAACACGTAGGATGTAGATACCCTTCACCCGAACTCAATGGAGGCGTGGAAGGGGGTGCTGCCTTCTCTACTTCAACACTGCCTGCCGTTCAAGGAACCAAGCCGCGCAAGTCCTCAGGTGTAATCGGCCGCACAAGTCTCTTGGGTGACTTCTACCATGCAGGGTTCAAAGACCATAGGCACGCAGGTCCAACCACCACTGTGGGCGCGCAAGTGCAAGGCACAAGCGGCCGCGGGTTCTTCCTGTCGTGCAAGGGATGCGCGCAGGGAACACCTTCCTTTCTTCTTTCGTGCAAGTAGTGCGCAAAAGGAACCAAACGGAGCTAGGAATGCTCCGGGATGCTGCCGTGCAAGTGATGCGAACATGCTGTTCTTCACGATACTTTGAGAGCTATCACGGGACTTCGAAGTTTTAGCAAACAAAACCATTGCCTCGGGCTCTCCTTTTATGGGTAGAGGTGGTGCAAAATCTTCCGCGGGATATAAATTCAAACTCCCAAAACTTTCAGGTTTTCGAGATTATTCAAATATTGATTTTCTCTTCTGTTTCACGTGGGTTCTTTATTTTTCAGCCTTCTCCACGTGCATGCATTTTAGAACGTGTGCATGGCCTGTTCTCTTCCAATCCATGCAAAGAATGAATACACTAAAGCCTCGGCATCTTCGTTTTGCCTCGGCCTTATTCGAAATCACATCACGTTACATGCATGCTTATTTTGTTGCATGGATGTGTTCATTACATCTAGATGAACTCCATGGACACTTCAGCTCGAACAATGGTGGCCGGGAACTCGAAATCCATCTTCTGGAGGGCTCCTGGTTCGAAGGTGGCTCACGCGAAGGCCTCGGGTGAGCTCGAGGTAGGGGACAACTCCTCGTCCGTCAGATCTGGTGTTGAATGAACTTGGACGGTCGGGATAAGATATCAAGCAGCGAGATGCGATGAGCGGAGGAGATCGTCCGTGCAATCGAACGAGTGGCTCAGATTCAATCCACGGAAAAAATCTTCGTCCCACATCGAAACGGGACGTGGATTTTCCACGGCTTATCATCCAGCCACTCCCATAGACGGCCAGTTGAACTTATCCCTCCACGGTGCCGCCCCGCACCGTGTTCTCTCTACGGGCGCGCTCTTGCGCCCACCTCTGCTCCCTGAGGGCGCGCCACTGGCGCCTACTATGAACCTTCGGGCGCGCGCTCTGGCGCTCATGCTGTGCAGGACCTGGTCCCCTGCGTTGCCCCGGCTTACACACGGTCGCGGCCTCTCGGGCTTGCCACATGGGATCCCCCTTGGGCGTGGCGACCTCGAGTCCCACTTGTGCTTTGGGGTTGAACCCTTAAGGATGGCCCTTGGTGGATAATTTTTTGCTTAAGACTGTGTGTAAAAACAATGTTACTAAGTACCAAATGCCAAATGCCAAGCCACTTCTTCCAAGCCATTCTTACTCTTCTTCATTTCTTCTCTTCTCTTCTTCTTAAGAATTCCTCTATTCCTCTTAAACATTTAATCTTCACTTAGGAGTGAAATTCCCGAAGGTTCATCTTCAACCGAAGCTCCTGAATCAAATAATTCTTCAACATTCTTCATTGATCAAATCAGAGATCAAGTTGGGTCAACTTCTAATTCACAGGCACTAAGTTATAGTGCATGGACTTCATTAATCCACTTCATCCACATAGTGATTGTGGATGGATCACTTCATCTCCTCATGCATTGTTAAGACAATGCATGGTCTTCAAACAGTGGTGTGACATTGTATCATCAGGATACATGTTCTATGAACTTAAATATCAGCTCAACAATCGTCAGATATTCCATCATCATTCATTCTTCAAGTGTTGTCACATATTATCACCTTGATACAAGTATTGAAACATTAAGAACAGCTCTACAATCGTCTGATATTCATAGAGAATGTTTCAACCAAAACATCCTATGTCACTTAGTGAATCTCATATGTGACATGCATCTTAGTACCATGGTCATTCTCCTTTCCTCACCAACACCATCACATCCTTTGTCATTCACATCTTGACATTCCTTGACATCCATTCATCTTATGACAACATCATTCCTCATTGACAACAAATGCAACATAGTGCACTTCAAAATTGATATCATTGGACCAAATAAAACATTTATTTACAAACTATTCATAAAAATGTTCTAAAAACCATTGTGTTTAAACATCTATATAAGATAATTTTGGTATAACATGAACTAAGGAATGACCTAAAATGCCCATTAAAGGAATAATCATAAAAATACATCTTTTGCACACGAGCTAGAAGAAATAACATTATTTTTTATAAAAGAGATGGAACATGTGATATCATAACTTATAAATATGTTATAAAAGAAAAATAGAGTCCTAAAAATGATTCAGTAACATAAAAAATTACATTAGCACGATTTAAGGCTTGTTGTACATAGTGGGGAATGAGTCATGGTTAAACACCAAGACCGTTGAAGATGGTATCAAGATTCATGGATAATGGTAAAGACCATTTCACAAAACATCTAATGTGATTCAAATTTTCCTAATTAATTGGTTAAGTATCTAGGTTCACCCACATTAACATGTTCATGAATATTCTTTCCACAAAAATAATCATATGTAACCAATCATATATAAACATAAGTGTACCAATGAAAAGAAATGTGTGACATAATAATGACATAAACCATAATGAATGGGAATATAATACAAGTGTCCAAGAATGAAAGTGATTATAAAATAAAAGGACATTAATAAGAGAAAATAACCATATATCAGGGTGAGTTATTTCAAATATAAGTGATAACCTGAATGACATTTTAGCGTTGTTTTATTGGAAATAATAAAGTAAATTTAAAATATAAAAGAGAATAGTATTTTATATAAAACAATAAGTGAACAAATAATGTTTTCATAACAAAAATATTGATTTTAATGATAATAAATTTGGCTTAAAATTGATTATATCATGCTCTTTAAATTGAGTACGAATGTGGGATGTTCCCATAAAATGTGTTTTCTTTTCGGGATGTATTGAGGAGGAAGGAATTTAAAAATATGTATATCCATAAAAGAGAATGATGAATGGAACATGATAAATTATTTTAGATGACATATATATGATTTAGAATATGTAAATAAAAAATAATAGATAACTTTATTTTGGTAATGTTAAGGATAGAGCATCTAGAAGGAATAATGGAGGTTCAGGTAGAGTCCCTTATCTTAAATACAATGGTGTCCATTACATGATCTTAATGTAATGGATAACCAAATTAAATTCGTTAATAAATATTTCCAAAGTATCTTCAACATGAAACTGATATATTATAACCCTATTAAGTTTAATCAGGACATTTTTGATGTGTTAAAAGGTTCAATTTCATTGTTTGGAAGCGTTTGTTTCCATGGATTCCATGGTAGGTTTACTTATATGAATGTAAGTATATACATGTATGTTGATAATGGATGTACATAATTGATGTTAAATGTTATTTTTTAAAACTCATAATATTAAATGGTTATAAAATTTCTTTGATCATTTTGTTAAAATATGAATCATTGTAACCGACTTTAATGATGACTGTTTTGGTTAATATTCCATTTTTGATCACAAAGAACCCATTTTTATCTAAAAACTTATTATTACATATGAAAATTATTAAAAAACATTAAATTATAAATAATATATATTTTTTAGTTTGGTTCAACTATAAAAATGGTATCATGATCCATATTGGAGATTCTAAATGAAATTGAAAACCTGTCGACCTTGAATGTGATAAATTAATACATCATTTTAGGTGTCTTCATTTCAAATATAATAGGAGTATAAAGTAGAGATTATGATGAATTATTCCACTACCAAATCTAAATTTCAGTCCATTTAGGGTACTGGATTTATCATAACATTTTTATGAGTAGAGGTCATGAAATAGAAAGAAAGAAAGGAGCTTGAATAAAATTAATAGTAATGAAATTAGGAATTTTCCCCTACAATATATCATCCATGCGAACCTCTTCAGGGTAGAGTACTTGTTCTTTTGAAGTGACCAAGGGATTTTTTATGTGATAGAGTTTCATAGGTGGATATTTGAAACATATTTAATCTAGTAACAAGGCTTGAGAGGATTGATGTGAATAGGTATGGGTGCATGGTATTCGTAGTGGAGGAGATGATGGGTATCCCGTTATATTATTTGTTAGTTTAATGTTTTTGATAAACACTATGAATATTCCTGATTTTTTACCCAAATATACTAAACATATCATTTTAGTTTGATCCAATAGCCATTTACATAATCCATGATTGAAGCATAATGCAGAAATATTAGTTTTAGCATTTATCATAAATTATCATATTTTACTATTAATAATAAATTCATGTATTTGAGAAAAATCCCAAAAAATCACCTTAATGTTTTTTTGATGTGTATAGTATAAAAAATAACAGAATTTTTTCGAAATTATTTTCTAAATATGATAAATTTTATTTTTCATTAAATTCATAATTTACATGAAAAATACATATTTAATATTTAATATTTCTTTTCTAACAAATTGAAAAAATAATTATGGTCTATAAATATTATATTATAATAATAATAAATAAAAATATTATTTCAAATATACATTTTATAGAAAAAATTCATTTAAATTATTAAATTAATCCTTAATTTTTATTAAATATTTTTCACACCCCATAAATACCAACATTATGATATTGTCACCTATAAGATGGATAATTATTATTTATACTTTTATTGGTAAGGTTTCTATTTACATGGGTGATTAAATATTCATAAGAGTAATATTACTAATAATCATGGTAACATTACTATTAATAACGTTATTTTACTATTGACTACAATTTTTTTTTGAAACTCCAAACATCTTACTGAGCGCAACTAAGTATGAAGGATTTTTTGAAATTCAACTCACATAATAAGAAAAATTAGGTTTAATGGTCACATAGTATTGAGTAGTTCATTTAAGAATGATGTATCATTGGGTTTTAAAATATGACATTATGAGATTATATAATATGGAATTATTATATAAAGTGAATTTGTATTAATAAAACCATTGGTCGTTACACCTTGTGTATGATGGGGAAGAGACATGGGTAGTCATTGTATTTGTAACTGTAATTGGCGGTAACCTTCTGGATATAAACGATATGTTGTAGGAATCCATTTTTATTGGATCCAACATTATTCTTGTTTAGGGTCTTGAGTGTCTGGTATGCATTGTTTAATAGGAAACATCCCAATAAAAGGTTCTTTCTATCATACAATTATATATCACATGGTTGTTTTTAATTGATTATTTATCAGAAGATTTGTTATGATGTTGTATCACTTAGATTCACCTGATATGTTATTTCATGGATATATTTTTACATTATTTCCTCTTAATTCATGCTTTTTATTTATTATTTATATAACTTATACATGACTTATTTCTATTTTTATAATATGTAATGATTTTATGAAAACCCAAAGAGGAAAACGATTTACCAATGAATTGGATTTATTAAAATTCATTGTAAAATTTTTTTTCATAAAATATAGAACCATTGAATTATTTTTATTTTACCTCTAATGGAAACTACGGTGGTATCTTGCTAGTATTTGTGCTCACATAGCATATATCGATTTTGTTGGTTACAGATGTTTTATTCCTAGATCCATGAAAAGGGAAGGGCGTCTTTTAGTAAATCTATTTTCCTTTTGGTATTTTCCATCACCTCAATGTGGATTGGATGTGACTATTGGTCACATGGATATTTTTTTCTTGATTTATTCATAAATTATGATTTTTATGATTTTACACCAATTGTATGGATTTGGGTGTTTTGGTTTCTTTATCATTTTACTGTAGAGGTATGACTTGTTTTGTTGTATAAAATCCCTTGTTATATTTTCTAACTCACCTCTCCTTGTCACAGTTGGCTTAGATATAGGGTTTGGTTGAATCATGTATGTTTATTATAATTTGGTATCAGAGGAATGGATTAATCTGGAGTGTTTTAAAAATTACTGAGTTTGATTCAATGTATTTGGTATAGAGAGTTAAGATTGTCAGGATTCATATAAGAAGAGTGGATAAGATGACTGGGTATCTCACTTCTATGATAAAATATCAATTACCATGGGTGGTCATAGAATTTATTCAAGGTTTGAGACCTTAGGATTGGGTTCCTTTGAATTATATATATGATATGTTTTTTAATACACATATGCCATTTAGGAAATTTCATTCATTGGTAATAATTCCTAATTTCACTAAATTATTTCTCTTTTAAAAATATTAATTTGAATTCATATTTTATTCCTAATATTTTTCAAATATCATCATAATCTAATTGGTGATTATATTTTGTTTATTAAAAAATTCTTCTAAGAATAGATCTTAAAAATATGAAAAATATATCTACAAGATAGGTTCCGCAGGAGATTCGTCTAGTTGAAACTTCTTTGGTAGAATATGCTATCCACACAATCCATAATTTGTGTCGGGTGGGGGTATGGAACCTAGGTTATATGATAGATCATGGATTTAAGTTTACTAAGAAGAATACACCTATCATCCACGGTTAAAAAATAACATCGTACTCAAAAAGGGTCATGATTTTATTGAAAGGATCATAATCTTATTGAACAACCCTAATGACTCAAAGGTGGGGTTTTCCACATACGTTCGTGTCAGTCGAGAAAAAAATTACTGGAAAAAATTTTGAAAGCCATGTTTCATGATAAACATAACATGTAATCTTTCAAGAAAATAATTAATTAGTTTTTTTACCCCAATACATTATGTGAGGAAATTCCCCAGGAGTTTTTGACAATGTAGATATGGGAGAAAAATGTTCTGAATAATTCGGTCCAATTTTCTGAGATAGTGCTTCTAACATTAGACGATGTCACTAACGACAACCTAAAGGATTATATTTTTGAGTTAAGAAAGAGGATTTATATTTGATTGATTTTGATTCTCATGTTCCAATATACATTTGTTTAGGTAGTTGATAAATCATATTTTCTGGAGGGATACATAGTCGGGAAGATAGTTTTTAGTGGTGCTTCAGTTTGTGTAGTTGTTATCGAAGGGGTATCTTTGGGCATGAAAAGGATACATAAGGGTGGTAAGTTATCTAGATTATTAGTTTTAGGGGCTCCAACATGAAAGAATAATGTTTTTTGATATCATTATGTTAATTCTCTTCATTTCATTCCTAATTATATGATGGATGATAGGACTTCACATCGATGGGGATTATTGGTCCATTTGATACCATTATGTGATAGGATGTCTCATATAAGTATGGTACGATACAGTCTCACCTATTTTTGATTGGTCTGAATCGAGTATTCCATGGTTGGTGTGTAAAATCCTCAATATAAGGGGGATGTTCATATTTATATAATGAGACTTATTTATGTGAGTGAGTATGCACAAGATTAATTTTATGTAGGGAAAGAAAATATTAGAGATATCGTGTTTATTTAATATTCTATGGTCACATATTTGTTTGATACAGGTTATGAATATTTTATATATATTCATAATTTTTTGTGATGTTTTTTTTCATTTGAAATATATAGTGTACTTCTTGGAAAATAATTTGTTACTAGGAATGTTGTCTAAAATTGGTTTCAATTTTCCTGCATGATAGATGATTATTTGATGAATTTGAGGTCGAATGAGGCTTCTTGGTGATCAATATAGAAATTAAAATTTTGGTTATTATCATGGATTAGATGATCATTTGAAATAATTAGATATAATTTTATCTTATTCAAGTGCAACTCTTTTCTAGTGATGGGGTCTATCGGGGTTTTTTAGGGTGAGTGGGACATACAATCCGGAATGGGAAATCCTATAAATCTATATGATGGGGTAGTCTCATGGATGTTTTTTTTTATTTTTTTCGTAATTCAATTTCCCCTTATTTGGGAGGTCTACATTTTGAATTTTTATTGTGTATACTGAGGTATTTCTGATTTTTTATTTTTTTATCTACCACTATAAAGAGAGGTCAAGTTAACTATATAACTTCTCTTTGGTATAATGATAATTTATATTTCATACTATCTAATAGAACCTAATATGTTGGTGGAAATTTATGCCAATATTAAGGATGTTGAGGCTAAAGAAACTTTTCAACCAAGAAAATCATCATGTTCTTCATTTATCCTCTTTTCTAAGAATGAATGTGGGAGTCTCATAAAGTGAATTTACTATCAAAATTTAAAATGCGGGGCCATTTAAAAAACATTTTACAAGGATTGATGAAATTTTTTATCATCTTATAGGGGAATTTTTGTTTTAAAATATTGATATGTAGTTCGGTTACCACCAGTTGAGGGTCTGAGAATAGGAAATTCCTAAAGAATAATTCAATATCCTTTGAAGGAATTTTGAGTTTTTGGTTTTATCATTTAGTCTATCTAATGGTCATATAGTTTATAAGTCATTAATGAAAAAAAAAACTATATGATTACTGTAATATTTTTTTTGTTTCCATTGATGATTTATTGGTGTACTTAAATTCACGAGAGGATTGTGGGGAAACTTTAGATATCATTATCTGAACATTGAATGAATATCACATTTATGTCACACTTCCCAAATGTGAGTTTTCTATTTTTGTAGTGATATTTATGTGAATATTATATTTTATATGGAAAACTAATTTATCATAAAAATATATTGGAATTTATGTCATTAGAATAGCAATGAAATGTGATTAAGATATGAAGATTCTTGGGTTTGGCTGGTTTTTTTAGATGGTTTTTTCATGAATTATACAAGAATAAATCTATGATTAAAGTTTTAACCTTTTTTTTTGTAATGATTGAGTGGAATTTCCATTGTTAGAGATATTTCCTGGAACTAGGGATAAGGGCGACATCAGCACAAGTTTTGAATCCTCCAAAACATGGTTTGGTTTATTATTTTTTCTATGATGCTTCTAAAATATTTTTCGGATTTATATTGATGCATGGGAAATAGGTGGTGTCCAATTGATTACACTAGTTATTCCCACATTAGAATAAATACCCTACCCATGATATTGTGTTAGAAGTAGTTATGCATGTACTTAAAATGATTCATCACAATATCATTGGGGAGAAGTATATATTGTATTATGATGATAAGAGCCTAAAATATGTTTTTTGTTAGAGGGATCTGAACATGTGATTCAGACATTTTGTAGAGTATTATCATAATTTCGATTTTGATATTTCAAGAACCCTTCGGAATGGGAATGTGGTTGCAGAGGCTTTGAGTAGAATTTTATAGTGGAAATCTGTGAAGTAATCAGTTAAACAGTGGTCTTGGGTATGTTTATATACAGATATTACATTAGTAGGGTTAGAGATTGGTGGATATATGTTCATTTATAAGATGAAAAAGATTCTTATTTTTATAGGAAGGTTTAAGTTGAGAATTTGTGGACAGTGTGTGCGAATGGATTAGTGAAATTCATTACAATAGGGAGACACAATGTTTGTGGTATTGGTCTCATAGTGGATATTTTTTCATCCATAGTAGGCTGGTTGTTCTTATTTCCATAATGAAAGAGTTGTTAGATAGTGGACACCAGTATTATTGGTCCATGAACTAGGGTGCTAACATTTTTTTCATGACTTCATACATCTGTATTGTATTTCTAGAATGACATACCTAATTATGGATTTTGTATCATGGTGTCATACTTGTCAGAGAATTAAGGTAATACATTGGGGTCCTTTGGGTTTTTTGTAGGACCTACCCATTATAGTATGGAATGGTGATGAAATTTCATTCGATATAAATGTTGATTTTACATGGAATTATAATGTAAAGGATGTGATTTTGGTGATCATGGATTGACTAAAAAACTAGTGAATTTTCTCCCTATTACAGAGATGAAGAAGTTGGAATAGCTCAAGTACTTGTATGTTTAGTATATTGTGAGACATAATTGGGTATCCTATACAGTTGTTTATAAAAGGGTCCTGAGGTTCAGGTCTATGTTATAAAATGGTTTGCAAGAGGTGATGGGTTCCAAGAGAATATTGGGCATGAATTATCATTAGCTTATTCATGTAAGAACATAGATGGATATCAAGGATAATGGGGATATTCATCAGAATTGTAAGGTTTATTTATTAGAATCTTATGAAAAGAAGTCTTCTATGGTTTTGTATTCTTATAACATGTGTTATCAAGAATCTATTATGATTTATCTCTATGAATATTCCTATAGTTGGCCATGTAGATCTCCTTTTTTTTTGGGAAATATTTCAAGATATTGTGATAATTGGGGTATGTCATTATTAGGATAGGACATATATGGCGTATTTTATCTAGAGAAAATTAATGACAATAAAGAGTAATCATAAATATTATACAGTCTAAAATAAGCGTTCTCTAGAGTTTTATTATGGTGATCATTTATTTTAGCTTTTCACCTCAATTGGTACATCATTTCTTGGGTAAGCACTGTATGTTGGAAGCAAGTATATTGATCCTTGTTGAAACCATTCATCCACTATAGTGGGTGTCTAATAGATTTAATGATAGTTATAGTTTGAATTATATCCATGATGTTTTTCATGTTTCCCCATTGATGTGTGATATAACAAAAATTTCCCATGTGACTAAATATGAGGATATTGATCTTCAGACTCACACAACATTGGTTGAAGATCCATTTCAGATTATAGACCGTCGAGAGAATTTACAACACATAAAAAGGAGTCATGTGGTCTGGGTACTATGAGTGTGTGGATGATAATTTAAAGATATGTGGTAGATGTAATTATTGAGAAGGAAGTAGTGGCATTAAAATTTTGTGAGTCAAGGAATCTGATGGATTTCTAGGGGATGAAATCAATTATGATGGGGATATTATTACACCCCATTATGATTTTATAGTTCTTCATGATTTTTTCATTTTGTATCATCATTATTTGGTTGTGTTTGCAGACTTCTATCATTAGAGATAATTTCAAGGGAAAATGACCTATAGTTGAGGGATTTATTTTTGTTTGAATTAATTGAGTCTAAGTATAAACA
The DNA here is from genome assembly GCA_963277665.1 of Viscum album. Classification (NCBI taxonomy): domain Eukaryota; kingdom Viridiplantae; phylum Streptophyta; class Magnoliopsida; order Santalales; family Viscaceae; genus Viscum; species Viscum album. The sequence goes on from OY728147.1 coordinate 1,409,202,595, forward strand.
TGACAGAGCCTTATTGGTTTTCATCTGATGATCATTGAATGAATATAGTTGGGTCTCTATGTTTTTCGGCCAAAATAAAAACAATTTGTAGTCTTTTCGGATATTACGTTTCATGTATAGGTATTAAAACTCATGAAGTTTTCTCCAATATACTTCCATGAAATAGGTGTTGGGTGTAAAGTGTATATACATCATGTACTGGGTTCGTTTTGATTATTATCAAAATATGCTATATTAAAAAGGTGACCATTTTTTAGTGATCTATAGATTCATTGATTACATGATGTGAAATGGGATTTCACACAATATAATATATTTGTGTTTGGAAGTTATAGTTTTGAAAAGATGAATTCTCATTTCATTTATTTTCAACCCGTCTCTTTATCAAAGTAAAATTTACTGGGGTAATTTTTTAGACCTCTAACCCTTATGGATCATTTCATTTAATGATTGATCACTATTACAGATGTGGTGTGTTTCTATGGGTAATAATTCCTTCATTATTTCTTTCCACTGCTCTCCACTTCTGTGATGGATATGGTTTTGCTATAGATATATCATTAGATATTGGTTTCTATTGATCCCATTCATATTCTTGTATTTCCTTGTCTTCTAATGGTTGTTCTCATGTTTTCAATCAATATGGAGTATGGAATGTAGTTTTATTCCATTATTAGGTAGGTTGGTCTATTCAATGATTTTATTTAATGATTTTATTATCGTTTTCCATAAATTTGGTTGGGTTTTTCATTAAATCGATGTGATATGTGGTAAAAAATAGTTTCTTAGAAATAAAATTGTTTTTAGAAATGGGTTTTCTTCGAAAATGGATTTCAATGATTCCAAAATGGATTTTCACACACCGAATTAGAAATAATTATGCAAGATAATTAAATATGTGCATGATTTTGAAAATTTATTATGACAATAGAAACATTAGGAAACTTGAGTAAGCCTAGAATGAGATATGAGTTTGGATTAGTGTGTGTGGAACCACGATGAGGTAACCATTTGGATATCATTAGACTATTGAATTAATAAATATTATTTAGATACAATGTTATACCTATTTAGGATGTAGAGGGTCTAGTAGTCATTGTCCAATAGGATAGGGCATAATACGAGGTGCTTTTTCATTTATGGTAATTTCTCGGATGGTTTATTTTATTATGGATTTATGATCAACAGTTTTAATATGAGGTTTTATCACATAGCTTCACATTATATATTATTTCATGGATATGAATTTACATTATCATATCTGGAATCATGGTTACCATTTACTATTTATATCACTTCTACTTGTCATATATATTTTTTGTTTTATAATATCAAGTAATTTAATGAAAATCCAAAGGGGAAGATGATTTAAAAATGAATTAAATTTATAAAAATGATCCATAAAACAAATTTTAAAGGTTATAATAACTTAAATAATGTTATAAATCCTTTTATATAATCTATCGTGATATATTACTACGGTTTGGGATCAAACCCAAATTTTATCTTTGTGCAGTTGTAGATTTTGTATTGTAGGGGACAAAAAAATGGGAAGTGAATCATGTAGCATGTCAGCATATCCTCTGGTATTGTCCCTTCATGGCTGGGTGGTTTGATGGTGAATATTATTCCCATGGAGACTTTTTGGTCTTTTTTATTCATCCATTCATGTATTTCATATTTCAATTGGATTTTGTCAATCAGTTTGTATATTTTTTCACATAGTACTCTGGTTGTATGCCTTGATAAATTATATAGAAGGTATTTTTCTATTTTTTTGTGTCACCTCTCAATGTGATAGTTATCTCAAGTGTAGGTTTTAGTTACCTGGGCTAGTCTGTTACATGAATATTTCATTAAAAATAACATTTACTATTTTAATTATATACCAGTTATTATGTGATTTAGAATTTCGTAATATCATTTATACATTAACTTACAGACCAACAAGTAACATTTTAATGTTATTATTAAATGTCAAGTAAAAAAAACATTTAAATTTAATTAAAATATTACTTAATTTATTTTCAATCTCACATAAATCATTTTCCATTTCCAAAAATCTCTTACTGAATCCCTCCTATATCAAAATATTATTCCTCCCTTCAACCTATTTTCAAAAAACCCCTTAATTTCATTTTAATAAAAACTATAATTTTCCACAAATACATTTAAATGTTATATTTAATCATATATATTTAAAATAAATTAATTTTAATTGATACAATAAATTTAAAAACATATAAATAGTCCTATAAATTTTGAAAACAAAAATAATTTTTTAACAAACAGACAACAATACAAAATTCAGAAAATAGTACAAATGTAACACCCAGAGATTTTATGAGAATTATTATTTATAATTTCATTGATGTATTCTATTATACTATACAACAAGATTAGCTTGTACTATATGAAACACCATATTATCTTGTAGTATATGTAACACTATTCATGGCTCGTGTTAAACACAATTTCAAGTTCGTTTTGTGAAAATTATTCTTCACAACAATAAGTATAGATTTTTTTAATGTATAAATGAAATAAGATTTGATTATGTTATACGCAACACCAAAGGGAGCTTTCTCTACACGTAGCCCTGACTTGGCTTGCATTACATGCAATCATGAACTTCTTCGATAGCGTGTGTAGTACCAAATACCGAGTTCCACTAAACGAGCTATTATTATGAACTAGTCGTTATGAATAGTAAAACCCACTTTTTGAAATTATATAAATTGTTTCATTCAAAATTGAATTCATTTTTGGATTCGGAATATCGAAATTAGACTAGGGTGAATTTTTGGTATTTTTCTAAAAACATACAATTTTTGAGAAATAGTGAAAACACTAGGTTACTATTTATAAACCAACTTTTTAGTTAAATAATTATTTATTTTATTTAAATTTATTTTATGTAAAAATTGATACATAATACCTATATGAGTTCAATATGATTTATTTGAGTCATTTTATAATAATTTTAGATATATAAAAATTTTATTGATCTTTTCACCGTCTTTTACCCACCTCCTATGAGAATTTGAAAATTTACATAAAACTTAATTTTACAGCTTATTTTAGTGGAATTTGAAAATTTAGAGAGACACGGTTAATATCAAGGAGTAAAATCAGGTTCAATATGATAAAAATAAATTTTAGGGAATATTAAGTTTTAAATTTTATTTACTACGGTTATAAGTAAATATGGTAATTAAGGGTAAAAATGATTTTATTATTACCCTAACACATGTCCTAATTCTAGTGGATAAAGTCAATTGGACCAAAAACATCCTTAGAAATAAAATATTTTCTTTTAGATCCACTTGGATTAGATTATGACATTTATTTTTATTTTATTCAAAGAAGAGTTGAAAGAGTTAAAATCAAAGTTTAATAAGTAAAACATTTTTAATATAGGGTTATACATTATATAAATTCTACTATAAATATTCATTATAAATATAAAAAGCTTTTATACATAATGGAAGTTTATTAATAATTTTTAGACATTAAATTTGTTAATTTATTTTTAACACAATGATGATGCAGTAATTACCTTATTAATGAAATATTAACATAATTGATGATATAAATACCCAAATAAATGAAATTTGAGACTTATTAGGGATCCCAATAATTTTATAGGATAATGTGACATGTTAGTATTTATTTAATTAATTTTTTTCGAACAAATAATTATGTTATAATTTTCACAAAAATCAATCACCAAATGGTTTCAAAATTTATATAAAATAGTTTTTAAACTAAATATTATATTATTTTTTTGTTATTATATTCCTAAAAATAAAAGGTTCTAAAAAATTACATAGATAACGTTATTTATATTAATAATGAACCACTTGGGGTTCTTTTGGATTGTTATAGTAAGTTTATTAACCATATCGAGTAAGAAAACAAGAAGACATGGTAAAAGTTAAATTATTTAACTTAGAGATAAATCTAAATGATAAGGTTTAAATAGTAACCTAAACTTGTCTAAAACCTATTGGATGAGAGGATCTCGACCCATACCCTCTTTATCTTTGAAATAAATCAATTTTAATCAATTATAAACTTAATATGACTTTATTAAAAAATAGTATTTTATGTTTTTTCTAAGGTGCCCCTCTCCTCCCTTATGAAAGGGATCCTCCTACCTCTTCACTTTACACAATTTTCAGCTTTAAATCTCATACAACTGCAGAAAATATCCTTTCTTAACATCCCTAGGAAAATTATAGAGGTTATGGTCTCCCCAAAAGACCAATTCTAGTTCCTTAAAGGAAAGCATAAAAGTGGTGTGTCGAAGAAGAGGTAATCTCTTCTACCGATTCTTTCAAGTTTTCATTCTTCTTCAAATTATTCTTCTCTATATTTTTCATTATAAAGTAATAAAATAAGTATCAATAATATACTGATATGTTATTATAAATACGAAACAAACCCTTTAATCCTTCTTACCATCCTATGGGAAACGAAATCACCGCGCGTGCGTACGTATGGAATACTGTCTCCACACTGTGGTGACATCTTTTTTTCCACCACCACCTTACTTGGATGGGAATAATGGTGTAAAGAATAACTATATAAGGATATTATAACATCATACTGATTCTGAGATATTATATCATCCAATATAATTCAATTCAATAATTATGGGAACAATATCATCGCTCGTGAGTACGTACGGATTACCGTCTCCAAGACGCGATGAGATTCCTTCTCCATGTTAACCATTCAAGAATGATTATAAAGTATATATAATAAATAATAACGAAATATATGACATGATAAAGCTAATTTATTTATATATATGTGTGTTTGTGTATTTCATTTACTTACTCCCATTCAAGTCAATAAGGAAATGAAAAAAACGTTCATGCGTTCGTACGGCCTACCATCTCCATGGACGGTGTATTTCATATCATTTATCTATCTATTATATATATATATTGAATATATATGATATATAAATCCTGATTTAAATTATAGAATTAATTAAATCATTATATACGTAATAATAATATCATGAACAACAAGTCCAAACACGTACGATAAATAAAACAATTTTACCCATAATGCTGCTTTAACATGGAATTTATGAATGAAAGGGTAATATAAAGTAATAAGTGAACCATATATGATATCATAACAATTAATGTGATTCTTTAATAGTTCAATGAAATTATTTAAATCATTATACAGGAGGTTCAGATACTTATGAAGCATATCGGACCTAAAGGAAGGGATAATTATTCCAATCTTGTTCTTATCTGAGATTATTTATTAATAAGTACATACTAGGGTAATTGTTATCATCCATTTCCATGTTTTATAAAAGTTTTTTTATGTATGTTTAATTTCATTTTACCCATTTTTTAATTTTACCACATGTTTTGAAATGAATATTTCTTTTGTTTACCATACGAGGAACTTTTTGACTTTTCTGACAGAAGTATGAAGAGAATATTTTTTAACTTATACTACATGAATGGATTTTTACGATTTCATAAAGCCTTATTTTCATGAATTTTACAGTACAATATTTCTTGATAATTTTCATCAAGATCATTTTCTTTTAAAATTCCACTTTATTTTGTAAAAAGAAAACGATTTTGAAGAAAAAAGTATATTTTCCTCTAGAATTAATTTCAAGTGTTTTGTCAGAAATATTTTCCATCTAAGATGACATTATGATTATGTTTAAAGTATAATGTATCTATCATTTACATGGTTTCACTCTTCATATGATAAAATGATATCCATTTGTTTTATATGGATTATGTTATAATGGGATGATGTTTACGAAACCCACTTTATTCTTTCGATTATGATGAATGATTTATGTTTATGTTATGGTACAAGTAAGAATGATTTCCTTATGAGATGGGTGGGACCTATATATCCCTCCAATGAACTGGGTAATTATTTATATCTCATGAGAAAGACATGGCCGGTATGGAAAGTTAATCCAGTTAAGTGATACAAGAATGGAACGAGGAGTGAACTCAATTCAAAAAGAGACTTTGTCCACTAAGATGGTCATGACAGCAATGCCTTGGCTATAATGGAAATCATATCATGTACTTAATATTTTTTCCACAATTAGAAGTTTTATTTCAAAGATATTTTATCATGATTGATGTTACAATATGATCTATGCCTTATGTACTGCCATGTTTTATGTCATTGATCAAGATTTTGTTGTTTAAAAATTATGTTCATGTTTTTATGTTCAAATGTATATGGTTTGTTTTATTTTCAACATGTTTACCCATGATGATAATTTGATCTCACCCTTTATATGTTTTCTTTTACCCAGGATATAAAGAATTGTTTTAGGTAAGAAAAAAAATGGAAGATATTTATGGGAGATGTTGAATATCATTCACCATAATTGGAAGATTATGTTCTGAGTTTCCAAAAACAGTAAACTGTTACGATCCTTTGGTGTATGTTTTTGTTATGTATTAAGTATTCTGAAAAATTAATGTAATTTCCATGTACGTCATGATTTGGAACTATATAGTTGGTATTAGAGGAATGGTTTAGTTAACCTTTAGAAACTAGGATGTGAAAACTTTAGTGAGATCCCTAGAGATATTTCTAAGGTATGTCTAGGGATGTCCCTAAGGTTAAGTATAAGTATAGGTTATAATACTAGAATTATGGTAAAAATCATAGAATTAATCCTAATATGTTATATATTGAAGGTACTCCCCCTTTATTATGTTGTTTTTTCTAGCATGATTTTTTCCTCTCACACTATTCTTTTTGAGTTTTAGACGATGGGAGGAACCCGAAGGAACCATGTTGATCAATGTAATGGAAAATTCAATGATTTTCCTCCTGAACAAACCAATTTTATGGGAGATGGAGTGAAAAATCTTATTTCTATACTTACATAAGCTATGAATCATTCTGTACATCAAAATGAGCAGAGAAGGGAACAATATTCTATTGAGTCATTCATGAGGAAACATCCACCTTCTTTCAGTGGGTCTTCTGATCCACTTGTTACTGAAAAATGGATCAGTACCATTGAAATGATATTTTCTATAATTCTCTGTTCATAACATGAAAAAGTTGTTCTGGCTACTAACCATTTTGAAGGTGAAGCAGATCAATGGTGGACTCTAATTAAGAATACAAGGTCCTAGGATGAAATTGAATCCATGGAATAGAACGAGTTTAAGAACATGTTTTTTCAATAAGTACGTCCCACGTATTCTTCAAACAATGATGGAGATGGAGTTCCATGAGCTTAAGCAAAAGGATGATGAATCTGTTGGTATATATGAAGAAAATTTTACAAGGCTAGAAAGGTATGAATCTGGCTTTATAATCCAACCTGAATGTAAAGTTGATCAATTATTCAGTGGGTTAAAACAAATTATTCGAAGGGTATTAGCTATAAGATACTTCAATAGCTATGAAGAAATTTTGTGTTATGCTATCAAGGTAGAAATAGAAGTCGGTGTTACATATCTATCTCTTGGTTTTGACAAGAAACAAAAGATAGAGTTCAAGGTGAAATCATAGAATAATGGTGAAAAGAATATGGATGTTTCTTTATGCTCAATTTTTGGAAAAAAGCATGGTGGAGATTTCCTAAAAGGTACTAGAAAATGTTTTATGTGTGGAAAAGAAGCACATCGGGAAGTTGAGTGTCGATGTAATGGGAAAAAGGTAGCTAATGATGCGAATAGGGAAAAGACTACAGTGAACTCTCCACAAACACTTCAATGCTTTGAGTGCATGGAAATGGGGCATTATGCTAATAAATTCCCTAATCCAAGGGTTAATTATGATCAACATGAGAAACCACTTAAGGAAATGGACAAAGGGAAGTTGCATGCGATCGCTATTGGCGATGTTGAATATGAAAACAATGTGGTGAAATGATTAAGTGTTTATGTAATGGGATTCCAAAATAATGTTGTATATAGTATCGTAGAATATTGTAATATTTATGTATTAGTGATTGAAATATTTTTGGAAAGAAGATGATATGCACATAATGAAGGGATAAACAGAAAATCATATGTTTTATAGTATTCATAAGCTCATGACTAATATAAGGACCAAGTGATATCATGGTTTGAGTATAAGGAATTTTTGGGATTTTTGTATGTGAAAAGAGATAAATTTGGAAAGCATTCATGTTTTCACTAATGTTTTATGGTAATTTATGTTTCAAGAGAATACATTATTAAGATATTCACATGTTTGGAATGTGATCACCAAGATATATCTGGGATAAATTATGGTATTCACGTGCTTGTTAGGTGACCTTTCAAGTAATCATTTTCTTTATTCTATGAGATTGGACAGATGTATTTTGGATAAGACTAAAGATCAGAATGGATTAATTTGGACATCATATAGTAACATTTAAGTCTAGAACATTTTTTGATAATATTGAAGGGATGTTATAATAATGTAGTTTTAGGAAAAGGCAACCTGCAGGACGAGCGACAACCCGTCGCGTCAAACAAGACTGTGGTAATCGAACGCACAACCGAAGTGTGACAGGCCTTTATCGCCTACCACTGGCCTACATGAAGTCCCTGGTTAGTAGAAAATAGTTTTATTTTATTAAGAGGTATGATAGATGATGTATAAGTTCATTTTTGGAATCATATACAATTAACCTCACTATAGATGGACTTATGTATATTTGAAAACTTTTTCTAACCTTTTGTTTGAGATAGAAGGAATTACACATAATTCTATCACACGATCTGCTAACACATCAAGAATTTAAAATTCAACTTCATTTATTTAAGAGGTAAAGTGGAAATTGTTCATGGCATGAACAACGATGAGATTATACAGAATTAAATTAAGTATTTCTTTTAATTAAAATTCTTCAACTTTAGGGAAAGGAACTTGAAAACCAAAAATGTTGTCCCAGTGCTCTTATATCCAATTAATCAGATGGTACCTTATATCATAAAAAATTTATGGCATTGTGATTATTGGATTTTTCATAGCCATGTTCTCTACCACTCTACATCTGAACATGAGGGTTAGATTTCTCATCCATATCCATATTTTCACCTATGTTCTCATATGTGGAAGCACAATGATGAGTTAATTTTGGTAACCGTTACGTGTCATACTTTAGTTTCTAATGATACGTTTTCATATTCCTTTTTATGATGTGAGTTTCTATGAATAAAAATTTCAAGTAGTAAACCATTTATAACCCAGAAAAATTTCAAGGGTGAAATTCATTTTAAGGGCGGTAGAATGTAACACCCCGATATTTTTAGAGAATTATTCTATTTAATTTATTTGATAACTTATATTATACACTACACCAATTTTAACTTGTACTATACACAACACCTTATTAGCTTGCAGTATACATAAAAATATTCTTGGCTTGTGTTACACACAATTTCATGTTCGTTTTGTGGAAATTATTATACGCAACAATAAGTATTGATTTTTTTAAGGTATAAATAAAATAAATTTTGATTATGTTATATACAACACCAAAACAATCATTCAATACAAGCATCCCTGACTGGGATTGTAATTCATGCAACCAAGACCTTCTTCGATAGCGTGTGTAGTACGCAATACCGAGTTTCACTAAACGAGATATTATTATGAACTAGCCGTTATGAATAGTAATACCAACTTTTTGAAATTTTATAAATTTTATAATTCAAAATGGACTTCATTTTTGGATTTGGAATACTGAAATTAGCCTAGGGTGATTTTTTGGTATTTTTCTAAAAACATTCAATTTTTTATGAATAGTGAAAACACAGGGTTACTATTTGAAAATTGACTTTTTATTTAAATAATTATTTATTTTATTTAAATTTAATTTATGTTAGAATTAATACATAATACCTATATATGTTCAATATAATTCATTGGAGTCATTTTATATTAATTTTAGATATATTATAATTTTATTGAACTTTTCACCGTCTTTTATCCACCTCCTAGGAGAATTTGAAAATTTACATAAAACCTTATTTTACCATTTTTTTGAGTGTAATTTAAAAAATCTGAGTGGCATGGTTAATTTCAATGAGTAAAATTTTGTTCAATAAGATAAAAATAATTTTTTTTGAATAGTATCTTTTTAATTTTATTTACCACGGTTAAAAGTAAATAGAGTAATTAAGGGTAAAATGATATTATTATTACCCTAAAAAATGTCCTAAATCTATTGGATAAGTGTAATTAGACCAAAAAACAACCTTAGAAATAAAATATTACCATTTAGATCCACTTGGATTAGATTAGGACATTTATTATTATTTTATTGAAAAATGTCCTAATTCTATTGGATAAGTGTAATTAGACCAAAAAACAACCTTAGAAAAAAAATATTACCATTTAGATCCACTTGGATTAGATTAGGACATTTATTATTATTTTATTGAAAAAAGTGTTAAAAGAGTTAAAATCAAAGTTTAATAAGTGAACCATTTTTAATATAGGGATATACATAAGATAAATTAGACTATAAATATTCATTAGAAATATAAAGATATTTCCTACATAATTGTATTTTATTTATAATTTTTATACATTAAATAATCTTTTTTATGACACAATTAGGATGCAATAATTACCTTATTAATGAAATATTAACATAATTGATGTTTTAAATACCCAAATAAATCAAATTTGAGACTTTTTAGGAATTATAATAATAATCTAGGTTAATATGACATGTTATTATTGAATTAATTAGTTTTTTTTCGAACTAATCATGTTGTCCTATTTTTCACAAAAATCAATTACCAAATAGTGTCAAAATTGACATAAAATTGTTTTAAAAACAAATATTATATTTTTAATTGCCATTATATTCCTAAAAATCTAAGGTTCTTCTAAATGATTTATATAATGTTATTTAAATTAATAATTAACCACATGGGGTTTTATTGGATTGTAATAGTAATTTTATTATCCATATAGTCTAAGAAAACAACAAGACACTGTAAAAGTTAAATTATTTAACATAGAGTTAAATATAAATGATATGGTTAAAATATTAACCTAAACTTCTCTAAAACCTATTTTTTGAGATGATTTCGACCCATCCCCACTTTATCTTAGAAATAAATTTATTTGGAGCTATTATAAATGGAATATGACTTTATTATAAAATAATATTTTAAGTTTTTTCTAAGGTGCTCCTCTTTTCCCTTATAAAAGGGCACCTCCTCCCTCTTCTAATTACACAATTTTCAGCTTAAAATATCATCCAACTCCTTCCCATTTCCCTTTTAAACTTCCCTATAAACATTATAGTGGTTTTTTTCTCCTCAAAAGTCCAACTCTAGTGCCTTAAGTGGAAGCTTAAAAGAGGTGTGTCGAAGAAGAGGTAATCTCTTCTACCGATTCATTCATGTTTTCATTTTTCATCAACTTCTTCTTCATTAGTTGTTTCATTAAAAATTAATAACATCAGTTTCAATAATATACTTATATGTTATTATAAATATGTAACAACCGCATTTCACCTTCTATCCATCCTATGGAAAACGAAATCACTGTGTGTGTGTACGTACGGAATACCGTCTCCACGCCATGGTGTAATATTTATTTCCACCCCCACCTTATTTAGATGGGTATAATGGTGTAAATAATAACTATATATGGATATAATAACATCATAATGATTCTGAGATATTATATCATCCACTTTAATTCAATTAAATAATTATGGTAATGATATCATCGCTCGGGCATACGTACGGATTACCGTCTCCACGATGCGATGAGATTCCTTCTCCATGTTAACCATTCAAAAATGATTATGAAGTATATATAATAAATAATAACGAAATATATGACTTGATAAAGCCACTGGAATTAAGTATATATATATATATATATTTCATCTACTTACTCCCATTCAAGTCAATATGGAAAGGAAAACAACGTTCATGGATATGTACGGCCTACCGTTTCCCTAAACGGTGGATTTCATTTCATTTACCTATATTATATATATATATATATATATATCCTAAATATAAATGATATATAAATCATGATTTAAATTATATAATTAATTAAATAATGATATAATTAATGATAATATCATGAACATCAATTCCAAACACATACGATAAATAAAACAATTTTACCCAAAATGCTGCTTTAACATGGAATTTACAAATGAACGGGTAATATAAAGTCATAAGTGAACCATATACTATATCATAATAGTGAAAATGATTCTGTAATAAGTAAATTAAATTATTTAAATCATTATACAGGAGGTTCGGATACGTACGACGCATATCAGACCTAAGGTAAGGGATAATTATTCCAATCTCATTCTTATCAGAGACTATTAATTTATAAGTATTTACTGGTTTTATTGTTATCATCCATGTGCATGTTATCTAAAGTTTTTTATGTATTTTTAATGTCCTTTTACCCATTTTTTATTTTTACCACATGTTATGAAAGGAATATTTCTTTTATTTACCATACGATGAACTTTTTTACTTTTCTGGAAAAAGTACGAGGATAATGTTTTTTTTAACTTATATGGCATGAACGTATTTTTACGGTTTCATAAAAACTTATTTTCATGAATTTGTCTCTAAAATATGTCATGATTATTTTAAACAAAATTCTTTTTCTTTTAAAATTTTATTCCATTATGTATAAAGAAAACAGTTTTGAAGAAGAAATGATATTTTCCTCAAGAATTAATATAAAGTGTTTTGTCAAAACTATTTTCCATCAAAGATGACATTATGATTATGTTTCAAGTATAATGTCTCTATGATTTACATGGTTTCAGTTTTATTATGATAAAATGATATCCATTTGTTTTATATGGGGTATGTTATAATGGGATGATGTTTCTGAAACCCTTTTTATTCTTTGGGTTATGATGAATGATTTATGATTATGTTCTGGCACAAGTAAGAATGATTTCATTATAAGATAGGTGGGACCTATATATATCTCCAATGAATTGGGTAAATATTTATATCTCATGATATAGACATGGCTATAACGGTATGTTAATCCGGTTCAGTGATACAGGATTGGAATGAGGAGTGAACTCGATTCAAAAAGGGATTTTGTCCACCAAGATGGTCATGGCAGCAATGCCTTGGCTACTATTGAAATCATGTCATGTGATTAATATTGTCCCATAATTAAAAGTTTTATTTCCAAGCTATTTTATCTTTATTGATGTTCCATTATGATCTATGACTTATGTACTGCCATGTTTTATGTCATTGCTCATGATTTTGAGGTTTAAACATTATGTTCATGTTTTTATGTTCAAATGCATATGGTTTATTTTATTTTCAACATGCTTACCCATACTGGGAAGTTGAGCTAACCCTTTATATGTTTTCTTTTCCATAGGATATAAATAAAGGTTTTAGGTATGAAAAAATTGAAGATATTTATTGGAGATGTTTAATATCTTTCACCATGATGGGAAGATTATGTTCCGAGCATCCAAAAACACTAAACTATAACAATCCATTGGTGTCTGTTTTTTGTTATGTATTAAGTATTCTGAAAAAGTAATGTAATGCCCATTACGTCATGCTTTGGGTATCTACAACAAATAACTATGGAATTCCCTTAAGACACACTAGTTATTTGGATTAAGCTAGCCACATTCTTAGAATATCATGTGTTAGTCCTAAACCATCAGTTCGATGTCATTTTCCTACATTAAATAATTTTATACATGTGATACTTGTTCAAGTGAGGCCACTACAAAATGATAGATCAATCTGGCTTCCATCCCTCCAAAAATGTAATGAATTTAATTATTTATAAACAATCAATAATTTTTTTTAAATAATCATCATAAGAAAATATGTCGTGAAAATAAATAAATATTAAAAACCATGTCTTATATCCACCATCCCGTAGAAACACGAGGATCATAATTAGTATGATCTAGGGGTGCTCTCCCCATACCTACCTCCCATATTCTGGAACACTAATATCCATTTACCAGAACACACAAATAAAAAAGGTGACATAAAAAAATATCACCTTTAAATAAATATTGGGTTTATTCAATTTTATCATTATCCAAATAAATCCCTTTAACCATTGGATTCCCATTATGGTCGATGACTATGTGTGGTGAATTCTTGACTGCCACATCCTGGTGACAAGATCTGAATAAATCATACATAGTAAGTTTGAATGGTTAGTCATAATAAATAATTTAAAAAAATAATTGAATACGTCCAGGACCAATCTATATGGAATAGGTCCACTCTATAAGAGAAACAAATAAACAATAATATAAAGTCAGTAAAATAAATCAAAAAAGGAAAACAATTTTAGAATAAAATCAATATATCATCTCATCCATGAATTTTTTTTCTTACAATAATAGCCTTCTCTAGATTACCTGATTCATTGATTTACATAGTAAAATCCCCCAATACACATAAAAATGAATAGAAAAAGACTTATTTGGTCAATGTAATGATGGAATATATGTATGGCCACTGAAATACATCTATATAACCTTGAATGTCATCATATTGTACTTAATAATTAACGTTTCCCATGAAAAAGTAACAAGAACTAAAACTTGTATAGGAATGCTTTTTATAGCTGTGATAAAAGGGATCACTAGGCATTCCAAATGAAACCAAACACATATAATGTATATAAATAAATGATCCATTTTATATAATTTTTATATTCAGTATTAATAATACATTTTTATTACATAAATACATTAAAATATAATATCAATTTAGATTGATACATTTTATACGATTTAAATTAAATCATTAATATTTAATATACTCAATGTTCTAATACCCCATGTCAAAAACACCCATTTATTCATATCCACATTAAACATTGATAAAAAGAAATAAAAAAACATTTAAAATGAACACTATGAAAAAATGAAAGAATAATTTTACAAAAAACCACATGTAAGGATTATATAAAATATGATTTAAAATTTTAATGAAAATATGAGTTCGACATAATTAATATTTTAATTAAAAGTCACTATCGGATAGAACTTATTCATCTAAGGTTAGTGAGAAGCTAAGATCATCATATGAAATTATGAACAAACGACCAATCCTAATGTGAAAACAAAAAAATGATTTCATTCCATTACTGAGTTTTGTGGGGTATCCAACTAGGCTATAATCTCTTCATATAACCATTAAAAGAGTACATTCATTATCATGGTGGTGTGATTTCATCCATCATATGACATAACGACCATTATCTACATTATTCTTAGTCTGTATTGTTTTATGAAAAAATATAGGTTGTTAACACTAGTATTTATTCCATAGATAATTGAGTTCCCTTGTTCCTTTTCACATTTCAAAAATTTCACAATTAATTAAAAAGGTATATTTCATCATCCTATCAAAGAACATTTCATTTCTCCAATAAAGAGGAAATGTTTAAAATACTATAATGAGATAAAATAAATCTTCAAATATATCACAACATGAATTGATATAATAAAAAACCCTATAAATACATGAAAACTAATGTAAAACATAACTAATGACTTTTTATAAAATACTTTATAAATCTATTTTATTACGAAATTGTAGATCACGCTTTTTTACAAAATCTAAATACTTATGATTTCACATTCGGAATAACCATATACTTTTAAACAATAATTCACACACAGATATATATATATATATATATGTATATATATATATATATATATATTTCACTCATTCTAAAAATTAACATATCCTCATGGGAATATTTACGTATATATATATATAGGAATTATTTTCTAACCATAAAAGATAACCAAACAAAATTTAAAACGCCACATATTAACTTAAAATAACTCTTCATATATTTTATAAATTCATAGAATTTTTTGTGATACATGAAATTCAAATGAAAACAATATAAACAATTAAAAATTAATTTTTAAAACAAAATACAATTAAATATAACAAAATACATGAGTAAAATCTACATAGGAAATTATCATACATCAGTGTTGAAGGAAATGGCTAATAGTATAAGACTATATGTTATAATTAGGAATTGACATCACACATAAAGAAAATGAAATGAAACTTGGATTCCCTTTTATATTGGAGTATAATTACGTAAAAGAAATTCATTCCATATAAAAAAATGAATTAAAACTACTCGAAACTATGGATATAAAATTTAATGAATGTAACCAAGTGGAAACATGACTCTAATTGATAAAAACATGTCACATTTGATGAAATTTATCAAAATTGAATTAAAAAGATCAATATAATACAGATGAAAAATAAATTTGTAGAAATAAACTACCCCCATTTGTTTTAATTCTAGAATGTTATTCAACCAATATAAGGTAAATGATAAAAAGTAAAAAAATATATGAAAGGGGAGGGTGAGACCTTACCATCAAAAAATAGAATCAAATCCCATGAAAATTCCCCGTAATTGACATGAATAGAATAGGGAAGGAGGAAAGTGTATGTATATATATTCCCCTAGGTATCACATTGGGGATAATAGAATCATGTGAGAGGGGGTCATTTAAAATATATGAAGGGATTTTAAAATAATTAATTTCTCATTTTCATATGTTATAGATATCTTGCATGGTTGTTTAAGAGTTTACCAAATTGAATTCCAACATTTCACACTTTAATGAAAAAACATTTCACCTTTCATTACATTTTTGGATGGTTTAGAAATACAGGTTCCATCCATGTAAAATTGAAGTATCCAAATTGTAAATTTCAATTTAATTTTATGAAATTTTTTCTCTTATATATGGGGAAATTGTATGCCTAAAATGGAACATTAATTTTTTTTTAAAAAAATAACATGTTTATACAAATATTATTGAAAATTTTATAAAATAATTTTCTAAAGAGAATAACCATGGAAAACCCAGGGTTGGGGTGTGATAATTTTATTTTCATGGGGATTAAATCTCTAATATTCCCATGTTTGGGATTTCCTTTGAATATGTTCAACCATGTATTCAATGGAATATTTTTCTTTCATTTTAAATTACTTATATTTGAATGGGATTCCATCATTAAATTTCACATTTACAGTTATTGTTACATTAAAAATGATGATGGGGAACATATAGAACTCGATCCTAAGGGAAAATCAATTTCCACCTTTATATTTGTTTTCAATTCCATGTTTACATTAGAAGAAAAATTAATACCTCCCATTATTTGATATTAAAATCAATGGGATGAAATTTATTCACAACCATGGATATAATATGGAATGATTAAAATTTATTATTCTCCACCTAAAAGACCAAAACATTTCTAATGGAGGACCATATTATGAAACTCATTTAATTTAAAAAAACACTTCTCTTCAACATTATTATATATTCAACATTTTATTGACTCATTGAAACTATATTTGACAAAAGATTCATAAGAAATTCTCATAGAAATATTCCATTAACAAACCAACTCTAAATCTACATTGGTTATCCTATTGTCGAAAATAATAGTTAATTAGTTAGAAATATATTATTTATAATAATAAATCCATAATTTGATACCAAATTTGATTTTCTTTCACATTGGGCTAATGTAATAGATTTTATATAATATTAGGAGACCAAACCATCGCATGAATGACCATATCAAAAATATTTATTTGTAATAAATATTTTACTTTTTGTTTATATATTCACTCACACATGATAAGAAGATTTTATTGGTGATATAAAAGTGATGAGATAATGAAAATAACACATTATTAGTAAATATTTAAGGGGTTATGGGGATTTCAAAATTCAATATATTGACATAAAACCATAGAAACATCACACATTTTTAAATCTCCCCCACAAGAGATACTATCAATACTTCAAAATTATAATTTCCAATCATGTATGATACATTTTGAGATGTGTAACATCAAGTGATTAATAAATTCTAATTGATATATGACGAATATGGAATATAATACATTTTTTAAATTAAAAATATGCACATCTTTTATTTTCCATAAATCACCACCAATTTATTTTATAAATAATTCCCAGAAAATAACATATAAATATAATGTATAATTCCATTATTTCCTCTATGAGATCTATAGGTATGGTATTGTTTTCAATTTAGATTTAATGTGGATAGAGCTCATCACGATAACTTCACTTTTTAACTGCATAATTAATTCCTCTTTCAGAATAATGATTCTATTTTTATTTTAAACATTCATAATAGATACATCTATCTTATTTACCTTTTAAAAAAATAATATACCATGATTTATAGAATTTTTATTTCATTGTTTTTTTATAACTCATATTTTTAAATGTAAATAAATTTTGTGGTCCTAAACTCAAACATCAAATTTTTTTGTACTTTTTCATATTAGAATACATTTCAATCCAAAAGCTAACAATCTTATTCTCATTGTTTCTTAATTTTATATAAAAATAATAATACATAAAACAACAACATGTCTTCCGTATATGTTTGCTCCCCAGAATTAATTTACATATTTTAGGTCACCAACTTTGGGTTCACATTTATACACTCTACATTATAAATAACATTCTTATTTAACTATGTATTGCATTGATTAAAGGTAACGCCCCGACCCCAGTTACCTAGAGTCGGTGCATTATTACATAAGATTGGCATGATCACGAGTTGTAAAATCCCAAAAGACTGATCAGTTTAGTGGACTTGGAAGTACTAGATACATTCATAAGATTTACATTACATCATGAAATAAAAACAACGACTAAATTTTTCCCCCTTGACACACATATATAATTATCCTATCCTAGCAGGTCAACTATAAAATAATTTTTCACATCCTGGAAAAAATAAAACATTGAAAGGGGTGAGTTCGGATGCTCAGTAAGGATAAATATTTAGTAAAAGCTTTCATAAATTATCATAAAAAATTAAGGAAACATATAAGAGTAATGAATAATTATTTTAAACATAAACCTCTACATTAAATGGCCAATATAAATCAAATAATTATATTTAATTATTCACATGGATATTCAACTATTCTAATAGTCACATTCAACATCAATAGCCAATTTAATAGGGATGGAATGCATAATACCAGACATCATAACCACATAGTCAATGCCTTGATCCAAGACTACAAAAAAAATTTCAAGGCATTGTTCAAAGACACTAGATTGTCTAATGAAACCTACCAATGCATATAAGAGCTACAATGCACTCCACCATCATAATGAAGACCAACTCATTCCAAATATTAAAAGAATTAATCATAACATAAATATTAGTATTAAAACTAATATACGAAATGTCAATACTTTTTCTATAAACCATGAATGGTATAAAAATAAAACATCCATAGTAAAAAATATCACAAAACCTATAATACAATATGTAATATTTCTATCATAATAAATCTACATCGATCAAGAAAAATATCCCGTAAAGGATTTTGACAGAGTTGAAAATGATCTGTAAAAATCATTGAGAGAAATATCCATTTTTCATGAAATCATTTGAAAGTCACATTATTTATAAAGGATTTCATTTAAGAGATAGTTTTTAATCAAATTGTCCCATACCACTTTCAATCTTTTGAAAATAATTAACATTTTAAAATATTCATGTCCATATAAATAAATCCTTAAAACCATTATAAAAAATAGACATTAATGAGAACGATTTAGAAGAATAAATCATTAAAACATTTAAAATGATGTTTTAATAAAAACTTCCCATTAAAAATAATACCTCTGAAAACATTTTTATTAAACATTGACATGGATTATATATATATCCATGTAGATAATTCGTAAAAACAACCTCGGTTAACAAAGAGATTGTAAAATTAACCCCTACCTTGTAATTTTCCTACGTCGATGGTATGTTAATCTCCATTATAATAGTTAATACATTGTTATTTAATTATAAAAGAATAATATACCTAAATAGGATATCATATATAATCTTAGAATATTTAATTATTAATAATATTTTAGTAGTTTCATCATTTCAGGTGTTAACTAATTCATTTTCCTTTATATGCTTGGTTACATAAGCCTTGTTTTTTATGGATAGGATGTATTTGATTCATATAAATAATTTTATTATATTTATAAACATTAATTTTAACCATAAAATGAAAATTATTCTTGAATAATCAAAATGGAAAATGTATCTCATTGCGTTTGTGGATACAGTAATCCGTACGTACACAGGAGAAAAAATATCATTATATTCATGGTGAAATACTATGTAATTGGATGGTATATCATATATAAGAATAATTAACATGTTATATTTATTATTTAAATTGGTTATACTCATTATTTAACCCATCCAAATAATGATGTGTTTGAATAACAATTTACACCATGATGTGGAGACTATAAGTCATACATATGAACTTATGGTTTCATTGTAAATAATAGGATAGATAGAATAAAGAATATGGTTGTACCATATTTATAATAACATCAAATTATGTATAAGGTACTTGATTTATTATTTTTGTATGGGAACAACAAAGAAAGAGGAAGTGGAATAGGAAAAGAACATGAAAGAGGTGATGAAATATTTACATCTTTTTCGGGTTCTTCCTTTTGATTTGATAAAAAGGGATCCATAGTTTGGTATTTTGACAAAAAGAAGGCCTCTAGGATGACATGAGTAATTTTGGTAGGATATGTGTCCAGGGTTTCACCGAGACAAATGTATTTGGTGGTGTGAAATTAAGAGAATCGAAAGTATCCTTTTATAAGAGAGGTGAGTATGAAATATTATTGTACAATAAAACCATTTTCGGTTCCTAATGTCTCAAAAATTATTTATTTCTTGGATAAGGTGGGGATGAGTCTAAAACCTCTCAAAAAACTGGTTTTTAACATGTTTAGGTCACCATAGAAACCTTATCTTTTAGATTTAACTCATAGTTAAAGAGATTGACATTTAACATGTCTCTTTGTATTTTTATATTATATGGTTAATAAACATACTATAAAAAGATAAGGGAATCCCAAGTAGTTCATTAATAATATATATAACCTTATCTGTTTCCTTTGGAAAAACCTTAGATTTTTTGGAATATTAAATTAATTAATAATATAGTATTTATTTTAAAAACTCAATTATATTAATTTTCACAGTATTAATTATTTTGTTTTTTTGAAAATCATAACATCATGATTAATTCAAAAAAAATAATTTGATCAACTTTAAAATTTCATATTAAAATTGAAAATTATTTTAATTCATTAAAAGTATCAAAATACACATATTTGTGTATTTATAATATCAATTTTTTTAATCATTCATTAATAAGGTATTTAATTCACCATCAATGAGTCATAAATAAATTAAATTATTTAAGGTCTAAATTTTTTAAATAAAATACCATTATGTAAGAAATATTTTTACCTTTCTAATGAATATATATAGTCTAATTTTTCTTATGTATAACCCTATATTAAAAATGGTTTAGTTATTAAATTTTGTGTTTAAAACTTTTAACTCTTCTTTAAATAAAATAATAATAAATGTTCTAATCTAATTCAAATTGACCAAAAGGATCTTATTTTAATTATAAGGTTATGTTTTATCAGATTACACTTATATAAAAGAATTATTACATTTTTTAGGGTAATTATAATATCATTTTTACACTTAATTACCCTATTTACTTTTAACTATGGTAAATAAAAGTCAAAAGTATCTATTCATTAAAAATTATTTCCATCTTATTGAACCACATTTTACATACTAATGTCAATGGTGTCTCCAATATATTATATATTCAACTCATAGATTCGGGAACATTAGGTTTTATGCCAATTTTTAAATGCTCCCAAATGGTGGGTAAAAGACGGTAAAAAGATTGATAAAATTTTATATAGCTATACATATTATAAAATAACTCCAATGAATTAAATTGAACATATATAGGTTTTATTTATCTATTTTTACAAAAAATAAATTAAAATAAAATAACTATTTATTTAAATAAAATTTTACTTTTAAACAATAACGTAGTGATTTTCAGTATTTATCAAAAATTGAATGTTCCAAAAAAATACAAAAAATTCACCATAATATAATTTTGGTATTCTGAATCCAAAAATGAAGAACATTTTGAAAAATAAAATTTATGAAATTTCAAAAAAGTGGGTATTTCTATTCAAAATGGATTGTTCGATTGGTCTTGGTGTGTTAAAACTCCTTATTTTTTACAATGCAAGCTACTGCATTATTCAAAGGGAAATGTATAGTGGAAGCATGGGGTGTTACATTTTACCCTCCTTAAAATAATTTCGTCCATGAAATTTCTAAAATATTACTACAGAAAAATATTAGGTTTGTTCTTCATCATAAGTTCCTCAGGTTCTCACATTGCCTCTTCCATCATATGGTTTATGCATAGAACAATCACTAGACGAGTCATCTGGTTTCGCAACACTTGTTCTCTAGTATCAAGAATTCTGATAGGATCTTCATAAGAATATAGATCAGGTTGATGTTTTAATTCTTCATATGTGAGTACATGCATTGGGTCAGGAATGTATTTTCTCAACAGTGGTACGTGGAACACATCATGAACTTTGGAGAGACATGGAGGAATTGATAAATGATAACCTAAAACTCTGATACGTTTCTGAATTTTGAAAGGTGCGATGTACCTGGGACTCAATTTACCATTCTTACCAAAACATATAACACCCTTCCTTTGAGATACCATCAAGAAAGCATGATATCCTACATGAAATTACAAATCCTTCCTTTAGTTATCGACATATCTCTTTTTCCTACTTTGGGCCGTTTTGATGTGTGTTGGGATAACCTTCAACTTTTACATTGTTTCCTCAACAAGTTATGGGACTACGAGTTTACATTCACCATTATCATCCTAATAAGTTATTGTGCGATATCTATTTCTATATAATTCTTCATAGGGTGCCATCAGAATACTTGAATTGAATCTATTGTTATAGGAAAATTCTACCAGAGGTAAATACTGATCACACATACCTTGTAAGTCATGTGAGAAAGATCTCAACATGTCCTATAAAGTTTGAATAGTCTGATATGATTGTCCATCGGTTTGAGGGTCGATGGTCATGCTCAAATGAAGTTCTGTATCTAGGGCCTTCTATAGACATTTCAAGAATAATCATGTAAAACAAAGATCACAATTAGATAAAATCGATAGAGGTACTCCATGATTACTTAAAACATCATTAATATATTGTATTAGTAGATGTTCATGTGGTAAATCTTATCTTATAGAAAGAAAATGTGTTGATTTGGTAAGATGATAAATATGGCCCATATTTCATCATTCTTTCTAATAGACTTTGGTAGCCCCAGGACAAAGTCCATCATAATATTATGCCATTTCCACTAAGGATTGGGAAGACGTTGCAAGAATATTCCAGGTTGTTTCCTTCCATCTTTCACTTGTTGAAAAACCATACATCTTGACACAAAATCAACAATCTCCCTCTTCATGTTGTCCCAGAAAAAATTTTCCTTCAAATATCGATACATCCTGGTGCTCCCAGGTTGTATAGATAAATTGGAGCTATGTGCATCATACAAAAATTCCATTCTTAGACCAGGTATGTTAGGAACCCAAATTATATTCATAAATTTCAAAATACAATAATCATATTTGCAGTCACTCAATCTACAAAAATTTATAGCTTTATTATTCTTTTGAAACTTCTCCTGATCAGTCTTAGACCTCTTTATCCTTTCTAGTAAAGATGGTTTGGCAACCATTTGAATAAGTATTGATGTTTCACCTTCCATGGTTATTCCCATATCCAACTTTTCTAGATCCATGAAAATAGGATCCCTTTCAACTGTCATCTTGTTCAAAACACCAAGATCATTTCTTCTCAAAGAATCTACCACCTTATTTTCCTTCCTTGGGTGGTTGGGTATAGTGGAATCATAATCTTGGAGTAGTTGTAGCCATCATCTTTGCATCATGTTTAGTTCCTTCTATGAAAAAATATACAACAATCTCTTGTGATCAGTATAAATCTAAAATTTTTCACCATAGCGATAGTGTCTCCATATTTTCATATAAAATATTATATCTAGTAACTCTAGATCATGAGAAGGATAGTTTTTCTCATCAATTTTTAGCTATCATGATGCATTGGTGATAACTCTACCATTCTGCATAAGGACAAAACCATGTCCTTTCTCTGAAACATCACTATAAATAAGAAACACATCTTCCCCTTATGGTAGAGTCAAAATAAGATCATTGAATAATATTCTCTTTAGTTCTTAAAATATTCATCACACTATTTTTTCCATACAAATTTAACACCTTTACATGTGAGCTTGGTTAATGGGTTAGCCAACAGGGAAATATTCTGGATGAAACATGGATAACAACTTTCTAAACCAATAAAACTACGTACCTAAGTTATACTCGTAGATGCTGGCCATTCATGGATTTCTATGGTATTTAAAGGATCAATATAGATTCTATCCTTAGAGACAATATGAAAAAGAAAAAAATCTCCAGATGCCATAATTCACACTTGCTAAACATCCCATATAACTCATTTAATCTAAGAGTCTGTAGAATAATCCATAAGTGATTTTCATGATCATTATAGCTTTTGGAGTATACCAAGATATCATCAACAAATACCACTAAAATTTCATCACGATATTCCTTGAAAACACTATTTATTAGATCCATGAAGATTGAGGGTGCATTATTCAATCAAAAAGACATTACTGTAAACACGTAATGGCCGAACCTGGTTTGAAATGTTGTCTTCGGAATGTCTTCCTTATTCACGAACAATAGATTGTATCCAGATCGAAGTTAAATATTTGAAAAATATTAATCACCATGAAGATGATCAAATAATTCAACAATGTGAGGTTATGGATACTTTTTCTTTATTGTTGTAGAATTTATCTCTCTATAGTCAATGCACAACATCATAGATTTGTCTTTCATCTTAACAAAATGGACAGGGGATCCCCATGGAGAAAAACTAGGGAAAATAAATGATTTTTTTCTCAATTACTCTAGTTGTTCTTAATTTACACTAATTCCATAGTGGGAATTCTATAAGGGGTCTTCGATATGGGCCTTGACCCATGAATTAAATCAATAGAAAACTCAATATCTCATTCTAGAGGATGTCAAGGTAAAACCTTTGGAAACACGTCAACATATTATTTCACAACAGGCATGTCCTCAATTAAATTATTTATTCCCTCTACCATATTTATTTCATTCTCTTTTTCCCTAATAATTTTATTTAGTAGAGCTACTATGTGAAGATATAGATAAGAATCTGGTGGTGATGCCTCTGCTCTAAAGATAAGGTACTCACTATCAACATCAAAAATTTTAACCTTCATCTTCTTAAAATTAATTTTCACATCAAGGTATGAAATCCAATCCATTACGAGGATTATTTCAAATTCATTCATGGGTATGATGATGATATCAGAAGATAAAAAACGTTTATATGACCTAATAGGAATTGATTCACCAATCTTTGTTGTGATGATACTTTCCTTAGGTGATTTGACTAGAAACTCCCTTGTTATGTCAAATTGATAATATCTAATTTTCCTAGAAAACTAGGATGATATTAGACAACGTGATGATCCATATTCAAATAAAGAAATGGATAAACTTGAGGAAACCATTACATCACCTTCCACCACGTCTTTCAGACCTTCAACCTTAGCAGTAGTGATCACATAAACTTGGACTTTCTCCCTTGTCCTTTTCTGAGGTATGTTCCTTTGGTCCTTATGACATTCATTTTCATAATTCCCCTTTTCTCAACAATTTTAGCATTCAACATTGACAGCCTATTTCTTCCCCTTGAAATCCTGACCTTGGTGGCCTTTTTCACCACACATGTAACAGACTCCCATTACTTTCTGGCAAGTATTAGGGTGTTTCGTCCCACATTTACCACATGATGGATATTAAAAAAATTTCTTTCTTACCCTTATTTAAATTTTCAGAGTGTTCAGCAGATCTATTTTTCTCCTGCATTGCTTTACAGTTGAAAGACATAGATAATACCTTTACTGTCTTTATAGTGCATTAGACTATATCTTTGTACGATGAAAAAGATTTTGAGACTGATTTCTCGACAGAAAAATGTTTTTATACAAGAAATGAATCGATCAATATTACTCATTGGGTTACATATATAATTTTATTCATTCTTTGCTAACCTTGTATTGTTAGCCTCATACATTGTGACATTCTCATCCTCATTTTTCCTCAAAATCAGAAATTTTCTTTCCATATCAACTCAATTGTCTTGAGAAAAGTATTTTTCTATGAATATCTCTTTAAAATCCCTCTATTACATGTTTTATACTTCTTCATATTCCTTTGTGTTTTGGATTAATGACCACAATTGATCTTCATCTATTGTGAGGCAATAATGTGCCAGGACAACTTTTTCCCAATCGTTACTCCCCAAAGCATGAAATATTTTATCTAAGGAATTTATCCACTGCTCAGCTACTAATGTATTTGTACTCCCATTTAATTTTTCTGGTTGTTGCCACATGAAATGCTTTAGCATTGATCCTCCACGTTGTAGATCAGGGAGATCTATACGGGTTTGGTTATTATTCATAACATTAGTGAGTTATCCAAATACAGTGATAAGATTTTACGCACCAGTTTCTTCACCGGATCCACAATAATTATCTTGAGTAGGATGGAAATCCCTACATGGATTATATACATTGATATGACATCCATTCCTTCCACTAGGAGCCATTTCTAAACAATTTAATAGACTAGATTAGTTTATTAATAACAATACATAATTCCTAACATGTAAAAAAGTTAACATAAATTGAACAGTTTATGGATATAATCCATAATCATAAAAATTTATTCTTTGAAGAGGTATATACTCATAAATCCTTCATAATATTTTTTAAACAAAATGTGATTACTCATAATCATATCCCCGAGGAGTGTCATAACCAAGAGTGAAACAAGTCCATTGTCGTGAACTAATTGATGTTCGAGTCTATCTCAAAGAAGAGTTGTCGGGTTTTAACCATAGGTACATCTGTGCCAGATCCACCTCTACCTGTTCGTATCCAGATAGGGATTTATTACATGGAAAACTCACAAAATCTCTATATTCCCAAAATTCAAGGATGTTATTCTATACTAATCCTCAAATTATATCTTAGGGTAGTGTTATCTAATATGAGTTTTTCTAAATCTATATTACAAGGTTTTTAATAAACATCCTATGATACCACCTCTAATTACCTGACCCCAGATTCCCAGAGTCAGTGCATTATTACAAAACATTGGCATGATCACAAGGGATAAAATCTCGAAAGACATATCACTATAATAGCCTTTGTAGTAAATGATACATTAATATGTTTCAAATTAAATCATGAAATAAAAACATCAAAAAAAATTCCACATTAACCACACTTATATCCTTAGCCTATCCCTACAGGTTAACAATAAAATATTTCTTCACATTATAGAAAAAATAAAACATAGAATGGTGTGAGCTTAGATTCTCAGTAAGGATAACAATACAGCTGAAGCATTTATAAATAAGAATAAATAATTAAGTAAATGTACCAGACTAAAACATAATAAATTTAAACATATACGTCTGTATAATATAGTCAATATAAATTAGATATTGCCATTTACTTATTCACAAGGATGTTCTACTAGTCTAATAATCACATGCAATATCAACATCCAATTTTATAATGATGGAATTCATAATGCCAGACTTCATAACCACATAGTCAAGGCCTTATGCCAAGACTACAAAAAATATTTTGTCAAGGCCTTGTTCCAAGGCACTAGTGTGTCTCATGAGACCTACTGAATCATCGAGGACCTATAGCATGCTTCACCCGTTACTAACTATGTCAAATTCATTACACATAAGAAAAGGTTTAAAAAAATATAAAAATTTGCATTTAAACTAGATTACTAAATGCCAATACATTTTCCATAATCCCTGAATGGTATAAAAAACATCCACAGTCAAACATATTACAAAACCATCAATACAATATGTAAGATTTTTATCATAATAAATCTACCTATATCAAGAATAATATCCCATAAATGTTGTTGACATAGTTGAAAATGATTAGTAAAAATATTTGAGAAAAATATACCTTTTCCATGAAATCAATTCATATTCACATAATTTATAAAGGAAGTCATTTAGAAATTTTTTTTGAATCATAGTGTCCCATACCACTTTGAAACTATTGAAGGGAATTAACATTTTGATATATTATTGTCCATATAAATGAATCCTTAAAAACATTTTGAAAACTAGGAAATTAATGAGAAATGTAGAGACCCCAAGCCTGATGTACATGGACATTACATTATATTTGAAGAATACTTAATATATAACAAAAACAAACACACAAGTATCGTAATAGTTTAGTGTCTTTGGAAACTCTGAATATAAACTTCTAATCATGTTTAAATATCTTCAACAACTCCCATAATGATATTACCCTTTTTTTCCTTACCTAAAACTTTTCTTTATTTCCTGGGGAAAATAAAACATAAAAAGTGTGAGCTCAAATGCTCAATAAGGGAAATCATAGATTACATAAACAATCCATAAACATTTGGAAGAAAAAACATGAACCTGAAATTTAAACATCAAAATCTTGAGCAATGAAATAAATCATGGAAGTACATAAGGAATATATCATAACTGAACATCAACCATGATAAAATATAATGGGAATAAAACATGTAATTATGGAAACCATTCAGCACATGATATGATTTCCATAGTAGCCAAGCATTGCAGCTAGGACCATCTTAGTGGACAAAGTCCTTTTCTAAATCGAGTTCAATCCTCGTTTCAGTCATATAACACTGAACCGGATTAACATACCATTCTATCCATGTATATCATATGAGATATAAATATTTACCTAATGAATTAGAGGGAGATATAGGTCCCACTAATCTCATAATGAAATCATTCTTACTTTTTCCACAAAATAAACGAAATGTATAAAATGGGTTTCATAAACATCATCCCATAATCACATAATCCATATAAAAGAAATTTATATTATTTCATAATAAGAAAAGTGAACCCATGTAAATCATAGATACTTTATACTTGAAACATACACATATAAAATAATTTCATCTTAGATGGAAAATGGTTTTGATGAAACACTTGAAATGAATTCTTGAGGAAAATATCTTTTCTTCTTAAAAATCAAGTTCTTTTCAAAAAACATCATGAAATTTAAAGAAAATATATTTTGTTGAAAATAGTCATGAAATCTTTTGGAGGAATCTCCATGAAAATAAGGCTTTATAAAACATTAAAAATCCGCGCATGCCGTATATGTTAAAAAAACATTCTTCTCGTACTTTTGCAGGAAAAGTCAAAAAAGTTCCTCATAACGTAAACAAAAGAATGATTCCTTACATACGATGTAGTAAAAGTAGAAAATGGGTAAAAATGACCTTAAACATACATGAAAAAACATTTATAAAACATGGACATGTATGATAGAAATAACCCCAGTAAATACATACGAATAAGCAATCTCAGGTAAAAATGAGATTTGCAAAATTATCCCTTACCTTAGGTCTAATATGCTTCGTATGGATCCGAACCTCCTGTATAATGATTTAAATAATGTTATTGGCTTATTAAACAATAATATTCATTATTATTATATCATATATGTTTCACTTATGACATTATATTACCCGTTCTTTTGTAAATTCCATGTTAAAGCAGCGTTTTGGGTTAAATCATTTCATTTATCGTATGTGTTTCGACTTGTCGTTCATGATATTATTACTTATATCATGATTTACATAATTTCACAATTTAAAAAATTATTTATATATAATATATATATTCATCATATACATATATATTATAGATCGATAAAAGGAATGAAATACACCGTTCATGGAGACGGTAGGCCGTACGTACGCATGAACGTTGTTTTTGTTTCCTTATTTAATTGAATGAAACTAAATAGACGACATAAATATATATATAAATAAATCCAGTAGAATTATAATTTCATATATTTCATTATTATTTATTATATAAACTTTATAATCATTCATGTACGGTTTTCATGGAGAATGAATCTCATCGCGTCTTGTAGACGGTAATCCATACGTATGCACGAGCGATGATATCGTTCCCATAATTATTGAATAGAATTGTAGTGGATGGTATAATATATCAGAATCAGTATATTATTATAATAACCATATATAGTTATTATTTTCACCATTATAACCATCCATTTAAGGTGTTGGTGGAAAAACAGATTACACCACGACGTGGAGACGGTATTCCGTACGTACGCACGCTCGGTGATTTCGTTTTCCGAAGGATTGATATATAGAGAAATAGGGTTGTTTAATACATATAATGACATAAAAGTATATGAGTGATACATATGTTATAACTTCATGATGAAACATCTAAAGATGAAGAAGTTTAAGAAGAAAGAAAGTTGAAAGAATCGTTAACGGACATTACCTCTTCTTTGAAGGGCCTCTTTGAGACCTCCTATTAGAGAACTAAAATTGGTCATTGAAGAGACCAGGACCACTAGGATGTTACTAGGGAAGTGGGGAAGTGAAATGGGCAGGGTTTGGCTGAGCATGAATGCTCAAATTGGTGTTAGGAGGAGAGGGAGGAGGCTCCCTTTTATAAGGGAGGAGAGGGGCACCTTTTGAAATATAAGAAATATTAGTTTATATTAAATCCCAACTCCACTTAAAAAATACAAAATAACACATATCCGAATATTAGATGATATAGGGTTGTAATCACATCAACCAATAAAATTTAGACATGTTAGGAATTTATTTTAAACATTATCAACTTGATTTATCCTTATTTATCAATTTAATTTTATTTGTGGTAATAATATTCTAAATTTTAAGTTATTATAAATAATTACATATGTGTTGTGAATTTTCCATAATTTGACACTTTATGAAATTTTCGACCATATATATTTAAATTTATAGTTTTTAAATATTATTCTGATTTTTAAACAATTTTATAATATGATATTTTTATAAAATAACAATAGTGTCAATTTTTACACTATTAATTTATTTGAAATGAAATAAAATATATATACAGAAGATATGTTCGAAATAAAATATTCAATAGATCCATAACATGTCATATTTATCTATAAAATTAGTGTATCACATTAAATAGTTCATATAATATTTATTTTAATATTTTTGAAACTATTTATCTGATATTTCTCTTAAAAAAATTATTTCAACATCACTATTATGTCACCTTTAATGATAATTATTTAATCCCTAAAAATAATAAATAAATTCATATGATGTAGATAATTTTATTAGATTTATGGAGACTATTTATATACGAGGTTTTATCACTAAACTGAAATTATTATACTTATAAGATTTAAGAAAGTGACATGTTGTCACCTTCTTTGGTTTTAATAATAACTAAATTATTTTCCTGAAAAAAAGTCCATTAAATGAATCTAATCCAACCATTAGGTGACATGGGTTGACTTTTAGTCATCCAATAGGATTTTGGCAGGTGTTAGGGTAATTTTACAATCTTATATTTACCCTTAATTACCCGATTTACATTTAACTATGGTAAATAATGTTTACCGTAGTTACTATTCATAATGGCCAAAAATAAAAAGTAGCTTTTTAACATAATTTTTACCCACTGATTACAAATATGGAATTAATTTTTTCAAATTCAATAAACAAAAGTTTCATAAATTAAATTAAAATTAATCCTATTGTTGAAGGAAAACGGGTTTTTGTTTTAAACATTGCAAAAGACTGAATTGATTTAACCTACAAATTTAAGGTAAAATCAATGCTAATGACATAAATTATATTAAATAGTAATAATATATTCTATTTATACTTTAAAACCATTCATTATTATAATTTAACCAAAAAATTTATTATTATGAAAATAGTTGTTTTTAAATAAAATATAGTGTGTTTTAACTATTCATTAAAATATAAAAGTTATCAGAAAAATATCAAAACATTACCCAATGTAATTTTTTATATCCTGATTCAAAATAAGAAGCATATTTTGAGAATTTTAACTTATAAAAATGTCAAAAACTAGATTTAATGTGGGTGCGCCATCAAAAGGCGGCAAAACTACATTTTTTTTTGAAAAATACTTATTTTACTCGAAAAATTTATTTTATTCTCATAACATGTTCTAGAAAATTAGTAAGATGAATAATAATGTTATAAAATTAAAAATGTAATTAATACTATTCATAATGGATAGTTCGTGATAACTATATATTGTTGTTTAGTGAAACCAGGTATTGCGTGAAACACATGCTATCGAGGAAGGTCATGATTGCATGTAATGCAAGCCAGGTCAGGGTTGCGTGTAGTGAAATCTCCCTTTTGTGTTGTGTATAACATTATTCACGACTTATTTCAATTATAAATTAAACAAAATATATACTTAATTTTGTGTAGAATAATTTCTACAAAATGAACTTGAAATTTTATATAACAAGAGCCAAGAATAGTGTTGTGTATACTGCAAGCTAATACGGTGTTGCTTATAGTACAAACTAATCTTGGTGTAAAATAGAAAAATTAAAAAGAATATATCTCATAAAATCTCAGGGTTGTATATTCTACCCCCCTTAAAATGAATTTCTCCCTCAAAATTCGTCGGGGTTATAAATGGTTTACTACTCGAAAGTTTTTTTAATAGAAACCCACATCGTAAAAAGGAATACTAATACCAATATTTAAAAACTAAAGTATGAAATGTAATGGTTACCCAAAATTAATTACTCACTGGGTTTCCACATAGGAGAACATTGGTGAAAATATGTATATGGAAGAGAAATATAACCATCATGTTCTGATGGAGAGTGGTAGAGAACATGGCTATGAAAAAGATAACAATCACAAAGCCATAGATTTGTGATGATATAAGGTACCATATGATTCATCGGATATAAGGGCACTAGGAAAACATTTTTGGATTTCAAGATCATTTCCCTAAAGTTGATGAAATTAGAATTAGAAGAAATACTTTCTTGATTTTGGTATCATCTCACTATTAGTCGTTCCATGGACAATTTCCACTTCATCTTTTAAAGAAATAAAGTTGCATTTTTTATTCGCGAAGTGTTAGCATATCATGTGATAGAATTATGGGTCATTCCATCTATCTCAAACAAAAGGTTAGAAAAATTTATCAAAAATACATAAGTCTATCTATAGTGAGATTAATCATATATGGTTCCTAAAATTGACTTATAATTCATATATCATACTACTTAATATAATAAAACTAGTTTCTACTAAATAAGGACTTCATGTAGGACAGTGGTAGGTGATAAAGGCATGTCACACTTCAGTTGTTGGTTCGATTTCCACAGCCTTGTCCGACGCGATGGGTTGCCGCACGTCCTACAGGTTGTCCTTTCTCTAAAACTACATCATTATAACATTCCATTAATAATATTGAAAAAAGATCTATCCTTAAACAATATTGTCTCACAATCAACATAAACTATTCCAATCTTTAGGCTTATCCAAAATAATTTTGTCCAAGATCATAGTATAAAGAAAACAATTACTAGAAAGGTTATCTACCAAGAATGTGAATACAAGCATTTATCCCACATATATCATAAGATATAACTTTTTGGTTACATTTCCAAACACATGAATACCTTAGTCATGTATTCTCTTGAAAAATAAGTTACCATAGAACCTTAGTGAAAACATGAATGTTGTCAAAAGATAAATCTTTCCACATACAAAAATCCCAAATAAAATATATATACTCAAATCATGATATCACTTTGTCCTTTTATCAGCCATGAGCTCATTAATACTATCAAACATATTATTTTCTCTTTATCCCTTCATTATGCACATATCATCTTTTTTCCAAAAATATCTAAATAACCATTCATGGTTACCAGTTCTATTCAACATATTATTTCAAATACTTTAGGAAAAAAAATAGTGTAAAAATCTTTAGATTATTCATTATTCCATAGTACCATACATTATTCTTGATAAACATACAATAATTCCACTAACTTCATAAACCACTAGCTGAGCTTTATCATTTCCTTCATTTCATATTTCATTTGTAGTCTCTTCATCATCATCCAAATTTATACTACCCATGTGACCCTTCTGATTCCCTTCAGGAGATTTTACCTTAGGGCATTGGTTTTCATAATGCCCATACATTCCACATTTATAACATCTAATCATTGTTGATGTCGTAGCAGTACCGTTATCCTTGTCCATGGTGTTAACTGAACCTTTTCCTTTTCACTTACTGCCTTTGTGTCCTTCTTTTCCACACCCAATGCATCTTCCAGTTCCTTTGAAACATCCTCCCTGACGCCTCTTCCTACATGATTTACATGAAGGAAAATGAACTTTCTTTCCTCTATGATCATCATGAAACTACATCTTTCTCTTGTTATATATGTCAGGAAACTTACCAAAGTTGGGATTATATATCATATTTTGAGATTTCTGATTAGGAATAATAACGATGTTTGGACTTCCAAATCCCGTTTCATTTGGTTGCTCATGAAGAATATCATTCCATTGTCTGTCATATCCTCCATTATCAGGAATCTTCCTGTTTCCAGCCATTTTCTAAAACCGAAAAAGAATAGTATGAGAGGAAAAAATCATGTTAGGGAAAACAACATAGTAAAGGGGGATTACCCTCAATATCTAACATCTTATGTTAAATTCTATGATCATTACCATAGTTCTAGGACTATATCATTTATGTATACTTATCCTTAGGGACATCCCTAGACATACCTTAGAAATATCTCTAGGGATCTCACTAACATTTTCGCATACAAGTTTCCAAAGATTGACTAAACCTTTCCTCTGATACCAACTGTAGAGACCCAAAACATGATGTACATTGACATTACATTACATTTGCAGAATACTTAAAACATAACAAAAATAGACACACAAGGATTGTAATAGTTTCATGTCTTTAGAAACTTTAAATATAAACGTCTAATCATGTTGTAATTTCTTCAACAACTCCCATAACAATCTCCCACTTTTTCTCTTACCTAAAACCTTTCATTATTTCATGGGGAAAATAAAACATAAAAGGTGTGAGATCAAATGCTCAGAAAGGGCAATCATAGATAACATAAAACAATCCATAAAAATTTGGAAGCAAAAACTTGAACATGAAATTTAAACATCAAAATCTTGAGCAAAGACATAAATTGTGGAAGTACGTAAAGCATATATCATAAAGGAACATCAACAATGATATAATATAATGGGAATAAAACATGTAATTTTGGCAACCATTCAGCACATGATATGATTTCCATAGTAGCCAGGCATTGCTGCCAGGACCATCTTAGTGGACAAAGTCCATTTCTGAATCGCGTCCACTCCTCGTTTCAGTCCCCGGATTAACATACCATTCCATCAATGTCAATCTCATGAGATATAAATAATTACTCAATGCATTAGAGGGAGATATAGGTCCCACTCATCTCATAATGAAATCATTCTTACTTGTGCCACAAAATAAACATACATCATTCATAATAACCCAACGAATAAAATGGGTTTCATAAACATCATCCCATCATCACATAATCCATATAAAAGTAATGGAGATCATTTCATAATAATAAATGTGAATCCATGTAAATCATAGAGACATTATATTTGAAACATACACATATGAAATAATTTCATCTTATATGGAAAATGGTTTTGATAAAACACTTGAAATGAATTCTTGAGGAAAATATCCTTTCTTCTTCAAAATCAATTTCTTTTCACAAAACATCATGCAATTTTAAAAGAAAAATATTTTTTTGAAAATATTCATGAAGTATTTTCTAGGAATATTCATAAAAATAGGGCTTTATAAAACCATAAAAATCCGTTCGTTCCGTATAAATTAAAAAAACATTCTTCTCGTACTTTTGCTAGAAAAGTCAAAAAGTACCTCGTAAAATAAAAAAAAGAAATATTCCTTACATACAATGTATTAAAAGTAAAAAATGGTTAAAAATTACTTTAAAAATACATGAATGCACATTTATAAAACATGGACATGGATGATATAAATAAACCTAATAAATACTTACGAATAAGCAATCTCAGATTAAAATGAGATTTGCAAAATTATCCCTTACCATAGGTACAATATGCTTCGTATGGATCTGAACCTCCTATATAATGATTTAAATAATTTTATTGAATTACTAAATAATCATATTCATTGTTATGATATCATATATTTTTCACTTGTGACATTATATTACCCTTTCTTTTGTAAATTCCATGTTAAAACAACATTTTGGGTAAAATCATTTCATTTATCGTATGTGTTTCGACTTGTCGTTCTTGATATTATTACTTATATCCTGATTTACATAATTTTATAATGGAAGAAATTATTTATGTATAATATATATATTCATCATATACATATATATTATAGATTGATAAAAGGAATGATGTACACCATTCATGGAGATGGTAGGTCGTACGTACGCATAAACGATGTTTTCATTTCCTTATTGAATTGAATGAAACTAAATAGTTGACATAAATATATATATACACAAATATAGTAGAATTATTATTTCATATATTTAATTATTATTCATTAGATAAACTTTATAATCATTCATGTATTGTTTTCATGGAGAATGAATCTCATCGCGTCATTGAGACGGTAATCTGTACGTACGCACGAGCGATGATATCATTCCCATAATTATTGAATAGAATTGGAGTGAATGGTATAATATATCAGAATAATTATTATGTTATAATAACCATATATAGTTATTCTTTACACCATTATACCCATCCATGTAATGTGTTGGTGGAAAACCAGATTACACCACGGCGTGGTGACGGTATTACGTACGTACGCACGCATGGTGATTTTGTTATCTGTAGGATGGATAGATGGTGAAATAGAGTTTTCTTAATACTTATAATAACATATCAGTTTTTGAGTGATACTTATGTTATTACTTAATAATGAAACAACTAAATATGAAGAAGTGGAAGAAGAAACAAAGTTGAAAGAATCGGTAACTGACATTACCTCTTCTATGAAGCTCCTCTTTGAGACTTCCTTGTAGGGCACTAAAATTGGACATTGAAGACGACCCAGACCACTAGGATGTTTCTAGGGAATTGGGGAAGTGAAATGGGCATGGGTTTTCTGAGCATTAAGGCTCAAATAGTTGTGATGAAGAGCGGGAGGAGGTGCCCTTTTATAAGCGAGGAGAGGGGCACCTATGGAAATATAAGAAATATTAGTTTATATTAAATCTCAACCGCACATAAAAACTTCCAAAATGACTCATATCCAAATATTAGATGAGATAGGGTTGTAATATCATCATCCAAAAAAATTTAGACATGTTAGGAATATATTTTAAACATTATCCATTTGATTTATCCTTATTTATAAATTTAAATTTATTTGTGGTAATAATATTCTAAATTTTATATTATTATAAATAATTACATATGTGTTGTGATTTTTCCTTAATTTGATAATTTATGACATTATTGACCATATAAATTTAAATTTATAATTATTAAATATTTTTGGGATTTTTAAACAATTTTATAATATGTTATTTTTATAAAATAACAATAGTGTCAATTTTGACACTATTCATTTATTTGAATTAAAATAAAATTTATACAGAAGATATGTTTGAAATAAAATATTTAATAGATTCATAACATGTCATTTTAATCTAGAAAATTAGTGGATCACACTAAATAGTTCATATAATATTTATTTTAATATTTTTAAAACCATTTATTTGATATTTATATTAATAAAATAATTTCAACATCACTATTATGTCACCTTTAATGATAATTATTTAATCCCTAAAAATTATAAAAACATTATTATAATTTAGATAATTTTATTAGCTTTTTGGATACTATTTAAATCTGAAGTTTTATCACTAAACTAGAATTATTATTCTTATAAGATTTAAGAAAGTGACATGTTTTCACTAGCTTTGGTTTTAATAATAATTAAATTATATTCATGGACAAAAGTCCATTAAATGAATCTAATCCGACCCTAAGGTGATATGGGTCGACTTTTATTCATCCAATAGGATTTTGGTAGGTGTTAGGGTAATTTTATAATCTTATAATTACCCTTAATTAACCAATTTACCTTTAACTATGTTAAATAAAATTTACCGTAGTTACTATTCATAATGCCCAAAAATAAAAATGTAGCTTATTAACATAACATGAAACCACTGATTACAAATATGGAATACATTTTTCCAAATTCAATACACAAAAGTTTCAGAAATTAAATTAAAATTAATCCTGTTGTCGAAATAAAATGGGTTTTTGTTTAAAACATTGCAAAAGACTGAATTGATTTAAACTACGAATTCGTGTTAAAATAAATGATAATGACATAAATTATATCAAATAGTAAAAATATATTCTATTTATACTTTAAAATCATTCATTATCATAGTTTAACCATATAAATTATAATGATGAAAAATGTTGTTTTTAATTAAAATATAATGTGTTTTTACTATTCATTAAAATATGAAAGTTATTACAAAAATATCAAAACATTATCCAATGTAAATATTAATATCCTTATTAAAAATAAGATGTTTATTTTGTAAATTTGAACTTATAAACATGTAAAAAACTATATTTAATGTGGGTACGGCATCAAAGGGCAGAAAAACTACATTTTTTGAAAATACTTATTTTACCTGAAAAATTCATTTTATTCTCATACCATGTTCTAGAAAATGAGTAAGATGACTAATAATGTTATAAAATTCAAATTTTAGTTAATAATACTCATAATGGATATTTCTTGATAACCATATATCATTGTTTAGTGAAACCCGGTATTGTGTACAACACACGTTATCGAGGAAGGACGCGAATGCGTGTAAAGAAAGCCAGGTCAGGGTTGCATGTAGTGAAATCTCTCTTTGGTGTTGCTTATAACATAATTCAAAACTTATTTCATTTATAAATTAAATAAAATCCATACATAATTTTGCGTAGAATAATTTCTACAAAACAAACTTGAAATGGTGTGTAACCTGAGCCAAGAATAGTGTTGCGTATACTGCAAGCTAATACGGTGTTGCATATAGTACAAACTAATCTTGGTGTAAAATAGAAAAATTAAAAAGAATATATCTCATAAAATATTTGGGTGTTACAATAATGGTTTAGAAGAATAAATCATTAAAACATTTAAAATGATGTTTTAGTAAAAATTTCCATTAAAAGAATCCCTTTGAAAACACTTTTGTGAAACACAGACATTGATAATAAATTGGTCCCAGTAGATACTTACGTAAAAACAATCTTGGATAGTAAATTGGTTTTGAAATTATCCCTTACACAATAAATTTCACTAGTCAATGGTATGTTATAATCTTTTATAATAGTGAGAAATTTTTTTTAAAACATACATGAATCATATACATAAATATGATATCATATATGATCTTATAATATTTCTTTGTTAATAATATCTTAGGAGTATCATCGTTTACGGTTTTAACAGATTCATTTTCCATAAAATGATTGGTTATGTAAGGCATTTTTGTTATAGATAGGATGTATTTGATTCATATAAATAATGATATTATGTTCATAAAAATTATTTTTAATCATAAAATAAAAATTATTATTGAATGATTACGGTGGGTAAAGAATCTCATCACGTTCTTGATGATGCTCATCCGTACGTACGCACTTGAAAAAATATCATTATATTGATAGTGAAATCCTATGTAATTGGAAAATATATAATATATACAGAATTTTTAACATGTTATATTTATTAATTATATCAGTTATGCTCATTATTATAGCCATTAAAATAATGAATTGTTTGAATAACAATCTATACCTTGATGTGGAGACGGTAAGTTGTACAAACGCACGCATGGTCACATTGTCATTTATAGGATGGATAGAATATTGAATATGGTTATACCATATTTATAATAATATCATAGTATATATAAGGTACTGGATTTATTATTTTGGTATGGAAGAAACAGAGAAAGTGGAAGTGGAAGAATAAAAGAACTTGAAAGTGGTGAGAAAAAATATTTACCTCTTCTTTGGGTTATTCCTTATTATTTGATCGAAATATAACCTTAAGATAGCTTTATAACCAAAACAAGGCCTCTAGGATGAAGGGAGGAATGCTGGTGGGATATTTGGGTAGGGTTTGGCCAATACAAATGACTTAAGATGTGTGAAATTAAGAAAATGGGAAGTACCCATTTATAAGAGAGGTGAGATTGAAATATTATTTTATAATAAAACCATTTTCTATTTTTAATGGCTCCAAAATGATTTATTTTGAGGATAAGATGGGGATGTGTCGAAAAAATCTAAAAAAATACATTTTAGATAGGTTTAGGTATCCATACTAACTTTATCTTTTAGATTTCACTCTTAGATAAATTGCTTGACATTTACCAAGTCTCTTTATATATTTATATTATATGGTTAATAAACTTACTATAACAAGAAATAAAAACCCAAAGTGTTCCATTATTAATATATATATCCTTATCTATGTCCTTTGGCCTAAAATTATATTTTTATGACTATTATATCAATTAATTAAATAGTATTTGTTTTGAAAACTCATGTGTGACAATTTTGACACTATTTAGTATTTGGTTTTTCTGAAAATCATCCTAGCTTGATTACATTGAAAAAAAATTATTTAATAAACCCTAACATGACATATTAACCTAGAAAATTATTTTTATTGAAAAAATTTCTCAAATTACATTTATTTGGATATTTGTAATCTAAATTATTTTAATTATGAATTTATAAGGTAATTACTACATCATCATTGTTTCATAAATAAATTAAATTATTAAATACCTAAAAATTATATATAAAATATTTTTATTTAGCAAATATTTTTATATTTCTAATGTTTATTTATATTTGAATTTATATTATTTATAACTCTATATTAAAAATGGTTTTGTTATTAGTATTTGAATTTCACACTTTTAAATGTTTTTTAAATAAAATAAAAAAAATATCATTATCTAATCCAAGTGGACGAAAATGATTATATTTTTTTTTGAAATTTGTTTTTAGTTGAATTACACTTATATAATAGTATTAGGACATGTTTTTGGGTAATTATAATATCATTTTTACCCTTAATTACACTATTTACTTTCAACTGTGGTAAATAACAGTCAAAAGTTACTATTCAACCAAAATTATTTTAATCTTATTCAACCACATTTTACTTACTGATGTCAACCGTGTTTGTAAAAATTTTTAAATTCAAAACACAGAAGTGGTAAAATTATGTTTTATGAAAATTTGAAAATTCACCTAGATGTTGGGTAAAAGACGGTAAAAAGTTCAATAATATTTCATATATCTAAACTCATTTTAAAATGACTCCAATGAATTACATAAACATATATTGGTATTATTTAACTATTTTGACCTAAATTAAATTAAAATAAAATTTCTTATTATTTAAATAAATATTCAGTTTTAAACAATAACGTTGTGTTTTTCACTATTCATCGAAATTTGAATGTTCTCAGAAAAATAACAAAAAATCACCCTAAGATAATTTTGATATTACGAATCAAAAAATGAAGTAAATTTTAAAAAATATAATATATAAAATTTAAAAAATTGGGTATTACTATTCATAACTGCTTGTTTGATTTGTCGTGGTGTGTTGAAACTCCATGTTGCGTACAACACAAGCTACTGTATTATTCAAAGGGAAATGTACCGTGGAAGCATGGGTTGTTACATTAATTATTTATATTGGTATTCAAAAAATCTTCCATCTATATTATAATTAATGTATATTATTCAATGCTATGTGAGGTGGTCTATTATTTAACAAAATAATATTTTTTTCCTTTTATGGTTGATATACCACTAAAATATCTTTTCTGAATTCTCAGATGATACTAGATCAACGTCCATATTTATTTATATTTAACAAAGGACATAATTTCATTTAATCTATTTTTTCTCCTGGTATGTGATGATTTTCATTAAATTAGTAAGATAGTTTTGTTTGATTGGTATATACTATTACACCTCATAACATTTTCAAAATTGCAACATAAATTATCAAGATTATATAAATGTATTACAATACTAAATATATATTAATAATACATTGGTACCATTTTTTACTTGATACTTATCATTAATGTTAATGAAACCTGATGAAATAAGGGTTCGGTTTCAAAGAGGATATATACATAGAGATATTATTTTAATCACACTATAATGTATTTTAGATTGTCATGGTCCTCTAAAACATATTCTAGAAATTACATATGATATAATTATGTTTATAAGCAATGGTAATGGAAGAAAAATAATGTAATGATTTCATATGATCTCTAAGTGAAACATATCGACGAGTCATAATTGATACAAATAAATGTGAGGTAAATAATGAATATGGGGAAAATATATATTAAAAATATCAATTGATCATAATTTAAAATCATAAAAATTGATTTATCGTTATTGATCATATAATATAAACATAATCCTAATTAAATTTCATTTAAAAATATCTTACGAGAATATAATGAAAATAAAAAAACATGAAATCATAACATATGAATATATAATTTATTTAAATCATATAATATCATAAACAATTTTGATATTGTAAAAATAACGAATATCATTTTTAAAAAAAGTATAAAAAATATAAGAATTGGAAAACAAATCATAGAGGAGAGGGAATATCCATTCGATTCCCATAAATAGTGGATCATGCATCTCCACCTGATTCACATATTAAAGTGGGAAAATCTCACTCAATTACCATTGATGAGAGAGAATTACTTGATCAATTCCTATTATTATTCATGAGATATAATACAATAACCAATACATTGGTGTCTGATATAGGACCCCAACCATCATCATCCATATATATGAGTTCCACATAAAATCAAATAATTCATTATCCAATAAATTAGCTTCAATAATAAATTGTAGTTTATAACTCAACCAAATAGAGTTAAATAAAAACACATTATCATATAAAAACAAAAATATAGTCTAATAGAATGATTATTTATGAATATAATATATAGGTTAATTTATAATCCATTACCCTACGTAAGAATAAATTAATTTAAAATGGATAACAATCACAAAATGCATATTTTTTAAAATTCATTTCCAAATATAAACATAATATGGAATGATTTTCTGGAAACATTCCAATTTTATTAATATTAATAGAATTTTTCATGTAAAATAAATTAATAAACTAATTTAATGGGACTTAACAAGACATAATACATATTTAAAAATGTTATATTAACGGGAAGAATATAGTATCTTGGTATATAGAATCATTTAAAATATTAGAAGATACCATTATTGAAACTGATATCAATAAATGGTTAAATATAGATTTTATTTTAAATTAACTAAGGAAAATATATGTATTATTATAGATAAAAATATTATTTTCCCCGAGGTAAATTATAATATAAGATATAAGTAAGAAATAGGGATTTGGAGAAAAATCCATTGAAAGGGATTAAAATTATTCATTAAAAAATATCAACTTTCTTAATAAAAAACCATGATTCATTAAGTAATAAGGATTCTATGTGAAATGTGATTTCAATATATAAAAATATTGATATTTAATATTACATCGTGAGAGGTTAGGATAAATTATTCCCAAAGCATTATATTATATGTTAATTGATGATGGCTCAAGAAAAATATTTGAGTTAAGGAAAATATTCTCTTTTATTCCCGCTTAGTCAAATATTATATATACTGAATTAAAATGGACATAAAAATAAAAAATATATATTTTATGACTTTATTCATTAAAATTTCCCTTTTATATAATTGATTTATTATTAATATATTAATTTTTTACCACATAATTTTTCAATCGTCTGTTAGTATCCAAAATTCTTTTTACATACTTGATGATGTAAATTTTAGTACTCTTTATTTGATAAAGAAAATATTTCATTGGAATTATAAGCTTCTATAT
The DNA here is from genome assembly GCA_963277665.1 of Viscum album. Taxonomy (NCBI): domain Eukaryota; kingdom Viridiplantae; phylum Streptophyta; class Magnoliopsida; order Santalales; family Viscaceae; genus Viscum; species Viscum album. The sequence goes on from OY728147.1 coordinate 1,409,246,759, forward strand.
TTTATGTTTTATAATGAATTATTATTTTATAATATCATTATATAAGTCTTGTCACGTTTTATATAGATGAAATTGATGATGAATTTGTTTTGGGTTATTAATCGATATTTATGGATTACATAATGATGTTAAATAATTCTTGTTTTATCCATATTGAATCATATTCATAATATTTACTAAAATTATATAATATATAAAAATTAAATATAATTCATTACAATATAGGGTGGTTCTGGATAAAATTTGAACAACATAATTCTATGTAGGTGGTAGTTCGCATATATGCATTGATGATATTTTGTTTCTCATAGGAAGTAAGAAAGGGGTAATATTGTTTATTATTTTAAGAAACACAATTTTGGTATAAATTTAATAATTATACATTAATCCCTTTACTAGGACCATCAGAGTGTATCAGTTATTTAAAATTAAATATGTTTTGTCATGGAGGAGGTAGTCTTTCCATATGCATGATTGTTGTTTTCATCATTATCAAGGAGTAGGGTAGATTCAGTTAGTGTTTAATCCCAAAATTTAACAAACACCATTATCTTATAAATATTAACGTCAAAAATATTTTTTAAAAATTAATTTTTAATGGATGTATAAAAATAAATAAAATTTATTATAAATATTCATCTTAAATTTTGAATATTGAGCACTTTTGGGTGATTTGTTGTAGAGGAAGGGGTTGGGATATTATCAGGTGAAAATAATCGTAACATATTTCTATAAGATTATGTGGTAAGGAATAAGGTAAAATTCATATATTGAAATATAATTTTTGGAGGTATATTAAAGGGTTAGTGAGAGACCCCATTTATATATTTTGAGTATATAATTTTTTAATTAGTTTAACTTAAAATAAATGGAGAACATGTTAATAATTTCCAATGGATCCAAAAATATGAAATACTATATTCTAGGGTGATGTGTGTGTGAGAATATTACATCCACAAGATTAAAAACATGTTTCATGACCATTATCACTTGAACAGTTACGTTTTATATTTAATCTTTTTCTCATTAACTACTTATTGAAAAGGGTAACATAACTTTATACCCTAAAAACAATGCGGTCCTTGTTAGATAATTTGTACCCGCTGATTATATATTTTAAATAAATTTATTTTAAATCAATATCTAAAATAATTAAAATTAATTTACAGATAATAAATGCATAATGTATTAAATCAATTTTTGAGAAAGGAACTACCTGAGTTTTTAAATTTAAAATACTAGATTATAAACAATAAAAATAATTTTGAAATAGTTTAGTAATATCTATTAAATTCACCTTTTTAGTAAAATTTAATAATAAATTTATGGGGAATTTTTATATTATAATAATTTCATAAATGTCTCAATATCATTAAATGTCCATATTCACCTTAAAATCATTTTACTTATAAAGTCCCCAAAATTCTCAATATGATAATTTTTAAATTCTAAAATGTAAAAATTGTAGTTATTTTTATATCAATTCTATTATAATAACTCTAAATTTATTATTTAATTAAAATTATAAATTATAATGAACATATTTGACATCATTTTTAAACAAAAAAATTTCTCATTATTATTTCATATCAACTTATAATAATAAATATTTATATAAATTAGATAATATATAATAATATTTTAATTATTTGAAATTTAGTCAATTATGGTAAAATTTATAATACTTAACAAAATGGTTCACTGAAAAATATTACTTTTATACAAAATATGATTTATCAAGTATAGTAATCATTATTTCTTTGTATTCTATAATTTAATTTTCCTACTCCAATGATATTAAAATACTTATATTAATTTTATAAATACAAATTGTTATATTTTAATATTTATATTACTATTTATATGTAATTAATATATATATATATCAATATCCTATTTTATTATCATTTTGAGTAATATTTATTTAAATATTATACTTATCAGTAAATGACTATAGTATTCTTATTAGATATATGACCACAAACCATATCTTCAATGAAAATATTTAAAATAAAAATAATTATAGTTAATATATTATCAATTTCCATATTTCATTATGATATATTTTTACACACTAATATTAATACATCCACACGTCCCATTTCCATATTTTTCTTTTATATCTCATAACATACATTCACAATTCAGAATATACTTAAAAATTTTAGTTTTTTTAATCAAAATTTTGATTCTTAAATGTAATAGTGGTCCACTAAAGATGTTATTTATAATGTTATTACTCTTTTAATTTATTTTTCACTTATAATTTATGTAGTTTTAATTTTTGAAATCATCCATGATTTTTTCAATTTAGTTTCGGGTGATTATTTTGTTACATTTAAATATGAAAGAATAAATTCTAGTACATTTGATACATATATTTTATTACTTTTTACCAAATCTATTTAAATTACAAAAAAATACAAATTATTAATTATCAATATATAGTTTATGAAAGGAATTTTACCACCTAAAAACATAAGGAATAACACCCCCCCTAACTAAATTACATCCACACAATTTTAATTATCACATAACAATAGAAATAACTAATGTATTATAAATTATTGAGATTTATGTGTATAAAATTTCATGAAATATAAAAACCATAAAAACAAACTAAAACATCACTCTCTTAAGAATAATATTATCAATAATATTGATTTTTTTCTCAAGCTTTATAAGCTAAGAGTCCACCATTATTTGGTATGAAGACCGACATTATATAACATTTTTCAAGAGGGTGTTTATTATTATCCTTAAATTTCTAAATATCATAGGTAAATATGTAATGTTTATTCAATTTTCCATATATTTATTCCTTTATTTATATGGAACAAATCCATCCCTACGATCATGTTAAATATATCTCAAGGAAACCCAATATGATTTACACAAGGAAAAATCCAAAAAAAACAACTTTGACAGCAATATTAATTGAAATAGAATAATTATTTGATAATATAATCAATAGTTTAGTTATTTATGTATATTAGAAAAAATATTAGTCTTATAAGAGTTTTGATAATCAAATTCTAACAAGACATATACAGCTTCGTATTGGATAGTTCATTCACGTTAAATATTATAATCCCCTTTATGATTATTAAATGTATATATTTTCCCTATTCCTTTCCCTATTTGAGTTTAGTAATACCCATTATATTTATTGGTCATTCCATTATGACAATGACTTAAAAAATTCTAAATTTCTCCCAAACATAAGATATCTGATAATTAATGGTACCTTAGGAAGAACATATTTCTTCTAATCATGTTAACCAAACACATTATATTTCATTGATAGATCCATGCTCAATGACCCCCTATTAAACAATTAAATCATATTTCAGTCCTCTTGATTTGATTCTTCTAGTTCATCTTTCTATATTTTGGTAATATATAAATTTTTACATTGTTTCCTTCATTATATGTATCATTTAATATTTCATGTGACTCTATGCATTTATACTTTTGTGTGTTTGGTACATTGAATATTTTCATATAATTAATCATATTTCATGATATATTATTTGGGAAACTCAAAAGGTCTCTCACTCCAACTCCTTTTTTTATGGGTATTTTCATTATTGCGATCTTTACATAATCCCTCACACCAACGATTCCATCTAACTTAGAAAATTACTAAATAAATAATGGATTACATGAGTGAGAAAACATTAACCATACATGGGAAATATCAAAGTAAATAACATAAAACCACTAAAAAATTTACTTATAACAATAGAAATTCGACGTTAGATATGATATTTGTTGGTAAAATTTAGTGTTTCCAACAAATACCAAGAGTTGTGTGTATTATTTTTATGTATTAATTTTTTTACCATAAATCATATCTATTGGAATTGATGATTAAATACCAATAAATATTATATTAATAGTTCAATTTTTTGTTTTATCATATTATTACAAAAAATTATTTTAACAACAAATAAATCTATTTTTTTTATTATTGTTACTAACAAAATATTTACCATTACAAAAATATATTTCTACAAATTATCCAATAAGAATAAGTAATTTTTTATTTTATAATATATATTTATTATTTAGTTACTTCTAACATGCAATTTTCTATAAAAACACATGTTAATACATTGAATTATAATATTAATTATTTAATAATGTATCATTAAATAAATATATTAATTGTAAAATTATTGATAAATGATTAAAAAAACTAAAAAAAAAATATTTTATGTTTTTACAAAAAATTGGTTATATATGAAATATATAAATACATATATTTTTTAAAATTTAATATTTTTATATTATATTTAGTTATTATATATATATTTATTTATTTAGTGGAAATAATAAATCTTAATCCTCTTGTAACAACAACCCCAATTCATCCCAAATTTCATATCTGCAAACCCTAAAAAAATTAACTGGGTAGAGGATGGAGGAATATCAACATTGGTGTCACCATTCTCTACCACCTTCTACTGGTCTTCTCATTCCATATGTCATGATAAAGGCTTCCTCGATGGGTAAATTTGAAGATGGAAGACCAGTGTTACCTCCATCATTGATAAATAACTTTCTTTTGATCATGTCCTTTTTGACCCTACTCATCCCTTTATATCGCATTAACCATGAACTATCACTGTATAAATATTTCTGTTGATCTCATATAGATTGAGAAATAGTAATGCATTTAGTCATGAGGAGAGAGAGAACTGGAGAAGATTATTGAAATGTTGATGCGTACAAAAATTTTGGGTTTCAATACATCGAAGAGATGGGGGAACTATGTGTGTAATTATAATGGATCCATTTATATCTTCAGGGTATAGTTTTATCCGTCATCACACTATATCATTGTGCTTCCATGATATAGATTGGGTAATGATGATTTTTTACTTCTATTTTGTCAATTTGAATAGTTTCATTAGTTTTTTATTTTTTTTTCAGGGTAGTGTCCAACTCATAGTTATCATCATTGTTCTGGTGTTTCTGTTAAACATTAATAAAAAATATTATATGTTGTTATCTATATAATTAGGTGATGGAGGATATTTATCTGCATATACATCAATTCATTCCTCATTTAGACTATCATAGTTTATAACGAAATTATAATATTTGAACACAGTTCCGGTTTTTAGTGCCTCAAAATAGGACTGTAATATAGCTACATCCTCTCCCACATGTGTCCTGCAATGGCCTTACAAAGTCCATGAGGGTTGTAGGTGACTTTGGTTTTTGAAAAAATGAAAATAATTTCTTCTTTGTAAAAGAATCTTCTACTGATTTCTTTCTCTACTACATCATATGTGCTAGTTTTAATAAACTAAGGAATATAATATTTCTTCCCCCACAAAACAAATGTGCGTTTCATCCTTCATCCAATCGTGAACTACGATTTTTATATTTGACTACATGGATATTGTAGAAGGAAAAATTTCAGTGATGTAATATTTTTGTCAACGATGGCGATTTGAAGCTCTATGCTTCTAGGGATATTCCATGAAACATAGCATCCATAATTTCAAGGCCATTGTCAAATGGGTGCGTTCACCTTCTGTAGGTTATAGATCACTGGTAAATGATTTGACTTTTAGTTTTAATAAGAATTCATAAATTATTGTTGGTAGTTTACATCTTCTATTTTTCAATGATTATCAAATGATGAATGTGCTCTATTTTTAAGAGTTGTATATTTTACTTGATTTCACATCAGGATATAGTACGACCATTAAATCTTTTTTTGGTGCCTCATGTGAAGATCCATTGGTTCAGTGAAAGTTTACTACACTGTCTGACGTAATTATTTTAGATATTATTCAACTTCTGTTCATGATTAAATGGTTTTACTACATCTGAATGGTTGGCGTACTAAATTTGATGATGTTTTACAAGGATTATCATGTTGTTATTGAAAAAGATTGTTTATTGTTTAATTGGGTTTTGTGATTATGAGGTGAATCAGCCTTAGTCTTATATATCAAATTACATTTGAAATAAAATGATTGGAATATGACTATTAGAGTTAATCTAAAGGTGGAAAATTTGATTAGAGGCTAATGAAAATGTTACAACAATTGAAGATAGAAGTAAACATATATTAATAAAAGTTATACTCATGGTTTGAGTAAAGATAAATTATTTACATTTCATACTATATTATTAAATAGGATGAGGTCCTTTTATAAATACTTCACATCCTTGGGACCTGTTAGAGGGATATTTTCTTTGGATGCCTCCCTCTATTCTAACTGCTTCACTATATAAAATTGATGCTCTAGTGATGTTATTTGAATTGTTGTGATGTTGTTTTCCATCTACACATCTTGTGTCCTATTTTATCTTCCCTCACACTATAATATCATTATGATTTACAATTTATTATATTTCTAGACAAGCCAAAACATTTAAAAATATTTACTAATATATACTTATTTTAGATTCTTGCTATTAAATGTATCCTATGCTTTTTGTTCTTAATAATGAATATTTTTCATCTGGATTTAATTCTTCTTCTCATTATGATATCATCTTCTTTAAGTATCATTTGTTAATTATATATACAATGTAATTAGTTTTAAAAATTACTGTAAATTTAAAGGAACCTATACTCACAATTTAAATTCCAGATTCTAGATAATACGTCTTGAGGACAATCTGTTTAGATTGAATATTTTGGAAATAAATTTCAAGGCGAATAGGTTAGATCCCTTTGGTAAAAAATTACCTCACTGTGATCACAATGAAATATTATACCCATTTAGCTTAGTGTTATATAAAATAGATGATTTTTTATTGTTCATTTGAGTGATTAACAAGGAGGAATCCTTTCTATGAAATGAAATATGGGATTAATTGATTAACAATATATGGATGGTACTTTTAATTAATTTTGTTCATTATAACACCATTTTTTATAGGACTCCAAGTGTTAAAGATGTATGTTTTCTATCATGAGGAGAAAATTTAATGGTGATTTAGGTGAGAGATGGGTTACACTTTTCTAGATTTTATACCTTCAAATGTAATGTCTTCTATTATTCATTTTTTCACATTTTTTAGTTTCAATTTGTATTTATGTTACTATCATATTTTTTTCATTTATTACAACCATTTAGGAAAATGAAATAAATTAATAATTCATATTTCTTGTTATCAATTTGTTATATGTTATTTTATTGGTACTATTTATGATGATTAACTCACCTTTCATGGAGGTGAATGATTGATCAGAAGTGTATGTTGACAATGGAATTAAACTATATTCAATTTTGTTCATGTTAGGTGTGGAAGATCTTATGTAGAATCTTAAATTTTTCTACTATAGGAGTGTCAATACAGACATGGGGAGTATGTCTCAGTGGTGCTTTTGCAGCATGGAACAGGCATGAGAAGACGATGTTGCAATGAAGTCTCATGGGTGTTGTTGTCACAACATTGAACAAGCATGGGGAGAATGTCTTGATGGAGAAACTGATTGTGAACCATGTAAAGAAAAATGATGTATGAGTTTTGCATCATCATGTAATGTTTTTTTGATTTTTATACTTCTAAACATATATTTAACAGGTTTCTTACACCTTCATGTAATGATTTAAAATTTTCATATAATTATGTTTGTAATGAATATATAATAAATTTAATTTTTATAATAGATATAATTATATCAATAAATATAATATATAATTTTTTCATTAAATACTTGAATACCCACATATTATATTTTCTTCAAAATATAATTTATAAATAGAAATTAATTGTTGATATTTCTTATAATAACATTAAATATAAATGATGATAATTTTACTAATAGATAAATTTGTCATATTAAATTGTTTCAAAACATTTTAACCAACATATATAATATCTCTTGGTATTATTATAATTACAATATAAGTATTTTATCTATCACAATAACATTTAGCGATAATGATTATATCAAAAATTTAGGGATAATACAATTTTATTTGGTAAATCGATTTACCCATAGAAAATGAACTTTTACCAACAAATATACCTCTATTGAAAAAATCTATTTATTTTTTAGTGAAGGGATTCAAAAATAATTTCTTTATCCATCATCAGCATTTTATCCATTAATTCATTTAGATCAACTTATATCGATATTAGTTTAACAGAGTGTATATTATGTTGGGTTATATTAGACTTCTTAACATAATAATTAAAATTAACTAGGAAATCAATCATTTATAATGATTTATAAATATCATGTTATTATCCAAAGAATATCCCTTTGAATTTTCTCTCCAGGTGGGATGTATTAGGCACACTCTTCCAGAGCCAAAGTGTTGATCGCATCAATCCACAACTAACCATTTTTGGGGACATTTCCCCTGGGTTAATCTTTTTAAATACTAGATACACTAGCCGATAACTAGATATGTATGTATTTCTGCCAAACCAAACACTCAAGACATTTGAAATATTACATTTTTCCTCCTATACATAGAGTCATCTCAAGAGTTTTCACCAAGGTTCTATAACCCTTAATTAAATAGTAAATATACTAATCAACAAAAAACTAAACCCTACTCTTATATGATATATGGCGACCCAGGAAAAACATCTATAAATTATATATTAATATAATTTCTTAATTAATACAGCTCAATAATAATTTCACAACCTCTGTAAAACAATTAATAGTGTCTTAGGGTCTATACACATATAATTGTTATTTTACATCAATGGTTGACATTTATCTATATTATTCTTCTATTGAATAACTTATATAAATCTATTTTGATATAATCAACCTCATAAACTAGGGTAGTGGAAACTCAATAAAGGGCTGAGCTCAAATTCTTGTGAACTGAAACATGTCAACTAGTCATAATAGTTAAATCATAAACCTATGGGACAACAAGAGTAACAGATGAACATTAAATAAAAATATTAAGGGATCATAAGTAAAAATAATAAAACATGAATTATATTTATAGACCATGTAATAGAAACTTAATCCCCATGAATCCTTTTAAAATCATTTAATGATAGTAGGTACTGAAAATCCAACAATACAAGAAATCATTACATAACAAAGAGGAATATTATTTGAATAAGTAGTATCATAATCATTTATAATAGATTGGATATAAATAATATTTTTGGAAAAACAAGTCGAGCCAATTTAACATAGGTAATCATATCATAATGTACCCGACATCACCTCTTGATTCCCATAACATAATCAAGAAACAATCCCAACTTTGATTTAGAGTGGAATGAGAATTCTTTACTCAATCCCTATAGTGAAGTGATAATTCATTAATTGATTCACATAGTTGTCTCATGATATGTAAAATTGAAACCATTTTATTGGAGGATTGTATAGGACCCCACCCTTCATCATACATATATATCTGTTCCATATAAAATCATATCATTTATCTTATCATAAATAATCCAGGACAATAAAATAGGATTCATTAATTTTCAAAATAGTTTCATATAAGAAACCTGATTATTTCATTGAAGAAACATAATATTCCAAAGGTATTATTTATGATGAGGCCATATGTAGTGATTTATAAATTTTTACCCCATTAAAAAGGAAATCCATTGAATATTTAATGAGAAATAATACAGAAATATGATTCATAAAAGTGTTTATTAATATGACTTTAACAATAAATGGATCTCCATAAATAATTTGGATACATTTTTTGAATGTGAAGAGAAAAATTATTGAATAATTACTTAAAAATAATTTCAATAAGGAGACCTAGGATTTAAATTAAAAATATGTGAATACCATGGCAATTGTGTTTTAGAGATGGTGGTTACTTTATCACATTGGAACCAGATACATGAAATCACATCACAAAGGAATGAATTTTTTATTTTTCATGTTAAAGTAATTACATACATTAATACCATATTATAATTAGAAATGTAAACCGCAATATAGTATTTTCATTGATAATTCCATTATTCCCCATAGAATATCATCGAATATCAATCAAAAATCACTTCTTGGTATCCTATGGAAAATAAAAAATAATAAACGGTTCTTCATTGATGCTTGAATGGTTATGTATATTGTGGAAGATATCATAAATAAATAATAATATTCAATATTTGATGGTAAATAATCAAAACACATTCAATTTTAGTTATAACATGAGTATAATGTATCAAGAATATAGGATGATCGTGTACAACCATATAAATAGTCATATGATTTTATAGATTATCTATGGATACTCTAACTAATAGAATAATCACATATAATATAACAAATGATAGTATATTGGTGGAGTGAATAACATTCTATGTCATAAACAAAACATCAAGACAATTCACATGAGAGTTTAAAACTATTCGTAAAAAACCATTTAATTTGGCTAAATGATTTGTATCAGTACGCCTATCTATGTATCTAAGGAATATTTAATTCTAGGCCACAACAATAACTTAATAATTCCAACTATTTACACATATTAAAACGGTGAATCATGATCAATATAAAATTAAATATTTAAAACCTAACATTTTAAATGTTAAAACGTACCCATATTAGTAATCTGAAACCACCATAGTCATATACCAAATAAGGAAATATTATTACATACCCAATCAAAATTATCAAAAAATATCTACAGAAATAATATGTATTGTTTTAATATAACATATACCAAGTTAATAATAAGTATAATAAGTATTTTTATTGTTGATGAATCAAAATTAATTGATAATATCCATAAAAATTCTTGAGGAAAATAGTCATTGTAAATTGAAAATAACATATTTAAACTAATGTTTATAAAAAAATATTGAAAATAATTTTATTTGAAAATAAATTTCAAAAAATGTTAAGCAATTTTTCAAATATTCACTGTTAATGATAGAAATAAATTCTGTATATTTCATATATGTTAAAAATTATTCCTTTCACACAACTGTAAAAGGGGTAAAAAATACCTCAATAAAAAAACAAAAATATTTCATTAAAACTATTTTTTAAATATTGAAAAAAAAATCCACATAATAATTCATTTTGAAAATTTTATAATAATTTTTTAAAACATTTTTAAAATATATATTTTTGAATGAAAAATTATTATCGACCGAAGGGGGAAATATAGTCAAATTTTCATCATAACATTTTCCCTATCATTTTAAGTAACAAAGAGAAGATAATGGTACTATTTCTTGAAAAGGTAGTTAATAACTAAATGATAATGATATAGATAGTCTATATGAATGATGTAAAAAAATAATTCCCCTAAGGGGGACATAAATTTAAACCATCCTGAGAAATGATTCAATTTTGATATAATCCCTTAAAACTATGGTTAATTATTAATCAAAATACCCATAAAAGAATAAAAATAAAATAATAAATTAAATAAAGTGAAAAGAATTATATTATTGAAAAAACATATCGAATGGTTAATTATATACACTACATAATGGAATAAGTGGTGAATATTTTATATGTCTTATAGAATCAATAGATAGAAGTGAATTAAATACCGTAAGGATGACTGCCTTCATATATTTCGTAACCTACTATAAATAAATATTTGTTTATTATTAATATATTATAAATAAACAGTCATATATCTAATAATATATATTATTTACTAATTGTATTTTATCACCTATTTATTAATAATTAATTGTTATCACTATTTCGGCTGATAATTGCTTCATTTTTCATGTCTGTTTTGGATCTATAATATTAGGGCTTTTACGTTGACCATGATTACATCATTTACATTTTGTTAACTATTTTATACATTACCTATACATTAATTATATATTTATTTATATTAATCTATAAAATTTAGTTCTTGTAAATGAATTACATCGTTTATAAAGATAGTAGGCCATACATGCACATGGAAATTTTTTCCATTTTTATAGACCAAATGGAAAAATTATTTTCTATATAGTATATTAAATTTTCTAGAGTAATTACTATGTATTATATATTAAATATAATAAAAATTACATATTACCTTACATGTATAGAGTTACCAAAAAATGAGCCACATCACATCACAATGTGGTACTCTCTCGTACACACGAGCGACGCTATCATATCCTCCATAGAATGGAAATTAAAAAGTTATATGTGATATGATAATTATAGTGATATTATTATGTTGAAAAAAACATATTTATTAATTTTATATATCTTTATAAGAATCTAGGTAAAATTTATATTTTGAAAATCACATCACATTGGTTTGTGAGGTGGTCGTCCACAGTACACTCGATAAAGATAATTATTTTCCAATGGGTTGGAAGATAAGAATTTATATTTGATATTATAAGTATATAAGTATATTAATGTAATAAATATCATATAAATACAATAAATACATATTCATATAAAACTGTGATAGTCAGATAAGGAAAATAGATTACATCGATTCATGAAGGGGTCGTCCATCATATAAATGATCTATAATTTCATTTCCAATTTATTCTATGAGGATATAGAATTTAGGGAATTATCTTAAATAATAACATCTCATTATCAATAATATACTGATATTATTGTATAATTTTTTTAATAAGATTTATTAGAGGTGGAATTAGGAAAAAACACTCATTTTAGAACATCACATGTTCTTTGGACAACATTATTAGGTTTTCACAAAAACCCTTACTTTGATAGACATCTAATAAAAAATGAAATGTATGATATTGGATTTAATTTAAAGAATATATTTAATTTTTTTTCAAAAACATAGGAATTTTGTAAGTTGACGAGTGTAGGATATCAATGTCCTTTTATAAACAGGGGAGAGGTAACATTGGGTAATTTATAAAAGACATGGTGATACCCATGTTTCTTCTATAAAAGGTTTAATAATAGAAACTAGTAAAACAATCGAAGTGATATGTAATACATATTTCATTCAAACCTGATTCATAAATTTTTTAGTCATTTTTAACCCCACTCTTTTAGTATAACCCCCGATAAACCTATTATAACCCTAATCAAAATAAATAAGAGTTACTATTTTTACTGTTCATTATGAAAAAAATTATTTTGAACATATAATATAATAAACATTTTTCAAATTAAAAATATAGAATCAATTTTTCAAATTTTATTCAAAGAATTCATAGAATTAAATTTTAAATTAAAGACACTCACACATCTAATAGACATGTTTTTCATTAAAACATTCAAAAGATTAAATAGTTTTAATTTCATAATTAAAATTAAAATTTATTAAAATGACCAAAATCAATTTAACTTTAATATAATTGAACTGTGTATATATTAAATCAATTTTAAAATATAATTTATATTTTTAAATAATTAAAAAAATAACTTTTCAATAATAATTATCATTCATCAAAAAAATAGTTACGTACATAAAATTCTAAAAAATTAATCCAAACATAATTTAAAAATATAGATTTCTAAAATAGAATTATTTTTCATGAAATAATGTTCTAAAATAAGAAAATATTACTTTTAAAATATCTTTTCAAATCACAACACAACCACCTTTTAGAAAAATAATTTTCAATAAATTTTTTTCTATCAAATTGGACTTATTTTATATATAATATACAGATGACCACTAAATTTATTTTATACATGTTTAAGATAAATAATTTTCTAAATTTATTTTTTCATGTTCACACACACCAACACAATGGATAGGTTTTAATTTTCATGTTTAATTAATTTTTTTTAATAGTGCATTGTGTTTCATTTGAAAATGGTGTTTCATGAATCACAAGCTATATAAGAGTTTAATTTTATTTAAATAATACTATATGGTAAATTATCATCTTGTTACATTCACATCTATATTTCTTTTGTGTGTCATACTTTCTATTGAACATGATATTACACTTTTAAATTTTTTGGGAGATATATTTTACCACATTTAATAAATTTTATCATAATAATTTAATAATGATCTCGGTAATCAGGGGTATGGAATTTGAGAATACCTTTGTTGGAAACCCATATCGTAAAAAAAGTTAGGAAAAATTACTCTTAATAATATATAAGTTTTCATATAGTGAGATCTTGATTTATTCTAGAGATATCTCAAGATCATATGTCATTTTTATTTTTCCTTGTTTTGATTATATCATGTTTTAAATTTATATTGGGGTGTTTTGATTGTTTAATGTTGAGGAAATTTAACAGAGTAGACATAGTTCACAATTTGCGCACGGTTTTACAAAACCATGGGCCCATCTGAGAAAATCATGTGAACCCAAATAGAGTGCATGTGCATGGTTTGTACACATTTTTCCAAACCGTATAACATATTGGGAGAAACCATGTACCCCCACCCCCACAAAATAGGTGAATGGTTAAGGTGAAAATATTGGGAACTTATGTTCCAATACCCAAGAAACCAAGTACGTAGTTTTAATTAACCTGTAAATTGGATTTTAAATTACTAAACCTCTGTTATAAACAACAAATCGACTATATCTCAGCTCTAACCAATTCCTCTCATTTTTATGCTCCCGTACAGATTCCAATACCTCTTAACCTCTATTATTGAATATTTGAACCATATATTGATGATATGAACCCCTCTTATAAAGAGTTTCTAATCTTGGGTTATTTATCATATTTCTAAAATGTTTTTATCATCATTTAGGGAATGCTTTATTGTAATTTATTTGATATATATCATGGTTTTTTGGATCTTGATTAGAATGATCCTAAATCTAGGATTCATATATAGTCCATGTTCTTCATCTATTTTTTCATCATTATACTTTATTGGTGTTTTCCATAGCAATCTGTTTATCATCAATTTTGATATTGGTGGTCCAAATTCAATTCTCATTGTCCTTATCTGAACATTTGTCTATGTGTTGTGATATTTCAATTGAACCAATTGAAACGTGAATTTTGATCTGATTATTTTATTTGGTTAATTAATTTTTAGTAACATGTATTGGATTTTATTAAAATATCATTTTATAATGAATTCGGATAAATTTTAGAAAATAGAATTGGTAAAATTGGATTGAGTTATATTATTTATTATTAGAATTAATTACTTGACATTTTTCTAATTTTTAATTATAGTTGGATTTATTAATAGGTGAATTAATTAATGGGATAGTGGGGATGTGGAATTGGATTGATTTATTAATGAATTAATTAATAGTTTTTTTCATTATTAAATGGATTGATTAATTAATTATTGATTTGATTTAACTAGAAATGGAAATTAAGATGTTTTTGACCTGACAATTAATGGTTTATTATATTATATTATTAAATAATGTTAATTGATTTAGTGGTGACATTTTCTTTTATTACATGTGAATTGATATGTTGAACCAAGAATTTTTGTGTAATTAAGATGGTACACATTAAGGAAAACTAAGATAAGAGGGTTAATATTGATTTTCCATGAATTATATGATATATATGATACTATAATAAATATGATAAGAATGTGTGGGGAATGGTCCTTAGCATCAAAATCCCATAATGATTAACATGAATATTTGTGTGTGGGAAATGGTTTCGTGTATCAAAATCCCATAGTGATAAATATTGACATTCATGTTTGGGATATTTTCTACCACCTCAAAGTCTCATAGTGATAAATGTTTGTAGTACATAGAACACTCCTTTAAAATACCACTTCTGTGATTGATTGATAATGAGGTTTGGGCCACAAGCTACAACATCAAATACCCATGGGATTTTAGGCAAGACGATCTTGGGCTAGAAAAATTTATCATTGGACTGTGGTTTTTTTTGTAGTGATAATGAAGTTTAATGAAATGGATAATGAAATATTTTTTAATAAATATTTATTAATTTAATGTAAGATATTGTTCAAACATCAGAACTATCTAAGTAAGGTATTGAGATATGGTATGTCTGCGAGAACTTGGTGTCTATGTGGTTAAATAAATTGTAATTGAAGAATGGTAAATTCATTACATTATTTCATTTATTTTATAATTTAAACCACTTCATACAATAATATTGACCGATTATTGTTTTTTACTCCATTGTAAGTAGCGTACAAATTTTTACTCATTCCCAACTCATGCTTCCAAAACAATACCTATATAGACTTTATGTTTTCTAGAGAGGATAAGGGTAAGTACCCTTTTTTATGATTGAGTCGGGGTAGAGGATGGATGAGTAAACCGGACATGGTGTTGGGACCTGCATGAGAGTTATCTGTGTATTTATTTATTTTCAATTTTTCATATTTATAGTATATTCATATTTTGAATGATATATCTAATGCATATTTTTGGATCTCTTATTTTCTTATTTTAGTCATCATGTGATAGAGGATTGGTTTTCTAATTGGTAATATCACTTGGTTATTATTATTTACATACACTATTATGCTAATATAATAAAGAGTGTATAGTCTCTCCATGATCTATATTAGACCATTTCTACTAGTATATTTCTTTTACTTTATGGGGATTCATTCTTGAGTTCATGTTAGTAAAAATATTGGCTGAGCAGTGTGGGGAATCTGGTTCAGGACGTTTCAAATTGGTATCAAATTAGTTTTTTATATTAATTTCTCTTACTATTTTGGCATTCTAGAATGAAAAATAATAATATTCATGCCTTGGTTAAGTGATCATGAATTTACAAAATTTATAAGGTTAAAATCCAAGTACATATGGTGGGATTTTGGTAATTGATGTGTGTTGTTACAATTGATGATATATGACCTCAAGTGATGCACTATTTTTGTTATGTGAGTATTGATACCTAGTTTTTACCTATTATTTGAATCCGGATATAGAATTTCATGAGTGTTTAGTATGTGTGAATCATTATAGGTCATCATTATTATATGTGTCATTAATCGTTATATGATCACATGATAAAATTGGTTTTGGGAAAGTTATTGACATTGATATTCTTTCCATGCATGTGTAATTGAACTAAAAAAGGTTCCTAATGGAATTTAAAAATCATAAAATGATAAAATAATTTTAAAAAATTGGTGTATAATAAAAAACACGATTTGTGAGATTGAATTTACAAATTTTTAAACATTACCTATAGGTCAGAAAATTAAGAGTGGTGGTAACATCACAGTTTTCACAATTTAGCAAGGTTTGGGGGATTGACTTCTTATGGATTTTTTTGATTCCCTCCTATTATCTATATTAATATCATGTAATGATTCAAAAATTTAATTATTGGATAGTGATGGAACCAATGGATCTGATAGTGCGGAGTATGGAAGTTGGAGATTATTTACGACAGAACATTACTCAGTTTATACAGTTCATGGAATGTGACCAAGGGTTTTTTTGGAAGAGAATGTCTAAAATGGAATGAGAGTTCCATTTTCATCACCATATGATGTTTATCTATGATGGTGAACCATATTTAGTTCAGTTTTGGATTAATTGTCTCCACAAAATACATGAAATCATTGATACATCTACTCAAAGATAGTCAAATTAGAATCTTATATGTTATGTGGTCAGGATAAGCGAGGGGGGACATCCTGGTAAGGGATTTATAGCTATATACTATAGAGTGGAAGAAATTTCGGGATATGTTCTTGGAGAGAATTTATCCTGAGACTCACATATAGGATAGGTCATCTGAGTTTATGAGGGTTAATCTATAGAGCATGTTCTTGATAGACATTGCTGGATACTTTACTAATTTGTAGATCTTTCCTCTAGAATTGGATTGTGATGGTGATAATAAGGAAAAAAAATTCAATATGGGATTTAATGATTAAATAATTCCAATCTGAATATTTTTAGGATAAATAATTATTTATATGTGGTGAATCAAGCTATCATATCAGAGGGGAACTTAAATTATTCTTCTGGGGGATGACTTTTAGTTTATAGTGCACGACAAGGAGGAATGACTTTTGATATCTGGAATATTTTCTATGAAACATTTAGTCAAGGTAACACAAGAAGAGTAAGTAGGGGAAATGGTCAGTCACATATGACATTGAACAAATAATCTATCACCGGTGTGGAAGGTCAAGACACATTTTTATATGGTTACATTGACCATCGATACAAGGTTGATCTTGTGTAGGATGGTTCACCTACAGAGTTTATACTGGAACCCATGATAGATGATTAGTGAGATAGTATCATGGTAGAATCATATTGTTGAAAGGGGTGCTTATAAATAGTCTAAGTCATGAAGCAAGAGTTCTACTAGCCCTGGTGTTAAAGGAACTGGGAGTGGTACTTTTCTGAATGTGAACTCATATCGGTAGAGTTTTACACCTCAGGGTACTCAGACTGCGTCATATAGAATAGTGGTAGGACAACTATATTATGGTATCCAACAAAGGGGAATATTAGACTAGAATGTCAATATTTATATGAAATATTTTTGTAGCTACTATACTAGTCATTTACTTAATTTTCATTTGTTCCCCCCCCCATTCCATATATCTATCAAACTTCTGAATTGATTGATCCTGGTCGGATATTTTGTTATTTGGGTGGTGGTGATTGATACACCATTGGATGTGTGTCTTGGAGACATCAGTTTGTGATAGGAGTGTTTTCTCAAGTATGGGGAGTATCATTTTCTATGAGATATTGACATACATGACTTTTCAGGCATAGAGATAATTTTAGGTATTTATTGGTTAGTAAAATATGAATCCCATATTTATTTCTACTAGAGGATTGTGAATTTTACAACCCCAGAGGGTAACAATTATATTCATCCAGGATAGTTCGATATCCAGGCAGGCTATGAAGGGACAACTCATCATCAACTAAGGAAGGTCACCATCTGGGTGTATATTCTTTTGATGGATGATGGTTTTGTCAATCATGATGTCCTTCATCCAATTGCGGACATCTTTTAGGACGTTTTCTCTAAATAAATATCCAGGATACCACCTAGGATATATTATTTTTTTCAATTGATATCATGTTGGGTTTGAGACTGTTTCAATTCCACCATACAGAAAAGATCCTATGAAGAAAAAAAATATCATTTCTTTGCTATAATTTTTGGAGGAAAAGGGTATATCCATCTATGTCCATCACCCAGGGGTTCTGTAGTATTTTTTGCAAGGAAGAGTAATGGGACCATGTACTTATTTGTTTATTACCGTATGTTAAACCAGATGACTCTGATGAACATGTATCATCTTCCACATATTGATAATTTTTTTGAACATTTCATGGGAGATTATATTTTCTATAAGTCTTACTTGATATTTGGGTATCATTAATCGATATTTTGGCCTTATGGAATACTAAGGAATTCTTTCAGGAGAATCTATATTCTTTTTGAGTTCATTGTAATACTTTTGGGGTTGATGAACGCACCATTAGTGTTAATGGGATTGATGAATATAATTTCACATCCATACATGGATATGTTTGTTGATGATATCTTGGTGTACTCCAATTCACATGATGATCATGAAAAACATATTGACATCATCCTGGGTACATTAATTGAGTATCGTCTATACACTAAGCTATCAAAGTATATTTCATGGATTAATATGGTACACTCCTTATGTCACATTATTTTTGATGAAGGTATGTTTGTTGACAAAAGGAATGTTTAGAATGTTTTGTCCTGGAAGTATTAAGGAACTATTTTGATATTTGAAGCATTTAGAGTTAACATGATATTATTAGATGTTCATATAGGGATTATCCCTATTAGAAGCACCAATTTCAATAATGACCATTGATGGATTAATGTTTGACTGGTATGGATAATGTTTGAATTCCTTTTAAGAGTTGAATAAGATATTGAAATTGTTAATTATCTTGATCCCACTAGAGCCAGTTGAGAATAATATAGTGTTTTGTTATGCTTCTAGGATTAGAAAAGAATAATTGTTGAATAAGTTAGACCGATTTTTGGAACAAAGGTCTCGATAGTTGAAGTCACATGAACTTAACTACCCTTTCTATGACCTCAACATGGCTATATTGGTTAATTAATTGATATGTTTGTGTCATTATATGTTTGGAATGTTTTTTACTCTGTATACTACTCATAAGATCTTATGGTATATCTTTTAAAAGTGATATTTTCTTCCCTAGAAATGAAGGTGGGTTTAGTAAAATAATTCATTTTATATCGATCCAGAGTATATGTTTTAGGAGGGAAATATTTTTAAGGGTAATATAGTTAGGAAATCTCAAGATCAGGTAGTCCAGGATTTTAATGATGAGTGAGATATGATGACTTCATTGACTATGTTGCATGTTTGTTGTCCAAGAGATATAGGATCTAAGTATTCTCTTATATGTTTCAATGGAGTGTATAAATTTTATATGGATCAGGGATATGAATTATGAGGATTAAAAATATTTTCTCCTGAGTTAAATCCTTAAACGTTGAGAGACACTTCAGAATAATCCATAAATGAGAAAAAGATCTTCCAGGACATAAATCGAGGTGTTGTGCCTGTTATCATGTGGTAGGAGTTGATGAATGAATTTCATTCCATATAGTGGGTAGTGTATCTAGGTGTGACCAAAATGATCCATGGCCTTTGTTGGAATTTTTAGTGAAACGGGATGAAGAAAGAGATATTAGGGGTAATGACACAATGTTACAATTGCCAATAGATGAATTTTGAGCATCAAATACATGGTGGATTCCTATGTATTTTACATTTCTAGAATAGAATTGGGATGCCAATTCATGGGATTTTTTTGTGGATCTCTGGAGTGATTCTTGGAAGAATGATTCTATATATGATATTGTGGGATGGTTGTCTAAGGTAGTTCATTTAATACCTATATGTGAGACCTTGTCAGTAGAGTAGTAGGGAGACTGATACATCCATGAGAATATACATATTCGTGGGGTTCTACAGGATCTAGTTTCAAACCTCTACTTTTGTTTTACATCATACTTCTAGAATGGATTACATGATGCAATAAGTATAGAGATTTTAATAAGAGTGACTATATACAAATAGACATATCGGCATTTGGAGCATACTATTTAGGTGCTTCTGGATATGGTTTGGTAATTTGTATTACACATAGGTGTGTCTTGGGAGAAAACCATAGTTTTGGTGTAGTTTTTCTATAACAAAATTTATTATGAAATAATAAATATGGAACCATATAAGGCTCTTTATGGTATTCCATTCATATCAACTCAATGTTGGATAGAGGCTGGTGAGTAATAGTTTTTTGGACTGAGTCTCATGTATTGGATATCCGAGTTGATTCATCTTATTCGAAAGGGTGTAGTTGTGGATCTCAGTAGGTAGATGTTGTATGATGAAAAAAAAAATGAACCCTTTATTTTGTAGTGGGTGATGGTGTATTCATTTTTCTGTCACCATGATTGAGTCACTATAGGATTTAAAGAAAGGGAAATCCGGTACCCATGTTTGTTGGGTTGTTTCGGGATGTGGAGAGAATTCGGGAGATGGCATACTAATTTTATATTCTAAATAATTACAGTTCTATACATGTTGTATTTAATTTTTCATAGCTCAAACAGTATTACCCCAACCATTCTCATGTGATCGATCAAAACAATGTTTAGCTTGAGATTGATGTGTCCATTGAAGAGCATATAGTACATGTTCTGGATCATAGTTATAAAGTTTTGAGGGGAAATAGTTTGTTAATAGTTCATGTGTTGTTGAAAAGTTAACTTGTTATGGAGGATAATGGTAGAATAAAGGTAATAATTGGTCTTAGATTCCCAATATTTTTAACAAAAAAATAGAGACTCTTGAGAGTAAAACTCAAGAATTCATTGTTATAAGGTGGGAAGATTGTAATATCATGGCCTTTTCTAGAGATTTCATGAGCTAGTTTGTAGGTATTTTTTACAATTTCTTGATTATATCTTTTTAGAGTTTTATCATGGGTAGTCAATGGGTGAAATGTGACAAAATTGGATTGGGGAGAGGCAGTGCCTGGTTGGTGCACTATTTTCCCAAACGGTGCACCCATCCCAGCAAACCATTTCATCTAAAATAGAGGGGATTCACATAGATAGAAAATGATATTTCAAACCATGTGCCTTCTTCGAAGAAACTGCGAACCCCTATAAGGACCTATCCCCAATTGCCCAGAGTTGGTGCATTATTTGATAATGTTGGATTACATACAAGGAATACAAATCATGAAGGACCAAGTGGTTTGTATTATTGAAAAAATGATACATACATAAGTTCAATATTACATATGTAAAGGAAAAACAACACTAAATTATTCCCCTTTCAAAATCATGTCTCATATAATATGTTTGAATTTCAATAATAATTTACTTCTTCATGTCTTGAGAAAATGTAATAGAAGAAAGGAGTGAGCTCAAATGCTCAGTAAGAGTAATAAATATAGTGGAAGATAGTATAAACATAAGACATGGTGAATAATTGAAATCAAATGCCTTTACTAATGAACATGAACATATTTTGGCAGAAATATAATCCGAGTAAAGAATTCCATAATAAAACATAATCATGAGTATTTTACTAGTCGAATAACCACATGAACATAAAATACTAGCATATTAATGAGGAAAGTACATATGCCTGACATTCTGAAACATTTTTTCAAGGCCTCATCCAAGACGTCTAATGATTAAGGCCTATACAAAAATCCATATACACATGGGGAAATGCCTCGGCCAATTCACATCTATTTGTCTCATGAGACCTACCGATGAATTGAGGGGATATAGAGCGCCCACCCATCACGTAATAAGTCCAATGAAATCCTCATATTAGCCGGAATAAACATAAACAACATATACATTCATATTGAAACTATCATATGAATATAACTAACTTACCCCAATCATTAAACATAATAGACCAACCATTCCAAGTAATTTGGTGAATGTTTTTAGGATAAATCATCCACATCATAGTTAGTCATAAACCATTAAAACAAATACGGTATATGAATTCATAAATTATTAATCCCAATAATATATAATAATCAACAAGAGTGTTGAATCAATCGCAATTACTCTTTTAAAATCATTAAGCAATCTTGTGATAAAAACACTTTTATTTTAAAAAGAATAGTTATTTTTGAAAAATATTAATATAAAACAATAAGTGAAGTAAGATAGTATATTAATAATAAAAAATTTATATTTTATATAAATAATGGTTTTACAGAAACAGATTACAATGTGCTCTTGAAACTAAGTATGAATTTGAGAAATTCCCTTCAATCAGGATTCTATTTTGGAGACAATTTATAAATTTCTTTTTAGAACATGTAACTATCCATAAAATAAGAAAGGGTTATAGTCGGTTAATATATATATAATATTCAGAAAAAATTTATGAGGAGTACATAACAATGCATAATAATTTTATTGAGACAATTAGATGATGAAAGTATCCCGAATGAAAATGGAAGTTCGGGTGGAAAATCCTTACCTTAACTCCAAACATGTTCCTTTCTCGAAAATAAGATCCAGGAATATAAAATTATACTTATTAATAACTTATTTAAGAACCTATTAGAAAAGTATTTATTTTATCATAATTCTGGTTAGTTCATTTATGTCATTATTGATATGTTATCGTATTGAATTCTGTCGTTCCGGAGTGTTCATTTTCTTTATTTGTTTATTTGGTTCACTTGTTTTTAAGTATGTGGAATGGATGTAAATCTTCAGAATTAAAATTAAAAATTATTTATGAACATAAATAATTTTTAATGGTAATTTATATAACATGGTTACATGAAATTTGGATGAATTATTATATATAACTTTAATGATAATTGTTTCGGTTAATTTGTGGGTTTTGATACAACGAACACATTCTTATTTTTACTTAATACAATTTTTACAAAGTTATTAATGAATATTAAATAGGTTTTATTATATATAATAATCTGGTACATCCATAATAAGAATGTTTTCATGACCATAATTGATAATGATAATAAAAATCGAAAGTTCGTCGTCCTTAAATGTAGAAAATTGACACATCTCGGATGGTGTTCCTGCTCCTAGTATAAAAGAACGTAAAAGGTGGAGATGATGATAACATTTTCCACTATCTAGAAAAAAAATAAAATACATATATGTTACTATATTTATCGCAAAATTTGGATAAGGAGAGGTAATATAAAAAAATGGACTTGAAAGGAATGACAATGAATTGAAAAGGGAAATTTACCACTTGAACCAAACTTCCTTGAGAACCACTTTAAGGGGTGGATTTGGACTTTTTATGAGAACAAGGATTACTGGTCGAGGGGGATGAGGTTGGGATGGTATTTGGATAGAATTTGGAGAAGGCACAAGGCTTTAGAGGATTGAATGGAAGAGGGAGTGAGGGAGGGTTTTATAGAGAATGAGAGAGGGGATTTCTAAATATAAAATTCATTAATTTATTTATATCTCCTCAATATAAGGAATTATTAGTATTAAATGACCAAAAATAGTAATTTTATTATGTGATCCTGAACCAAGTGATCTTACGTTAGCAGAACATCATACATGACTCTATAATTAGTGTATTTATCTTAATTTTAAAAATTATGGTATGTCATTATTCATCAAAAATTAAAGTATTTCAAAAAAATCCCAAAAAATCCCTAATCCATTTTTCCATGTGTAGAATCCAAAAATGAAGTCATTTTTCATAAATAAATTTCTAAATATTATTAATTAAATATTTAATTAAAAACATAATTTATTTAAAAAATAACAGTTTTAAAAAAATTTCTTACTTATTTTAATGCATAGGTATATTTTACGCACACCTAAATATTATTTATATACTATCATTGGTATAGTTAATATTAATTATGGTATATCACTATTAATAAGGGTATGTTAATATTCATAAGGGTAGGTTACTATTCACCAAAAATTATGTCTTTCTTATTAGACAGCAAATAACATACTGATCTCAACTGTGTATGTTAGATTTTTGAAATTCACATCACAAAAGTGACAAACTTATGTTTTAAGGGTCACATAGCACATAGTAGTTAATTATGTTTTGATTTCATGTGATTATGTAATATTTACAAGAAATTAATTTCAAAAAAACAAAAATATTTGGTCGTTACATTCCCCCAACCTTACAAAAATTTCACCCACAAAATTTCATTTTACAATTGAGGCAAAGAACAGGTGTGGGTACTTTTCCTTCATTGATTCCTCTAGTTCCCCAAGTTGCCTCTTCGTAATTATTGTTTCGCCATAGTACCTTGACTAGATGAGTAGTATTGTTTCGTAGAACATTGTATCTATGATCCAAGATTTTCATGGGCTGCTCCTCATAGGAAAGATCATCATCCAACGATACCACCTTCAAAGGGAGTACATTTAAAGGGTCTGGTATTTATTTCCTTAAAAGGTATTCATGAAAGACATCATGTACCTTCGATAAGGTAGATAGAAGTGCCGGTTGATAGTCCACAGCTCTAAATCGATCAAGGATATTGAAGGGGCCGATATACCTAGAACATAGTATTCCATTCTTCCCAAACCCCATGAACATCGTCCATGGAGATATGCGTAGAAATACCAGGTCTCCAACTTTGAACTCAAGGACTCTTGAACAGTTATATGCATAACTCTTTTATTGACTTTGGGCTGCCTTGACATACTGCTGAATGATTTTCACCTTCTTCTCCATTTCATCAACCAATTCAGGTCCTTGCAACTTTCGCTCACAGACATCATCCCAACACATAGCTGTTCTACACCTTTTCCCATAATGGGCTTTATATAGTTCCATATGGATGCTCGAGTGGAAACCGTTATTGTAGGAGAACTCAACCAGTGGAAGATGTTGGTTTCATGCTACTTTGAATTCCATTAAACATGCTCTCAACATGTCTTCCAATGTTGAATAGTCCACCAGGATTGGCCATCAGTTTGAGGATGATAGTCTGTAATATAGTTCAGTTCAGTTCATAAAGTATTTTGGAGACTTTTCCAGAACATCGAGGTGAATCTAGGATCATGGTCGGATACAATCGAGAGTGGTAATCTGTGTATCCTTACCACTTATTTGATGACAATTCATGCAAGCTCATCTAATGAGAAGTCCTCTTCAATTGTGATATAGTGATATTTCTTTGTAAGACGATCCACAATAACCCATATAGCATTGTTTCCTTTGAATCATTTTTGAATTCTAGTGACAAAATACATTGTAATGTTCTCCCCCTTCCATGATGGTATGGGTAGTAGTTGAATCATCCCCTTAGACCATTTCCTCTCAGCCTTCACTTGTTGACATATCAGGAACATTGATGTATATTCAGCAATCTCCCTTTTCATATTATCCCACAAAATTTTTTCTTGGAGATCTCCAAACATCTTTGTGCTACCATGATGTATTGAGAAATTAGAGCTATGAGAATCATCCAACAGTTCTCTCTTTTTCTCAAGAATAGCGGGAACAACAAGCCATTTACTGAATTTCAAAGTTCCATCTTCATATGCTATGTTAGTCAAACTCCTAGAATTTATAGCTTTAATTTTCTTTTGAAACACCTCATCATTATCCTGAGAACCATTTATTCTCTCTAGTAAAGAAGGATGTACAACAATTTGAAAAATTAGTGACATGATTTCTTCCTTGATAATTCCCATATCCATCTTCACTAGATCAATGAACATTGGATCCCTTTAAACACTCATCTTGATCATAATTTCATGGTCCTTTCTACTAAATGATTTTTCCACCTTATTTTCCATTCCTCAGTGGTAGTGTATTGTGAAATCATAATCCTTGAGTATCTCAATCCACCTCCTTTTTCTCATGTTGAGTTCATTCTCTAAGAATATATACTTCAAACTCTAATGATCTGTATCTATCTCACATTTTTTTCATAGAGGTAATGTATCGAACTTTTCAGAGTAAATATTACTACTTCTAACTCAAGATCATGAGTTGGTTAGTTTTTTTCATGAATTTTTATCATCTTAGATGCTTATGAAATCACTAGATCATTCTGTATAAGGAAACAACCAAGTCCTTTCTTTGATGCATCTATATAGATCACAAACCCGCCATTCCTCGATGGTACGGTTATGATCGGAGTGTTCACTAATATCACTATTAATTCTTCAAAAAATTATTTTCATTTCGTTTTCCATGTGTACATAACTCTTTTTCTTATGATCTTGGTCATTGGGTTGGCTAAACGGGTGATGTTCTGAATGAAACTCTGATAATAGCCTATTAAACCAATAAAACTACTTACCTCAGTTATGTTCTTTGGAGTAGGACATTCATGCACAACCTTTGTCTTCGCAGGATCTACAGATATTCCATATATAGAGACAATGTGGCCGATAAAGGAAACTGATTGGAGCTAAAATTCACACTTTCTAAACGTCCCATATATTTCATTTCTTCTTAGAGTATTTAGAATAGTTCGCAAGTGATTTTATTTGTTCCTCATAGATTATAGAGTAACCATAATATCATAAATAAACACCACCACAAATTCAACAATATATTATTTGAAAACTCTATTAATTAGATCCATAAAACCCGATTGTGCATTAGTTAGTCCAAAAGGCATTATTGTAAACTCATAATGCTCGTACTAGTTCCGAATTCTATTTTTGGAATGTACTCATTCCTCACAAGTAATGATCATATCCAGATCGATGATCAATCTTTGTAAAATATTGTCCTTTATAATGTTGATCGAATAAATCATCAATTCATGATAGAGGATACTTTTTCATTGTTATAATAGTACTGATTTCCCTGTAATCAATACACAACCTCATAGACCCATATTTCTTCTAAAAAAAATAACAAGGGCTCCCCATGACGAAACACTAGGGTGAATAAATCCTTTATATAATAATTCCTATAGTTGTTTATTTAGCTCATCTATCTTCATAGTGGTCATTCTATAAGGGGTATTTGATATGGGCCTTGAATCGGGAATTATTTCAATGGAAATCTCAATTTCCCACTCTGGTGGATGTCCAGGTAAATTCTCTGGATATACATCAATATATTCATGCAAAATAAGTAAATCTTATATTTTAACATTATTTTCCTCACCCATAGTTATTTCATTCTATTCCTCCCCAATAATTGATTTCAGTTGAGCTACTTAGGGTGGATCTAGATAAGAATCAAGTGGTGACATTTCTGCTCTAAAGATAAGGTACTCTTTATCATCCTCGAAAATTGTATCCTCCTACTTATTACAATAAATTTTCGAATCAATGTCTGAAATCCAATCCATACTAAGGATTATATAAAATTAAATCATTGATATGACAATGTGATTTGCTGATAAACAACATTTATATGCCCAAATGGGAACTAATTGACAGAACATTATTGAAATGATACTTTCCTTCAAAGTTTTGACTGAAAACAACCGTGTTAAATGAAATTGTAAATACCTAATTTTCGTAGAAAACTAGGAATATATGAAACAATGTGATGATACAGAATCAAATTAAGCATTGTCTACGTTTGACGAACTGATTAATGATCTTGAAAGTACATCATTAGGAACTTTAATATCAGTAGTTGTGATCTCATAATCTTTTCCCTTATCCCATGGCCTTTTTTGTTTCCTAATTCTCTGAAGCATTGGACTATCATTAGAATTGTGACCCATCTTTTGGAAATTATAGCATTTAACATTAATGGCCTCTTTCCTCCCCTTGAAGCCACCAACAAGATGGCCTTTCTAGCCAGAATCATAGCATAGTTGTTTTTTTCCTTTAAGCATGAACAAAGGTATTTCATTCCATAATTATCATAGGTTAGAAATTCAACTCTTCCCTTCTTCCCTATTTCCTTATTTCCTTTCCCCGAGTTTTTAGTAACCCTCTTTTTTTCTTGCTTTCCCATAAATTCCTAAGACTTATAGAATACTTTTTCTATCTTGATGGAACATGAAACTATATCCTCATATGATGAAAAACATTGGGAGAACACTAACCGCCGGAGGAATGGATTTAGGCCATCAAATAATCAATCAATTTTTCTCCTTGGATTTCGTATGTAGTCCACAACATGTCTTGCTAACCTTGTAAATATGGCTTCATACTTGGAAAAATTTTCATCCTCATTCTACCTTAGAATCAATAAATTTTTCTCCATATTTACTTGCTGTTCATGAGGGAAATATTTTTCATACAGGATTTCCATAAAATCCCTCCATTCCATCTCTTATATTTTTTCCTCCACCTTTTTGTTTGGGATTAATGAAAAACACTAATCTGCATCTCCCGATAGCCGATAAACTTCCATGTTGACCTTCTCTTTTTCATTACATCCCAAAGCAAGAAATATCTTCTCTAGGTAACTTATCCATTTCTCAACTACAAATGGGTTTTTAGTCCCATTTAATTATAGAGGTTGTCGTCACATAAACCGATCTAGCATTGCTCCACCACGTGGTGGATTTGGATGCTCCATACGGGTAAGGTTATTATTCATAACCGGAGTAATTTGTCCAAGTATATTTATGAGTTGCTCAGCAATAGTCACAACACCAGTGCCAACATCATTATCTTGCATCGTAGGAAAATCCATATAGGGGACACGTGCCTTCATGCTGTTTTCATTACTTCCACAATGTGCCATTTCTAGATAATGGAATACACTAGATTAGGTTATGAATCATAATGAATTATCAAAACATAATAAAATACTTAGCACAATTTCAAATCCTAGCCATGGAAAATCCCATAACCACAAAAATGGTTTCATTGAGGAAACTTTTATATTTAAATCCTTTATAATGGCTTCTAATGAAAATTTGATTTATCCTAATCGTATGCTCTGATAGTTTCGTAACAAAGTGTGCAGAAAGTCCCGTTGTCATGCCCCATTTCCTATTTGAGTCTATCTCTAATCGGTTTCTTTGGGTTTTACCCTTAGATGCATTTGTTCTAGAGCTGCCTCTACCTGCTCATATCCATATAGGGATGTATTTCATGAAAGATCCATATAATCTATTCCGTAAAAATATTCCAGGACATTCATGTACATTTATCCTCAAAAAAATCTTAGGAAAATTACCTAATCCACGTTTTCTAAATCCAGCTTCCATGTTTTATACTAAAATTACTCTGATACCAACTGTAAGGACCCGACCCTAGTTGCCCAGTATTGGTGCCTTATTTGATTACGTTGGCATACATACAAGGAATAAAATCTTGAAGGACGAAGTATTTTAGTATTATTGGAAACAAGATACTTACATAAGTTCAATTTTATATATCGAAATGAAAAACGACAATAAATTATTCCACTAGCAACATCATGTCTCATATATTATGCTTGTTTGTCATTCATAATTTACTTCTTCATGTCCAGAGGAAAATTAAACATAAGAAAGGGATGACCGCAAACACTCATTAAGAGTAAGCAATACAATGGAAGATAGCATAAAACATAATAAATGGTGAATAATTTAAACCACATGCCTTTAATAATGAACTTGAACATGTTATGGTAGAAATATGAGCTGACTAAATAATTCCATAATAAAACACAATCATGCATATTATACTAGTTGAATAACCAAATGAACATAAAATACTAGCATCTTAATGAGGAAAGTTCATATTTCGAACATTCTAATTGATTTTTTCAAGTCCTCGGCCAAGACGTTTAATTATTAAGGCCTCATCCAAAATCTATATACACATTGGGAAAGGCCTCGGCCAATTCCACATCTATTTGTCTCATGAGACCTAACAATGAATCGAGGAGATGTAGTGGGCCCCACCTTATACATAATAAGTCCAATGAATTCCTCATATATGAAGGGATAAATATAAATAACATATACATTCATATTGAAACTATTATAGGAAATGTAACTAACTTTCCTCAAACATTAAACATAAATCACTAACCATTCCGAGTATTATGTTGAATGATTTTAGGATAGATAATCCAAAATATAGTTCGTCATAAACCATATATTAATTTATGGTAGATGACTTAATAAATTATTAATCCCAATAATACATAATAATAAACAAGATTGTTGAATCAATCGTAATTACTCGTAGAAAATCATTCAGCAATCTTGAGATAAATACTATTTTATTTTGAAAATAAGAGTTATTTTGGAAGAATATTTTTATAATAACTGAAGTTAAATATGATTTTATACTCATAATGAAATTATTTATTTTATAGAAATATTGGTTTACCAAAAAGAGATTATAGTGTGCTCTAGAAAATAGATAAGAATTTGAGAAATTCCCATGAATCGGGCTTGTATTTTAGAGAAAATTTTGAAAGTCCTATTTAGAAAATGTAACTATCTATAAAATAAGAAATGAGTTATGGTTGGTAAACATATATATAATACTCAAAAATAATTTATGAGGTGTACATAACCATACATAACAATTTGATTGAGATAATTAGATGATGAATGTAACCCGAATGAAAATGGAAGTTCGGGTGGAAAACCATTACCATAACTCCGAAGGTGTTCCTTTCTCGAAATTAATATTCTGGAATATGAAATTATAATTATTAATAACTTATTTAAGAACATTTTAGACACGTATATAGTTTATCATAATTATTGTAAGTTAATTTTTGTCTTTATTGACATGTTATTGTATCGAATTCCGTCGTTCCGGAGTGTTCTTTCTTATTATTTGCATATTTGGTTCACTTGTATTTTAGTATGTGCAATGGATGTAAATATCCAGAATTGAAATTATATATTTTATATTAACATAAATAGGTGTTATTGGTCATTTTTATAACTTGGTTACGTGGAAATAGTATGATTTATTATATATAGATTTAATGATAAATGTTTCTGTTAATTTATGTGGTTTAATTAAAATGAACTCATTTTTCTTTTTACTTAATACTATTAGTAAAAAGGGATTACAGAATTTTAAATAGGTTATATTATATTTAATAATCTGGTTCAACCATAAAAGGAATGGTTTCATGACCAGAATTGAGAATGATAATAGAAATCGAAAGTCCATCATCCTTGAATGTGGAAAATTAACACACCTTGGATCGTGTTCTTGATACTAGTATAAAGGAAAGAAAAAGGGTGAGATGATGATAACATATTCCAATATCATGAAAACATTCCACTACGTATAAGGTACTAGAGCCATCAATAAATTTGGATAAAGAGAGGTAATGGAAAAATAAAACAAATGAACTTGAACGCAAAGACAAAGAATTGAAAAGTTGAATTTACCTCTTGAACCAAACATCCTTTAGAACCTCCTTAATTAGAGTATTTGGTATTTTTATGAGAAAAAAGATTTATGATCAAGTGGAATGAATATGGGATGGTATCTGGACCGAAATTGGAGAAGGAACAATGCTTGAGCAGAGTGAATGGAAGAGGGAGTGAGAGAGGGTTTTATAGTGAAACTTCTATAGGATTTCTTAATATAAATTTCATTAATTTATTATATCTCCTTAATACAAGGAATATTGTGTATTACACGAACAAGATCAGTAATTTCATCATATGATCCATAAACATGTGTGATTACATCACCAGAACATCACACATGACTCTATAATTAGTGTATTTATCTTAATTTTGAAAATTATGGTATGTCACTTTTCATCAAAAATTCATGTATTTCCGAAAAATCCAAAAAATTCACCCCAACCATTTTTCAATGTTTAGATTACAAAAATGAAGTCCATTTTTTAAAAATAATTTTCTAAATATTATAAATTTAACATTTTATTAAAAACATACTTTATTCTAAAAATAACAGTGTTAAAATATTTTTTTACTTATTTTAAAGCACAGGTATATCATACACAGACTTGAATATTATTTATATATTATTCATAGGTAAGGTTTCTATTCATTATGTTGTATCACTATTCATAAGGGTATGTCACTATTCATAATTTTATGTTAATATTCACCAAAAATTATGTTTTTCTTATTAGACTCAAAATAACTAACTGATCGCAACTGTGTATGTCGGATTTTTGAAATTCACATCACAGAAGTGAAAAACAAATGTATTAAGGGTCACATAGCACATAGTAGTTAATTATGTTGTGATTTCATGTGATTATGACATATTTATTATAATTGAATTTCCAAAAAAATATTGGGTCGTTACAACCCCCCCTCCCCCACCACCAACAGAGGTGCATAATTAAGTCATGCATTTTGAAAAAACAATACTCCCCTAACCAAGAAACATTGTGTAAATATTTAATTAACCATAAAATATAATTTTTTATTCATAGACCCTATGTATTGAATCCAAATTAACTATATGTAATCCATAATCAATTCCTCTAATTTTTAGCGGCTAACCTATGTATTAGAATCCCTATCGACCATAATTTTTTATTATTCGATTCCCAAACCGATAATATTCATACTATGCGGAAAGTTCATCTAATCCCAATTTGACTATCACTTTTGTACCGGATTTATCCTTCCCTATTGATTTATTTTTTCTTCATATGTATTGGTTCAATATCTATGGATATCGTATCTTGATTCATATGATCTTGTATCCAGGTTTTCTATCTTGATATTATTCTTCATTGAGTTCTTGATCGTTCATCTTGATTAAGGATTTCTATTGCAGAGTGATGATCATCCATTATAAGTTAGGGGTCTAAATAAAATTCACATAGTTTTAAATTCCAAATGTGTGTATGCATTTTGATATTTCAGTTGGAATGATTGAAACTTGAATGTTGAATTGATAAAAATAATTTCTCAATTAATTTAGGGAACTATGGAATTGATTTTCTGTAATCTCCATGTGATAATTAAATGTGTTAAATCATGGAAAATGGAATGAGTATAATTATATTTGGTTAGATTAAATATTTTATAAATTAATTTGTAGAAATTATTTTGATTCTGAAATTATAGTAGGATTAATTAATTACACATTTAATTAATGGGATACTAGGTTTATGAATTTGGATTTATTAATTGTTGAATTATTTAATAGATTGTTGTGATCAAGGAATTGATTTAATAATTTAATATATATTTTATTAATTAACTAATATTTTTGTCAAGGGTTAATTAATGTGATTTGAATTAGTTTAAATTGGAATTTATGAGATATTTGACTTCACCATTAACATATTAATTTTTTATATGATTAAATAATTATAATTTCTTTAGTGGTAATTTTTCATATTATTACATGTGAATTAAAGAATTGAACCATTATTGTATGATTAATTATGATGGTATACTTTAATGAAATTTGTGATAATATGGTCAATATTGATTATGCTTGATTTAATTTATATTTTTTATTTTGTTATATGTAAGAAAACATGTGTGGGCATGGTTTACTATATAAAAATACCATAGATATAAATATTTATATTTGTATATGGGAAACGATCTACTGGATCAAATTCCCATAGTGATAATTATTATTATTTGTGTGTAGGACATGGTCTATTACATCAAAACCCCTTAGTGAAAAATTAGTGTGGAACATTGAAACTGATTGAAAATACCAGTTCTGTGATTGATTGATAATGAGTAGTGGGTCACAAACTACTACCTCAAATCCCACGAAATCTTATGTATAGCGATATAGGCCCAAATTTTTTTTCATTGAACAATGGTTCCCATTGGAATTGATAATGAAATGAAATAAAATGGAATATGAATGGACATTTGTTATAATAACTTTTTAATTTAAGATTTGATATGGTTCAAACTCTTACATGTGTCATAGAATGTGTTGAGATTTTATGTATCCTTAGGAACATGATGGTTATGTGGTTAAATAATGAGTAATTGCATAAATGTAATCTTCATAAAATATTTTTTGAAATTTATTCTGTATACAAAATAATACACTATTAATTCTTGGATATTGTTTTGATGATGTTGGTGGTGGACAACTGAGTTGTAATCACACCTTAGCTGGGATGATTGATTCGTACCTGAATAGACACCATGTTTGATGGAATTTAGAAGGGAAATGTCTCAATATTAGATGTTTGAGAATGTATGGAGAATGGATTAGGGAACCAAAAACTATATCGAGACCTTATTTGGACTTGTAAGTGTACATTTATTTTAATTTTTTTATGTTGAAACTTGAAACGTATTTGGAATGACATATCTAATGTATAGTTTTGAATGTCGTATTTTCTTGTTTTAGTCATCATATGATACTAGTTTGGTTTGGTTATTGGTAATATCACATAGTTATTCCTGTTTATTAATTTTATTATTATACTTTTATAAAATGATTATAATAACCCCATGACTTATATTAATCCCTCACATGTAGTTGGTATCCTCTAGCATATGGGGAGGCACGCTTGAGGTTATGTGACCGAATGGATTGGGTCCCTGATCTTTGGAACCTAGGTCAAGATGATACAAGTATAAAGGTCATATAGAAAAAAAAATTAATGGTTTTCCATGTGTGAAAAAATTGGTGGGATGTGAAGTTACAAGAATAGAAGAAAAATGTTATATTAATGGATAATGATGGATATCATTCATCATAAGAAATTGAATGTCTTGGAAAATTTAATGACCAAAAAGTCATAAATCATCAATGAATAAAATGACCATTAGATTCATCAAATGCGAAGGTAGTTTGACAAAATATTCTTTCTCAATATGATATTTCTTGTGTTGATAAGTTATATTACCATATAGGCTAATAAAATAAGAAAACATAATAACTAGTTATATTTCTATTTCATAGGGTCAATTTTGTCATTTAGTTGATATTTGATTAATTCATAATTCATTTATTAAATTATGAAATGAATATCCAAAATGATGTTTTATTCAAAAATCATTAAATTTACTTTTAATAGATCATTAAAAGAGTGGCAGTTTATTCCTCTTGTAACTAGATATCTTCCAAGAAAAAAATTATTACCATCAATTGTCAAATAAAAACTTAATTTCAAAAAGATCAAAAATAACCCCAAAGATTAAAATAATCAATGAAATAAATATTAAAACATAATACTCCTCCAAATTATTTCTTCCCAAATTAAATTTCAATTAATTTAAAATGAATTTCACTAAATTTCATAAATAAACATTACATTAGATTCCCTGAATTAGATAATGAAAATATTATTTTGTAATTCCAAATATTTGAATAAATATATCATCTTAAAACCTTAATAAATAATGTTCTTCTAGAATAATAATTATCATTAATCATTAAATAAAATCTCTAATGATAAAATTTATCCTTTAATTCCAATTATTTTTTAATCTCCATCAATGACAATATAAACCATCAGATCAGTAACTAATTTTAAGGTCCTCAATACTATCTTATAAAAATTTCTTTATCATTTTTATATGAACAAAAATTATATATAAAGGTTTTTCTCCACAGTCAGGTGATTTATAAAAAGTTAAACTTGACACTATAACACATTTCTTTTTCATTAGTGCCATTCAATGTATATCTTCAAATAATTATAGAAAAAGTACTATATTACAATCCATATATAATTTTTTATTCTTATAATCAGAATATCTTTGATAAAATTATTCTATAATAAAATTCATGAATCCAAATATATAGTAATATTTTCCACCCCCCCTCAGACATGGTAATAACATAATCTTAAACTTGATCACATAGATTCTTATGGGTTATATTCCCCTATTTCTTATAACACACATTTTGTATTTTCGTATATTCTCATAGAAAAATTATTGAATATTAGTAACATATTTATTTCCCTTGAAATAAATATTATGATGGAATTCCTCACCACATGTATATAAAACTAACAATCCCATCATAAATGTTATAGGATTTTTCATTACTAAATTATCTCATGGGGAAAATTCATCTATAACTTCTTCAAATTATATTTTCTTTTTCAGATTTATTCTTCTCTTGATTAATATAAAATATATATGAGATATATAATTAATTTTCTATCTGGATACCACATGATAACATATCTTTATGATGAGAATTTTTTGTGAATTAATTCTATTAAAATAACTTTCTTAATATCTGCAATGAAATGGAAAATATTTTATAATGGATTATGTATATAGTTAAAAGAATGCATGTATAACCTAATAACGTTTCCTTAATACTATCAAAATTTCTATTCTCCTTAAATAATAGACATGGTAATTTTATTTTCAGAACTTTTAAGTTCTCAATATGAAATTAATATTCTAGGAAGAGTTCTCAAAATACTTACATTTCATTTTTACTATTTCATATAAAATCATTAGTGATTTGAATTAATGAAAACCATTAAACTATATCCCCTGTGAGATGAAAAAAATTCCATGATAACAATATCCCATTAATTAATTACCAATGAGAGAAATACATTCTATAAGGAACTTATCCATTGCTCATATACAAATGGAATTGTTATCCCAGATCATGTTGCATGATTCATATGTATAAAGTAGTCTATAATTGTTACAACATATGGTACATCTACTATCATGTTCAAAATTGGAAGGCTCATACAAATATTGTCATTTTTCTAAAATAATATGGTTATAATTTGATCTTATTTATCTGTTGCTGGAATTATATGCTCAGGATCTTTCCCAAGAGGGAAATATTCACCTGGGGTGTGTGAATTTACATGGATTCAATTCCTCTAACCAGACAGTATTTCTAAATAATTGAATATACTGGATTATATAATAACATAATGAAACATGATTTATAATCAACCAAACATTAAAAATACATAAATTAAATTTTATAATATATTCATGGTTAATATAATAATCATAAACATGGTTTAGTTGCGATAACATTCAAATAATTAAAAATATTCTCAAATCTATTTTAATGTTTGTTTAATAAAATGTGAATTAATCCAAGAATATCCTCTGAGAGTGTCAAAATATGTGTGTATTAAGTCTTGTTTTCATATACCATGTAATGATCAAGTTAAGATAGACATTCATTTTTAGGGTTATTAACCATAGTTACATATGTTCTATTATAATGTCCACATATTGTATCTACACATGGATGTATTTATAGGAAAACTAAATAATCTATATCACAAAAACATTACGATGTAATCCCAAACAATCACTAATCTTTAATGTAATTAAAAGTGTTATATTCTCTAATCAATGTTTTCCTGAATATAGTTTCCATGGTATTTTCTAACTATTCTCTTATTCATAATGTAATAGCCTAAAACCTTATATCTCAAACCCAGTTGGTTCTTATAATATTGTCACCAAATTTCCGAAATCTCATCCCAAATCATCAAATAAGTTAGTAGACTAAGTAAACTAGGTACGTATATGAGTATCATTATATTATCGAAATCATAATATACTATATATAATTTTCATTGAGAATTCCATTATTCCACTTAAAATATCCCTAAATATCAACAATAGTCCATTTCAATATATTGCAGTATAATGCCCCGAGCCCACTCTTCCAGACTCGGCGCTTCAAAATGCTGAACAATTACACAATACTTTATAGAAAATAGGATCTTTTACCGGTCTAGGTTCTGGAGGATTAGATAGAACCTTACATTTATCAGAATTGAAATAAAATAAAACAATTGTCCACTACGCTTCCACTGCGCGCTACAATAAAGATGACCAACTCTGGATTTCAAGGCAACCTGTGAAAAACATTTCGAAAACCTAGGGTGAGCACAAAAAATGCCCACTAAGGTGTTTTGAAAAACATTGATAAATCTATTTTTTTTTAAAAATATTACTTTGATAATACATTTTAAATGTTTATCTAGAAATACATTTGTAAAGTAATGATTTGAAAATTAATTATATTTTGAAAACTCTTTTAAAACTAATACAGTGATTCAGTATAAAAATATTAAGCAAGCTCTTAAAAACCAAACAACTAGGGCCACTCAAAACTTTGAAGGCTATCTTGGGCCTACCCACTTGAGGGATGGATTCACTATCCAATTCCCTATCATATTTATAAAGTTCGAGTACTGATTTTTATAAAACTTTTTTTTAGATTGCCTTATATATATATAATTTTCACTGGTGTTATCATTTCAAAAATTTATTTATAATCATTCTTGGAACAAATAAATACTAATATTTACTAAAAATTATGTATTTGACTTTGTATGATGAAATCTCATGATGCATGACTTTTCATAAACACATCGAAGTTAAATCAACATCCACGTACTTGAAATTTCAAAGAAATATTTATTAAATTTTATTTTTTGCATTAAGGTATAAACTAGAATATATAGTTAAAATCAATCAATAACAATGGATAATTATGTGTACATACATAAATTATCGAAGCAAAATTTCTTAAATAAAATCATGCTATTGTATGCACTTATGTTTTTAAAGAACATAAATTTAATTACATAAAAATGTACACAATCATAAAACTATAATTAGAAATAAATAATCTTGAATGTTAAATAAATTATTGTTACATATGTTTATGTGTTTTATTAGAGTATACACATGTATCCCACACCCATAATTAGTTACTTGGACGGTTTAAACAAATTGTGAAAAATATCACTTCAATATAAATATATATGTATATTTATATTTAGCATGCATGAACAAAACAGAAACATATTAAATTTGTGAGTTTAATGTATAGATTTGTGTTTCATAGAGGTATAAAATATGGAATTCAAATATTTAAACAATTAGAAACCACAAAAATAAAGATTATAATTTTAAAGGATCAAACTCCCTTTACACAAAAATAGAACATATAAATTTGAATTCAATAATCAAAATTCTCTCACTACAATAATAACCAAATTGTAATGATATTATATATAAATCCTTACACAAAAAACTAAATAATTTGAGAAGACTTTAGATTAGAAAATGGAGAAAATATCCATTAAAATCAACTTTTTAATGTAAGGAAAACAAATATGAAATAAATAATTTGTTGCACATATATAATTTGGGTAAAAATATAATAATAATAATAATTTGAAATAACTGATATAAGAAATCCCGTACCAATAAAAACATGAGTAGAGGACAACATAAGATTTCTTCTTTGAAGAACTAAAACATAGATCCTCGTGCTCGAATAAAAGAAGTAAGACATGTATTTTCCCTCTTCCTTGCCCAAAAAAAATTATATCACCATCCTTTCATCTCTTTCACTTATGTGTGAGTCAATAGAAAGGGAAGATGAGACTTTATATAGTTGTTCCATAGCTATAATATCATTTTTTTTATAAACTATATCAAAAAAATTTGTGGTTTAAATCCCACTCTTGCTGAGAAAGCTGAGATATCAGAATTCAGTACAAAAAGAATTAATGTTTTGAAAACAAAAGTTTGAGTGGCTAGAAAAATAGTTATCCATGAAACTAATGAGAAAGCGACATTTAGAACTCAATTCCATGTATGGAAACATGAACAATAAATGATATCTGTCTTTTAGTTTGATTACAAATTAATATGAGGATGTGATCAAACTGATTGCAGACCAAGGCAGATTAAATAAAGATAGATGAATCAAAATTGATGACAATGTGAAAAAAAATGTAGTTGAAGATTAAGACAGAAGATAAATTTCATTTAATAAAACCCATACAAATATAAGTAATAGTAATCTGTCGACATCCAGAGAAGAAAAAATCAATTGATAATGACGAAATATGAGTTAATACACTGTAAACGAGTCTAAAAATCATATTCCGATACCAAAAAGTTGAATAAAATAAACATACTTGAAAATCTAGACGATAAGAAGAAGATCTCCAAAAACAGAACAACGATTTCCCCAAATCTCATTTAGATATGTCAAAGTGAAGAAGATCAGTTGTAGTCGAACCTTAGTCACACTTCTAAACCCTCGCTCGAACTCATTTCTGGATCCGAACTCGACCGTAAAACTAAAAGTGAAAATTCTACGCTGATATCAAACTCATTGATGTCACACGGCCAACAGAGGACTCCTGAAACTCAGATCAACTCGGATTGACACCTGAGGCGCTCGTAGATGAATGCTTCTTCTTCGAAATGGGATTCAGACTCCAATCCAGATCTGGACTCTTTGTGCCACTTTGACCTCGCATCCGAGAATGAGCCATCGACTGACATCAGCCTCGCCTACTAGTCGTGCTTAGCCTCCCGAATCACATAAACCCTCTCTGCTCACGAATCACGCCCCTCTCCTAACCTCGACCTCTATTTCTCAAGAAACCCTCAAAACCGAAACCCTATAACCCATCTAAATTTCATTTTTTTTAAATTCAATTATTTATTTTACCGTTTTATTTTAATTTTACATAAATTAAATTTGACTTTTTTTCAACAATCATGTATAGTTTTATATCTGAAAATATTATAAAATTTATATAATCAAAATGATTTTCATATTTTAATATTATAATCATAATATAAATAAATTTTTAAAATTATAATTTAATTAATTTATAATTTCACATTGTTATATGTATATATGTGTGTATATTAGTATAAACTTATATTTCCAAAATAATTTAAAATAATCAAATACTACTAATACCATTATTTATAATTATAAAATATATTAATCATTAAACGTTATGATATAATTTTTTTTTAAACTATTGATTTTCTATACAAAAAAATTAACAACCAATTTTAATCAAAAATAATTCTCATATACATATATTATTTTAAATAAATTTATATGAATTATAAATTATATACATACATATATTAATTAATTATGTTATATAAAAAAATATAATGTAATATGTTATACTTTCATTCAAGACATACGCTCATTGAAAATATTTTTAAAACATTTTTATTATTCCTTAGTTTTGATTATTGAAAAATTATTAAATAATTAGTTACTATTTAAATTCTCTCGGGGTGTTACATTCTCCCCCCCTTAAATGAATTGCGCCCTCACAATTCTTTTGTTGGTCTTACGAAAATTATGAATGTTTATCTTCAGAATTAAGAAACATTAAGGGGACTAAACTAACTAAAGAAAATTCTAAGGCGTAAATTTGTGTTTCCTAATAAGACAACATCTAATCTCCAAAGTGATCTAGACCATGCCTCTGATACCAATTATAAAGCCCCGAGCCCACTCTTCCAGACTCGGTGCTTCAAAATGCTGAAAATTTACACAACACTTTATAAAAAAGAGAATCTTTTACCGGTCTGGGTTCTGGAGGATTAGATAGAACCTTACATTTATCAGAATTGAAATAAAATAAAACGATTTTCCACTACGCTTCCGCTGCGCGCTACAATAAAGATGAACAACTCTGGATTTCAAGGAAACCTGTGAAAAACATTTCGAAAACATAGGTTGAGCACAAAGGACGCCCATTAAGGTGTTTTGAAAAACATTGACAAATCTATTTTTAAAAAAATATTACTTTGATAATACATTTTAAATGTTTTTATAGAAATAAATTTGTAATGTAATGCTTTGAAAATTAATTATATTTCGAAAACTCTTTTAAAACTAATCCAATGATTCAGTTTAAAATTATTAAGCATGCTCTTAAAAACAAAACAACTTGGGCCACTCAAAAAATTGAAGGCTATCGTGGGCCTACCCACTTGAGGGATGGATTCACTATCCAATTCCCTATCATATTTATAAAGTTCGAGTACCAATTTTTATAAAACATTTTTTTATTAGCTTGCCATATATACATATAATTTTCACTAGTTTTTTCATTTCAAAAATATATTTATAATCATGCTTGGAACTAATAAATAATAATCTTTACTAAAAATTATGTATTTGACTTTGTATGATGAAATCTCATGATTCATGACTTTTCATAAACACATGGAAGTTAAATCAACATCCACGTACTTGAAATTTCAAAGAAATATTTA
This sequence comes from Viscum album, assembly GCA_963277665.1. NCBI lineage: Eukaryota > Viridiplantae > Streptophyta > Magnoliopsida > Santalales > Viscaceae > Viscum > Viscum album. The sequence goes on from OY728147.1 coordinate 1,409,289,500, forward strand.
ATAAATTTTATTTTATGCATAAAAGAATAAACTAGAATATATAGTTAAAATCAATCAATAATAATGGATAATTATGCGTACGTACAGAAATTATCGAAGAAAAATTTCTTAAATAAAATCATGTTATTGTATGCACTTATGTTTTTTAAGGAACATGAATTTAAGTACACAAAAATGTACACAATCATAGAAGTATAATTGGAAATAAATAATCTTGAATGTTAAATAAATTATTGTTACATACGTTTATGTGTTTTATTAGAGTATAAACATGTATCCCACACCCATAATTAGTTACTTGGACGGTTTAAACAAAGTGTGAAAAATATCACTTAAATATAAATATATATGTATATTTATATATAGCATGCATGAAAAAAAACAAAAATATTATATTTGTGAGTTTAATGTATATATTTTTGTTTCATAGAGGTATAAAATATGGAATTAAAATATTTAAACAATTAGAAACCACAAAAAATAATGATTATAAATTTAAAGGATCATACTCCCTTTACACAAAAATAGAACATATAAATTTGAATTAAATAATCAAAATTATCTCACTACAATAATAACTAAATTGTAATTAAATTATTCATAAATCCTTACACACAAAACTAAATAATTTGAGAAGACTTTAGATTAGAAAATGGAGAAAATATCCACTAAAATCAACTTATTAATGTAAGGAAAACAAATATGAAATAAATAATTTTTTGCACATATATAATTTGGGTAAAATATAATAATAATAATAATAATTTGAAATAACTGATATAAGAAATCCCTTATCAATAAAAACATGAGTATAGGACAACATAAGATTTCTTCTTGGCAGAACTAAAACATGGATCCTCATGCTCGAAGAAAATAAGTAAAACATGTATTTTCCCTATTCCTTGCTCAAAAAAAATTATATCACCATCCTTTCATCTATCTCACTTATGTGTGAGTCAATAGAAAGGGGAGATGAGAATTTATATAGCTGTTCCATAGCTATAAAATCATTCTTTTATAAACATATTCAAAAAAATGTTTGGTTTAAATCCCACGCTTGCTGAGAAAGCTGAGATATCAGAAGTCAGTAAAAAAAGAGTTAATGTTTTGAAAACAAACGTTTGAGTGGCTGGAAAAATATTTATCAATGAAACTAATGAGAAAGCGACATTTAGAGCTCAATTCCAGGTATGGAAACATGAAAAATAAATGATATCTGTCTTTTAGTTTGATTACAAATTATTATGAGGATGTGATCAAACTGATTACACACTAAGGCATGTTAAATAAAGATAGATGGATCGAAATTGATGGCAATGTGACAAAAATGTAGTTCAAGATTAAGACAGAAGATAAATTTATTTTAATAAAACCCATAAAAATATAAGTAATAGTAATCTGTCGACATCCAGAGAAGAAAAAATCAATTGATAATGACGATATGTGAGTTAATACACTGCAAACGAGTCAAAAAAATCATATTTCGATACCAAAAAGTTGAATAAACTACACATAATTGCAAATCTAGACGACAAGAAGATGATCTCCAAAAACTGAACAACAATTTCCCCAAATCTCATTCAGATACGTCAAAGTGAAGAAGATCAGTTGTAGTCGAACCTTAATCACACTTCGAAACCCTCGCTTGAAGTCATTTCTGGATCCGAACTAGACCGTAAAACTAAAAGTGAAAACCCTAAGATGATATCGAACTCGTTGATGTCACATGTCCAATAGAGGACTCCTGAAACTCAGATCGACTCGGATTGACACCTGAGGCACTTGTAGATGAATGGTTCTTCTTCAAAACGGGATTCAGACTCCAATCCAGATCCGGACTCTTTGTGTCACTTCGACCTCGCATCCGAGAATGAGCCATCGACCGACATCATCCTCGCCTACTAGTCGTGCTTAGCCTCCCGAATCGTATAAACCCTCTCGGCTCACGAATCGCACCCATCTCCTGACCTCGACCTCTATTTCTCAAGAAACCCTCAAAACCGAAACCCTATAACCCATCTAAATTTCTTTTTTTTTAAAATTCAATTATTTATTTTACCGTTTTATTTTAATTTTACATAAATGAAATTTGACTTTTTTTCTACAATAATGTATAGTTATATATATGAAAATATTATAAAATTTATATAATCAAAATAATTTTCATATTTCAATATTATAATCATAATATTAATAAATTTTTAAAATTATAATTTAATTAATTTATAATTTCACATTGTTATATACATATACATGTCTGTATATTAGTATAAACTTATATTTCCATAATAATATAAAATATTCACATACTACTTATACCATTATTTATAATAATAACATATATTAATCATTAAACGTTATGAAATAATAATTTGTTTAAAACTATTGATTTTCTATACAAAAAAAATAACAACCAATTTTAATCAAAAATAATTTTCATATACATATATTATTTTAAATAAATTTATATGAATTATAAATTATATACATAAATATATTAATTAATTATGTTATATAAAAAAATATAATGTAATATGTTATACTTTCATTCAAAACATACGCTCATTGAAAATATTTATAAAACCTTTTTATTATTCTTTAGTTTTGATTATAGAAAAATTATTAAATAATTAGTTTCTATTTAATTTCTCTCGATGTGTTACATTTAGGATAAATAAACCATAATAATGGGATGATATTAGATACTCATCAAGGGTTTCAATGATGTGAATCATCATCAACATAAACATTCATATTGAAATACTAACATATGAAATATTAATCCATACCCCAATCAATTGAAATAAACCATCCAAGATAATATGGTAACAAAATAGTAGATACCTATTGAAAAATATCATTAACCATTTAGTGAAATAATAATGATGCAGTCATTAAAACATATCCCAAGTAGAGTGAAATCATATAATTGTATTTTTTCATTATTTAATTGAAATTTTATGAAAATATCTTTAATAACATTCATTAGGATAATAACCATTCACAATGATGAAAAAGGGTAAAATGTAACTTCTTTAGAAAATTGAAAGAATATTCATTTCAGAATATTTTGTAAAAACTAAAATACAATGAACTATAAATTTTACATATTTTATTAAATGATTAATGAACATTATTATACATCTATACAATATAGGGATCATAAAGGCCTTGTACATTCTAAATAATAGATTCATATTACATTAAAGGAAACATAAGGATAGAATCATTATTTTTACCCATTTTGATCACATATAATCCTTGTAAGATCAAAAAAATGAATGGGATGAGATGGGTAATAAATGAATAAAGGCTTGAGATAAAAACATCCCAGTAGGTGAATATTCCTTCTAATGAAACATAACATGTGACGAAAAGTTATAACATGATATAGAAAAAGGTAAATCACATGAGTAATTTCATTGAATCAAATCATTAAAAAATCATATCATAAGATCATGTCATTATAAGAAATGATGAAAAAATTGAACATCATGTAAGCATAAGTCAAGGATAACTGTGAAGACAATATCATATGGTGGAAAAGGTAACATTATGGAAAATTTTCACTCCCTAATCCCATACATGATACCTCATGTGGCTAAATCTCTACCCAATGCCTTATAGGGATATCTAGTTGCACCCATCATAACATGTTCATGTTATTTTTGACCCACATAAAGGAATCCAATCATAAAGAAAAAGAAAAATAATTAAAAATAGAATGAAAATAGGTTTCATAAACATTCTTAATATAATATTAAATGAATATTTTATAATGACGGCATTTGATATATGATCATAAGGAAATTAATTCCCCACCAGGATAATGAAAGAATAAACTAGTATATATATAAGATACATATATAATTAGTTTATAGTACATACATAATATAAAAGGATTGTAATGATGATGAAAAAAAATTTAAAAACATTCTTGATGAGATTATTCTTTTCAATTTGAGTAGTGTTGAAGGATACAATATTAAATATAAATTTTTTTTAATATGTAATACTGGACATTTGCTGTGAAAAATGTCATTTCCATTCTAAAAATACTTATTTTAATTGTAAAATATTCTCAATCATTAAATATTTATTTTTAAAAATATCTTTTTTTACATAATAATTATTATTCAAAAAATTATTTTTTCATTACAGTATAGGAGTTTTTTTCAAGACGAATCCGTTAAATTTAAAAAAATGAGCAATTCAAATTTTTTTAAAAATCGTAAAATAGTACAATGTTCAGAAATGAATGGAGGACTACTTTTAAATAATTTAACAAATTTAATTAATTTTAAATATGGCTTTAAACAATAATAGTAAAATCCTTTTTAAATAATTTTTATAAATCAAGGATTTAGAAGAAGGAAAACTTTCTACTGAAAGAGATGGGATATTGGATTTTATTAAAAAAATCAAAATCATTTTGAGTTCCAAATAAATTATAATTGTTCTATCTGATGAAACATTCATGAATAACTAGATGATAAAAAACATTAATGGATTTTATTAGAAAATGTTCAAATAATTTCATTCAATGGATATTCAAGCATAAGCAATCTCGATTAAAAAGAGATTAAAACATAAACCCTTACCTCTTTAGTATCCATTGAATTATTACTTCCAATGAATGAATTAGATTAATTTTATCATGAAATATCTTGTTGTTGGAAGTATTAATGACATAGTACTTAATGTGGAAGTACATAAACCATTAAAAAGAAATGATATTCATTAAGGGACATTTGTATCATAGAAGGATGTTTGTGATGATGGCCTTATAAAAATCATATGATTGGTGTGAGAGTTTGAAATTTGTATAATTATATGTAACAAATATATATCCACAGAAATAAAATTGTAAATACAACATAAAGTATTAAAATTTAATTTCACACATAACTCTTTCAAAATATAATCATTTAAGTATTTGTATAATGCAATGAATAGAAATTGAGTTAAAACCCAATAACCTCCTGATTCTCTTTAGTTTAGTGCAATTTAATCTCATGTATAGTGTTTTTAATCATGTAATAACATTATAAAAAACCATATTATTATATATAATTTCATATATAATCCTTCTATATCATCTTTTTACCTATTCATTAATAATCATAAATTATTACTATCTTTTCTGGTGCTAATTGCCTTGTTTTTTCCTGCACATTTCATCATGAATTTTCAGTATCATTAACATATGTAATACTTCCAAAATATAAATAATTATATTAATAATAAAAATGTCATTATTTTATTACATAAATATTTAGAGACATTTTTGAATTTTTCACTAGGATAATGAATCAAAAAACTATGAGATATGGTAGGTCATATGTATGCACGAGCGATGTTATAATTTCCTTAATAGGTGAAATGGTAAGGAATTGGATATTATATTAATTTTCTATAATAAATATCATGTAATATTAATCACATAAAATAAATAAATTCTTCATTTATTACCTTCCATGTAAACCCTTCATGAAAAATGATTCACATGGCTTCTTGAGGGGGTATTCCTCTAAAAAATGAACAGAATTATAATTTATTCAATGGATGAAAAAATAAGAAATAATAACATATACATAATTTAAAAAATTATCAGTATACTTGAATATAATATGTAAACATCAAATTAATCCTTATTACCTTCCATGTTTACCATATGTGAAAAATGAATCACATCCATTCACAAAGCAATAGTCCTCTGAACACACAAACAACATGGTCGAATGATCTACATAATGGAAAATATGATGTTATATATGATATCATAATTATATCATAAATATCATATATAAACACTATATTGTGTGTTATATCCACCTATGTGAAGTTGTGATAGAAAATTAAGTATATAGGTTGTAGTCTGTCTCACCCAAGATCAGTGGTTTTATTTATCTTTTTAGGGAGTGGGATATGGTAATAAGTCATGCCACTATCAAAACAAATCTATGTATATGAAAAATATTAGGTTTTTAATACCATGATTTGTATGAGATTAATCAATTGTTAAGGGTCATTGTTGTTAAATTATTTGTTAATCTATCATTATGGTTAATGAAGTGGTTTGGGAGATCGAGGATTTTTGTGAGTTTTCTGTTGGTGTGGGACCTGGAAGGAAGAAAAAAAGTGGCCAAATTTTACATATCACATGGTTGGCACATGGTTTTTGTAAACTGTGCACCTGACCCAAGAAACCATGTGGCATGGGAACCATTTTAGACAGAGTATTGGTGCACTTTTATCATACAGTTTTGCAAACCATGTAGGTGTATCTAGGTAACTATGCAACCAAATATCCCTTAGGTAGTGGTATGTGCACTATTTGGTAAAGATCAGGGAAAAATTGTGCTCCCCATTAGACATTATAAAATTGATAGTTTTTTTAACTCAGGATTTTTGATCCCTATCTGATATTTCCTCCCATTCGACCACCTCTACCATATGTGACAAACCAAAAACCCCCTCCTTCTCCATGTGGGATTCTCCTTCAATCCATCATCATTTATAGTACGTTTGGGTTAGAATTAAATATCCTTGTGAGTATAATAATAATATTTTAATTATTTTATGGATTAGGGGTTCTAGAATCCCTCATCTCATTTTTAATCCCTAAAAGAATTTCAGTTATAATTTATTTTTGGGGTTCATATTTAGCAAGTTCTTATGTTCGAATAATATGGGAATATTAATAAATCATTCATCAAAAGTCATCAGGTTGATGGGGTTTAAGCTTTTTTAAACTTTCTTCATGTTATATATGTGTATATGGTTGTCATTATGTGTTCCATTTTTTTCTTATTCATTGGATATAGAAAGTGTTTTAGGCCTTATATTGAGGTTAAAAACCCTTCACATACCTCTAGGGGTTTGTCGATGTTTGGATGCCAAACCTAGGGCTACCAAATGGGTAAGCTCGACCCTAGTAATAGGTGAATAAATTTTTTTGACCTTTTGATAGTTGTATTATGAGAAATAATGGGTATTAAATATGTTACTGATGTTTGGTTAGTATAATAGGTTAATTAGAACAATTATGTTTTTTATTTTGTAAATTATTGACTGTTTTTTAAATGGTTTTTATAATATGTATGGGGGACTTGACCCGTGTATAAATTTATTCATAAAAATAATGTTTTTAATGTTTGTAACCTTTTTAAGTAGGTTTTTACCTTAGGGTGATTAGTAAAATTAGATTTTCCAATGTTATTTCAAAAAATAATTGAATTTAGTGGAAAGTTCACTGTTGTTAAAATGGTTATATAGTTGGTTTTATGGATGAAATGGTAATGAAAACATTAGGAATGTTTGTGTTTTTAAAAGGGAAGAACCCATGTTTTAAATCTTGGTTTCAAGATGAGTTCAATGAGTATGTTGTGTTCTGTATATTAACATGATATATTTTATAAAGGTCTTATGTGACCATATTAATTGATGGGAAATTAGGGTTAGTGAGATAGAACCCAAAATAATTATGTCGACATGTTAACATGATAATGAAATGAACTAAATAATGAATGTTATATGTCAATTATATTGTATTAGTGGGTGTTTGGAATGTTGGGAAAAAAATTGTTAAACAAAATAATGTAAATGTGACAAAAGACATATGAGTTTGTATTAAATATACATACATGGATTAATGCTTGAGAATTGCTGAATAAACCTAATGGGTTGACGATTGATAATAGGAAATTGTCTATATGTGATATATAGAGTAAATGTTAAATATGTTAAAGGATTATGGTATAGGAATGATTCAAATATTGATGAGTAATGAATTGTAAATTTCAAATTATTTCTGACTATGTTGGTGAAATGTTATATGTGCGTATTGATTAATGAAACTTGTGTAAATTGAATGGTGGTGGGATAAAGGACTGAGGCTCCTCCCATGGGTCAAGATGGAATGATTCTCTATCACTACCCATGAATTCATTGTTTTGGGATATTGATTGATGCTATATGCTCATAATGGTTACATTCGATGAAAATATATTGTCTAAGGATATTTGTAATGAATTATGTAATTAAAGGATGGGATTTTAAAAATAGTATTTATTCTTCCCAACTAAAGGTTATGGTGGGGGTTTGGATGTCAGATTGAGGCTCTATTCATACAAGACACATTGACACAACCTTCTTATGAGACTGAGGATCCATGTTATGATGATCATATAACATTATTTATGAGTAGCATTGTTTGTAACCGCTTATGCCTGGTAATTTACTAGGATGAGCTATAGTTTTAATGATATAAGTGCTTACCTAATGGAATATGGGATAAAGAATAATTTAGTAATGAAGTTAGTGTAAGTGATGAAATATAAATAATAAACAAAATTTATTAAATTAATATTATAGCTAATGGGTATTTGATTATTTGTGATTAGTTAAACCCTTTAGGGTTAATTTTTTTATAACCCCATGGTGCCTCGATTTAGACTACATGTGTGACCTGAGTTGGTTGTTTGGTTTTTTATGAAAATATCAATGGGTAAAATGAATATTTGATAATTTCTTAAATTTTCTCTATGTTCCCTTGTTTATTTATTTCACATGATACCTTCAAAAAGATTTGTATAGAATTCCTATTCCTTTAGACACCATTATTAGTGGCCTACTGTGTTGTACTCACACACTACATGGGATTCCATGGTACATTGGAACCTAAGAATATACTACTTATTTTTAGTTATTGGTTCAAGATAGGGAACTGGTGTTTGGTTATTCTTGGTATGATGTTTTGGGTCAAGGAGGTGAGGACCAAGTTTGGAATTAGGTTCAGGTATTGAGGTTTTTTTCTGGTCTTGGATTATATTGTATGACTTCTTGGTATATAGATAATCCGTTGGTTTTCTACATCGCATGTGTACTTGGTTAATTGTGTGTTTTGGATTCATATTGTCCATTTATTGTTGCTACGTATATTTTATCTATTTTTGTTACTTCTATTGTGGATTCACTTAAATAAGTAGGTATAGTTTCCATGTGATCTTTTTTAATCCCACACTACTACTGTGTGGCCTCTAGTGTATGAGGAGGCATGCCATAGGTCATATGATGACCCGGCCCAGGGCACTTATTATAGTGAATTTTTGGTTGGTGATGCTACAAAGTGGTATCATAGGAGGTTTTCATTATCTTACTATTTGGGAATGGTAGAAAATATATTATGTCCTTTTCAGGATTAGAAAATGAGCTCATTCCTAGGTTCCTATATCCCCACGTACGTGGGAAAACCAAGTTTCCAATTATGGGAAACAATGTTCTATTATATGATTTTATAGTTGGTTACTATTTCCTCCATGGGTGGCATACATGGATCTGATTTTATTGATTTTTGAGGGTTCATGTATCTGGACGGTGTGGAAAGATATGGTATGTGGGTTCATGAATCATAATATCCATATCGTATAGATAGTTCTTCCTTTTATTTCATGTGATTAAATTTGAATATGAAATCATGATTATTCAAATGGGTATAAAAATTATTGTTTTATGGAATAACATTTTTTGAAAAGTGGGTTAAATGGGGTTTTTAGAAACATTAATTTGTGTGTTTAGAAAAGGGAAAATGATTTGAAATTTAGTTTTTTATAGCACCATGATATATAAAAATAGAGACTTGTAAAAAGGTGCTCTAAAATGAAAATTTTTGATTTTTTAAAACTAATTTATTTGAATGTGAAATAGAGAGATTAAATGTTAAGGATGATTAAGTAGGAAAAATTGTATAATAATGAACCTAAGGAAACCTCTGGTGGTTTTCCATTATGTTTTATGATTAACCCATTTTTCAGTGGTTTTTTGAGAGAGTGTACCTTTGTTTTGAGACCATGGTTTGAGGGATGTGATATCTATATTTGTTGGGTGTGTCGGAGAGTTGGGTGATACATTTTACATATTTGGTTTTTTGTTAGCTTGGGGTTGTGATTTGAAGTATTTTAAATTGAATGTGGTGCTCTTTGTGGACTGGGATGGTTCATATTCCATTTTAGACTCTACTGTGGGTTTTGGATCATGGTTCTATTATACATGTGTGAGTATCTGGGATGTGGGACCTAGAGTAAATAGTTGTTGGTGCCCTAGATATAGTGTATTTATAATGGTGTAGGATGACTACTGTTACCATCTAATTGTTTGAGATTGTGTGTGTGGAATTGAGAGATGCGGTGACCTTTTCATGGTGTGGGGATAGTTTGGGGAGTTGTTATCGTTATAATTTTGAGGGTTACTAGTGATAGAGGTTGGTCGAGTGTTACTGTTTATGGTTGTGTGTCTCACACGTATACACATTGAAGGTGAAATCTATGCATGGTAGTGCCCTCGAGTTTTTGTAAAATTGCATGGTTATGAATTAGAATTTCATGCGAAACCACTTGGGTTCATACCTTTGGTTGTATTGGTGGTGTTTAAGGGTAAAATAATTGGGAGACATGACCTTATGGTTTTGAAATAATAAGATGTCAAAATAAATGTTTGATTTGTTAGGCAAGGAATGGGTGATCAAATCATGGATGCGTGCTATTTCTTATAAGACGCCTGATGTGAGGGTGTTCATGTGGTTGTGTTTTTTGATAGATTTGTTGTTGTTAGTTGAGATGTTATTAAAATCATGGGTTTGAGTGGGCTGGAAGATCTGGTGGCTTGAATAGTTGTGTGCATGGATGTTTGGGCCTAACCCGGATGATGCACGAATAATTTGATATCGAGATGGGTTTTACATTCCATCATAGAATAGTGTGAGGGTGTTATGGTTCTGATTAGTAACTTTTGGTTTTCACATGTTAGTGATACATGTTGTCATTAAGATATTTTCCTAGGTGGGTAAGATGTAATTGCACGTGTTTTCCCTAAAATCAGTTAGACAGGTTCTGATAGTGTGGGATATCAGTTGGTTTTTACCTATAGAATGAATAGTTTTGTATCCGTTGTGATCAATAGTACTAAAGAAGAATAACATTAGTTGGGTGATTATAATGGTTCCAATATTAATGATGGGTCACAACCGCTTTTTAGAGGGTCATGAGGTTGCAGTGATTTTGGATGGAACATCTAGTAGAGGTGTGTTTTTTAGTGTCAATGAGGCATTAGTGGGAAGGGAATCTTGAGGCCTCCGGTAATATGTAGGGATATCATGGTAAGCGGTTAAAGTGGTATTGTATTTTTGCGGTGATTTACATCAATGACTACGTGGAATAAGTTATCTATCCACGATCATGACCAATATTTTGACATCAATTATGTCTGATAGTAAGGCACTAGTTTATTCCTAGAAGATTGAGTTTTTTTGGTTAGATGGTGAAACCCTGGAGTATATGATCGAGGATTCCTATATGTATGGGATCCATATGGTGGGGGAGTACACCATTGAATGGTTATTAAGAGGCCCTCGAATTAGACTAGGTGCCAATGAATGCCATGGTTGTTGTTCTCAAAAGCTTGGAATGAGTAGTGAGTGATGTTTTTTTTGATAATATGGTAGAAGCTAAATGTCCACGTCTTGGATTTGTGGTTCATCTTGTTAATGGGTGTGAATCTATGGAGGTATAAATTTCATGAGGTATGTCTTGAAAATAATACTCCTATGGTGGGGAGAATTATGTTAGTCATGGTTGCCTGTATCAAGTTGTGTGGTGGATGTAGTGGCGTAACGAAGCCTATGAAAAACCTATGAGGTGTAGTTCAGGTTCCTCAAGGGGAAACTTGGGTAGCCATGGTTTTAATGGATGATTATGTCTAGCGATGGAATCTGGATCATTCTACTTCTAAATTTTTTTGTAGTGGTTGCATCAAATATCCATCGAGCGCTATTGTAGAGAATGATAATTGTTTGATGAGTCATGAATTTCATGATGGTGGAGTTTTACCGGATGTGGGAGATGAAATCAGCATGTCTGTTCAGAGGAAGGTGGAACACATTGAGAGAAATGGTGTTTTAGCAATGTAATGTGGAGAAATTAAAATTATAGAAGTTGTGAAATCAACAGATTGAGTAGACGGAAGATCTCATGACTCATATTGGAAAAAAGAAATGGATTAGGTTGATAGTAAGACATATATGGTATCCATTGGAATGATAAGTGTGTTTAGTCAATGTAAATAGTCCATAAGGAACAACAAATTTACCCTTAAATGAGTATGGATAGTGGAGGTTTCCAATCATAGTGGTTATGATAGGAAGATAGAATTCCAATGTTGTATTATGTTCCTGTTGATGTTGGTGGGTGGTGAGTTAAAAAATGTGTTATGTTGTTAAGTTTGAGTTGAGGTTATGATAGTCTATTTTTTGATTATAGAAGTTTTCTATACCTGGAAAAAGGGTATTGGTAGGTTATAGAATATAGTGTGGAGTGCCATAGTGTGAAATTGGCTGAATAATGGTGTAATTGAAAGGTCAGGTTGGATGGACATGATTGGGAGATGTCTTGGTAAACTGGTGTTCGTATAGAGAGTTGGCTAAGATGTTTACTTATTGTGTACATTAAGATGAACTATATTTTTTATTATTTCAAATCATTTTTAAATGAAGTAAGGATTTGGATCCATGAATTGTGGATAGGATCATATTATAAGTGTTTGGGTTGGATCTCCCAATGTGATCTAGTTCGTTATCAGGGTTATTTCATGAGATGAAAAATTAATTTTGATATAACCCTCCTATTGTGCCTTGTTGGTGGTAATAATATGTTAAGGTTTATGCATCCTTGAAAAGAAAAATATTTTAATCTTGGGTGACGTTTGGGAAATTTTTTTACATAGAAATATTTCCATGGTTTAATCATTCTTACAAATTGGGTGAGTTAGGAATAAACATGTAAAATTATGGTTGATCGATGGTCCGTTGTCTATCCTTTGGGTTTTTATGTCCTAGGAATAATTGGAATTAATGCTCTAGGACAATCTATTAGAAGGTGGGGAGGTCTTATGATCATGATTTTCCTGAAGGTACACCCTTATTAAAATTTATGGTTCAGATCCCTTTTTGGTTGATGCAGTGGTATTGGGTGATTTATAATTTTTAGGGTTTTTTGTGGGTTCATATCCTGAATGGAGTTAAAGAGCTGCCATATCTTTCATAACATACAATTGGCACATGGTTAGTGTAAACCGTGCACCTGACCAAATAAATTTTGAAACATGGTAACTGTTTCTAATTGAGGGCTACTGCATGGTTACCACATAGTTTTCCAAACTGTGTGTGTATATCTAGGTAAACGTGTAACCCAACTTCCCTTAGGTAGTGGTATGCACATGGTTTGCAATCATTTTGGAAAACCATATAGGTAAATAGTTTGTCCCATTAAATGTTGTAAAATTTAACATTTTTTTATGTCAGGAATATTAGATCTCAACCTGATATTTCCAACCATTCAACCACTTTAAACCTAGGTGATGAACAAACAACCCCTCCTCCTCTATGGGTGATTCGGCATCAACTATTGGTTGTTTTGACAATGTTTTATTGAAAATAAAAGATTTTTGTGAGACTAATACTTTTCCTTGATTTATTTTTTAGATTAGGTATTGTAGAATACATCATCTTCTTTCAAATCCATAAAAAATACACTTTTCCAAAGGATTTTATGTTTGGGGGTTTTAGGGTGTTTGAGTTTGAATAATAGGTAGTGATTAATGAAGTGTTCGCAATTGTTCATGAGTTAGGTGGTCATTACGCTTCTTTCCATTATCTTGATGTTATGTTTGTGTATGTGATTCTCCCTATGGGTTGTCATGTTGTGTTTGTAATTAATTGGTTTTGAAAATAATGTTGTCCCATAGAATGAGTTGTCAATCCCTTCATAGACCTCGTTGGGTTTGGCAATGCTTTGGGACCAATCCTAGGGAAACTCAAGTTGTTATTTGAACCCTTGAAATTGGTAATTAAAATTAGTAAACCCTGAGATAAGGCTATTGTGAGAGATATTGGGTATTAAATATGTAATTGATACATGGGTATAGTAAATAGGTTAATTAAAATAATTATGTGTTGGATTTTGTTAATGAACAAGTGGTTTTGGAAATGGTTTTGATGGTATGTTGTGGGGCATTGACATGATTTTAAATTTATTGATGAAAAATGATGTTTTTATAGTAGGTAACATTTTAAAGGGTGGTTATAACATCATAATGATTTTTAAAATGATTTTTCCTGTAATATTTAAATTGCTTTTTGAATTGAGGTAAATGCCACTTACATGATGTGAAAAAGGTTTAAATATAATAAAGTGAAATATTTAATAGAATTTTGAGTTGATAATTGAAATGATTACATAGGTTACTACAGGATAATTGAGGAATGAACCTAATGTGTACAATCAAGAGAATGGGGTGCGGGCTATATAGGATGTGTAGTGTAAATGTTAAATATGTTAATTGGTTATCACATAAAAAAGATTCACTTATTAAATAATTATGAATTGTAAATGTTATATTATTTATTGACTAAGGTTGTGAAATGATATATGTGGTAAATGATTAATGAGTCATGTATATATAGCTTGATGTTGGGAAAAAGGACTGTGAATCCTCCCACAGGTTCGGTTTGACAGATTCCCTAACCCTACCCAAAAATACATAGTTTAGGTATTTAGACTGATGCTTTATTACCCTAATGGTTTAATTTGGGGAAACTACCTAGACTGAGGCTCTAAGTTATATGTTATATAAATAAAGGTTGGTATATTATACTAATGCTCTATAAGATAAAACATAATGTTATGGGGTGGAATGGGATGATGGAATGACGCTATATGCTTCTAAAACACATAGATATGACCTAATTACTAGACTGGGAATCCGAGGTATATGGATGATTATCATTAGTAATTTAATTGTGAGTAAAATTGTATGTAATACCTTATACATTGAAATTGTCTAGCGTAGACCATATAATAATTAATGTAAGTTCATATCCCATCTAACATGGTATGAATATGAATTTAGTAATGAAGATACCATTACAAATGAAATTGAAATAATAATTAAAATTTATTAAATGAATATTAATGCTAATGGTAATGAAATTATATTTTAATAGTTATACCCCTTTTGGTGAAAAGGGTGTGTAAACCTTTGTGACTTGGTTTAGACTCCAAGTGTGACTTGAGATGGTTGTTTGTTTTTCTAATTCATAATGAGTATAGTTAATAATAGATAATTTATAAAGTTTTCTCTTCATTTCCTAGTTTATTTGTTGCACATTATACCTGCATATATATTTTTATAGATTGGATATTTCATTAGACACTATTGGTTGTGGCCTAATGTGTTGTACTCACGCCCTTCTTGGGCTGCCATAGAACTTGGGTACCCATGTCGATACTACATATTTTCTAGTCCAAATTTAGGATATAGACCCTGTTTATGGTTACAATTTGGATGAGGGGTTGGAGCATGGAGTTTAAGACCGGGTTGGGACTCAAGTTCGGTTTTAATGTCATTTATTTGTTCTAGTCTAGGATTATGTTGTACAGCTAATTGGCATGTAGATTATTCATTATTTTTTATAGAATGTGTACATGGTTACATATTCCATTTTGTTATATGATTTATATTTATTGTTCTAAGTGTTATTTTATCTGTGTTTTTACATCTATTTTTTCTTCAATCTAATACGTGGGTATTGACTTCCCATGTTCATCTATAGACCCACACCACTAGTCAGTAGCCTCAACATTACAGGATGTCATGCCTAAGGTCAGATGACATTCATTCTTAGTTACCAGTTATAGTTTCTTATAGGTGATGTATTTTAAAATAATGGTTTACTAAAATTTGAATTTGATGTAAGATTAAATAAAATAAAAATCATGGTTATGGACATTACCACTACTTCATAAGAAATCTTTTTTTCACCAATATCATTCCTAGGATGAATTTATAGGAAAAAAGGATTATAGGAGGATGGGAGGCATTTATGAAATTTATTTTTTATTTTATTTTCCAATACAATGGGTTATAGAAGTGTGGAATGTTGTGGAGTGTGGGTGGCCTTTTATAAATGGGGGAGTGGACTCACTTCAACTGTTTGAAAATATAGATGTGCACACATGTTTTTATCACTTACAAAGGCACAAAAATGGACCATTTTAGATACTTATATGATATAAAGTTGAAATATAAAAATATAATTGGAATTACACATTTTTTGGGTCATTTAACCATTTTATTTTTAGTTTAACCCCATGGAAAAGTTGTTTTCACCTTAATTATAGTAAATAAGTTTTTACATTTCACTATTCCTTATGCTTAAAACATATGATAAAAATATTTTTTAATAAGATTTATTATTATTAAAAATATGGAATATATTTCCCTATTTCAAAATTACATAAGTGGCATTATTAAATTTAAAATTTAGTCACAATTACTGTAAAAATAAATGTTTTTCTAAAGAAAAAAATTCAAATGTTTAAATAGTTCTTATAACTTCATTCATTATACAAAGATTCTAATTAACTAAATTGTTGAAATTTAATATTATTAAAATAATTTTACCGTAAAATAATTTGTAAAGATATTTTACTTTTTTAATTAATTGAAACAAAAATATAGTTTTCAATTAAAATTATCATTTTCAGTATACATCAAAAATTAAATCTTTGTAATAAATTATTAAAATTTCACTAAAATTTAATTATAAAATATATTTTTTTAAAATTCATATAATTTATTCAAGTATAATTTCTAAAAGTGTTAAATTTTTAATTTTAGTTTATGTGCATAATGTGAGACTAATCCATCGTTCAAAAAATACTATTATCTAGAAAACATTTATTTTCCTTTCAAATGATTTATATTTTATTTATTATAGTAGATAACCATATATTTTATTTTATAAATGTGTAAACCATATAATTTGAATTATTTAGTTATTTATATTAATTATTACTTACTTAACATTTAAGTTATAATTTTCATGTTTAAATAATTATATTTAAATTGTGTATCACATTTTTTTAAACTCAGGATTGCGTGCATTGCAAGAAAATTTATTTAATAATAAATATATCGTAATGTATCATGATTTTAAATTATATTATAGTTGTGGTGGTTCATTTCTTATTTTCTAACCAATATGATGTTCCACTTTTAATATCTCACGGTGTTACATTCAACCCCATAAAATAAAATTTTTCTTCACAATTTACTCTTGATCTATGTAATCAAAGACTTAACATTATCAAAAAAACAATTTGTAAAACCATATTATAAAAATATTTTATTAAATAGTCTCTTGATAATATAGAAAATATATATGAAGATAATATTAAATAAAATATAATAGGATTCCAAATAGGTTATCATTAGAGGCATGTAAATATTTAGACATAGAAGAAAAGCATAAGTTATTAAGGATAGTGATAAAAATCAAATGTCATCGGGAAGTTAATGATCGTATAAAGATAATAACATCTAAACTATAAATAATTAGTGAGTTAAATGACAATTCATTACATGTATATTAAGATAATATGACAATATTTTTTTCAAGAACTATTCCATAGAGTTGAGAAATTCCTTTACCATTCAAACTATGAACATAAGAAAATATACTGGAAAAAAAATTATAATTTCAAACTTTAATCAATTTACACCACAATATAATCATTGTCCACAAAATATGTGTATTTTAGATAAATTGTTTTTGTTCCTGAAGGACTAAAATTAACATCTAGTGGGTCACATAATCAACAAAATAATAACAACTTATTCGACTTCTATTTACTAAAAACAAATTTGGTCAAAACATGCTATCAAACATATTACATTAATATCTGATACCGTAATAATTACACCCAATGTTTAACTTATTACATTATATAATATTCTATCATTAAAATCCTTCATCATTAATCTAAATAAATTTAATACCATTCTTACCAAATAATAATTTAACTTAAAAAATATTACTTACTTCAACTGAATAAAATGTCTCCCAAAATATCATTACTCACCTAAAAATACCACTGCATAAAACATCAATAGTCATGTTTGATACATAGTGAATATTATCAACATTGACCTCATAAACCCATGATGGTATATATAAATTTTATGTCAATTTAACATGATGAAATATGTTATTCTAAAATAGTCACAATACATATATGTTTCGTAATTCTTATAACCAAAATATCAATGATAAAAATACTTTCATAGTTTAATTCATGAATCATATAACATTAATACGTTATCATTTTTACATAAATATTTATTATAACACATGTACTTAATTATTCTATTGGATAACCATTATATTATAGAATTTAATAGGATAATTTACATATTCCAAACTTATAATATACAAATTTATTTTAAATTAATTGGTCTATGAGTTATTTTTCCGCATAGATGTAATCATCCAATCCATTTTTTTTATTCTTATAGGTGATTAATCCACCTTCATAAAATATATAAATACAAATATTTCTTCGTCTATTTACATTACCATAGGAACATTCAAAAAATTGCATCCCTATTTTATTTAAGTGGATATTAATCTCATCAAAGTTCACATTATTTACCCTATATCACGATAATTAATTAGGCATAATCCCAATATATTTCTCTACACCAATCACCATATATGGTTTTTCATAAAATCTAAATTTTCCATCACATTTATTGTGAACATGATTTCTCCTCATTCCATCCATTAACTAATACCACCAATAACAATATGAGAAATAATTATCATTGCGGGAAATCACATAATCCTGTAAAATTATTTATGAGATGTTTAAATCATGAAACAATTATTTAAATCTCATAAACCATAGGATTTACCTAGGTCATTCAGGATCATTATCTATTTAACTCATTACAATGGATTATTAACGGCTATCTTATTTGCAAAGAATATCCCCTAGAAGTGTCAGATGTGGTCAATATTAAGGCATGTTTTCATGTACCAGGTAAAACATCAGTCAAGAATAATGAACATTTTCTCATGTTATTACCCTTATTAACACATTTCCTAGGACCAAATCAAATTTTATTATATCCATACAAGGATTTAGTTACATAGATATCAGTCAATCTATACTTCACCAAGATTCATGGATATTTTTCTATACATAGTAGAATTCTTAAACTTATCCCTATGGTTCTCAATATTTTTTTTGAACCAAGTACAAAATGATAACTAAACATTTAATATGATATTAAATATGGAGAAAAATTACTTTTATACATATTATAACATTATTCACAATAATAATTTAGCATTAGTATAATATAATAACCATAACGGCCTTGTTTATTTGGAAGATTTTTTTAATATTATAAAATAGGAAACTTAAATGTGATATTTTCATTAATTATCCATAGAGAGCCCCTAAAAAAATTTGAACTCTATATACTATATTTATAACCTAGGTAATACATAATAAAAGAGTTCAGTTAAATATCCCATAATGTGGAGAAACTAATTAAGGAAACATAACATCTGAGTAAAATGTATTACAACGCATCATAAAAGATGACAATCATTAGATATTTCAT
Organism: Viscum album; assembly: GCA_963277665.1. Lineage (NCBI taxonomy): Eukaryota > Viridiplantae > Streptophyta > Magnoliopsida > Santalales > Viscaceae > Viscum > Viscum album. The sequence goes on from OY728147.1 coordinate 1,409,309,024, forward strand.
GGAAGAATATTAAAAAATAGTATCATATGATAATTTCATCATATTAAATGTGCCAAAAACATATAACATGACATAAACGTGAGTAATTACTAAATTTTAGAAAATATAATGTGGGGGAAAAGTCTCACAAGTGATCCGATTTTCTCACTAATTACATACATAACACCTTAAGAAACTATATCATTACCCAATGCATTGGAGAACTGCCTAGGTGTACCCATAATAATGTTTTAATGATTTCTGTGTTCTAAATTAATGAAATCAATCATAAGGAATAACATAAGAATTAATTATTGATAAAATAGGGTAGAAATAATTTTTTTCATATCATAATAAATGGAAAATTTATATTGAAGAAATTTGAGAAATGATCATGATCCATGTATTACCCACATATAATAGAGGGAGAATAGTATACGTACAAATGTGAGAGATAGATAAAAATAATTTATAATCAATACATTAAAAAATTGTTTTAATTAATTAAAATACTTATTCTTGGCATAATAATATTTTAGTAATGAGTAATGTCAAAGGATATTATCTGAGATGGAAAATGATTTTGATAGATGAATTTGATAATTTCTATAAGAAAATATCTTTTACATTTTGAAAACAAATTATGTAAACTATAATAAATTACGGAAAATTAAGTTAATTTTTTAAAATAAACATTTATACATAAAAAAAGATGTTTTAAAAAGTTGAGTGGTTAGGTGGTGGAATAGTTCCACTCATACTGAAAATTTTGAAAAGAAACGATTCCATTGATATTTTTTGGAAAATTAATAAAGTACCTTATCTAAAAAATAACATGAAAATTAAATTTTAAAAAATATTTAAAAATACTATAAAGGGTAAAATAATATTAAAAAACAATATTCAATCTTTTTTTAAAACAATTTTATAAAAAATAAAATATTATGAATAATTTTATTGATTATTGAGAAAAGACAAGTCTTGTTTTTTTAAAATATTTTTGTTTCTCATTTTAGGAAATAATATAGGAAAATGGTATTAATATTTGAAAATACCATAAATAACTAGAAAAATCTTACATGAAATTTTTTATTAGACAATGGTCAAATAATTTCGTTCAATGAAAATTCAAGCATAAGAAATCCCGATTAAAATGCGATTAATATATAAACCCCTTCCATGTTGGAAAAATATTAAATTTAAATTTCCATGAATTTTGTAGATGAGTTGTAAATTAAAATATCGTGATGTTGGATGGAATCATGATATAGTAAGTAAATTTTCATTATTTACACCATTCAAAATAATGTAGGATCATAAAAGAGCATGTGTCTCAAAGAAGAATGTTTGAGATAATTCAATTACAATGTTTGTATCATTGAGGTGAGATTTAATAAATGTGGTGATTTTGAGTAAAAAATGATTTACCATAAAAATAAATATATATATACAACAAAATTCAATAAAATTTCGTTTTATAAATAATTTTTAAATAATATAATCAATAATGTAGTTGTAAGACCCAATGAATGCAATTTGAGATAACAAAACCCCACAGCTCACGATTCACTTTAGTTGAGAACTCATTAACCTCAAATATATTAGTTTTAAACATGTTAATTAATTATAAACGAATTATTTTAATATTTATAATTTCCTAAAAATCATTTAATAACATCTTTTTCCTGGAAAGTTATTAATCCATTATTAATACTATAGTTTAGGTTGATCATTGCCTTTTTTTCTCATGCACATTCCATCAAGAATGTTTTAGATCATGAAAATAGGATAAAATCATATCATATAAATAATAATATTAACTTTTAAAATATAATTTTTTTCATTAGATATATCTGCACCATTATTATAAGAATTTTTAACATGGATAATAAATCACATTACTTCTTGGAGATGATAGGTCATACATATACGCGATAAATGTTATCATTTACTTAACGAGTGAAATGTTGAATAAGTGAATTTTATATTAAATTTATAGAATCAATATCATTTCATATATATCAAATATATTCATAAATATTATCATTTTTTCAGTTACATTTAACTTGTTAGTGAAAAAAAAATCACTTCATCGTGGGGTGTTAATTCTCTGGACACTCGAATGACATTATCAATTATTCAATGGATGATAATTTAAAAAATTATATGATATAATTTTTTTAATTTTTTTAATATATCATCTATATCACTTATAATCATAAATTTAATCCACAATACCTTCACTTTAATGTTTATGTGAAAAATAAATCACATCACTTCCTGATGTGGTAACTCGCGGACCACGCGAACAATGTTATCACATTTCCTAAATAATAGAAATTTAAAATTTAAATGTGATATAATAATTAAATATATATATATATATATAATTATAGCATAAATATTATATATAAACATTATATACATCATTATATTAATCCATGAGAAACGGTGATAGAAATTGAATTATGTCTATTTGTGAGGTGGCAGTTTGCCATAAACATGATCAATGATTTGGTTTCCCATTAAAGGGAAAAGAACATGGATTTATATAATTAAAAATTACATAAAAACTATTTAGTCTAATTAATATACTGAAGTTATTATATCATCATGGTTTAATAAAAATTTATGTATGTTTTTGAATAAATAAAATAAATTGATGAGTTAAGGACATTAGTTATTCTTTGAAAAAAATTTGTTCCGCATTTCATTTTTATTAAAAAGGACTATAAGATGATTTTAGAGAGGTAATTATAATTTTCTAAGAATTTTTCAAACCAATGGTTTTTGGAACTGTGTAAATGATAGGACATGGTTGACCATATATAATGTTTTAGAGGGGACACTTGAATTTTTTTAAAATAAATAATTCCACCCATGCATTTATTTTAAAAAAAATTAACCAAATGGGATATTTTAAAATAATTTAAGATATGAAATAGAAATATCAAAAAATATATATGAAATTTTAGGTGTTTTGAGTCATTTTTCACAATTAAATTATTGATTTAAAGCCCAAAAAACAATTTTTTACACAAATTAAGATAAATATTTTTTACTAAAATGTTATTTTCAATAAAAATATATAAATTTACTATTCACAAAAAAATAAATCTTATCATAAAATTACCAAAAAATCACCCGAATATAATTTTCAAATTTAATATAAAATGAAGATTATTTTTTAAAATAAATATTCTAACATTGGTAATGATATACTTTAAATACTATTTAAATTTTGTAAATAATCCGCTTTTAAGAATATCACACTTTCATAAAACATTACAACTTCATTCAATTTTTACTTATTAAATATATAATTATTAGATAACTATTCATTTTATCCTCTAATTCTGTGAACCATAAATTTTTCCTGATTTAGTTAGTCATATTAATCTAGAAAAAAATAATTTAAATGTAATAATGGTCATGTTGAAATAATAATATTTTAATATAGTATCATGATTTATTTAAAACTTGTGATTCATTCATCATAATCGATCAATGATGATGAATTTGTTAAAAAAATAAATATATTTTAATGTATTAGGATTTTATATTCTATTAATATTATGTTTTTTCGTTGAAAATTTGTTATCCTTCATGATGTTTAAATTTAAAAATCTCAGGTTGTTATATAAAACGTAGACAAAAATGTTTGTCGGAATTCATTTGGGAAAATTTATATATTTTTTTAAAAAAATTACAATAGATATTTTTAAGAAAAAAACTTTTGTACCAAATAGAGAAATGAACTTGTAACGACCAATCACCTGAGGCCCGTGTCGTGACTACCCCAAGCCCACCCCCTGAAGGCCAGGGGATGATGACTAGCACCGAGGCATCAACCTAAAAGTTGGAGGAATTTTCTTGAATACTTGTATGTACAAACATGCCCCACCGCACCCCAACACACAAAAAATGGGAAACAGGTACCACTCATACAAATCTGATTGCATGTACAACTAAAAGTAATTGGGTCAGAATTGAAACCCAATAAAGAACTGTAAACGACACGTAAAAAAGGAAACTCTGGTGACCATCTGTTGAAAAACCCCACCCGATTTTAATATAAGTGAAGCTATTGGAAGCCTATGTATTAAGTCATGTCTGCCTAATCCTACTGGACCCCAACTGGTCCTAGTCCACCATGTCTTACATCATAGCATCTGTCAGTCCCATCACTGTAAGCACCTGTATCATAACGTAAGTAGTCTACACCAATCACAACATGTCAATGCAAAGCCCGTGCAGGGGTGAGTAACACAGTATTCAGTTGGGACCCCAAAACAAAAAGAAAATTCCACACAAAAATTCATAAAGTAAAGCATGAAACACATGATATCCCACACCTTGTATATTATAGGGTTGTAACAGTAGTTTCATCAGTCACATCATAGAATACCTAGACTTCTATAGAAAACCCCTCTAGGGAGTAAATTAGGGCCACTAAGTCATTAAGAGTTGATTCCCACTAAGGTTGGAATACATAGGTACTCTCCCACTATCACGTATTGTGTGATAAAAAGTCACATAGAGGTGTTACCCACTTGTCGTGGTCAACTGATTTACTGATCCTAATCACGTTCCATGGGAATGAAAAGTCACATAGAGGTTATTCCCACCATGGGTCTACCAATTCACAAATATGTGGCACCCACTAGGCAAAAAGTCAACAGTCTTAAGGTCTCACCTAGCCATTGGGTTCTGTATATAGTCTGCTAAGTAGAACATCTCCTCAATATCTTCATAGAATCTCAACAATAACAAAAGTCACCATAGATCATTCCAAAAGATCTGTCTCATTGAGAGGGTCCCAACTCGGTAAACGGATCTTCAATTGGATGGGCGGTCTGCAAGATACTAGTGTTTAAGAAACCATGGGACCAGTTGCGATGAGGCCTGGTCTGACTCGGTCTGATTGATCCGACCAACCCAAATCAGGGTCCCACATACCTTGGATCATTAAGAAGAACTCAATATAACCTTGTGTGGGTCAATGTCGGTCTAGTCTGGCCTGGCCAGTGGGCCACACCCAATAATGCTCACTGGAGAAGACCCTATTGGATGAGGGTCTAGCTCACCGAGTAACCTTGCGAACCAGTATAGTCTGCCCCAGCCCAATGAGGGTGCAGGTTTGGCCTTTCATTGGGGTTCTGTCCTACTACGTGTGAGTGCACCCTAGAGTGGTACACGTCTGGTCCGCGGGGGTTCATGCCCCACATGGTTCAAAAGAGGCCTATCGGTCCACCTTGCTGGACGTGGCCAAATTTTGAATCTATCCAACCCTGTTTCCCCACGGGTCATCTCAGGGTTCCTCCTCTATAATGGTAGAGTGACATTGACCCATAGTGCGGGACACGGCTCGGTGTCGCATATACGGCCCTCCGACATGGTTGAGCAACCGTGTCTTCTGCCTCTAGCTAGTGGCTTCTTCCACTGCGATGTTGCCCAATGCATCGTGGACCATCCTCTAGTGCATAGTCATGGCATGTCGCCTCCCACCATAGGCCACCTCTGCCAATGCTAATGCACCAGTAGATTCTTCCACATACCACCGGGTCAACACCGGTGTTCTGTTCTTCATGCCACATGCGCCTACATTCTTTAAGATATTTTCTCTTCACCAAGAAGATCTCAAATATATCTTGTCACTTATTCGTGAGTTTTGACATGTAGAACACCCACATGGGAGGGGCTCAGGCCTTCTTCATGTCGGCATGTGCCCTCATCATTTGATCTTTACAACACAAGGGTGGTCCATGAAAGTTAATAAAAAAACAATGATAATTCAATCCTGAATAAATAAACCTCAAAGAAGTCATCCTATTATATGAAGTCATGGTTTGTGGATTAACTTGTTCGTGGGTTAATATGTATTTGTCATTTTTTGAAAAGGGCAGGGAAAAATTAAAATCAAAAAACCCCTATCTCTTATGACATCTGATGTCGCATAATTCATCCTCGAGGGATTAAAGGCATCAACATCACTTCCCAGTACAAATCATCTAATGGTGGCAATGATGATGAAGTTACACCAGCATTAGTCTTCATTCACTATGGTGGAAGTCCGTCACAGGTTCCTTAGAGAATCCTCCAAATTTTAATCCATATTTCCCCAGTGTGTCGAACTAGAAATAGGATCACATCGTAGAGTTTTAATTATCATATGAAATCACGTTGTTGTCCTGTTTTATTTAAGAAATAGTGTAAAACCTCAAGCTTCCATGGTACATTTGCCTTTAAATAATTTAATAGCTTGCATTGTATGGAACTTCGAGATTCTAACACATCAAGACCAATCAAACTAGCCATCATGAATTGTAATACCCACTTTTGGAACTTTTATTAGTTATATATTTCCAAATGGACTTCATTTTTGGGTTCGGAATATCAAAACTAGCTTAGGGTGAATTTTTTTTATTTTTTTGATAACATTCAGTTTTTGATGAACAGTGAAAAATACTAAATATTAATTAAAAACATCGTTTTTAATAAAAATAATTTATAGTGATAAATTATACTATTGAGCGGTTTTTACTAATAACTTGATTATATTTTTACCATTTCATCCAATATTGGTCATTGGACTTAATTTCCCATTTAAATTGGACATAAGAAATTGTCAATATTTTGATAGTTATTATTTCTTAAAAACACACTTTTTTACAAGAGAAATTAATTTTAAATTAATTTATGACACATTTGTGTTTTTAATTTAGAAAAATTAATTCCATATTTATAATCATGATGTACAAATTGTTTAAATAGGTAAATTTTATTTTTAGTCATTTTGAATAATTACTTCGTTAAATATTTTGTTTACCATGGTTAAAAGGTAAATCCAGAAAATAAGGGTAGACAAATAATATTATAATAATAGTAAATTACTCTAACACATTCTCTAACCCTATTGTATGATACATGTCCAACCATGGTCATCCTTGGGTAGTTTTTGGGACCCCATGAATCCACATGTAAGTGATAATGAAATTTTATATTAATTATGTTAAAGTAAATACAAAAATGACAAAAGCATATATAATTTAGTATTACAATTTTTACCTTGGGTAATATATGATATCTCTTAGACTATAAATATTAATTGTAAAAATAAAAAAAATTATTACCTAATGGTATTTTATTAATAATTTTATACATTTAATAATTAAACTAATTTAGGACACAATGATGATGCAATATTTTCCTTATTAATGAAAGAATCAAATAAATGGTATTATAGATGTTAAAATAAATATAATATAAATGTTTTGATGATATAAACTAATTTTATAGGTTAATGTGACATGTTATAATTGATCAAATGAATTTTATTAGAAGTAATAATGCTGTTATCAATTTAACAAAAACAGAATACCAAATAGTGTCAAAATCGACATAAAAGAGTTTTTAAAACAAATATTATATTAGTAAAAGATATTTTCTTCCTAAAAATCCATGGTTCTACCAAAGGTCTTAAATAATGATATATTTATCATTATTGAAATAGTTGATGTTCTCATGGATGTTTATAGTATGTTTATTAACCATATAATATAAAAATACAAAGAGACATGGTAAAAGTTAAACCAATTAACTAATTGTTAAATATATAAGATAAAGTTAATATAATGAACCAAACCGGTATAAAACCTATGGTTTGAGTGGTTTTCGACCACTCACCACCATAGTCTTGAAATAAATTTTTTTGGGGCCATTATAAATAGAAAATGAGTTTATTATAAAATAATATTTCAATCTTTTCCTAAGGTTCCCCTCACCCATCGTAAAAAATGATCACTCTCTTCTCTTAATTTGAAACCATCAGAGCCATTTTTCTTGGCCCATCCCTACAAAAATATCCTATAAAATATCCTCCCTTTATCCTGGAGACCTTAAATTAGTCAGAAAGTAAACCTATGGATCCATTGTGATCAAAACAAAATAAAGAGACCGAAGAAGAGGTAAATATTTCATCACCTCTTTCAAGATCTTTTATTTTTCCACTTCCTATTTCTTTTTTATTTCCATTATAAAATAATAACTCCAGTATCTTATATATAATGATATGTTATTATAAAAATGGTAAAACCATATTCATTATTCAATCCATCCTTTGAAAGACATCTCAATATATGTGCGTTCGTACGGCATACCATCTCAACATCGTGGTGTAGTTGTTATTCAATACATTTTAATTGGATGGGAATAAAAATGACATATAATTGATGTAAGTAATCAATATAACATGATAATTATTCTGTATATATGATATACCATCCAATAATATATTATTTTAATATCAAAATAATGGTATTGTCGCTCGTGCCAACGTACGGATTACTATCTCCACAAACGCGATGAGATTCATTCCCCATCGTATCCATTAAAGATTAATTTTCATTCGATGAATAAAAATAATGTGTAAATACTTAATATAATGTTGAATATGAATAAGATACATCATATCCATAAAAAACATTAATTATTTAACAAAGCATATAAAAACAAATTTATTAACACTTGAAATGATGATACTACTAAAATATAATTAAAAAAGAAATTTTTGAAGATCATATATGATGTCATATTAATGTATATGGTTCTTTTATAATTTAATAAAAATTATATCGCCATTATACAGTAGTTTAAACAACCCTCGACCTAGGAAAATAACAAGGTAAGGGTTAATTTCCCAATCTCTTTAATATCTAATGTTGTTTTTACACAAGTATCTACTGGGACCTCTCTATCATCCACATCTGAGTATTCATAAAAAATGAATTAAAAAACATATTTACTATTCTCTAGACTATGTTATGAATTCATTCATACCCTTGTTTGAATTTTTATATTATTTTTATAAGGGAATCATTAGTTCATTTTCCGAAGATGGAACTTTATGATATTTTCGACAAATTTAAGGATAAAATGTTTTTCAACTTATACGGCGGGTGAAGCTATTTTTTTCCAGTATAACATCATCAAATATTCCCTTACAATCATATAAAAATATTTCAAAAATAAATTTTTTCATTTATAAATATATTAATTTTAAATTATTTCAAAATAGAATGAGGTATTTCTCTTAAAAATGTTTTGATTTCATATATGTCAACATACTTTGATGGATTTTAAGCTTATTTGAAATTGATTTATGATGATATAGAACTTCCATATTGTATTGGAGGTTTTGAGGTTTGTTTGTTGATGGATATGTTATTTTAACACCATTCATTGTTTATGGATAAACTATTGACATTTTGTATTCTAGTTTTAGTAAAAAATGTAATGTTATGTTTAAACCTTTCAATATGTGAAATTCATTGGACTTAGTATCTGACTGGTGGAGCCCGATATATATCCTGATGCTTTGGTAGGTCTCATGAGACACACTAGTTTCTTGGAAGAAGGCCTTGAAAAAATCTTATCTATAGTCTTGAAAAAAGAAATTGACTATGTGGTTATAAAGACTGGCATTTTGCATTCACTCATTATGAAAGTGGCTGTTGATATTGGATGTGATTATTTGACTAGTAGAATATCCATGTGAATATGTAAATGGCATGAGTTGATTTTATCTTTTCTATATTATGCTGATTTTAAATTTTAAAAATCATGTGATTTAGTCTTATACATTTCCCTCAATGTTTATGCTTATTTATTAATTTTTTCGCAACATTTTTATCCTTACTGAGCATTTGAGCTCACCCCTTTCTATGTTTTATTTTTCCCATGATGTGAAGATGTATTTTAGGACTCACCAGTAAGAAGAGTCTGAGAGGATATGAGTGTGGTCTACTGAAACAATGTAGTTGTAGTTTTTTATATTATAATTTAATTTAAAACTTATGAATATATCTAGTATTTTAGAGGCTACTAAACTGATTGGTCTTTCGAGAAATTATTTCCTTGTATCATTCCAATGTTATGTAATAATGCACTGACTCTATGTAACTAGCGTCCGGGAATTACAAATAGTGTCGTTGATAAGCATCATTAGAGCATAGTTACGATGCGAGCTAATGATCCATTAATGATCTTTATTAATTCTAATTTTCACTTCCATGTCGTTTCCCTGCAGCGTCGTCGTCCGCTACTAAAAAGTGCAAAAGAAGATAAAATATTTCATTTAAATTATTTTATTATTTTTCTCGAAAATTAATAAAAGTAACTTTTTTGATCTCCCCTTGTTGGGTAATGTTAATTCATACTTAGGAAAATATCAGCATTCTAAATTTAATGATGCCCTTGGATATTCGATTCAATCAATGGTTACAACGGTAGAAAATCATGCTTGTGTGTTTATTGAACATACCTTAGGAAAAAGTTCAATATTATGTTATAGGATCATTGGACTTCGTAATCATGTTCAGTCAAATTTTGTTGTCTCAAAATAATTCAATATAAAAAAATTACATGGAAATTATGAGAAGTTACCTTCTACCCAACTTAGGGCTTTACGTCCCCAAAAGTGAAAAAAACTAAACAAAAAATGGGGGATATTGAGAACGAATATGGGAATCGTGCACCTATGTGATCTCTTGGAGATTACCATGCTTCCATTAGACGTGTGTTATAGGAATCGACCACCCACGTAGGACCCTCTCCTCTCAATCCTCTATCTCTATTGGGAACTCCACAAACATCACTTCATTTTCAATTTCATGCTCACCCTAGTTGATGACGTTTGATAGATCAAGCATGTACCTCCTCAGTTGTGAGACATGGAAAACATCATAATCCCAAAGCATCTGTGGGGAATGAGCTATGAATTTATCCACCTCGCCAGCTCTTCTCAGGATCAAAAAATGTATGATGAACCAAAGAGATATCTTGCTTCCCTATACAAATCTCTACAATCCTCATCATGGTGAGACCAAAAGGAACAAATGACCATCCTCCCCGAACTCCATGGGTCTATATCTCCTATATACATAAGACTTCTTCATCTTTATATAGTTCATATCCGCTCTTGGATGATATTTTCCTTCTGGATGGTAGCCCATAACAAATCTCAAACCATGAGTGCCGACTCTCCTAGGACCGCCTAGAATATGTCTGATCTGCAAGGCTTCCCTTACAAGGAATCAAACTGTGACATGGCAATGGTGGCGTGATAGCTGTTGTTGTATGAAAACTCAACCAGTTGTAGGTGGTCCTCCCAACGATGATAAAATTCTAGGATGAAAGCACAAAGCATGTCTTCCAAGTTCTGTATAGTACTCTATGTATGACCATCTGTCTGGGGATGAAATGTTGGGCTCAAACACAGCTACATGCCAAACACCTCATGAAATACCTTTCAAAATCAGGATGTAAAGAGATAATTGTGATCTGATATAGTCGTCAAAGGAATCCCATGAAGTCATACTTTCTCTAAGATGTATGGGCATCCCAATCCCCTACTAGTCCCTACATCCAAATTGGTAGTACATGATATAATATGGTGATTTGGTCAACGATCACCCAAATAGAGTCATGAAATATAAATGTATGTGTTAACCCTATCATCAAGTCAATTGATATACCAACCCATTTCCACTCTGGTACCTCAAGGGGCTAGGTCGGGCCTGTTGGAACCTAGTTCTCAGCCTTCACTTGCTGACAAATGAGGCATCATGAAATGAACTCATCCACTTCATTCATAATCCCTAGACACTAGTAACAATACTGGAGGTCATCATATAACTTCACCATGCCAGGATGTACTACCAAGAGAGATGTATGGAAATACCTCAACACCTCATCCTGAAATGCCATAGGTACTATGTTGTGACCTCTAAAAAGGATTGCATACTCCCCTCCTATATAAAATACATCAAGAGGCCATCCTGAGGATAACTGTGCATGCCATGTCTCTCAGTCAACATCTAACAGTTGTGCCTCCGTGACTTGCTGTAAGAGTGGAAGAGTAACAGTCATCTACTAGAGGTCAGCTTCATCATCATTATCCACAAAGGACATCTGCATCACGGCTAACTTCTTCATCGCCTCACTCAAAATTTATAACCAGGTCCTCTTATTGAGGGTATTTTATATCACTTTCCCCATTATAGGAGTATAGTCTATCTCAAAATCATAGTCCTTAAGGAACTCTAGATGACGCCACTATCTCAGGATCACGTCCATCTGGGAGAATATATACCTATGACTATTGTGCTTGGAGAAAATTTTAAACCATTCATCCATGAAGTAGTGCTAGGATATCGTCAAGGGAAACGCAAGCAATACTAACTCTAGTTTGGGGGTTGCGTAGTTCTGCTCATGCGACCTCTACTGCCATGAGTTATAGGTGATCACTGCTTTCTCTTGTATTTGGTCACAACCAAGCCTAGTCCCTACATTGTTTCTATAAACTAAATACCCAATTCCCTCTTCTGGTAGTCACAAGATCGGTCACTGGTCAGTCTCCACCTTATGTCCTCAAAAATTTGCTGTCATTTATCTTTCCACACTATTGGTTTTCTATTCCTTGTCATTTCCGATAAGGGTTATGTTACCCTATAAAATTTGGGCACAAACCAGTGATTGTAACCAGCCTACCCCAAGAAGCTCTACACTGTAGTCATGCTCCAACCCCTGAATAAGGGGTCTCACACAATATCTGTGGAGTTGTGGGAATTCTCAGTGATCCTTGACAAGTAATCAGACACCATCATGATTTCCTACTATATGTGGAGCAGCTCTTGAATGTGTACAGAGCACAAGGTCACTGGGAATAACTTCTCCTTGAAAATCCCTTCAAAGGAATCCCATGTGAGGGTCGCCTCATCATGAGTTTGGATGGTCAAACTCCACCATCACCCTACTAAGACCTGTCGAGGGATCGCTTCCAAGATATCCATCTGGTCCGGTAGTGTCATCACTAAGTAGAAGACTCGTGTCATATCCTCCAGTCAGTCGTCAATGACCTGAGGATCCATCTCTCCCCAAAACCTAGGAGTAATATATCCCTGAAAATCATGTAGGGTACTGATCCTATGAATGTCCTCTAACGGAACCGCTGGCAGTAGATTCTGAACATCAGGTGGTGGTAGCATTGGTGCACGACCCTGTGGGGATATCTCTAATACAAATCTATGAACGGACATCTTGTCTCTAAGAGGTATATCCTCCCGACGTTGTATTAGTATCCTGGATGGTCATACTCGTGGGTGAAACCTGATATAGATCAAAATGTACCACAGTTAGAAGGTTATACCTAGTGAGCTGACTCTTATTCAAATACAAGACACAAATTCATGCATTGTTTTCATAATTTTTATCCAAAAATAGAATTCAAGGTCCCAGTGTAAGGATACATCATCCATCACTCCAACACTGGACTCCCAAAATATGAAAATCTGACTCGCTACACATTACACTATTTCTCCAAAACAAAACATGATCTCCTGGTCTTTGAGGGGGAACCAAACTCACTCTGATATCACTTTATCACGACTCATCCTCCAGGGCCCATGTTGTGACTACCCCAAGCCCACCTCCCATAGGCTAGTGGATGGCAAATAGCATTAAAGGCGTCAACCTACAAGTGGGAGGTATTTTCATGAATACATGTATGCATGCACATTCCCAACCACATCCCAACAAACTGAAAAGGGGAAACAAGTACCACTAAAACAAATTTGAGTCAAGTTCAACTAAAAGTAAGTTGTACAGAATACAAACCCAATGAAGAACTATAAACATAAATTACAAAATGAATCTCTGATGTCCATCTATAGAAAAATCCCAACCGATCATGATAGTAGTGAAGCTACTAGAAGACGAAGTATTATTTCCATTCCTCCCCATCCTACTGGGCCCCACATGGTCATAGGGCCCCATGTCCACAATCATAACATCGTTCAGTCCCATCTCCCCGAGAAACCTTATCATAACGTCAGTCATCTACCCCAGACACAACATGTGATGGTGAAGCATATGCAGGGGTGAGTAGCATAGTACTTAGTAGGGACCACAAAAAAAAAGAAAAGGCCACACACCAATTTTCAACATAATGCACAAAACACAAGATAGATCACACCAAGTATATTCTAGGTTAGTAACAGTAGTATCATCAGTCACATCGCCGAAAACCTCGACTACTGGAGAAATCCTTTTCCTGGGAGTATAGTGGGTCTGCCAAGTCATGAAGAGGTGCTTCCCATAATCCTTGAACTGCCTAGGTACTCCACTCCCATCATGTATTGTGGGCCTACAAAGTCACAATGGGGTGATTCCAACTAGTCATGGATAAATTATTTACTTAGTGAAATTATATAGAGTGGTCCAACAAGGTCAAAAATAAGTGCTTCCTACCATGGGCCTTCCATGACACTGAGATGTACTTCCCACTAGGAATATAGTCAGTAGTCTGAAGGACTCAGCCAGTCACAGGGTATTGTATGTAGTGTGATTGAGAGAACCTCTCCTGAAGCCTTCATCAGATATCCAATACCACTAAATTTTCCATATAAAATCATAAAATATACACCTTGTTGGGGTGGTCCCAACACCACAAATGGCTCATCAATCGGCCATGTAGTTAGCATGATACCGTCTTTTTATTAACTGGTGGACCAGTTGCGATGGGGTCTGGTCTGACCTGGTCAGACCGACCTGACCAACCTCACCAGGGGGTCCCACGTACCCTGGTTCATTAAGACAGACTCAACCTGACTTGGAATGGGTCATGGTTGGTCTGGTGCGGCCTGAAAAATGGGCTAGGCCATATAGGCATTACTGGACACAACCCGATTGGCCGAGGATCCATCCTGTCGTGTCGCCTGTCGACCCGATCTTGTCCGACACATCCAAAAGAGGGTGCGGGTCTATCACACTAGTGAGGGTTCAGCCTATTTTTCTTCAGGTTCATCCCATTTATCGGGTCCTTCCCACTGGTAAGGTCCAGCCCGGTGGGAGGTTCGCGCACCACCAAGTCCGCAAGAGGTGGACCGGTCCACATCGCTTGACCCAGTTGGATGTCATATCTGTCTGCTGCCATCACCCCACTGGTTTCCATGGGGTGCCTCCTCTGCAGTGGTCTAGTGATTGCGGCATGTCGTGTAGGACATGGCTTGGTGTCACATTTGTGGCCTTCCGACGTGGTCGACCGACCGTGTCCGCCACCTATAACCATCAGCCCAACTAGTGGCTTCTTCTCTTGCATCGTTGCTCAGTGAGACACGGTGCTTCCTCCAGAATGATGTTGTGGTTCACTACCTCCAAACTGTGGCCGCCGCCACGAGCCACCATTGACATGCCAATATATTCTTCCACAGACCACCGGGTCCGCACCGGTTGTCTGTTCTTTATGTCGTTTTCACCTACGTTCTTCGGGGAACATTCTCTCCAACCTGATGGTCTCAAATATATCATTCCATAGATTTGAGAGTTTAGCCATGAAGAACACCAATGGTTGAGAGGCTCAAGAATTCTTCTTGTCGGCCCACGTCATCCGCATTAGAAGTTTACAACACAAGAGAGGTCTGGGGATTTTAATTTGAACAAATATGATAATTAATTCCTAGATAAAGAAACCCCAATGAAGTCACCCTCCCACAAGAACGCACAATATGCAGATTACGCTGTTCATGGGTTAATCCAAGTTCATCATTTTTTGAAAAGGATAAGTAAACTTTATAATTACTCCACCCCTACCTCTTATGACATCATCTATCATGATGTTCGTCCTTGAGAGATTAAAGATGTCAAAGAAACTTCCCAGCACCAATCGTAAAAAGGTGTTAAAGATGATGATGGTCGACCAGCGTTCATAAATATTTTCTGAGGTGGAAGTATGTCAAAGGTCTGCTAGAGTATCCCCTATATTTTAATACACATTTCCCAAGAGTGTCTAACAATAAATAGAAGCACGTTGTAGCATTCCAATTATGATGCACCATCATTTCATTACATTGTTTTTTAAAACATCAAATATGTTACGTTTCATTAATTCCTTTTTAGACTGTGAGTTAATGATCCATTAATGAGCCCCATTAATGTGCATAGTTGTTGCACTGTCACTACCACACAACTTTTTCATCCACCACTCACAAGTTATAAAGATACAAAAATTATTCATTTAAATTATTTTCTTATTTATCTCAAATAGTACGAAAAATAACATTTCTTCTCGGCCCTTGCAGGCCGATGTTATGTCATTTCTAGGTGAATCTCGGCATTTTGAATTCAATGATACCCTCAGATATTCAATTTGAGAAACAGTTCAAAAGATATAAAATCTCACTCACACGTTTACTGAATATACCTTAACAATTTTTAAAATTCTGTTTTGTGCACCTCAGAATGTGGAATCATGTTCCATCCAATTTTGTGGTATCAATATAATTCCATATAAAAAAAATTACACAGAAATTATGATATGTTACAGAAGTCATCTATTCATAAAAAAATTGTAAATAAATTTATGTAACAGAGAGAGTAAATATTTTTGTATTATATGAAAATATCATTAATTATTATATAATAATGAAATATACTGGTTCTATGATAGAAATAACAAATATATCCCCCAAGGGAGACTTAAATATAAAAAATCTCGAAAAATGATGAGTGTGTGAAGTAAACCCTTACAACTTCAATAAATTATGATTGAGAAGCCCCATTATGAAAATAACATAAACTTGAATATTAAATACCATGATGATAAATATATTAATGATTTAAAATATCAAAATTATCATAATATACACCACACAAAGGAATTTTTATGGAATATGGAATTTGTCTCACATATGAAAATGTGAGATGAAAATGCCATACCTAAGGTTTAACATCTTTAATATAAGTTAGAACCAACTATATAATAAATATAATATTATTATAAATATATTTTATAATCATTATCATAAATATCCTACCATATATGATTTACGTAGTCTATTATCCCCATTTATTTACAATTTGTAGTAAAATTCATTTTTTCGGGTGATAATTGATTTGTTTTTAATGTATTTTTTGTTTTGGTATTTTTGGTAATTTGCATTGATTAGGTTTAAATAATACATTCAATTTTAAACATGATATAAATAACAAATATAGAAATTATATATTTATTTTTTAAAAAAAATATATTACACCATTCTTTATGATAGTACATAGTACGTAATCAAAGAAAATTGATACAATTATCCTTTAAGAAAGGAATAAATGTATGGAAAATAACACATCAGCATTTACAGATTCAATATGATTTATAATAAATTATTTATATTAATTAAATTTATTCTTATAGCTGTCCATTAAAATGATAGTGAAAAATGAGTCAGATTTCTTCGTGAGGAATTATATCACCTTACCCATGATCGACATTATTGTATCTCTTATAAGATGAATATTTTGAAGTTATAGGTTATATATTAAATATAGAGGTATAATTATGTTACAAATATAATATATATTCATTTAATATATCCTTATTACCTTCCAATTAAAATTCATATGCGAAACATTTATCAAATCGGTGCGAAGCGGTAGTCCGATGTACAGACGACCAACATTATTATTTTCCAAAATGATGGGATGTATGAAGGAATATGTGATATCATAATTATATAAATATATTAATGTAATAAAAATAATTTATATATTTTAAATCAATAATTATATCAAATTGTGTGTGGCAGTGATGGAAAAAAAATTACCTCGATTCGTGAGGGGGTAGTCCTTTATACACATGATCTACAGTTTTATTCACCATTTGATGGAGGAGGAGATGGATATAGGTCATGAAGATAACAAAAGATTATTAGTGTATATATAATATAATTTAGTTATTATATAAAACTATTTAAGATTATTTTCGTATTTTTAAAAATAAAAAAACAAAAAATAGTCATATTATATTTTTATTACTTCTTCAGATCAAATCTTTAAGGTAGCATCAAAATCATCCAAATAATGGAATTATGATCTATAGTAAGAATTTAAAATGATCTATTGTATTTATTTATGAAATTTTGGTCGATCACAAGTTATCCAAAGGGATTTGGTAGTGTAAATACAAGAGTACATGGGTGGCCTTTTATAAGTTTGGGAGAGTACACACATGATATTTTTTTAAAAAAATGATACCCACGTTAAACTCATTCTAAAATCCACCCAAATGACTCAATGTAGAAATATATAAGGTAAAATTCGAAAATATGGACCTAAAATAAGATTTAGACATGTTTTGATTCATTTTTAAAACTTTTATTTTAATTAAACACTAATGATAAACTTATTGTTACTTTAACCATAGAAAATAATTTGTATTTTTTCAATATATATAAAAAAAATTAATATGAACATGTTATATAATATAAATCGTACTAAAACCAAATAATAGATATATTTTTTTAAATTCATGTCAAATACACTTAATAAATAATTTTAAAATTATACTCACAAATGCTTCAAATAAATTATTTTTCTAAAGAAAACAATCCAAAGATGAAACAATTTTTATATCAAAATTCCACATAAAATTCATTCTACTGATCGAAATTATAAAAAAAGTAAATAAATTTATAATTTTTTAATCATATTAAAAAAATTATTGATCTTTTTATATTATATAAATTAAAAATATGTTTTTCACAAAAAAATATTTTCATAATCAAAATTAATCATTCCAAAAATTTAAAAAAAATCCATGAAAAGATAATATTGAATTGTATATTCCAATATTGACATTTATATTTTAAAATAAAATTTATGAAAGTGGTCAAAACATCTTTTAAATTGGTTATAAAAATCTTGACTAATAAACCTTTTAGAATGATAAATTTTTCAAAAAATGATTATTTTTATTTCAAATGGATCTTATTTAATTTTTAATCAATAGAAAATCGTTGAATTTATTATATAACTTCTTGAACCAAATAATATTAATAATTTATTTATACTAATTAATTAATTTTTTATAAATGTATATTATATAGTTATAATTTTAAATAAAAATATATTTAAAGGATTATAATCTTTCATTTAAAAATTTGGTTGTATTCATCCCATGTTATCGAATATGTTGAATTTTTTTAAATATATACCTATATATTTATATATTTATATATATCATAATTTCATTTTTTGTTAAATTATATTATAAGATTGTTGTTTCATGTAATATACACTGGATAAAATGATTTTATTATTTTAAAATCTCATGGTGTTACAACATATGTCAAAATGTAATTTAAAGGGGAAAAACATATGATCAAGGCATCGGAAAAAATTAAAATATTCTAAAACACATTTATTGAATACCACATAAATAAAAAGATGTTTAAACCTATTTTCAATAAAAATGGTGAATATATATATCATTTTATTTAAAAACCTTTTTTTCTTCCACATGGGAAATATGAAGATTTTAGGGAAGTAAAAACATGGATATGGTGAAAATTCATTAAAATATATTGGAATTATTCATAACGAAATTAAATTTTTTTATGATCTAATAGATTCATCAAGGAATAATAAATTGGTCTTAAAATAATTTTATTCATAAAATATGATTTAAATAAAAAATAACATCATCACAGGGTGGGTTATCTTAATAATTAAATATAATCATAAAACTCGAGTGATAATGACGCAATAGAAATATTTGAGTCTAGAAAATCCCTTAACATTATTCCCACTTGATAGAATATTATTT
The DNA here is from genome assembly GCA_963277665.1 of Viscum album. Taxonomy (NCBI): domain Eukaryota; kingdom Viridiplantae; phylum Streptophyta; class Magnoliopsida; order Santalales; family Viscaceae; genus Viscum; species Viscum album. The sequence goes on from OY728147.1 coordinate 1,409,328,657, forward strand.
TACATTATGTAAAGTGAACATAAAAATATAAATAATCTATTTTGAAAACATATTCTTACACATTACCCTTTTATATAATTCATTTTTTATTATTTATTATAAATATATTCATGAGTTATCAGTTTTTTTTACCATCATTTTTTAGTACTATTAATTTTTTCTCACATGATTTATGTCTTATATTTTGGTAAAAAATCATAAGTAATATTTGTATTATTATTAGTTAAAATAAGATACTGTAATTTTTATTTTATAATAACCTATTATGTGATAATCCCATTATATGAGTTTATTGTAACATATTTAGAAGAAAAAACTGGGGTTGAATTGGTTTCCTGTTATTTATTGATATTGATGGATTACCCTAATAAAAAAATATTATTTATTTATACATCAAGAATAATATTCATGATATTTACTACCATATTATTTACTATTGGTATTCGTTAATTATATTTTTTTAATAACCATGACATTTTTTGTGAAATATGAAAAAAATTGTTCAATAATTTTAATAGTCCGCACATATGCGTGAATGATGATTTCTTCCAAAATCATATGAAATATGTGTAATATTGTTTTTTATTTTTAGAAACAGAAAAATATCATAAATAATAGAAATTAATATTAAATTATTTATTTTTACCATATTTTTATGGTATTTAAGGAAATGGAGACATATAATGTCATAGAGGCAATAGTTTACATATACGCCCGATTAATGTTTTCAATTTTACATAAGGGGAAGTGGGGGTGTTTTAATTTCATTATGATAGAATAAAAACAATAATAACTTTATAAATAATTAATTTATCAAAAAATTTGATAAAATTATTTTTTTTGTGATGATGCAATTAAACAATGATAGCGAAATGATTTAACTTACATTGTGAACTTTGGATTACTCTTAGAGGATTATTTGGTCAGGACAATCATAGACTAATTTAATGATACCCTAAGATTATGAGAGATAAATATAATTATAGGGTAATAATATATATCTATGATTAAGTATTAAATATTATTTTTAGAGTGGTATTGAATGTGTGGTGTGAGGTACCTTTTATATGTGGTGGGAATGAAAGTTTTGTAATTATTTCAAATTATCTTAAAGGGTTATCGGGTTAAATAAGTAAACTGGAATAAAAATAGAAAATAATATAATTTAGGGTTAGATAAGGTTGATCATATCTCAACCAAACAAATATAAAAATATTTCTAACATGTTTCATGAACATTATCACCAGAAATATTACATTTTCCATTTAATCCTTTTTTGTGATAACTAGATTTAACCTAATGTAATTCAATATTTATACATATAAATAATGTACTAATAATTAGATAATGCATACCCACTACTTCTCAATTTTGAAGTAATGTTCTTATAATTTAATTAAAAAAATTATTTATAAATTTTTATCTATTAAATGTTTAACGTATTAATATAATTTTTAAGAAATATATAAAATTTTGTATTAAAATAACAAATATAGGTTAGTAAAAAATATTATTTTAGTATGTATAATTTAAATTTAAAAATAAATATACTTTCAATTAAATTTTTTGAAATATTTGGAAATCATACATATATCGTAAATTTGTCAAAAACATTTCAATTACATTATATCATACTAATCCCCTGAAATCATTTTTTTTTTAAAAATATCACAATTCATGATCAGATAATTTTGAAATTAATGAAAAATTAAAAATTTTATTATTATTAATTCTATACATATTTTTTATTTTTTAAATGATGATAAAAAATATATTGAAAAACACATTTTATAGAAAAAATAACATTTTAAAACATTTAAATGTTTTATATAATTTATTATCAGTTTTCAGTTTATAAGATGATAATATATGAATTGACATATTATATTAATTTAAAATAGTTCAACTTATTATACAGGGATAAAATTAAAAATTCATAACAAAATAATTCTTTAAAAAAAATTTATAATATTTAAACATTATGAAATACTATTAAAATTTCTTATTTATATTCTAAAATTTCATTTTACTACTCTATTGATGGAAAAATAATTATTTAACTTTTTTATATAGATAGTTTAATTTTTTAATAGTAATAATAATTTTATTAAATACTATATAAATATTTATTTATTATATAATAATTACTCACTTGTATTTCATTTTTAGTTATTTATATTTATATTTACTACATTAAAATACACGAATTCTGTATACCAAATCTATAAAATAACAATCAATATATCTAAAAAACCTATATTTGGAATGACTATATTTTCAATGAAAAAATGTGAAATGGGCACAATTTCAACAACCATATTTTATTCCTACATATATAAACTTACTAAACTAATTATATTCACACAACATATTTCCTTTTTTTCATTCTATATCTCAAAATATGGTTTCTCATTTTATAGTTTTTCCCTGTTATATATTTTTATACTATTTTCAATTCTTAATGGTGGAAGTGTTCTAGGGGTGATTATAGTTTTAAGTTATTAAACACTTCAATTTATTTTCCCCTTTAATTTTTGAATATTTAAGAGATATAATAATCCATGTTGTTCAAAGCATACATTCATGTGCATTTGTTTTAATGTTTTAATTTTAAAAAATAATGTTTTTTAGTAAAATAATTTTCTTGTATTAATTTTTACCTGATATATTTCTATTCCTTTGTAAAAATAGAAATCAAATTGAATTTTAAATATATAATCTCTAGAATGAATTATTCTTCCTCAAAAAACAGGGAGTTACAATTAAATTTATACTATATAGTCAGATTTTTCATCATCTATGATGCATTATTAGGTCATGTAGGTTTCCATTGATTTTTAACATTATTATACCTTGATTCAAGAATTACTTTATATATATTCTAACATATTGTAATTGATATCCCTCCATTTTTTCATAATCATCCAACAAGACCAATATCTAACAATAATTATTGGTAATTTTCTTATGGATGTGGTCTATCCAAACTAATAACCATAAAAATTATTAGAAGGAGAAAAAACTTTTGGGTTTACGTTATTAATGGAATATTTTTTAGGACATTCTGAAAATAAACCTTTTATGATGCTATTGGTGTTTTAGAATTTTTTTCATCTATATTTTTACACGTTTTCTCCTTTTTTAGACATTGAGAAGAAATTTTTTTCTACAACCATATGTTTGAGTTTTTTGGGATACCTTATTCAAAGTGAATATAAAGGGTCTATTATGATATGGTTTATAATGTGGTCTTCATAGATTTTCATTCATCTTAGTGGTAATATTCTTCATAGAAACATTGGTAGAAGTATCTCTTTAGCCAATAAATATCAAAGTTATTACATTCAAAATAGATGGGGGATGTTTTTCATCATAACATCCTCTAGTTCCCACATTGCATCATCTATTTTGTGATTTCCCTAAAATAATATTAATAAAATATTCATTGAATTCCATTATAGATGCAATCATGTATCAATAATAGAAATGGTTTCTTAACAGTAACATAAATTAGGGTCTAATTCAATTTCATCATATGAGATCACATGCATTGGGTTAGGTATGCACTTCCATAACAATGATATATGGAACATATCATGTTCATGGGAGAGAATTTGTGTCATTTCCAAATGAGAAACAATCGATCCATTTATTTCAGGGATTTCAATTATTATGATGTAACTAGCACACATCTTCCCTTTCTTACCATACCTTTGGACACCCTTACATGGATATACTCTCAAAGAAACATGGTATCCAAATTGGAATTCCAAATTCTTCCTATGTCTATCGGTATAACACATTTTCCTTTATTGAGATACTTTAATATGATACCAGATATCCATTAAATTTTATTTTTTCAATTCAACATGTTCTAGGCCTATAATCTTCCATTCACTAACATCATCCCTTGATGATAGAGTAAGACGTGTATTCTCAAATAATACTTCATACAATGCTATATGAATAGTATAATTAAAACAAGTGTTATAGAGAAACTCTACGAAATGTAAATAATTATCCCAAAAACCTTTAAAGCCATGTTTATAGGATCTCAACAAGAAATGTAATGATTGAATAGTAATTTTAGAATATACCTTAGTTTTAATATATTGGGTTATACCAAAATGAATCTCAATATGAATAGCCTTTTCAATACTCTTCTAAATATTCGATGTAAAGTGAGGATCAGGATCAGATACAATTGAGATAGTTGATCCATAATTTTTTAAATATTCATTAATAAAGAACCTTATGAGGCTCTCAATAGGTAAATATTCTCTAATGGAGAAGAAATTTGTAGATATTTTTAGGTTTTCGCTAATAACTCATATTTCATCATTCTTTATAGAAGTATTTGGTAGTACAATAACATACTATATATTATATTTTTCAAATTTCCATATTGAAATATGAAGAGGATTAATGTCTATTATATGATGTTTTTCACATCATTCACATGGGAAAAAACCAAAAATCTAGACAGATAATCATCAATTTCTGTCTTCATGTTATCCACAAGAAAGGTTCCCTCAAATACATATGCATCATCATGCTGTTAGTGTTTATAGAGAAGTTTGATCTATGACTATCATCTAAAAATTATATTTTTATTTTAGGTATATATGTAACACAATATATATTTTCAATTTTTAGAACACCATCATCACCAAAAAAAATCTATTTTTTTTCTATTTTTCATAGATTAATTTTTCTTCTTAATGTTTTAATCATCATATTGATAAAATTTTTATTCTATAATAATGATTGGTTCACAATAATATGAAAAAGTAGGGATCTTTCTCCTTATATTAAAATTCACATATTCATCTTTATTAAATCTAGGAACATTTGTTCCTTATTGATCCTCATAAGGGTTATAACTCGTTGATATTTCTTACTCAGTGCCTCTGCTACCTTATTTTTATTCCTCAGGTGATAGTGTATCACGAAATCATAATTCTTGAGTACCACAAGTCATTAGCATTACCTCATGTTGATATCTTTATATTAAAATATGTATTTAAGGATTTTATGATCCATGTAAATCTCACAACATTCACCACTGATATAATTTATGTATTTCTTCAATGAAAATATTACAAATTCCATATCAATATCATGGATGGATAGTACTGATAATAATTTCTCAATTACCTTGATGCATATGAAATAACATTTTAATACTGAAATAATAAATTTCTGTGTACCATATTTTATGGATCGCTATATATCCAAAATAGGTCCTTTTAAGATGGTGGAGACAAAATTTGTGAAATGAACATTACTATCATTTGTTCATAAATTCATTATTAATAATACTTTTTCCCAAATAACATTAACCCTTTATGTGTTAGCATGGTTTATTGGTAATCCAGTCAAGATGTTTTTTATTTGATTTTCCAATAGTAGCCTTCCAAACAAATGAAACGATTTACATCATTTATGTTCTTTGGAGGATGGAATTATATGAATACCATTTTTTATAGAATAAATAGAGATTACTTCTAGGTGGGAAATTTATCTATGAAAACAAAACATCTAACGATAGAGTTTACACTTAATAAATTTTACATATAATTATTTCCAAAAAAGACTCTCAATAATGATTTATAATTCATTATAATGGGTATCATAACTTTTATAATACCCCAAAATATCGTCAATGATTTCCTAAAAAATTTCATCAATATATTCCATTAATAAGATGTTAATTATATACAAAAAATAGTGGGTGCATTAGTCAATGAAAATAGTTTTACAATAAACCTCTAACACCTATAACCCATTCAAAAAGTTTTCATCATAATGTCTTCCTTCTCTACTCACAATTGATGATACCCAAAATGATGTAAAATCCATGAAAAGTATTGGTCTCCATGAAATTGATTGAATAAGTTATCAATGTATGTTAGTGGATAATTATTCATTATCATAATAAAAATTACTTCCAAATAATCATTATAGATCCTCATGAATATAGAAGTATTCTTAATGAATAAATTACAAGGTCCCTAGTATGAATCAATAGTTCAAATAACTCCTTTATCACAAAACCCATCTAGTTCATTCTTCAACAAAAATAATTTCATAGTGTATATTATATAGGGTGTCTTTGTTATTGGTCTTATTTTGGATATTAATAAAATGAAAAACTCTAATTCTTGCAATGAATGATGTCTGATAAATTCCATATGAAATACATCAATATATACCAATAAAATTGGAACATCCACAATTTAATTATTAAAATCTCTGTAACTCTAATTTGATTCTCTTATTTACCAACAATCAAATTAATTATAGCTATTTGGGGTATATATAGACATGTCTCGAATGAGGTTTTCACTTTTACAAATATAATGAAATCTATATCATCATCATTAATAATAACGTACTTCTTCTTAGAATAAATTTTTGTATCATATTCGAACTATTATATTATATTAATCCTTCAATGTGGGAGTTAAGTGAGAAAAAAACTCGTTTATATATCATAATGCAGACATCCTGGCACATACTTGTTAAGTGGGACTCCCACTATAAGATTTGAGTGAAAACTCCATAATTAAATTACTCTAGAAATATATAATTTTCACAGAAAAAATGGAAAATATAAAATTGTATGAGGATCTAGAATCCAATAATGATTTATTTTAATTTGAATCTATGATTAAATTTCCTTCTACAACATCATTTGGTACTTAAAACATAGTTTTTTGGTCGAATAATCTTAGAATTCCCCTCATGGAATCTTTTGTGTTATATTCTCTTATTGATTGGGGAATCCATTTTTAAAGTAACACATTTTTATAAAATTGAAAAGCTAAATATAAATTTTTTATTTCACCCCTTTTAGTTCTTTATTCTTATTACCTTTATCTCATCAAATATATAAAAAACCCAAGATCTTAAATCATTTTCTCGAATAATTCATTCAATAGTTTCCCCAATATGAAAATTGCTTCATTCATTTATTATTATTTGATTAATTCCATAATTAATTATTCTTATTAGATATCTTATTTTCAATATTTCTATTTTACATGTTGTATCTAGAGAAGTATATATCTATTTTAATAGAACATAAAACTATGTCATCGTATGAAAAAAAATCGTGAGAATGCAGCATACTTTAGAGAATTGGCTTCTTTACATCAATTAAATAGTAAATATTTTACTCATTGTAACATATGTAATCCATTGAATACCTGGATAACCTTATAAAGATATCCTAAATCTAAATGACACTTTCTTTTTCTTTTTTCTGTAAGCAGAGTAAGGTTATCATCATTTCTGTTTATTTATCACAACGGAATTAATTGTTGATGAGTGTATCCTTAAAATCATTATAATAAATGAGTTATATTTCATGCACCACCCAAATATTAGTGATCAATAACCATCATTTATTGACATCAATGTTGAGACAATACACTAAAATTGTAACCTTTTACTTCAAATAACCTCAAAAGGCCATAAATATCTTACTAAGACTCTTCATCCACATCTCAACTATCCTTGGATCATTAATACCACCATTTTGGGGTGGATTATATCATATGAAGAACTCCAATATTGGATAATCACACTAAGTAATAGGTTTCTCTATCTGATCGAGGTTATTCACCATATCATTATTAATATATCTTAACATTTCCATCATGTACTATGTTCTAAAAAATGTTCGTTTTCTAGATGATAAATCACTACATTAGATATGAGTATTGATACAAATATTTTGTCCATGCGATAGTTTAAAACAATTTCATATAATGGAATATCTAATAATTTTATGAATTTTAATCGTAATGTATAATTATAAATATATTTGAGCACATAACATAAATTAAAAAATATAAACATTTTTATTCATAGAATTAGAAAATGGTTTCATTGGGGATATCTTTATTTCAAATTAAATTATAAGAATTTCTAAATTGAATATGAATTAATCTAATCATATCCCCATGGATTGTCAAAATAGGGGAATATTATGTTTTTTTTCATAAATAATGTTATGATTGGGTTAAGACTAGTGATCCATTTTTAGAGTTATTGAGCCTAAGTATTACAATTCTAGAACCATTTCCACAATATATTTCGATGCAGGGATGTATTTATAGAGAAAAACATAATCTATTCCTTAAAAAATATAATAATGTTATTATATACTTATCATAAATAATATCATAGATTTATAGTATATAATCTATGTTTTCCTTAATCTAGTTACTAATGTTTCTGCTAAAATTTTCATTATACCAACTGTAATAACCACAACCCCAATAACATAGAGATGGTTCCTAATTTATTAAATTGGTAATTATTCAATTAGAAAGATTTTTATCTGTGGATATTTTTAATAGTTCTATAAAACTATATACATACATGATACCCATTTTATATAAGTAAAAAGTCAAATAATAGTAATGGAAATAATTTGTCATCCTTTCAATCAATATAATAATTCTTATTGAAAACCTGAGGTAAGGAAACAAAATATGGTTGAGATAAAATTATCTCTGAGGATTACATAAAAAGAATGATATCATTAATTAATCTTGTGTTACAAATAAGGAATGATAAATAACTAAAAACAAATACCATATAATCAAAATAATAATAATGACATTTATCTAGGTATAATAGCCTAAAAAAGATCATGGACAATAATAGTAACTATGTTATCAATGAAGGATATTATTATTTATTGGACTTCATGACTTAAGGAAACATCATACATCTTCTATCATCATCATTCACAAGGCAATTTGAAACTACATGTAAAAACACATCTGTTTTGGCCAACTCTTTTCTCTCATTAGACCAATTGATGAATCAAGGGGCTATCTATAACTGGGAACTGCCCATACATACATGTCAAAATAATTCCCCACATATCATGTAAATAATTTAATTCATGAATCAATATTCCTTATCATCAAATACACAAATTGTGTAAAGGTTAAAGAATTATTATAATTTCGCCTGTTAATAAAATAAAATAAAAGTAAAAAAAAAATTTAAAATTGGTATATGGTTTATGAAATAATCATATTCATTATATAATAATATGTGAATTTTATATAAATATATTATCCATTTAAAATTTATAAAATAATGGTGATTATTATAAGATAATTTAAACAATCACAAATGAAAATGTGATTGTATAATAATTTTTTCCCTATTTGGAAACGTTAAAAGTGTAAACCATTAAATAATAGACAAAAAATGAAACATTAATAATAATTAATAAGTATTTATTAATATTAAATTCATCAATGGATAAGTATATAATACACATAAATTTTAGTAATTTCATATTAACATACATGTCTCGATGAAATGGAAATTCAGCTGAAATACTTTACCTCACCCCATTCTTTACATTAACATTATTTAACCTAATTTATAATGGTTTTAAACATATTATTTATTTATAGAAAAATATTATCTTTTTTAATATAATATATTATCCTCTTATATCATTTTACCACCTGTTCGTAACAGTATTTCATTATTTTCATTATTTTGAATGTTAATTTCCTTCTTTTCTCATGCAGTTTTTGTCATTAATGCTTTCGTAGTTGTTAGTACAATGTAAATGCATCATATAAAGAATTTAAATAATTTTTTGAATATAATATTTACTCATAATATATATTATTATTACCATTATCCAAATACATTAATGGGAAAGGAATCACATCACTTCAGGAAGATAGTGGGTCCTACGTAAGCACAAGAGAGGATATCAAACCATTAATGAATGAAAGGATAAGTAAGTTTATGATATATAAATTTTCAAGAATTTATATCATTTCACATATATCATATATGTTAACTAATTTTATCCTTTTCAACATTCATTTATTTTATAACAGAAAAATTAATAATATTGTTTTTTGAGGCAGTTGTCCACCGTACACCTGAGGTACACTATTTTATTTTAAACAGAAAGAAATTTAAGAAGATATGAGTGATATTATAATTAAAAAAGTATATTTTTTTAAAAAAAAATTATATATATATATATATAATTATACCAATATATCCAACTATGGTTGGTTTTGATAGAAAACATATTACATCTGTTCGTGAGGAAGTTGTTTGTCGTACACACGATCGACAATTCATTTCCAATTTGATTGATACGAGGATGGATATTGATAATTTGATTTACATAATAAAATCTATGTATATATTATATAATTAATTTATTATAATATCATGATTTAATATGATTTTATGGTAGTGTAAGAAGATATAAAATTAAAACTCCTATTTAATATCATTACATCTTCTTTGGGGTACTTCTTCATGTTTTCACCAAACGTATTAATAAGATGGATTTATGATCTAAAAAATGGAATCAATGTTTTTTATTAGAGTTTGTAATTTATTTTGGTAGGTATTTCCTGAACTATATTTATTTATATGTGTGAATATGGGTGGATAGGGGAGACCATTTATAAGTTGCGGAGAGGGCACACATTCATTTTTTTAAATAATCAATTACTCCCACATTTGTATCGTTGTAGAATCTCATAAAATTAGTCATTATAGACCATCAAAGGTAATAAGGTTGAAGTATATATATTATATTAGATTTTTAAATGTTTTATGGTCATTTTTAACCTTTATATTCTAAGCTTAACCGACGATAAACCATTCTATTTATTAATAATATTAATTAATTTTTAAGGTTTTAACTATTAATTATTGTAAAAACATTATCTGAAAATATTTGAGAATATACATTATTATGATTCAAAATATGGAATTCATTTTTCCAAAAACAATTCACTAATTTTTTAGAATACAATTTTAAAAAATACCAGCAGACACGAAGAAAAAATGAGTTTGAAAAGAAAAAATTGTCATTAGTATAGGTGATTTTAATTTCAAAATTCAATATGGGATTTATTAAACTAAACAAAATTTTATATATTATTATATAATAAATCTAATATAACATGAAACCTAATTTAAATAATTATTTTCCTTTTTAAATTATTGAATCTAAAAGAAATTTTTCACTAAAAACTCATTATTTTCACCTATTCATTGAAATACATAACATTTCATAAAAATCAAAAAATTAACCCTATGATAATTTTGATTTTATGATTTAAAAAAAATATTTAAATTTTATATAATAAAATTTATAAATTTTTCAAAATTCAATTTTAAATAATTTCCGCACACCATGACTAAACCACCTCATAGAAAAATATATTTATTCTGATGAAATTTATTTATCAATCAATTTATTAATTTAATATTTCAAATAGATAAATATTTAAATTAATTATTTTATAAAATTACTACAGTATAATGTTTCGAATTTTTTAGTACAGTTAATACCAGAAAACATATCATTTATGTTATTATGTTCATGTTTAAATAATATTTTTAATAGGGTATTTGTTATTAAACCTAGTAATGCACGCATCCCAAGCTACCAAAGAGGATAAATTTATATAAAATGAAATAAATAATAAAGTATCAATGTTTTACAACCCAATTCATTTTTCGTAAGAGAACTTTATTTTCCCCTAGATTGACTATGTACCACCAACCATGTTGTAATGTCTCCACACTCTGTTTACCTATAATACCTCCTATTAATATTCTCAATTTTTAATGTTCAGAAGTGGAATTAATAATTTCATTCTCTCAATATAATTATCCGTAAATTTAATATATAAATTTTTATCACTAATCTTGAGAAAATAATATTTATTTTAAAATAGCATGTTATCAACTATTTTAACTCAAATTATATTCCATAATACCCATAATTATTATATCTAACATCGATGAATAATATTTTTCTTTCCTCTAATAGGATCATCTATTTATTATCATTAAAATAAAATCATATCATTCATACTTAATAAATTTCATCAGGTAAACTTCAATAAGAAACATATACATATTTAATTATAATTTTTAGACTCCATAAAATATAGATTTCATTATCTTCCTATTCATGAATTAAATGCTTCTTCATTATATTTTATAAAATAATGTTTATCACCAATAATTCTATGAATAACTTTTTCATTTCATGATATTTTTCGATATATAAATTCTTATAATTTCTCGGTGTGAAAATTTCCCAGAATTCCAACTCATCTAGATCCCCTTTACTTATAATATAATGATCAATAAATTAAAAAAATAAATAGTAGATCTTATTATATGAATATTAATAACATATCATTCCAATCTATTTTATAATTTTAATATTTTGGTATATTTGTAAACATTGATATATAAATATTTGGTACATAAATTATCTACATTATCCCCACTAAAATATTGTTCAAATATATCACCCTTATTAAATGTATCTTACGTGAAACCATCCTTTATATCACGAGGAAAATGAATAATAATAAAGGGAAATATTATATCCTCAGTAAAGGTTGAAATATTATATATCTATCAATGTTCGGCTTATGGTCCAGAATGATAATGAGGATATGAGAGATTGAAATTATTATTAGAAAATAATACCCAGTAATTTAGATATCATAATCTTGAGTCATTTTATAATTATTGAATGTTTATAATACTTATACCATGCCACAAACAAGAGGAATAAAATATGGAGTAATCTTAATCATCGAAATAGTATGTCAGGGAAACCCACGAAGACATTAAACAATTGATAGGCTTTCCTTAACCACACTAGTACCAACATCGGTTATGGGATAACATATTGTGTATACACTATAGGTCTTGGTATAACCTACCAGGTACCATTTGATCTCCTAAAATATTATTACTTAAAAAATACATTGAGTGGATATAATGAACCCTCCCATCACAAAATCCCAATCCTTTAATGAATATTTCAGACGACCCTGAAAACATTTATCATTAGATCAAATCATAACTCCTTGAATGTAAATAGTTTTTATCAATATTTCATCCTCATAATAATAATCCATCCAAATAATGAATAAATATTGTTACATTTGGTTATAACCCGAAAATTTATATGACAAAACCGATGAAGTCATTCTAGAAGAATTAATATTAAATTAACTTTAGACCAAATATTCAAAAAAATAACAATTAATTTTTTTATTTAGATAATTAAAATATATATGACTCAAGAATATCATGAAACACATTTTCATTGAAAATAAATGTTGAAAATTGGATAGAAAACATCAAATAAAATATAATGTATGATTGTGGAAAATTATTTTTATGTTGTTTCTATATAAACTATCATTCATTTCTCATTTTTATTTAAAATATAAATTACTTTTTCATAAATTAACAATAATATTTTATTAAAATATTTATATAAGGTCAATCATTGGTAAAAAGAAATTTATTCAATCATTTTCAATTCGTAAAAAAATTCATCAAGTAATTTATATAAAATATGGATACATATGAAAATTATTATCGACTGAATAGTGAAATAATGTTGGTTTCCATTAAAATAGCTAATCAGTCTATTATATTCATAGAGAGAATAAAATTAAATTAAATCATGTAATTTGTATAAATAAATAGAGGGGAATATAGTACATTAGGTCCCATCCCAGAAATGTTTGTAAATTTTATCTTTTGAAAAGAAATCATTTTGTTACATTACTAAAGATTTATTAATTTTATAATTATAATAAATTATTCCCTAACCATTAGATTAATTAAAATTTCAAAATTGAGTAGACATATCACCTCGGTGTCTATTTTCCCAAAACACAAGTCATTTATGATATAACATGTTTTTTATTAATACCATATCATTAATTTTTTTCATCTTTACATCATATTTATCCATTCCCATTATTATAAACCAATCAAAAAGATTTGAAATAAAAGGATGAGAAACAATATGTTAGTAAGGTGCATAAAAATGAATTAAATAAATAAATAAACCCATTATTCCTCTAATAATTATACGAATTATCCTTTTGGGATAAATATTGATCTTAAAATAATCATTCTCTTACCCATGAAATCAAATACTCTTCCAATACATTTTAAGTAAATCATTTCATATAAAATATTAAATGTAAAATAACACTTGTAAATGTTTCTTTAATATCATGAATAACTCAGGAAATGTTTTTCAAGAATTTTATACATTTAAACCTTAATAGGAATCTTATTCAATTATTAAATATAATATTAATATCTTAACTTCTGAAATCACCACATTTTCAAAAACCTATATAATGAATTGAAAAATATTGTAGGCAACTTAGGAGATAATTTCACTATAACTCATAAAAATGGAATAACATAACTAGTAAATTAAAATATTCACATAAGAGAATACTAACTATATAACATCATACCATTACCAAATGAAACGGAGCGATATATTTGGCTCCCAAATTATTCTGTTATAATAGATGTAATGACCCAAACATTTTGAATAATAACAGTTGCCTGAAAATTTATGTTTTAATGTGTGATAATCAATTAAACAATATAAGTATAATTGAAATGAATCCATTGATTTTTGTCTGTTATATTACCATTGGATAATTTTACAATTTAGACCAAAATAATTTTTAACATTATAATTATTGTTTATAAATAGAAATAAAAGTGGATAGTTAATGAAAAAAAGATGATTCGAGGGTCTGTACCAGTATAATTGTGAAATATAAAGCACATTTTTCAGAGCATGTAAAGGAGGTTGAATCACTGGGAATTACTCTAGACCGAGCCCAAGCTGAGCTTAAACATGATAAGCTTGAATAAAATCGCATACAGGAGAAGTTCATTTTGATAGAAATCCCCACCCGGGCAATGTTGTCCAAGCCGCCTTAAGATTATATCACCATTTCTCAATGAACTCTTAGGTCCATTATATGTGTTATGTAATGAGGCATTATTTACTTGGTGAAATACCTTTTTATAACTAAAATTTTTATATCACCATTTCTTTTTGAAGAATATTTTCTCTAAATAATATTTTTTAATTGAGAAAAATTTGATAAATGAATTTTATTGGTAAAAATTGTACTTATATTACTATATTAAAATAATTATTTATTAATAATTTTTATTTTTACTATGTTGTGTTATAAAGAAACTTCTTTTTTATTTTGAAATGATAAAATAATTTTTGTTTTTCATGTGTCGAAAAGTTTAATATGCATGTCACTCTGCATTTTATGTTTAATTTTATTTTGAATAATAAAGTATTCTAATAGTTAAGAGGTGAATTTCTCATATGTAGATATTTATTAAAAAAATAAATTTCATTTTATAATTCTGAACGTCGATATTATGTTATGATTTATTTATGATATTTTAATAATATTCATTTTTTTAGCGAATAGTTAAAATAATCTTCCGAGTTTTCTTTATGATTAATAACATCATTAGTGATGTAATAATTATTTAAATATTATGGAATTATCTTGAGAAATAAAATATAATATCATGTGGCCCAAGTGGCCAATAACGTGGGAAAATACCATAGTCGAGCCCATGGTTTTAAAAATACCACTAATGAGGTGTCCTTTGAATATAATAAAATATTCTTTCACTTTTGTTATAAATACCAACCCATTACTTCATTAATTTAATTACAAGTTCCCCCTCAAGAATGATATGGTTTTTTTACCTCTCAAAAAGTCCACCAACGGTTCCATTCATCCTAAAGGTACTGATCATTGAGTTTTAGAAGTAACGCTTCAAGGTAAGGGAACATTTCACCATCCTCTTTTAATCAAATACTTTTTATGTTATATCTTTTAATTCGAATATTTTGTGGTGATATGTTCTTCTATATGATTATTGATGTCCATTTTATGACCAAATGATGGGATACCCTTTTCTCATTCCTGAACTCATTTTTTTAATTTATATGTGATGTCATTAGGCTGCAGAATTTCAGAAGGGATTTCTCCACTTCTCTTTTCCTTTCAAGTTATCTATTATATTGTATGTCTTTAAAATTTCCATACAATTTTCTTATTTTTATTTTATTATGTCTCTATAAATTTTTGTGAGTAATTTATGGATTTTAGACACTTGTACTCTTTCATTTTATTGTTTTCTATAACCATGTTAAATATGAGTGATGGTGTAAAATTTTCTTCTCAAAATCTATCAGTTTTTATCAATAAATTATTTTATGTTATTTATATGAACTCCCAAAACTCTTTAATTTCTGGGATTATTCATCATGACATAGAAATGATTTTTTTATTCTGTAATCTATATACATAAAACTCGCATTCCCTTTCTGTGGGTTATAAATGACATAATGATCATGTTTTTAAGAAACTTTTAAAATGCCATGTTTTTTTATGATACCCATTTTCTTATCTATGGGTTATTTATGAAATATTTTATTATGACATATGTTTATAAAATAAAAATAATATCATATACAAGGTGTGCCCTGATATCGCTCTAATGATTTGGGTAAATAAATTAATCTCTAGAGATGGCATCTTTTGTGGTACCTTAGTGGATAACATTTTCAACTGTTTTTACACCTTGGAGGTGGACCTTGGTGATATGATTATGAATGTATTAATTAAATGTGCTAACAAAATATTAAATTTTTGACTCATGTTATTTTTATTGTGATATGCCTCTTTATCATGCCTTTATGATATTTCGTATGTTCTTATTAATATATCTCAAGGTCACAAGTAAACTGATTCACTTGTTTTCCAAACTAAGACATCTACTATCCATTTACTTTGATTTATTTCACTAGGTTATGAGATAATGTAATTTTACACATGATGAACTGGTGATGATTCCTTACAAAGTTATTAGAATATTTTTTTTATGCTTTCATGTTTCACATTCCTTATTTCCAATACACTAAACATTAACGATCCTGTGTTTGTGAAATGTAATGAATTGTTATGTATTAAAAAGGCGGGATTCCACAAGGGAACCACCTATCATAGGATTATAATAGACCCACTGATCATATTTTTATAATGGAACCACCCATTATTAGTTTTTTATATAACAATACATCATCAATAAAATATAAGAATGATAATATTATAATAACCCATCATATCTTGAATCATCAAAATATTTTTTGTACCCATAAGAATGAAATTTAGGATATTGCAATATCCTTTCCATTTAATTTTTTTTAAACAAAAATAAAACAAAAAATGGAATTTATTTAATGAAAAATTATAATAGTGTAAATCAATCCAATCCTTAAATTGAGGGTAAATTGGTAGTAATTTCTATTGAAGGAATATATGTTTACATATAACATGCCTTTTAGGTTGTTGTCCAAATGATCCATATAATGTATATATAAAAATTCCTTATTAAAACCTATGAATGAATTCAAAACGTGAAATAAAATACCATTTATAGATATTTTTTAATATTAAAAAATTCACAAAATACTTTTATGAATATGTACGTATAATAAGAAATATTTATAAAATATATATTAAAATAATTTAAAATGAGCTTATATTGTAAAGTGTGTCATAAAACGAGTCTTAATCATCAGGTATATTGTTTAACATCAATAATAATATAATTATGTAAATTATTTTCATTTATAACAACATATTTAGTATATATTATTTATTTTAAATTATTATAATGTAATTAAAAATTAATTAATCAATTATGTTCTCATTCAATAATTTTATGGTGTTAATCTCAAATGTCCAAAATTAATTGAGTAGGTTTACTATAGTCAAATAATTATTTATTATATCATCTACAAATAATAATCATGTGTTAAATAATTTTCATGTATACAAATTTCATTTTATAAACCATTAAATAATTATTTTCATGAGAAATTAAGTATGATCAAATCATGGAGATGGTACTTCATATGTATTCATGAGTAATGATTTCATTTTTAAATGATCACGACTTAAATAAAGTAAGTAAATCTTTTAATTTATATAATTATGATTTGATAATAAATATCATATAAATTCATTAAACAGACTTATATATATTATCTATTATATGTGGTCATGAAAAATGATACACATTTTTTCATGAAATTTGTAATCCAAATGTATGCATGAAGGACGTTTTCATTTTTCAACGAATAGAATAGTAATAATGTATATGATATATTATATTTCCAAAAAATATACATATGAAATTAATAATATATATTTATATTCATTAAAAATGTTATTATAACCATTCATGATTGGTGGTTATTGAAAACATATTACAATAGTTTGAGAGGGGAAAATCTTCTATACGCATAAATGATTATTTTGTTTCTAATTTGATGGAAGAGTTGGTGGATATATGTTATTCCATTAACATTATAAAATAATATTATATATAATATATATATATATATATTAATATTTCACAAAGATTTATCTATATTTTATAGAGGTATAATAATAATGAAAATATACATGATTGATTAACAAGTATAAATATTCCTTATAATTCTCTATAGGGTAATACATAAATAATTACATGGATGGTTTTATGACCAAATGGAGACCCTTGAGATGTTTGTAGTTTTCATAAGAATTGAATAAAATATAGTTTTTTATTATTATATAGTGAAAAATGTTTTTGGGTGATAGTAGAGTGGATGTTCCATTTAATATGTGAGGGTTGGTACAGTTTTGGAAATAAGTAAATTTTAAAATTAACATAAATTAATTTTCTTTTAAAAATGGATCAAAAATGATATAACAAGAATATATTATTATTGTGATTATATACCCTATAATATAGTAATATATGGTCGTGTTAGGTGATTTTCACCATTATCTATTCGTTTTTACCAATCGTTAACAATTTTTAAGATTACCATGCTATACAAAAAAATTACAATTTATGTGTCATGAAAGATTATATACATGACAAATATACAAATAAATGTTATGTGGTCGATATTTAAATCAATGAACCATTTAAACGGAGTAATATAAGATATTTCATAATTATAAATCATTCAAAACAATATTTGTTATTATGTACTAACATTAAAGTCATTTTTGGAACTATTCAATTATATTGACATTAAAGAAAGAATGAAAATAATATAATTCAATAACATTCTATTATATAATTCCAAATATGTTTTATTTATCTATTAATTTAATAGTGAAGTTTAAATCATCAACAAAAATTATTTTTTCTTATTTTTTAAAAATCATTTACATTATTATTTTACTACATGCACATACATTGAGTTAGTGTTGTACATGTGATTACATTAATTATTTCATCACTAAAAATAAAAACAAAATTTTTATGAGGAAAAAATTAATTCATATTTCAAATAATTATATGGAAACATAAATATTTTTTCGTCATTCCATTTATGGAATATTATAGATATTAAATATAACCGAGTGACATTTTTTACTTTATACATTATATAAATATAATAATGGTCAAAATCAAAGATAAATATAAAAGAATATTATTATTTTTCATTGTATGATTATTGATCAAATAGATAGACCAACTAAATAATTTAATGTTTTTGAATGAATTCAATGCTTTATCCCTTTATTTTTAATCCTTATTAGATTATTTTACCTTTTAGTGGTAAAAATTTTATTATTGTCACTATACATAATAAAAAAATAGAAAAATTTTTTTTACCAAATTTGAACATAAAATATCCAAATATACAATCATTTTTTACTAAAAAGTTTTTTATAAGTGTTATAATTAAATTTAATATTATACGTGCTAAACACAACAAAAAAACTGTTATTTAGAAAACTTTTGATTAAAATGATTTTTGTACTAAACTAAATTAAAAAATACATTCCAATACCAAAATTATATTTTTTAACAAAAAATCAAAATATTTATATTTTAAAAAGAAAAGAATTATTTTTATTTTTCAAATAATTGAAAATTATTTATATTTTATATTAAAATTTATTATTTCCTCTTTTCATTGAAAAGTAATACATTTAAGAAACACTCATAAATTATCCTCAAGATAATTTTATATGATTATATAAAATATGAAAATATTTTATATATATCAAAATTATAAAATTTATATGTAATGAATTGAAGTAAACTAATATAATTTAGGTAAACAAATTTATAAAAAATACAACTATTTCCTTTTTTACTTCAAAATTACATAATTTTTGTGTACATAATATAACTTTACAACATCTAAATAATGATTATAAATAAGGATCTAAAGTTATTTATTAAAAAATTATTAGTTTTGTTAATTTATTTTTACCTTGTTAAAATTTTATCTTTGTAATTTTATTCATTACATGAATGAGTGGGGATATCATTCCCTCTTGTGATTTTTTTATTCCCATATTTCTCGATACTTAATATGGTTTTTTCCAAAAACCATAACATGATGAATTACCTTATTTCACAACACGTTCTCTTTGCGTTTATGATTTCTCTATGATGTTCTCTAAAATAAATTTTTATTTCAACAAAAATACTTCCATGATAATTACATGAGATGCATATCAAACATATTTTTTAGAAAGAAAAATTAAATAAATCATGTAACTAAAATAAACACGGAAAGAAAACCACTAGGTTAAAAACTAATCTACTTTCTCTTGTATGTTATATATTCCACCAAAACATATAATTAAGATTAAATTATTACAAAAATTCAAAACACTTATCCATGATGAAAATTTATGACAAAACATATCTCATACCTCAAATGAATTATTGTAACTCCAATTATTCACATAATTATTTTAGATACTCTTAGTCATCCTAATGCTCTAATAAAGAGATCACGCCTTTTGAGGGATTTCATATACCAATCACGGTGCCAATATCATTTATTCCATGAAATCATCTCAAAAAA
Source organism: Viscum album (assembly GCA_963277665.1). Lineage (NCBI taxonomy): Eukaryota > Viridiplantae > Streptophyta > Magnoliopsida > Santalales > Viscaceae > Viscum > Viscum album. The sequence continues at coordinate 1,409,349,469 of OY728147.1, forward strand.
TTAAGGTCCAATTCCACATTCTATATAATAGATCAAAATGTTCTATTTGATTACTAGAAATTAATATTATATTATTATAAAAATCAAAAAGTTTTTATGTTGGATTCCAATTCCCTGAACATCTTTTACAATTTACAAGGCATATAGTGTAATGTTTGAATTATTATCTATCATTTTAAATTAGGTTAATTATAAAACATTGTTCGTAAATTTGATTCAGTACCCAAAAAATTATGAATTCCCTCTTATAATTTATTTTTAACACCCTAAAAATTATTTGAAAATATAAATAATCATGATATAATACTTAACCCGAAACATCGATATTTATGACTATTGAAATGTATTATTTATATATTATAACATAAATTTTTTCTAGATACTGAATGGGTGAATTTGAATATTAGTAATTATATCATGAAATATACTTAAATTATTATTATTAAATATAAATGTTTGTATTAATTCTTAAGAAATTAGCCCAAAATTTTTAAAGAAGTCATTTTAGGCTTCAAAAAATTTATTTTCCTCAAAAAGGATATTTAATTAATTTTGGGAGTGTAAATTATTAATATTTTCTCCCACTATTAAAGATTGAATTCTAAAAAGTGAACTTAATTTGTGACATCATCATTCCAAAAATAAGTTACATCGACTTTTTAATTTTTTTTGAAAAATAATTATTTCCAAATGAATAGTGAAAATTATAATTTTTACTTAATGCATTTACAAAGTACCATTTTATTTAAAAAAAAATTAAATTTATTTTAATTATTAGTATTCAAATTAATATTATTTTAACTAATATTCTGTTTTATTTTTTAATAAAAACAATTTACAATTTAGAAAATATATTTTTTAGGAAAACTACATTTCATTGATTTTTTCCTAGTTAAATTTTGAATTTAATACTTCCACTTTAGTGATATGAATCCTGAATATATATTTTATTTTTAGTATCATGAGTATCGAATTTATTACATATATTCTTTTTTATTTTAGGTTCATTATGAATACTAACCTTGGGATATAATTTTCACAATGATAAGGGTAAAATGTGTAAAATAAGGTTAAAAGGAAAATATTTAAAATAACTCCCAAAAATTTCACATTCATATTGTTCAAGTTAATTTATATATTTTATATCCATGTTTATAGTAAATTACAACTTAGTGACATTTTTCTTTACATATAACCATTATATAACTTTAATATAATAATATATACAACATGTATGTCTCTTGTCGTTAATATCTCTATAAATTTTATATAAGGATTATAAGAGGATAAGTATGGTTTAAATATTTCTTTAAGAATAATTAATTTTTTTATCATGTATAATTATTTATAATTTTTAGCAATTGAATTATTACATTAAATTCTTATGCAGTGTACACACAATACTAATTAAATTTATTTGAAAATAAAATTAATAATATTGAAATATTTAGAACAATACAATTTGGTAAAATTTTTGTGTTCTCTAGATTAATCAGATTAATATTACATGTTACAGGTGTTAAATGGTTTTATATTTTAATTCCAAAACTATCATTATGGAATTACTGTTGAGGTAAATGAATATAGTCCAAAATGAAAATAATGGTATTTATGAAAAATTATATTTTATTAAATTTTTTAAAAATCATATAAATCATACAAGAGTAAATGTAGATTGATGAATGCGAAAAAAAATCACCCTTTTTAAATTTATGTGATATCTCTCAACTTATTAGTATAATAAGAACTCTTAATTTTTAAAGATGTTGTCATGTCGTTATGTTTAAAATCAATTAACAAAAGAGTTAAACCAAATAGAAAATTTAATTAGGACACTGAAAAATAACAATATCATTGGATGGTGATATTATAACCATATACACCTCTAGGTAAAATATATTGACATTTGTAAACATTTTCTAGAATTAATTAATTATATTTTGATATTTCTACTAATTTCAAGTGTGTTATTTCCCTTCATTATAAATGGACACTCATTCCCTATTTTATTTACACATCCCTGGTACATCTATATTCACCAAGAACCACCCAATTATATTTTAAACATCCTTACCCTCTATTTATATGTTTTTAAATTTAAAAAAGTCAAATAAGTCAGATTATATGTGGGGATCAAATGAATACCTGTCGAAGAATAGGTAATCATCTTATAAGACCTATTTCAATTTATTTATTCTTTTACTTCCAAAATAATTATGGTATTAATCATAAATTAATAAAATCAGTAGTAAAATAAAAATAAAGTTTACTATGATTATATAATAATAATTTATCACTACTTATTTATTCAAATGGGATTTGAAAGTATCACTCATGTATACATGTGCACCACCATCTCAATGGAGTAATACAAGTCATTTTTTATCACTATAATTAACTATTGGTAATTTTGATTGATTTAGTGTTTATAAAATATTTTAATGACCAAATTGTACTTCTAAGATTATAATATCTAATTTAACTTCACGAATTTCAATCCTGTGGAAAACGCTAAAGTTTATTGTGCGTATGTGTGGAATACCACTGCCAGAAAACGATGTGATTCTTTTTATATTAAAAATTACATAGTCGAAAACATTTAATTAATTAATTAATATATATAATTTATTAAACTATTTATAAAGTTGAATTATTATTTACCTTCTATTGTTACATCAATCAAAATGTTAAAACATCATCCACATGTATGTACAACCTACTGTCTCCTTAAACAATGAAATTCATTTTCCTTTCCCATAAATTTTTATATGAATTTAAATAAACTAATATATATATATTTATATAATGAATATATTTTATATTTATATTAGGATTATGATTCTGAACCTGTTGGAACAATGATCAATGTAAATGGACAGGAACTATCAAACTCGTATTCTAAGGAAGAAACAAAACAGTTAACACCTGGAAGTGATGATTTTAATATGTAGTTATTAATAAATGGGTGTTTAAATTATATAGTTGTAGAATATATGACTTTTTAACTGTGTAAATGGTTCACTTATATATTTATAATAAATATAAATTAATTATATTTTTGTTTATAGATATTATGATGCAAGTCTAATATGATGTTTGGGATTTGCATCTTATTATCTTTTTTGTGAGTCACATGCCATATTCACCACATATTTATTTTTTGTGGTGTATATAAAACCAAAAAAATAATTTTATAATAAATATCATTAATTTATTTTTATATAAATTTTAATCTATGTTTCTCTCTCTCATAAGGTTTTTATTCAAAAAATAAGTATGGGTTTTATGTTTCGATCCCATTTAATCAGGATTTCTTATATTTGAATTCCCATTCAATAAATCTTATAATCCTATTAGGATAATCATAGATATGTTTTAATATCCTATCATTATTATGGGAATTTTCTTGTGATAATACCAATTTTTCCTCTTTGGTTCTTCAAAATATTAGAAAAATATTTTTCCGAAAAAAAGTCTTTCTTTCTTATTTGTTCAGACATATTTGTCTTCCATGAAAAAATATTCAATAAAAGTTTTTCAAACATGTTCTATTATTATCATATAAATTTTTTAAGTCATATTACACTCATGATTTAATTTTTATAAAAATGTTTCAAATGAATATTAATTTAATATTCTAAATGTGGTAATTATCATTTTGAAGGAAATGTAAAAGAAAAAGTTTATTTAATATATATTCCGTAAATAGATATTACCACCATTATGATCGCTCGATTATTTGACTATTATTTCATTATTTTTCCAGTAACATTTCAAATAATATTCTTCCATTATATTTTTGCATTTTTTGGATTTGACATAAGTTGTAACAAAATGAAAAGGGTATTTTCCTCAGAAAATGTTCCAACTTATACTATAATGATCTTTTCATATCTTAAAACATTATTTCAGTTTAGTTATGTTTAAATGATGATATTATTATATGATTCACCAATTATTATTTATCTATACGGTTCATTTTATGATGATGAGATGTTTATGAAACTCATTTTATTTTCCATCGGTTATGTTATGATGAAACATTAACTATTTTAATGATCTTTTAGGATACAAATGAATGGATTATGATTATTCAATAAGTGGTTAAATTATAGCCATACAATTTAATGGGTAAATATGGATAACTCATGAGATAATTATGCTATGTGTGAACAAGATTTTTTGTTGAGATTTTTATTTTTGAACATTATTTTCATGTTGATAAGATTATATATTGACCCACTTCTTGAAGTACGTAAAATTATGTTTGGACCCAGAATTCACATCTATAAAATTATACATAGTCCTAGTTTCATGTCTATAAATTTATGTATGTTCCTGGTTCATATCCATATCATTATATGTCCACATTTTTATATTTATACTTCTTCACAATGTTATATGATTTTTTCCCATATTCTTTTTTCATTGTTTTCTTAAATGATCATTATTTATTGTTGATCATTCTAAAAACATTTTAATATTTAAATTTATTATGATAATGTGTTCTTCCATAAGACATATTTTTGATCAACAACAAATTGGATATGATCATTCTAATATGTGATCTTGACCTTATAGCCTTATACCTATTTTATACTCATATATGAGAATTAATTGTTATCTCTTATGTTTATTGTTACTATGTATCAAAGCCCAACTATATCTTTGTCTCTACTTACCTTGGTTAAAATTAAAGTATTTTAATAGGGTATAACTAAAAAATTATTCAATGGAGGTAATTTCTAAGATATATCGAATAATAAGAGGATTATTTTTATAGTGTCTTGAGAATCTAAGGAATTATAATTATAGAGAAGATCATAATTTTATGTATTGAATAATCATTTAAAATTTATTATTAATTTTAGAAACATATTAGATATGATAGGTGATATCATAATAGGGTTTAATTAATATTTGTATATTATGATTAGACAACATTGTAGAAAAAACCTAGCGATATGTATATGTATAAGACAACCTATAAAAGGTTCAATAAGGTATATATTATTTGGATTTCATATAAATACAGTGATTTTTATACTATAAGTGGATGTGGTTTTATAAAGTATTTTTCTTGGATCATAAACCTTATAAAGAATTGTTCTAGTATATATCATCCATCATTATAGTTCAAAATGAGTTTTCACGTAATCCAAACCATGTCTAAAACTCCTACTAGGGTTTTTTAGGAAAATTAAAATTTTCTATATAATTTTTTTTATAAATTGAATGAATGAAGACCATGAATAACCAATTCTAGAGTAAATGTGTCATATAGAGAAAATATGGTGTTAGGATTTAGAAATAATATGAATTATTTTTCATGATTTATCACAATGGATGTTTTTTCACACTATAATTTTGGTTTTATTCAATGGATAGAACAATGAAGAATTATATTAAAGGAAAATTCCAAGTATAATGGAATAATTTTAATCATGATAATTAAAGGGAAAATTTATATGGATTTTAAAACCTAGTGACTATTCATAATCACATACATCATTATATTTTTAACAACCATAAATTTTATTAGTTTCACAGAACACCACATAAGTGAATGATTGAGTAACCTATGGAATATGAATGATGAAATATTTATCTTACTTTATATAGGTAAATAATGAATAATCACTCCAAATAATGTATCAATGAAATGGGGAGATGTTTAATTTGTGGAAATAAATGACATATGGAAAATAATGGGCATGGAAAAAAAATTAGGTGTTCAAAGATGGAAAATTAAGATCATCAAATGGTAAAAAGTATTGATCAGTTACATATGTGTGGGTATTTTGGTATTATCCATGAAAATTACCTAATCCAATGGTTAAATCCTAGATGAAGTAAGAACCGATATTTTTCCCAATATTGCTGAAAATTTATTGAAGATTTAATGAATTAGGATTTGATAATTATATTGTAGAAGTGTTATATTAATGATATTATTGATATAAGAATCATGAATCATCTATGTATTCTTCCTCATTAGTTTTTATTTTAGAATTTATAACAATATTGGATTGGTACATATAACCAATAGAAATGATTTACAAGTATGGTGATAATGTTTTGATGGGAAAAGAGATTACTATTATTTTTGATGTTAATATAATAGTATTATTTACCATGAAACTGGGTAGTAATTTTATGATAGTGTGAAATAATTTATATTTTGTGAATTTTATTGATTTTTTGGATTTATGTAATATATTCAATATTATATTATTTCATGGTTGTTTTATAGTGGTTCTGATTTTTAGTTTGTTTTTTAAACATTTATTATCATGGTATTCACATGTTTTATAAGGGAAATTATGAGCAACATTATATTTTATAGGGATGAATTTTAGATCATAATGATTGTAATTTGGGATTTGAGTTTGGTTGAACACATTTTGGTGGCCTCCTATGGTAAAATATTTCTGGAATGTATTAAATTGAACTGTGGGTGTTATTTATGATTTTTTTGAGACTAATGTGTAATATTTTTTCATATTTGATAACTTATGATAACCATTTGGGTTTTGTAAAATATTTACCGAAATATGGAATGAAGTTTCATTATTTTATAGATCTTATGAATATTAATTAATTAATTTTAGTATATTATATAATACAATTTCATCTAGAATATTCATTTAATGGCGTAAGAGATATAATAAATAATATTTAAGAACAACCATGAAAAGATATTTCCCTTATGAAATGACATTAAATAATTTATGTATGTTTTTCCATGTTCACTACTTATATAGTAAAATAACAAATAAACATTATTAGATTGATCTCGAAATAAAAAATATATATTTTACCTTTTTTTTCGATGAATTGATGGTCTTTTCACCCCACAATAATTTATGGTTTTTTGGTGGTTAACATTATAGGTACTGTGCTCTCTATCACATTCTGTTAGTATATAGTTTTTAGAATTATTTTCCAAGTATGTATTTTAACATCCCACTAATTTTATCTTTATTTGGGAACATAATTATATGTTAACCATTACATGTTTTTAGCCCAATACAATATGTGGGGTTCCAAAAAATGTATTCTAAAATAGTGAATATCATATAATCAATTAAACATTTTGGGGTATAATTTATTTATGGGGATATTTTACACAAATAATTTTTTTATTAAAAAAATTTTATGACCAAAATACTTATTTACATGAAACATAGAGTTGTAACATAATTGAGATGTATTATAAAAACATAATTATTATTTTCTGATTTATCTATTGAATTGGAGGGTTTTAATATGATTAAAAGTATTATGAAATATATTTATAGTATTCATACATAATTAAAATTTATTTACTTATTCTACATAAATAAATACTCAATATTTTCATGATGTTATTTTCTTCTTCAAAAAGGAATGTTATTCAAATATTTTTTATTAAATTTTGTGAATGTAAATTATTATTACTAACTTACACTATTTCAAATTCAATTTTAAAATATAAACATTGTTTATGAAATAAAAATTCCAAAATTACATCATATTTTCAATTTTGTAGTTTTTAAAAAACATTAATAATTCATTGAATTGTGATAAATGTTCATTTTATTAAAATCATTTTATTTTTTATATTTTGATTTTAAATGATTGTAAAATTAATGTTATTTTATTTTTATTAATAATACTCCAATTATTATTATTTTAATTATATTTATTACATATTTAATTATAAAACATTTTATACTTTAGAATACCATTAAATGGAATGTTGATTTTCATCACTTTTTGTGGGATTATTTTTTAATTAAATTATGAAAATTGTGTGATGAAAATAAAGAAAAATGGAAAAAGAACTTTTATTTAGTATTATATAATTTCGTAAATATGTCCCTTTAATTTTTTTCATTATGGTTTGTAACCTTTGTAGATATTTTTTCTACGTGGATTGGGTAAAACATTAAGAAAAGTTTAAAAACATAAGTATAAGGATTTTATTTTTTAATTTTCCTTTATCATTTTAGATTATTTTCATTAGTCTATTGAACCATATTTTTCTAAAATATGTAAAAAAATTACATTTTAAATTTATTATATCCCTTATTATATTTTATTTAATGTATTTATGGGAAACATTCATCCCTTAACATTAAAATATCTAAAAAATTAAATAATGATGAAGAGAGTTTAAATCATTTTATTTTGTTTTATTTTAAATAATAATTATTTAATTCAACATGTATATAAATTTTTAATTTTAATATATTTAATAATTACATTAATACATATACAATGGTGAAAAAATATTTATATAGTTAATATAAAAGTAATAGAAATGAATTAAAAAAATAAAAAAAGTGATAATCTTTTGGTCCAATTTTATATTCCTTGAATTTTCTAAAAAAAATGTAACATGTATGGAATATAGTAATGCTTTTATTATTTGTACATAACAATTATTATGAATTTAATGTTATATTCGCAAAATTATTTTACATATCTCATTAATGATATTTTATAAAAACCAATAGTTTATTAAATCATATTAAGATCATAAAAGTCTAGAAAGTGGAAATACATGATAATAAATGGTATAAAATATCTCCCTACATCATTTTATTAGATAATATTAATCATATATGTTAAATAATATCCTTTAATGATTTAAAATACCATTACCAGAGTTATGAATAAAATTAGTTAATAAAGGGGTTAAACAACAAACATAATATTTAAAATGATATTAATAACAATAAAAATTTCACTTTATGATGATATTTATACCATAACATATTTTTATATAAATAAACATAAATTTGGAAGAATTTTTTGTGAGAATTACTTAGTGATATTTAAATATGGTTAATAAATCAAAGGGTGTTATTCCCACTAATAAAAGGAGAACCCTTATATCTTTTTGTTACAACTCTTTTAGACCTATAACATGACAAATCCCAAACTAATTATCTTAAAAACATCCATATCCACTGAATATAAATCTAGGTATTCTTTAATGTCAAACCATTTGTCCTTAAGATGGTTTCTAAAGAAGTCCTACTGAAGAATAAGTAATCATCTTTGTAGACTAATGTAAATTTAATTCATCTTTATGATATTATAAAAATATGGTATTACTAATGAATTAATAGATTTAGAGTAATCAATACTCCAAAATATTATTAGTATGAATCCACCATTATTCACCTTCTCTTCCATCAAATGTGATGTGACAGAATCGGTTCTGCATACATATAGACTACATCATCCACATAGAAAAACAAATTATTTTCCATTTCTATCTCATATAGATGGTTATAATGATGGAATTAGTTATTATGAATGGTATTTATTAAATAATTATTCTTTTGTATATATAATTTCATTTCTACCTTCTTACCTTTTAATCCATTTGAAAATGATAACATCAGTCATGTTTATGTATGGGCTACCACCCCCATAAAGTGTTTTATTTTTTGGAGTGTTACTTACATGTATAGTTAAAATGATCACTTTAATTAAAATATATGATATATATGATATGATGGTTATTTTTTATGTTTATTTATTATTTTCCTCTTTTTCCTTGCATTGAAAAATGAAAATTGTGTTCATGTGTACATTTATCACACCATCTCCATGAACAATGTAATTTATTTCCCTATCTCTACATTTATGTTATATATATATACATATATATATTATAATTATATCATTATCAATGTTTTAGATATTATGGAACGGTATTAAATGTACAAGGATTTTAACTAACTATCCAATATTCTCAAGAAAAAAATTCATTTAACACACATAAATGATCATTTTAATAAGGAAATATTAATAAATGCTGTTAAAAATAATATAATTAGGTAATTTCACATATTATAAGTATTTATATATTTATTTGGTCGATTTATTATGAAATATAAATTTATTACACAAGTGGTTCATGTTTTTAGTAGTCATGTCGCACATTAGGTAAGAGATTTTCATCTCACTTTTATTTTTATGAGACAATTTCCACATTCACCACATATTTATAATATGTGATGTATATAATATGAATGAAATTAATTTATTATGATTATAAGGAATATTATTTGGATATTAATTTAAAACTAGGGGTCTCTCTTCTATTATTTTTCGATTCAAACGTTACTAATGTGGTAATGAATTTATCCTTCAATCCCATTTTAACTATATTTTTTAATGTTTTGAATTTCAATTTGAAAAATTATATGATTATTATCTAGAAAACCATTTAATTGTGTTCTCCTTATTTTATCCATATAATTTATATGTAAATGTAAATTTTTTCCCTCACTATAATTAAAATGATAGGGAAATATTTTTGAGGGATAAATGGTATTACATCCTCTATGGTTTGGAATATTTTCCTTTCAACTCCATGTTTTCTTTAAATATATTTTATTAATATGTTACTATTATCTTATGAATTTTTAAAGTATAATTATACTAATGTTTTCATTTTTATAAAAAAATATACTAAATATTATTTTGTTTTTCCAAACGATAACATTTTCCCATTTACCATAATTTTGAATGGAATATTCTTTTTGACATACATGAAATGAAATTTATTTTCTACTATCCTGACCAAAATTTGATTTTATGCTAATTTTTAAATTTCATACATTTCAAATGAATTAAAATATATCCTTAAAATTTATTGATTATATCATTTTAAATAAGTGGGTTCACGTGACCTTTTAAAGTAATTTTTATCAATGATGACATCATTTCGATGTTACATATGTTTCACTGGGGATATGATTCTATGAGACCGTCCCTATTTTTTCTATGGATGGTCAATTATAAATGTTATGTGATATTTATTAATATCATTTTCTTATCCATGTATTATGGTATGATGAAATGTGAAATTCATTCCAGATCTTGTCTCATACAATCAAATTGACTATGATTGTGTTGTATGTTGGTCAATTTCATCTCACTAATGCATTATGTACTAATGGATAACTCATGAGATAAATATTTTATACGTGAAATTAATTTCATTTTAAAAAAATTATGTATGGATGTTTTTTTCTTCTCTATAAAATTATACATAGAATAATTTTTCAATTCCATAAGATCGTATGTGGACATGTTTTGATGTCCATAAATGTATACGAGGGACTAATTTCAGATAATTAATGTTATGAGTGAACACATTTATATTTATAAATATTCAAAATATTATAATTTTTGTTTTTTCACATTCTTATATCTATGTTATTATCTCAAGGCTAATGAATGATTAAGGATGATTCCTCACCCTTTTCAATATTTTATTTTATAATAAAAATGTTTTATAACCTCAATCATTTTTGTGTTCTCTCATAGATTGTGAATGAAAATTTTAATATATGATATTGATATTATACACGTATTATTATCTAATTATTATACATGATAATTTATATATATATCATATGCTTAACTTTATTGAATTTTTGATCACTTTATTTCTTTGCATTTATTTACTACGGTTAAAAAATGGTTTTAAAAATAGTTTTAGAACAATTATTATTTAAAAAATTTAATGAAGTCTATTCAATAAATAATATGATTATGAATCTAGTCTCGGAATACAATAAAAATTTACTATTTTTCCAAGGATAATAATTTAAGGTATTGAATATTTCTTTAAAAAAATGTAGTATATATGTATGAAATGTATGTACCACTATCGTTGGAATCATAGAAAGTATTGGTTAACATTTTTAAATTAGGATTATATAAAATTTATAATAACTATTGGGATTAGTAAATTTATTGGAAAATAAACTAGGTTTTAAAAATGTAGATATTATATAGCTTTCCAAATAAAATACATCCCTATCAAGATATTATGTGTGTATGATGTTGTATAAAATATATGTCTAGGAGAAATAAACATGAATAGAGTTGGTCAAGTATTTCTTAAACAACATTTTATTGAACTGTGAGGGTTCCCTTACTATACACATGGTATAAAACTCCCTACGGATATGCATATATTAATATAAATTTTCATAATCAAATATTATGAAGGATTTTAATTAATGATATATAAGGATTACCTAGGACAATCCTAAGGTTCTATCAATTAAACAATGTATTTGAGATTTGGATATCCTATGAATTATCTTTCGTGATTTCTCACTATATATATTTCTTCTCACTGAATGATTTTTGGTTTTAGTTAATGGATGTAATTAGGATGATTTGAGTTAAAATAGCATTTAGATTAAAATGGATTGATTCTCATCATAAGAACTGAAATGAGATGGCAGTGATAATGCGAAAACTAATTTTTGTGCATAATAATATATCCCGTTATATAATTTTCATCCTCATCTTCATTGAGTTTCATGAAACAACTGATATGAAAAATAAATTGTTTCATTAGGTACATATATGAAAGAAGATACAGATTCTTAAATGTCAAAAATATATGAGTAAGCACTCAAGGGAATGTCTAATATGAATTACAAGGTGATTTCTATGTTAAAATGAATGACATAGAGAAATCATTTTCTAAGGAAATAATTGGGGATCATTCTTGATGGAAATAATTTTAATCTTATCATACTATTTATAGTTAAATTTATTTTGATTGGGGAACATGGAAAATATATTATAAATTGACCTAATCTGAGTGTTAACTCATTAACTAAGGAAAAAAATTCATTATACAAATAATTTTTCAAAATGTATTATAGTTTTTATTAATTCGAATTAGAGAATTATTTTTCTGAGGTGTTATGTCAATGATATTCTAGAAATAAGAGTCATGAATCATATAAGGATTGTACCACATTATTTTTTCTTTGATGATTTGAAAACATATAATAAATGGTATCAATAACCATAAAAAGTATTTAGTGGAAAGGTGATAATTTTTAGTTGGGATAAACAGATTATTGATATTCATTAAATAAATGGGATAGTATTTTTGACCTAGAAATTCCTTCGTGATTTGATGAAAAGTCAATTTTGGTCATTTTTTATGTTTAATTAAATTTTATATTAATGGAATATATTAAAAATAATATTATTTCATTGAGGTTTTGTAGTGATTCAGGTTTATATTATGAATTATGAAAATATATGATCACGTTACTCAGATGTTAGGTCTATTATTTTAGGAGATATTAATGTTTTCTGTGGAATTTTTTTTTAGAACAAATAAAATTTGGTTTTTAAATTAGTAAGACTTATTTTTGGGGAGTCATAAAGTTAACTATTAATGTAATAGATTATGTTAGAATTTTGGGGTTATTGTTGAGGTTTTAGTTATTAATGTATTTTATTTTTCCATATTTGATAACGTGTACTCACCATCATTATTGTATTAAATATTTAGTGAGAATAATATTTTTTTTTCAATTTTCTATATATATTAAGATCAATTAAAAGTTCATTTTATTTTTTTTGGAAAGAAAATTTCAATATGAATATTCATTTATTATATTAATAGATAGATAGGATGTTAATTGAATAATAAAATAAGATTAAATTTTTATTATAAAATAAAAATAAATCAAGTAATTAATTTTTTTCATGATCATTATACTGATAGTAAAATACCCCATAATCTTTAAGAAAATGTTCTTGAATTAAAAATGTTTTAATTTAACCTTTATTCACTATGAATTGATGGTATTTTCACCCCTCACTGATATATGGTTCTCGAGTCGATATCTCTATGAAGACAATGTTCATTTTCACTACATAATGGTCCTTGTATTGTAGATTTATCCTCCATATATACATATATATATATATATTAACTTCACACCAATGTTATTCTTATCTAAGAACCTCCTTTTTTTAAAACATTCTCCTTCTCAAATATTTATATAATAGATGTTTTAGTAACCCCTTATTATATAAGGGTTTTGAATAATTATTTTTACAAATAATGAACTTCTTATAAAAAATATTAAAATAATGAGGGGGCAATAAACTTTGGGTTTATATAATGTAACAACCTGAAAATTAGTATAAAAATAATATTCATATTGATATCTTTCTTAACACAAAAACCATACATTATTAAAATATAGATTTATTATAAAAACATTTTAAATTTAATTTTTAGTTGATTATGAAGTATATAATATTAATATGAGGAACCAATTTTTTGAAATATATGTATTTTAGTGCTAATAAATAATATGTATTTATTAATGTTTAGGAAATGGGAACTTAGTTTTTAGTGAAGTCGTTTTATGATTTAAAATAATTTTTATTTCTTATTTTGTATTGAAATTATAATTAATAATTTTCAAGTATTAGAAATTTATTTTTAAAAAAAAGTTCTTTATTTTTAAATTCAGATGCACTAAATTAGGGTTCAGTGAATTAATGATAGTCTTCATAAAAGATTAAATTTTCGATGAATATTCAAAAAATAATTATTTCTATTTAAAACATTTATTATATTCACATTCTGGAAATAAAACTGATAATGGTAAATCTATATTATTAATATTATAATAACGTTAATTAGAATTAATTTTATTTTACATTTTGGTATAAAACAATTATACGACAGAAATCATTTTTCTGGAAAATTTATTTTTTTCACATTTTATAGGAATACTTTTACATCAAATTCCTATGTAACTTAAAGAACCTCTATATTACATTACATTGTTAGAATCTAGTCATTTATATGTCTTGGGGGTTCCAAGTGGCTTCTTTAAACACCTTTCAAAATTACCAGTTTTTCATGATTTCCAACAATGGCTCAGCCTGGTGCTCACTCACTTATGGTTAATAGCTGGTGGTGGCTTGCGGACATTGACTCGATATGAATCACTTTCTATTCTTTAGTTGCTGGTGTTCTCTCATCAAGTAGTGACTCATCCATTAGTGTATTTCCTTGTAGTGTCGCACTGATAGTGGTAGGCATTTCCTCTCACAATCTCTCCTTGAGCGGTGTTTTAGATAATGGTAGCTCGCTAGTGGAATATCACCAAGAAGTGACTTGTTGAATGGTGACTAAAAAACGGTGGCTCTCTGACTGTTTTCTCATCCAGTAGTTCATTGTTGAACTATGACACACCATGTGTTTCCTCATCTAATGATGGGTTAGAAATTGTGTTTCTAACATCCTACAATTTCCCCCTTTTGAAATTTTCATTAACATAAAATGATTTCCAAGAATTAATTATAGATTTTCTATTAAATTTAAAATCCAAAAAGTATAATATTTATTTTCTCAAGGATCTGGGGGGATTTTACATCGTCAAAAAACGTTATCTATACTAGATTATCCTTTAATTGTAAATCAAATTGATATCTAAACCATTTCATTATTAATATATATTGAATGATAATATACCATTGCACACATGTTCCTCCTTTTTGATATCCATTAGTGTGAAACACTCTGAAACCTATATCAGGTTGGAGTTGTGTGATCGTGTTTTGGATTTTGGATCATGTATTCTTAGTGAATTTCATGTTTCATGGGCACCCCTATCATGGTGCATTCGAGAAGTGTTCTTTTTATTTTCATCAATGTATGATTTGGTTCATTTCCCTCATGTTGTGTATCATGAGGTGTGGGTGTACCAACATTTATTTTCTAGAGATCAATGAATTCATAATATTAAATATAATTGGATCGATTTAAGATCAATATGTTCGGTTGGGAAAAGTGATGCATTCTCTTGTTTTTTTGTTATATATGTTGAAATTTCAACCTATATGGGATTAAAAGCAACTAAAAATCATTTTCCTTGGAGGTCGTTGATTACAAATGGAATGGTTTATGTCATCATTTTTGTTTGTTTCATGTTGAATGTTTATAGGTGACAACTATCAACCAAGTATATTCAGCCAATAAATTGATTCCTCCGGGATCATATTATTCCAGTGATAACCTATTAATTAGGAATTGCAATTAATTAACGAATTCTTTATTAAATTTGAAATTTTTTCCATGGTTCATGTGATATGGTCATTATTGACAAGGGGTAGGTAATGTGTGTCCGGTAATCATAGGGTGGTATGTTTTTTCATCAGGGCTAAAGATCTAGTTATGAGTTAGTGATTATTGTGGTTGAGATGTTGGATTAGGAATGATGACATTGAAGAATGATGGTATTTATTGATATGCATTCTTCACTATCTTTAATAAGTATAATGGATCGCCCTATAGATGAATTCCAGGCTATGATGTGTCATTAATGTGAGGTGGGATAAATTACAAAGGATGCGATTGTGTTGTGCTTAGTAGTTTCGTGGTAAGTGATTGGATTGAAAAATGAAGTATTTATTAAATAACTGAAATGGTTAATTAAATTTCTTGGGAGTAGTAATTGGGTTTGTGTCTTGATGTGTGGTGTTGTGAATTTAGTGGTAGCAGAAAAGGTTTTAGTGTTATGTTATGGTTACTTTTTTGAGAACCCATTGGTTGGGAATGATTGTTTGGTACCATATATGTATATAGTTTTATTTTTCCTTGTGATTTATATACACACCCCACCCTAGTTGAGAAATATGTGTTAAACACCCCCATTGTTATGGGAGAGGGTGTCTTTCCAAAACATCCATATTAGATGATGGATGGTTGGGAACCCAATATTCCCTCCTCCTTTTAGATGGTGATTACCCAAGATTTTTTAGTCAAGTTGTGGTACGTGAGCCCCTGTTAAATGTGGGTGAGTTATTCTCTCCCAAGTTTCTTCAGGATAAGATGTGTTTTTATTTTTTAGGTATCTTCGATATGGGGAGTGGTTTGTGGCTTAGGTTTCTACAGGTGGTATGTGGTTGGGATTATGGCCCAGATGTTTGTGGGTGGGATGTGATGTGGTTTGTGGCCCATGTGTCTGAGGGGAGGATCTAATGTGGTTCTGAGGCCCAGGTTTGTGCAGGTAGGTTGGGACGTGGTATATTCAGTAGAGTTAGGAGCACCAGGACTTTTTCCACTAGGTTATAAGAGTGGATAATCAGTGGTAAGGTGGTGTGGACTACCCTATCATTTATGGGATTTATATTACATTACTTTTAATGTGTTATTTTGTGACCATTCCTTGGTGAGGTTGGGATGGTTAGTGTACAAACATAGTTTTTTATTTTCTTTGATGTTTTCTCTCAAGTGAATTAGTGTGACTCATTCACATGTTCTTGTTAGTATTTTGTTTTCCTTTTGAGTATACCTATTTTCCACCTATATATATAAATATTGTTTTTTGATTCATGGAGGATTATGTGAACTATTCTATACATTACTATATCGGTCTTTCTAACAGTTGTTGAGTCAATTCTTTTTCTTTTGATTTGGGTACATTACATTGGATACTTTTTTATTTGTTCTATTCTATTGTATGGTTTTTGGATTTCATTTATATATTTATTAGAATTATTTTCTTCAACATTCATCTTATCTACTGATTTTGATTCCAATAAAGGGTAAAGCCACATATTTTGTGAGATTTGTATAGCCTTGGTGCTTGTTTCTATCACAAGGCCTATTGAATGGGGGACTCATGGGGTAATTATCTCTCATCAATCATTTCCAGCCAAATAGGGGTATCCTTTGAGGGAGGGGATCAAGAAAGAATGGTATTAGAGGTGATTGTTGAATGATATTATGGTGTTTGGAGCTAATTATAGTGAGGATTTCATGGGATGGTATGGAAACAGTTCCAGTTGACCTTGGTGAATGTCAAATGCCAATGATTTGGCAAGGACATGGGATTTTAGGGCCCACCATGATCCTTTTCACAAACATTGAGCCAATTGAAAATCCAAGAGAGACGTGGTAGATTTCATTGTAGAAGCATAAGAATGGTACTTGAATCTTAATGACTTCTGTTATTGTTGGAATTTGGTTGTTTTGGGATTTTTAGAATGAATAAATGATCCAATTTTATTAATAATAATTAAAAAAATCTCAAATCGATCTCACTTAGTAAATATTTGTTTATCTTTCAACTATGACCTGAGGATATTGAGGTTGGATTCGGTTAGATCTAGGCCCTGACTTGATACTGGGTCCCTTTGGTGGTCAGTGATATACATGGAGTTGCACGTTAGTGATGGATGTTGTTTATAAGGGGAGTTAATGGAGGAAGACATGATCTGGGTTAAAATCTAAAATGAATTCCGAGAAGGGTTCCTTTTATTGACTATTTATTATGGTAAGTGGTAGGAGTTACACTCCCTTCAGTAGGGGATTATTTCAGTGAAGGCTATTAGGATCATGTTCAAGGATCTTCTTCACTATTCCCTTAACTTTTATCCAAATGAAGAGTCTCGTGGGAGACATCTTGAGGAGGCACTCTACCCTTCTATCATGAATGTTTTATTCATGACCAGACCCATGTCGAGGCTTGATCCGCAACTACCCCAATCCCACCTCTATATTCCATGAGTTGAAATCAATCTCTGAATGCAGAACTATCTTAGGGAGGCCTTTTCC
This sequence comes from Viscum album, assembly GCA_963277665.1. Lineage (NCBI taxonomy): Eukaryota > Viridiplantae > Streptophyta > Magnoliopsida > Santalales > Viscaceae > Viscum > Viscum album. The sequence continues at coordinate 1,409,367,881 of OY728147.1, forward strand.
TATGAACTTGTACACATACAGATACAACCAATTCGATGAAAAAGTGCAAAGGAATTGGTAGAAAAAAATGAAACTACTATAAAGTAATGTAAAAAATGCATAAAACTATATACATTATAATGGTATAATATCTAACACGAAAAAGTAAAGTGGTATAATACACTCCCAAAACATAAATCTTTCCCAACCTAAAGATAAATGGTGAACAGTATCTTTCAAGAGAGCCCAACTCTTGTATCCCAAATATGACCACCGTATGGGGCCCATAAATCATGTTACCCTATGTTCTATAGTAGTCATAATTAGACTGTCCACCATCTATAAAATATATTACATGTGTTGGGAAAATCCCATGCAATAGTTAGTATATACATACCCAATAGAATGCCCTGAAATGGTTAATGGATAGTAGAAACTGATTCAACTTAATAGATGTAGTAAATAAAACAAGGTACAGTTAAGAGAATAGAAAGATTTCATCTCAACCTAACAATACAATGAAAGTAGACTCATCCAAACACAAGTATCATGAGACTGTGAGGAAGTGATTCCCTCTTCGAGTTGCCACTACTTATATCTAGAGGGTTCCCCCATTTAACAATGAGAAAATAGACAGAGAAAGAATGCGGCATACCTTGTGCGTCTTCACCTCCTCCATAAGGAGGGCTAACAAGACCCAATTGGTGGGTGCTTCAACATGATTGACATGTATACTAATTCAAAGAAGCCCAAATGAGAGAGTAATGGGATATCCATCCCACAACTCAGCCCAAGAAATTGAGTATCCATCGGTTCCATGTAATTCCATCTCCAATGCCTCATTCCTCATCGTATCTCCCTAGGGGGGCCATTTCAAGGGGGCTTAAATCATTGTAACTTGATACTATCATCTTTTGGAGGAAATGACTCATCCTCATGGTTTTAGGTCGTATCACAAGGATGTGTCTTGGTGGAAAATACTCCCATCTTTCTTAAGAGTCCTTCAGAATGTTGATCCACTTCTTTCCATTGTGCCTACATAGTCGATGGTATTCTCGGAATCATCGGGGACTATGATACACTACCCTAAAAAGGGGTCAGCCCAGTATATACTCGTCAAAGACTATGTTACCAAGCCTTACTATGGGGTCAGCCTGATCTCTTCTGATCAATGACTATGCTACACATCCCTTGTAAGGGGTCATCCTGATAACTTCTCATTGGTGACTACGCTACGTAACCGTTCATTGGGGTTAGCTCGATATCTATGTTGGAACCAAGACTTGACTTGGATAGAAATAGAGTACATTTATAGTTTTTTCAATGCACATTGGGTTGATCGAAGAGTTTTCTTGGAATGTGATCTTACGATAGAGTTTGAATGTAGTATTGAAGGTGGCGTAGTTTCCCACTATTTTCTAATATTTTGGGCCTTCAAATCGAGAGTTTTTTTTGGAAAAGGAATATTTTTGAAAAAAGAATGGTGGCCCAAGAACCATGATCCAGGAATAGTACACGAATCATAAAATTTCGTACATGGAATTACGAACCCCAAATGATGAATTGGAACGGTATGTGAACAACATTAGAGGAAAGGATCTTGCAGTGAAGGAGGATCATGGGAAGGTCAATGGATCATTAATGTAAAATGGTTCATGAGATGGTGTGTCATTAACTAAATTATGGGGGAGTTTTGGGAAGCCTTGAGGGATGTTGTTCACAAATAAATTGGTGGTGATTTGTGTCACCTCATAGGGAAGTGGTTCGTAGGAGATACCCAATATAGGGAAAAGGCGTTGTTGTATCAAATATTAGGTAAATATAAATTTACCCAGATTTTGGGATATGTTTTTCTATATATGAATAACTAATACCTTGATTATGTATCATGAATATAAGACAAAAAATTCAATAGGAATTCGGTGAAATATAGTAGTGCTTCGCGAAAATACGACCCCAAAATGATAGTAATTAAAAATATAAAAGGAATTTGGTGAATTCCATTACATTTCGGGAAAGATATAATGTGGGGGAAGAAGGCCAACTCACGAAATATATTTTGAGAAGGAGTGGTTGGTCCATGGGGAAAGAGTGGCATGCGAGCGCATAAGTGATGGTAGTACGTAATCACAATTTTCAAAGGCAGTATGTGGTATTGGTTTGAAGAGGTAGTAAAGGAATGTAGTATATGGAAGTGGTGTGAGAAGGTAATTCGTGGAAGTGGTATGGGGAGGTGGAATACTGAGTATTTTTATACTCTGAGGAATAATGTTCAGTTCGCGGTGGACATGTTCGGGAACAAACAATACGTGAAAAAGTAGATTACATCTATAGGGGAAAAAAGACTTCATCAATGCATCTATCTATAGTTTAGGATCAATAATTTAATTTTATCTTATTGAAGTGACATACTAGACATTATAAAGAGATTATATTCTACCCAACATAGTGAGCAAGGGGGTCAACCAACGTGATCTGAGGAAGTAGTGTGCCATCTTCGAAAATGTATAATGTAGTATCCCTAGAGTTGATTTATTATGATAATAATTAATAATCCAAAACATGTAAATATTAGTGGACATTAGTATGATAAAAAACATGTCGGTGTATGATCCTTGGATTTAGGCATTAGTGGTGAACGAAGTAAAATTATTGAATTCTCACTTTGCATGTTATTATTTTTTAGCACTTTCTCATCAGACAATTTTAACAGGTTCCTACCAACAAGGGAACAAGATCCATTAGTTTGAATGAAAATGTAGACACCATAATTCACCCCTCCTATCTCAGTGTGTTTTGGGGTCCTTTAATCTGGTCATTGGTGACTGCACTACCCATCCTTGTTGAGGGTTCAGCCCAATATCTGCTCATTGAGGACTATAATAACTTAAACTACTGAGGTGTCAGCTATATATTGTCTTGTCTGGAAAAATTAGACCAATAATTATTGAGGTTTCATCTCGGTATATGCTCATCTGGGATTACACTTCTCAGTTCTACGTAGGGGTCATCCTAGTATCTTCTCGTTGGGTTTCATCTCAATACTTGTGAACTGTAATGCCCACAACGTGTCTCAAAAGCCACACCTAAGAGAACTATCACATTCTTCATGAAAAACACTTATGATATGTATCTCATGGGATGAAATCATAGATTAAATGAAGGATATACAAAAGATTAATGATTTATCAGTAGAGATCAAATAGTACATGGTGTGTGAGGGGTAACACATGGTGTGTGGTTCCTCTTTACAAGCTGGTTGTGTACCTGGATAGACATGAGTCTCATCCCATTCTGGTAAACATGCCATGTAGTTGGACTACATTGCATGTCCTTAATATTTGGGGACTAGGCCTTGTCTGCTTGTACTGTCGGTGTACTCAGACTCTGAGTCTTTGAACTCTAGTACATGGTGTGTTGGTCCACACATGGTGCTTCCCATGTGACCATGTTGTGTCCAGGTCCTCAGCATGGAGTGTGGGCCCAGCCATATCTCTTTTACATGATGTTTCTTACACTGAGAGATACTATATGGTGTTTCAAATTGATTACACATCGTACCATCTTTTACTCTTACAAAAACCCTAGCTCTAATATAGAGGGGGGCTACACAACTTGTGTTCTTCGCAGAACATGGTGTGTAGTGGGTATCTTCACCAAAATATAACAAATATCATGGATCCTTTCTTGCACATCAAATCTGCTAAAATTTTAGGTCAACATTGCCTGATTTTTCTGAGAAATCCATGGATCATGCCAATGAATATGGAATTTCTTCATTATTTGACGTATTTTTTCCCCGTCTTAAATTGAGGATTTGGGAAAATCTTCAGAGCACCATTGAATGTTAGATTCTAATCAGATCTATATGGAATCTTTATATTTCTCATCCTCATGTTGCTGGATTTCTAGATTTATTTCTCACTTATAATTCCTTTTCCATTAGTACATAATCCCCGTTCTACGCCTCCGATCCAGTCCAAGAGATTCGACAATATCGAACCAAGATCTATTAAGATTCCATAGTGATAAACGTGATAATAATAAATATAAGGGAAGATAAAACTAAGTTTTTAATCATCATTTTCCAAGTGTTATTGGCTGGAGATTGAGAATAGGGGACCAATATTATTACATGTGATAAACAATATGAATCAAGTATATTGGCTATTACCATGTTTTAAATAAATGGGTTCGTGTTGAAGAACAAAAATTAATACATGCTCTACTTTAAATATAAGGTGTTAAAATGTTGAAGATGATTCATACTGGATTTGGATTTCTCGTTTTTTGATTTAGAACATCTTCACAAATAATGGAGGAGGATCTGATGTGATCTGATCCATCTAGGTCTATAACTTGTTCATCGTTCACTATCTATAGTTCATCAATGGGAATGAGAGGATAATAATAGAGAGGGGGTTTCCTTCAATATAAAAATAGGATTATAAGGGAATTTCAAAAATATGAGAATTTAAAACCATTAATTAGGATTAAATATTTTAAACTAATTAATTAATATAAGTAATTAAATCACTTAAATTGCATCACCAAGGAGTGTGGGATATGAACATCATGTTCCAACACATTTTGTGTTTCTCCTGGGGGAAAACATGTTTTAGACACAACCATGGTAAAGAATTTAAATTTGATCAATTTTTATCCCATTTTCTTCAATTAAACGCACATGCATAATATAATATTTATTTAATATCTTTATATAATTAATTCTGGGAACATCGGTGCTTGGAATCAGACGCCATCTAATCACCAAGCATTGGAATAATATTTTGAAATATTTCAATCTCGTATTAGTAAAAAACTATGTCTCTATAGTATTATATCCTTCAATATTTTCCACACAAAAAAATTCAAAACTAATGAAACAAAATGGTATGAGGATCCTTAATATGGATTCCCAACTCCTCAGAATACTCCTTTATATTTCTAGGCTTCCATAAAACATGAAGTAGGGGATGTCTCATCCTCAAAGGGTCTACCCTTTTTAGTCCTCAATCACTACTAAGTGATCTTAAAAAGTGGCTTCATCCTTAATGTCCATCATACACTAGTAAAAAATTTGTGTGGGGTCATGCATGTATCTCCTCAGTAGTCACATGTTGAATATGTCATTCACCCGCACAAGCTATGGGGGTATGGTGAGGTTGCAGGAAACCTAGCTAATCATCAACATGATTTCAAATTTCCTGAAGAACAATAGGGATAGGTCGATTCCATGGCCAGACCTCTACAATCCTCATCAGGTGGATAATCTCAAGAAGATGTGGTATCCTTTCTTTATCTATATGGGAATACAACAGTGATCAGTGTAGAACATATGTGTTCTCTGGATTGTCTTCATTCATTCATGGTTGACCAACAATTTTTCTTTGATCACCTGCACCAACTCTGGGAATATAAGAGGCAAATTTCCTCTCATTCCAACACAAGGGTTGATATAAGGGTCTCCTGTATAGGTCTTAAAAAAGGTTCCATGCTTATGGTGGATTGGTATCTATTATTGTACAGAAACACCACAAAATATAGGTGATCCTCCCATCTCTAGATGAATTCACACACGGACACTTTTATCATATCATTTATCACATTGATTGTATGCTCGGTCTGCTCATCAATCATGGGATGGATAGATGTACTCATATATAGATAGGTATTGAAAACAACCTATTGAACCCTCCATAACCATGATGTAAATTGTGCATTAGAATAAGAGAGAATTTTCAAGGTTACCCCTTTATGGAGGACGATCACGCATGCCAACCGCTTCCCCAAACTATCTACCGAACTATTATCCCTTATAGAATTGAAGTTATAAAACTTCATTAGATTATCTATTATCACTCGGATGGCATCATGTCCCATAGATGTTTGTGGGAGACCTATGAAGAAGTCCATGGAAATGTCATCCCAATTCTATTATGGGATATCTAGATACTACGAAAAACCATCTAGTACATGGTGCTCAGCCTTCACCTACTGATAGATAGTGCCTTGTGAGATGAACTCAGTTACACTCCATATAATTCTGGACCACCAAAATGGACATTTAAAATTCCTTTACATCTTACCCGCCCCAATATGTATATCTAAGGGAGATGTATGGAAATCCAACATCACCTCCCCCCAATTCAAGTGGAGCCACTAATCATCCCTATAATAGGATATTATGATTCCCTCCTATAGAATATACATCGGGTATGTCACCTATAAAAATCTAATCATGTAGAAACTCATATTAGATGTCTCCAAGATGAGAGAATTTTAGATTCCCATGGAGAATAGGAGTCAACCCCATTAACTAAAGAAAAATTATAAAATCTTGCTCCATTAAGGTCACCTGATGAGAAGCTAACTACTCTAATGATTCCCACACAAGGAGAGACTGTGACATCCTGATAGGGGAATAGACAACAACATTTCGTTTCCCTAATGTATTGACTATCTAAAATTTGTAGTCCAATAGGAACTCCACCCAACATTGCTGGCTCAGGTTCAAGTCTCTACAAGTGAAAATGTACCTGAGACTCTTGTGGTATGATTTAACCACATAAAACACTCCAAGGAGGTAGTGCTCCCACATCCTCAATGAAAAACCCACTTTTTCCAACTCTAAACCGTTAGTCACATAATTTCTCTCATAGAGTCTCAAATTAGTCATTCTATATCTGATGAATTCTGGTTTCTGCATCATCACGCAACTGATCCTAGCTCTTAAGGCATCGCAATAACCAGAAAACTCAAGACCCTCCTCTAGAAGCCCTAAGACTAGTGGGCTCGTCAGCCTTTTCCTTTACTCATCAAAGGATCTTTGGCACCAATCAGACAATGTAAACAACTATTTTTTTCTACTTTAGAGTAGTAATAGGGGATGAGATATGGGATAAGTTTACAGAAAAACTTGTAGTTCACCTCCATGCCAAGGAAGCATCGTACATCTGACACATTCTTGGGTATCTCCCATAAAATAACTAATTAGACCTTCAATGGATCCATAACTAAATCCTTCTCTGAAAATTCATTCCCTATAATTTAATCATGTTATATCGAAAACATGAATTTCCAGAGCTTTCCCTAAAGCTAGTGCTCTCGAAGTAAATCAAGGACTATCCTTAGGTGCTCTAAAAGCTCCACCTATATGGAAGAGTATATGAGGATTTCATCAATGAAGACAAAATTGAACAGGCCCATGTGCGGCAATAATATCAGGTTTATCAAATCCATGAAATTTGAATGGGCATTCTTCAGGCCGACGTGCATCACATGAAACTCATACTTTCCATAGAGACCAATAATGAACATAACTAGGGGTAGCCAAATATGAGATTGATCTTAGGGAACCATATCATACCTATTAACTGATTGAAGAGTTGGTCAATCCTTAGCATGGAGAACTTGTTCTTTATTGTTTCCTAAATCATGTGACGATAATCCACACAAATCCATAAGTTCTCCTATGCCGTATTCAAACTCAAATCTAGATCGTCCTAGGGGGGAACACGAAGATTTGATGTAACCATTCTTACAATAGTCCTTAAACTATATCCTAAACTCATGGAACATAGTGGGTTCCATCTGATATGTTGTAAAAGATATCAGGCAGTCCTTTTCAGAGATTTAGTGAAAATCTCTAACTCCCTCCATGGATGTAGTTACATAACATCATTGGGAAATACGTCTATATAATCCTCCACCATTGAAGGGATATAGACATATAAGGAGTATGATACATCAAGGGACATACTCTTTAGCTAATTGGAGATAGGCTATAACCACATACTAACTATGCCAACTTGTCTAGTGATGAGGTCTCTTTCACCATAAAAACGGATCAGCGTCTGATCAGTACGTCAGCATCTTACTGACCTAATGTGATAGTAAAATTGGGCTCAAACAAGGGAAATACAATCCATGCCTAGGATAATATCATAAGAATCCATCATGATGAAAAATAGGTCCCACGTGAACTGCTCTCCTCGGAGTGAAAACTCAAACTTTCGACATATTAATGATATGTGTTCCCTATTAGATCCTCAAGGAATATATTCTATGATAGTGTCTCTACATGAATATACAACTAAAAAAACTAGCTGAGAGATAAAAGAATGTATAAAACCTATTTACACTAGTACTGAGGAAATATTAAAATAAACATAAACCACACATTGAATCATCTCATGGGCTGCTGGGTCATAGACGTCAATAGCCTACAACTATTTGTGGCCCCGACTGACACATCCCTTATCATAACATTGGATATTTGGTAGTGGTGGTGGAAAAAACTCATAACTATATCCCCAACCTACATATCCTCTATCTCCTCTTTCTTCTCTGCCTCCCTAGGGACCACCATATCCCCTACTAGGAGATCCCTGATCATGGAATTTTCTCTATCGTTGCAGTTCGTCTGCTACCTTCCCAGGGTTCTTAGTATGCCTATTCGGGTAGTCCCTATCCATGTGACCATTCCGGTCATAAGAATAGAATCATAACTCTATATTTTTTCCCGGTGTTCTATGTTTTCCCTGACCTAAATAGCCATACCCATGAAATTTATAATGATTGTGTCTCCAATAGAAAGACCTATGGAACCAGACTACTGCATAAGATAACTCACCCATGTCTTTCCTGCTACCATCCCCATCCACTTGGTGTACCTATGATTTTAATCTCTCCATCATGAGTTCCCACTACAACATGCTAGAATAGATGGGGATACACAAGAACAGTACATCAGCCCTTCTCTCCCTACAGAGTCCCTACATGAATTTTCGTTCCTAGAAGTATCCATCTTAGATCATGTTAGAGGAGAAGTGTGTATGGTCGATGAAGAATGTTGCATACTCTTCCATAGTAATACCTCTCTTATATTGATCTAGAAGCTATTGATCTAGGATAGAGCACAAGAATGATGGGTATTAATCCTCATGAAAGAGATATTAAAGGTCATTCCATTTGAGTGTTGCCTCATCACGTATCTGGGTAAACAAGCTCCACCCGCTCCCAACTGATCCATGAAAACGGATGGCTTCCAAATCCACCATCTAGTTCTTCAAGTTCCTTACCAGTACAAACATTTGGACCACTGAATCCATTAAATCCTCTGATTCCTAAGGATCTAGATCACTATGGAACCGTAGTGGTTTCCTTCACTGGAAATCACAATGTGTACTCAACATGCGCATATCCTTAGCATATCTTGTTGGGACCAACTACTACTCAATGGGTAGAGGAACTTATACCATCCCACTAGGAAAGAAGTGGATCACATGATGAACCATGAACTAAATACTCGTCTCTTATAGGCTCATCATCAAGATCCAAATCTGTTATCCTAGATGGATTTCTCCATGAAGGTATCCTAAAAACGGTAGGGAGTCATGTCATGGAACCTCTTTTGTAAATTTATGTATAGAAGGGACATGATTTATTCTTTTATTGGTGTTCAAGGATAATTATAATGTGTTTTTCTTGTTTCCAATCATTAAAATGTATGGTTTCTTGTTTTACATTGTTTGACACTCCCCCTATATATGACATAGGAACCTAACATCGATAGTGGATTATCTAAGATTGTATTCTTCCCTATTTTTTGATTAATCTCTAGATTGTGGGCCTTCAAACAAATTTCCCCTACATTGGGATGATTCCCCATTGTTAGGCTAGTTTGGGTACATCTTTGCATGATAGTTGTTTGATTGCATTCGGAGGACCAAAATGATAGACCATGGAATGATATTCTAGAATATTCCCCGATCTATTTGGTAATACCATGGTTCCTTAGAAATTATTTATATGTTGTAAATAATATAGGTGCCTTATTTTTTTGGTTATATCTGTGATGTCTTCCATTATCCTCTTGTGTGGTTATTTCCTTTTATCCATTTTTATAGTGTTACTATTTGGTAATATTGAAATGTTGGATTTCTTAAAATTATTCTTGTAATATGATTCAAGAATTATTTACACTATCTCCCCCTTTATAAATAAAAATATCATTCTATTTACTCTCCATCTCTTTAAATAAAATTACCATGTCATTATCTCTCAAAAAACAACCATATTTTAAATGGAATGGGAAATGAAATATGATATGTCTTAAAATTAAATGAATCTAAAACCTGCATATAAAACCTATTTTTATTGATTTTTTAAAAAAAAATTGAATAATTAATCACTTATTTAAATTAAATGAATTTAAAATAGAATGTTTGGGAATGGATACTATGTTTTAATACTCATGACTATACTTTTATTATTTGATTTATCCATAACGAATGTCTAGAATGGTCTTGTTTACTAAGTGGGATGTTGGGTTTTGGGTTTGGAGGGTGACCCTTGGGATAACATGTAGTCCTATTTGTTATCCGGTTCAGTTTGAATTTATTGTTACTTTTTCCATTTTTTCTCATTAGTGGGTTTATTTTCTTTGGGATGATCTATTTATTTCTTCATCTTTTGTTTATTAATGATGGGATAAATCATTCCCACTATCTCTTATTGATTCCCTTTATGCTTTTCACTACCTTGGGGGATATGAAATTCAATTTGGGGATGTTACATGCCAAATTGAGTGACTGGGATGGGGCTGACCCTGATTAAAAAACAAAAAATAACCTACATGATAATTCCAATTCATGATTTCACTGGTCTACGTAATATTTTTGTTGAGTCTGACCAACAATTGGATAGCTACATAAATCCTAAATCATTGATGATGTCTCTGAAAGAGACTCAGTTCCACCAAATATGCCCCACCCACCTCTTCCCAACAAAGAGGTGTTATTCATGTGTAACCATAAAAAGTCTCAAAGGGATCCATTCTGATATAAAAATTATAACTATTTTTGTTGAAATAGTAAAAAAATCCTAGATGACTGTCCCATGATGCACCAAAATTAAAGATATCAGCATAAAAAAGTACCCTCTAGTATCTGAATAAAACACATCATATGATAATATTCCTATAGATGATATGTTATACTCTACCTGACCTGACATCCCATTGCCTCATGGAGACTCCACCAGAATGTCAATGTAAAACTAGGTTCCTTATCTTTAAAATGACTAAAAGAAAACCATGTAACCATGTGATCTATTATATATATTTCTTACCCACCACATCCACATTAGTGGTGTCTCTCCTCTTCAAAATCATTTTTTTATTTTCCTAAATACAAATTATTATTTATTGGACATGATGAGATTTAATGTGATGCATTAGTGGCCTATGATCATAGAATCACATGGAAAGAGGAAGTTGATGTTGCTGGGATTATTGGAATGAAGTGAGCTGAATTTTTTAATCATTTAGTCACCACCTAGATTGAGTTACTTCCAAAAGGAGTCCATGGTAATCTTGGAAAATAGACCATGGATTCCTTGTCCTATTTCAATAATTGAACATGAAGAGGTTGAATAAAACCATATGGTTTCAAATTCACGTCCTTTATCTATTGGTACTTGTAACAGAAGGACACATTATTATAATTTTCATGATTCATGTCCATCCCCCAAAACCACTATATCAGGTCATAATACATCTTTGTTGTTCTTCATAGAATATCCCATGATGAAATACGAAATTATAACAAAAAAAATTTATTCACAGATACTAGAAATAAACACAATCCCAAAAATGGAGCATATTATCTAAATATAGAGACCAAAATTAAATAGTCTCCACACCATATATGGTTTCATGAATTCCTCTCATCTCAGCATCCTACATCCAAGTCCATATAATTTCTTAAAGGATATATGAAGTTAAATAAACATTGGTAAGAACAACACATAAAACATCATCATGACATCCATGTGATATTGATAAAATATTTCGATAAGGTCACACTCTTTCATTGATTCTAGAATAGAATGTGATGGTACATTCCATCTAATAGAATCTACAGAAACATACCCTTCAAAAGTATGTAAGAGATGTTTATGTCAAATGTTTAATGTTATTCCACCCACTATCTCTCTATGAGTTTAAAATAATTCTAAGAAGACATATACTTCATAATAATATGGTTTCAGAAGACTATGAATATCTCCCCAAAAAAATAGTTCACCCAACACATAATTACCCGAATAATCATGGGAAGATCAAAATCATGAGGTGGAAATTCATCACTTGTGGTGTTAACTGATGATAGTTGTATGCTTCCACCTGATCATCCCTCATAATCGCACATCCCAACCCAATTTCAAAACAATTATATAAAACCACATAAAACTTATTGGGATTAAGTATTATCAGAATTGGAACTTATGTCATAGGTTGTTTCATATCATTAAAAAAAGACATAGGCTTTTCATCCATTGGGAGATTCACGCAATTCCTTATATGACTGGTCAAAGGTCATTCCAACATTTATAAAACCTTGATGAATAATTGATAATATCCTAATAGAACATTGAAGCTATGAATCTCAAATACCTTCCTTGGATCTTCTGATGACAAAATATACTCCACCTTCTCAATATCAATTGATAATACATTCTATGAAATCGTGTTCCCCATGAACATTACAACTTAGATCCAAAATTTATATTTTGAAATATTTCAATACAAATGGTAACACCTCATTATCCCAAAATCCAAACCCAAATAATTCTTATTCTCATGATAATTACTTGAATAAACCAAATTATCATCCACGAAAGCTACCTCAAATGTTTTGAGATGCTCATTGAATATATGATTTATCAAATCCATTAAAATTATAGGAAAGTTAGTTAGAACATACAATTTCACAACATATTTTTAATGGCTATACCTACTATTAAAATCTACCATTGGTATATGAGACTCCAAAACCCTTAGGTACTGATTTCTCAACCGATGATCCATAATAAAAACCCACTTTTACCTCCTTAACAGATCAATAAAATCATCCACATGGGGAAAAGGATATTTATTCTTAACTACTACCTAGCTCAACTTATGATTATCCATGCATAATTAGGGTGAACCATCTATCTTACTTCAACTAAGAATTGGGGATGCCCATGTTGAAACACAATGGTGAATGAAACATTTCTCTACTACAACAATTCTCTACTACAACATTAAACTAAATAATGGACTATTTCAGCACCTCTGGTTCAATATTATAACAGGGTATCAAAATAGGCTACATACATGGATGTATTTCTATTATAAATTCTACGACACTCTATTAAAGAAGACCAAAGAAAATATCCTAGAAAATATTATGAAGTTATTAAATTTCATATATAATCTCAACTACATAAGAAACATCATTGGATTCAATAAATATGGAACACAAAAAAGTCAGGAGCTCTGGGTGGGAAGGGATTTCATGACCATACCTCTAATATCACTCTCCTAGAATAACCGATGAGGTCCCATATACCTTAAATAATAAGTTGTTATGATGATAAAAATCAGAATCAGCATGATGGTAAAAAATCCAATCCATCCCAATGATGATGTCAAATAGATCCCTTTCAAGAATGAGAAAATCACATACTAACTCTAAATCAGCTACCGATATTGAAAAAGTAGGACATTAAAATCCATTCACTTTCCTCTTCTAAATATTTTTCACAAAATCCATAATAAAGTACATGATTTACCTTATAAGATCAATAATATCATAAAAATGTATAGATATAAATTATTGGGAAGCACCCGTATCAAATAAATCAATCACAGTAGATGAATCAATAATGATGGTACCGCTCCCTGTCACTCTACCCGTGTCTAACTACATCAAAAAATCATATATTATACCAATTTTCTTCACTATTGAGTCTTGTGGCTGGATCTCTATAAACTATGATGAAACAGAATATGTTCTATTATCATGTGTAGAGGATGATCCCTAACCATTCAAAGGTGTAGACATGGATAGTAAAAAATTCCCAAGAACATAACATCCAAAATTGTTAACCATTTTCGTAGTTACGGGGAAATAATGGAATGTATATCCTTCCATTACACACTGATTGAAATTTTCGGGTACATTTATATCAGTTATTGAGGGTGAGTATGAGGCCTTCCATAGATAAAACACTCCATCACTCCTACAGTGATCTTTCCACTTCAACTTTTTCCACTTTTCTCCACTTAAACTTACACAAGTTGTAATACAAGAAGAAAAAAAAATTACCACCATAATCATCTCTGTCGTAATCTCCTTTTAATGACATTTATTTCCCCATGACTATACTTTTTGAAAATATAGTGTTTGTAGTGTTATTGGTGGGTCATTATGGCATGTCCTAAGAGTTTTCCAAAAACATAGTTCCACCAAATGGTTTCATCGAAATTGTAGAACCTGTAATTGTCACTATATAATAGAGGAACTATAATGGTTGTCGTATTATAGTGGAACCAGTAATGTCAAACATTCACAGTCACACTATCAAAGTCACACTGTTACAGTGGAACTATTACAGTATCTCATCCTCTGCCAATTTTTCAAATTTCATGAGTTTTCCTAGTTTCGCACCTCTTACGTTTTATATGTAGTAACCCAATATTAATGTCTACCTTGGGTTTTATAATGTATTTTCAATGGATAATATGTATATATTTATTATCCTAACGTCCTTGGGGATTTGAGATTCTTAATATGTGTGATCTTGATCACCATTCAAGGATTAATGACTTTTAAAACCGTTCATCCTTTAAAATACATTCTGGATCCTCAGAGCTAGGATATCCCCTTTATAGAATGTTTTTTGTTCCCTCTAAGTGAACCTAGAGACTTCCTCTTCATATGTGTCTAGATCCAATGCTATAACTCTCCTTATCATCATTCTTGGAGTTCTTTCCTCCTTCTCATGCGATCTCTTGTTCTTGGCTTAAGGAGGATCGTCAATCATTTGATAATCCAAGAAGGTATTTCTTCTATCTCTTATTATTTTTCCAACATACTGGGTGGTTGTACTATTGATTCCCTATGAGGAATTGCTAAATATGTTTCTTAAAATTAGAAATAAACAAGAAGTAAATATGATTATAATATAACAAGGTTAAATAAAATAACATGTAGAAAGTGGATTTATGATAATAATATGTTTTATTTGTTATCCTTGATTATTTTATGGATTTTTGACGATGTATGATTCTAGAAAATAAAATTGTTTGGTGGTCTTTTGTTCTTCACTAGTAAGGATTTGTTTTGTTTTGATTCTTTGATAAATGCACGTATCGTAACAAACTTTCAACCATCTTATAATTGGATAAATAAATGGATACCCTGGGATAAAACCAATTTTCTTATTACCTTTTTTATATTAATGTTGATGTAAAGAACCTCTACTGGTTAAATATGAAAACACATTATTTGATGGATGTGGTTATGTGCTACGTGTTTGGTTTTGTGGTATTAGTTAGTGGGGTGGAAAAAGGGGAGTGTTGGTATCTCATTTTGGGAGACTAATTTATTGTGGAATGGCTGGACATTTAGGTTGTTGGACTACCTTTGTTTGTGTTCTGGCTATGGATTGATGTTATGCAGTGGGAATGCATCTCGGAATTTTTTTTGGGTAGTAGTGTTGTATGGATAGGTTGTGAGAGAAGGAATGTGCAGTATAACATTGAAGAATGATTGTTCTACAAGACTGACTAAGTGTCTAGGAAGAATGGGGGATTGTTTATTAGATTGTATATTTCGTTTTGTGTTATTCTGTAGTGAGACTAAATTTTTTTTTCTTTTTGTTTTTGATATGGTTATAGATGGTAGTTTCTTGATAGATATTGAATTGATTATAGTTATACAATTAAATAACTGAATGTAAGATCATCAAATAAAATGGTGTTGGGTTGTGATTTTGCAGTAGTTGCTATGTGGTTATTCATGTAAGTTTACCAAAAAAAGATGTATTGGTGGGATTGTTAATTTAAAGTTTGAAACTTGTAGGTTGGGGTGAGTGTTTAATTAAATAAAAGTATAAATTTTAGTTCATTGTGATTTTTATATGAACCAAAAACTTCATGATAATCATGTTCTTAACACCATCATTTCATGGAGGATGGTGTCTTTCCCATCATCCATGTGGGAGGAAGGATGGATGGTTAATAAATTTGTTCCTTGCACCCTCTTCTGGATTATTTCAGCTTAAGTGTATCTAGGCATTCTTTAATATCATTAGTCATACCATAGCCCAAGATCAGTACGGTAAGGGTTTTCTAAGAATGATCGGCCTAGGTGCAATTGGGCTAGGGTTGTTTTTTCAAGTGTCTTCGGGATGAAGCCCAAGTTTCGTTGGGAGAGAGACTTGGTTATTGTGAATTAGGTCCCTATGGGAGGGATTGTGTGTGGTTTGAGACCCTGATGCTTGTGGGTAGGTTGTGGAAGTGGAACTACGTATGGGAGAAGTGGTGTCTTCAAGATGTTATCCATTAGAATTATTAGTTAACCAATGGGAAAGTGGTACAGGGTACCCAAATGTCGAAGCGTTAATACTATTACTTACATAAATTATTTATTAGGTTAGTGTGGCTTAGTGAGGCTGAATTTGTTAGTATTCCTTGGTAAGTGAATTGGGGTTATATTATTTTCTCACAGAGACATTAGTATGGTCCCCCACTTTTGCATGAGTAGATTTAGTATTCCTATACAGTATAATTGTATTCTAACCCAATGTATTTTAATTTTTTTTTAGGTTTCCAGAAGGACTTTAAGGACAATGTTGGGATTTACTATCTTGGCCGTAGAGATTAGTTTTTGCTGTTGGTTCGTCACTTTTCTTTTGGTACTTTACATTTTTTTTGTACTTTGTATCAACTTTACTTTTGATCATACATGTGGGAATAGAATTTGTCATTACATTGAATTTTAGTATTGGGAGTTTCTTTGGATTCACTAACGTATCTTCAGATATTGTTCTTTATAAATTATAATGCATTCTCTATTTTGTGATATTCTATACCCTTTCTTCTAGTCTCTGATCTGGGGACAATTGAAGGCAGGACTCAGTGGTCATTATCGCTCATTCATCTTTAGGACGGATTGGTGTGGCACTTTGATGTCCCTTCCTTCATCTTCAAGAAGGAATATCATGACAATGTGGTATCATAAGAATAGATTTTTGTGGGATTATATGGAGTTTGGAGTTAAGAAAAATGATAATTTCATGGTATAGTATGGAAATTGTGACAAGTGACCTTGGTGTGTGATGTAGGTCAGGGAAGACTATCTAGGAATCCAGATTATAGTGACCCCATAATCTGATTCAAGGACTATCGGCCTACTGAACTACCATGTGAGGCCATAGTAATTATATGGTTGAGACCCTATGATAGGTACATGAATCATAATCTCTTTTATTCTTGTTTGATTTTGGTGTTTCGTAAATTAAATAAGTTATGAGTTAAAATGAATTTAAATGAAATTTTTTGCAACGCATGAGCTTCAGAGTTCCTTGTTTCCTTTTTCATCTATGGAACCCATATTTTTCTCACATATAGTATGAGTAGTAGAGGTTGATCTGGTTGACCTAGTAGACCAATGGAGGGATGATCGATGGGAGGAGGATGACCAATAGAAGAAGATGTTTCATGCCTTCCCGCTAGAGATTTTTGGAAAGTACGAGGGTAGCATCTCAGACATGGAGACAGAGAGTTGGATCAAAGAGATAGTGATCACATTCAGATTTATCTAGAATCTGACTGAGTACTGGGTTATTTTGATAGTGATGTATATGTGAGTAGAGGTTCATCGGTAGTGGAATATTTACCTCAGGTAGAGGAATGATACTGATATCTCATGGGATTACATAGATAAGGAGTTCCATGTGAATTTACATTCAGCCAAGATGAAGGATGAGAATAGGGAGCAACTAATCTCCCACTATTATGGGAGTATGTCAGTGAGGGTAATGGGGACCATGTTGAAATATCTCATATGCTTTACACAAGATCTTCTTCTATATGATGATTCATGGGCACGATTCTTAGAGGGTGAACTCTGACCTTCTATGCAGTATGTTGTCACTCTCTTTACTCTTCGGATATACATAGACGTTCAGAAGAAGTCCATAGTAGTGGAGAGGATTCTCTTGTAAGGATGTGTACAGTGAGAGTGGAGGAAGCCATGTTTTTCAATTGGGAAGGTAGTCACCAATAGGCCTCTTATGTGAGGGCCTTCTAGGTTTTGAACAATGGGAAGTAGGCATCAGCAATTCTAGTTTTGATCTCATGCTCATCACCCTTTCTCCACGGGTCTGAGAATAAGTTTCATTGTCTCTAGAGGCTATTGAAATATTTTAATCTAGTTCCTAGTTTTAACATAGTACGATAGGAGTGGGCAGGTTGAGCGCCCACCTGAGCAGCAGTGGTTTCTAGTCAGGACATTCGAGTAGAAAGGGTAGTGAGCTCCCAATCTTTCAATGGTGGACGGTGTAGGAGGAGGCTGAGCTCATGGAGTTCCTACGGTACCTCGACTGATCCATGTTTGGGGAGGCAGTCGACATCCAAGTGGTAGAAGAGCTGGGCATGGTATGTTTCACACCACCAAGGCAGCATTACCAGCAGAGCTGGAGGTCATTCAAGGTATGATCAGTCTATTTAGTAACCTTGTGTGTTGTTTTTTTATTCAAGATCATCACACTCATTTGTTAGTCTCAATATATCCCTTTATTTGTATATATATGTAGAGATATATTTCGTTCCCCACATGTTTAGTACTAGAGTTGGAGGTCGAACCATTTTTCTTTATGATTGTTGGGGATATAGAGTGATGTTGGGGCCACATCAGTAAAGTGAAGATATTATTCTACAAAATATATAGTTGTATGATGTATTTCTAGGCATAAACTAGTTTTTTCTTTTCATGTTTTTACTGACTGCTTTCAGAGGATTGTCATGTTTTATAGTATAGATGGCCAGCGTGTGGTTTTCATAGATCATCATAGCTGTCATGTTTTTAATTGGTGTGTGGAGCCTCCTCTTTCTTTATTAGTTGAGCTGCAAGAGAAATTAGCATACATAGAGATATTCTATGTTCTATTGGTTATTTGGGAGTTCTTAGATGTCTTCCTTGAAGAGTTTGTGACTCTAACACCTCAACATGAAATTGAGTTTCAGATTGTTGTGTTGCCCGATTCCCATCGTATTTCAATGGATACCTATCAGATGGAACCATTTCAGTTGCGTTAATGGAGGATTTAGGTTGAAAACCTGATGAAGAAGGGTATTATATGGCCAGGTGCGTCATGGTGGGGTTCTCTAGTCCTGTTGATAAAGAAAGAATATGGTGGTATAAGATATTGCATAGACTACGAGAGACTGAATCTTGTGACGGTCGATAACCTTTACCCAGTTCTAGTGATTGATGAACTTTTCAAATATATTAATTGGTTTGGATGGTTCTCTAAGATCAATCTATGGCCTAGATATCACTAGTTGTGGGTAAAGGAGGGAGACATCCTGAATAATGCATTCAGGTGCAGGTATCGGCACTTCGAGATCATGGTCATGCCTTTTGTTGTTAGGAATTCTCCTTGAATTTCCATGGAGCTCATTAACTCTATTTTCTATGGGTTCTGAGACTGAATCACTATCATGTTAATTGAATTCATCTTAATCAACTAACGTTTAGGAGAGGAGAATGTCTAACATAGGAGGACTATCTTAGTTGTCCTTCATCGACACTATATCAATGGGTTGTTTTCCAAGTGTACATTATAGAGGTGATAGGTGAACATCCATGGACATGTGGTGTCCCAAAAATGGTTATAAGTGGACCCATCAAAGGATTAGGCGGTTTCTTCTTTCTCATAACCTAAGAATTTTGATGAGGTTTATAGTTTCTTGGGTCTGACATGATATTACGAGAAGTTCTTAACCGACTTCTCTAAAGCCACATCATCATTAACAGATTTGACATAAAAGGCCCCAGACATAATGTGTAGTGTAGTGTCTAATAACCATTTGCTATCTAAAGGGAATGTTATTCAGTTCCCCAGTGCTCATGTTTCAAGAGGAAGGACTATTGTTCAAGGTTTTCTATGATGCTTTTGTCCTAGGATTGGGGTTTGTGCTGATGCAGTAGTGGTGATTAATCTATTAAGGGTCTAGTTAGTTATCACCTCATTAATTTAACTATACCACCCATGGCATAATACTTGTGGCGATCATGTTTGAGCTGATGTTGTGGTGGAATTACCTCATTGGGTAGAACTTTGTGGTCTTCAGATATCATAAGATTTTGATGTATATCTCTTCCCAGTGAGACCTAACCATGAGGTAACATAGTTAGATAGTTTTCTCTAGGACTATGACATTGAGATCTCTTAAATCATAGGAAAGGGGAACTAGGTGGCAGATGTTTTGATCAGGAATTCATAGAAGGAGGTGGTTCCGGAATCCACAGATTCTTGGAAGGAAATGAAGTATTTGGCCACATTGTGTGTGGATGTTGGGGAGGATAGTGGAAGAGGAAATTTATTTCAGATTATAGTGATGTCTCCCATGGTGTGACAGGTATAGGAGTCTTAGTGGGGAGACTCAAAGACTAATGTAATGTGTGATTGCGTTGTCCAGGGTGATTCTCTTGAAATATTTTCGGAGGATGTTAAAAATCAGATTTTGTTTTGTGGGAAGCTATTTTTCCCAGTGGAAATGATCATGGTTCTTCTCTATGAGTTCCATATCTCACCCCTGGTGGAAAAACCAGGATTTTACAGGAAATACCAAGGCCTGATGAACTATTTTATGGCCTAGGGTGAAGCAGACAGTGGCAGAGTTTGCAGCACAGTGCCTACTGTGTTACTAGGTGAAGGCTTGGCAACATTTTTCCAATGATCTGTTGCAAAACAAGATATTCACTAGTGGAATTGGGGTGACATCTTAAGGTATTTTGTTATAGGACTACCCTAGGGTCAGGGAGGCTATGATTTTATCAGTGTACTAGTGGGTCAAATGAAAAAATATACTCACTTATTGGAAATCAAGTAGTCAAGTGTGGTGGATTCCGTAGCATAGAGGTATGTGGGTGAAGTGGTGTAGCTATATGGAGTACTGTGATCCATCATCTCAGATCGAGATTCATGGTTTACCTCACTTGTATTAAGGGGATTACAACATGATTTTGGCACCCAACTATGCGTCAGCAATTCCTTCCTCCCTCAAACAATTGGGAAGATAGAGAGGACCGTCCAGACATTAGGGGAAATGTTTCGGGCATAAATCTTGGACATTAATGGATCATGGGAAAAACAGATTCTTTTGGTATATTTTGTTTTCAATAATAGTTATCACACTAACATTGGGTTGTAAATGATCAAAGCCTTTTTTGAGATACTGTGTCATTCACCAATATGTGTGATAGAGTTTTGGGTTGTATCCATTCATGGATCAGACATGTGTTGTTCATGGAGTGACCAGTATGAATCGAGGATTGTGAGGAGAAGGTTCTCCATGGGAAGACCATTCCATTGGTTCACATGCTCCGGAGACATGGTGGCCTTCATATTAGCAGTTGGGATCGAGAGGCCTATATTCATGCCTGGTTCCAAAATATGTATTGTGTTTTGATTTTCTTTTTTCTATTTCTCTTTTCCTTCTGATGTAATGCTTAACCTTGATTTCTTGGAGGTGAGTTGTTTCCATATTCTATGAATGTGTGTAAAAAACCATTAAATATGTAAAGGGGAGGACCTAATACCTAATCGAGATTCATTAATGTGTATGTGATTAATCCTTATATGGAGAGTTAGTGACTCCCAAATTGGGAAGTATCTTAAAAAGGCAGAAGGATCTCCCTAATTAATGTGTATGTATAGTGCGAACATTGGTGTTTATGTGGTTACATGGGGTAGTGGAGCCTTGGTGTTTCTATAGTTGTTTGACAGATATATTTCAAGGTGTTGTCCATGGATTTTGATGTTTTCCTACCCATTTTCGAACAATTTTGGGTTGTTTTTCCCTAAGAGGTATCATATGGGGTGTCTATTTAGACCCCTCTTCATTCTGAGATCAGATTTAAATTCTCGACGATGAGATGGTTTTGAGAGGTATCTAATGTAATGCACTGGATTTCACCAAGACTTTCCTTTTTTGAAAATATAGTGTTTCTAGTGTTCTTGGGGGTTACATTGACCTATCTTAAGAGATTTCTAAAAACCCGATTCCACCGAAAAGTTTCACCAAAATGGTGGCACCAGAAATGGTTGCACTTTCACGGTTGCACTGTTGTGGTGGAACCGATAATGGTCTTATCGCGAGGGTCTCACCATTGTGGTCGTATTTTCATGGTCGCACCTTCATGGTGTCACCCTTACAAGGTCACCATTACGGTGTCTCACCAAACGGTGTCTCAGCCATTTCCAATTTTTCTAGTTTCCCATGTTTTCCCAGTTTCTCCCCACATACATTTTATTTGATGTAAACTGAGTTTAAATCATTAAGGTATTTTAGAATCATATTAGGTATATCATTAATATCCTAACATCCTGGAGGATTTGAGATATTTAAACTACAAGATATTGACCACAATCCCTTGATTAATGGCTTTCAAAACTGTTCTCTCTTTAAAATAGGATATAGCACTTCAAATTATGAATCTTCTCTTCTTTGGATGTTTTCATTCCCACTTGGCGAGTCTCCAGAATTTCTACCTAAGAATGTTGACCACCTATGATAGATCTCTATTGCTCATCTTTCGTGGAGATATTTTCTTCTACTCGTGTGATAGCATGTTCTTGGCCCAGGGAGGAACATCAATCATTTGATCATCCATGTAGGGAATTCATTTGTCTCTCTTTAATTTTACGTCATGTAGGGTTTGTGTACTAATTATTCCTTGTGAGTAACGCTTGATTATGTCTCATAAAATGATAGATAATCAAGAATTAAGAATGATCAAAACATAATATGGGTAAATAATATAATAGGTAGTAAGTGGTTTGATGTTGATTGCCTATTTTATTATATGACGTTGTATATTTATATGTTGTTTTGGTTATATGCCTCCTGAAAATCATGACAATGGGTGGTATTTTCATATAAACTAGTGATGTTTTCTGTTATTATGATGCTTTGATAAATGACCATAACATGAATAAATTTTAAATAACCTATACTTGAATAAATAAATATGTTCCCCAAGATCATACCTATTATGTGATTACCCCAATTATATTACAGTGCAATGAAAAAACCTCTGTTTGTTATATCTAAATACATTTTAATTAATGGATATGGTGTTGTGCTGCGTGTTCGGGTTTTGTGGGATTAGTGTGTGGGGTGGAATAGGGGGTGTGTCAGTATCCCTGTTTCAGTGATTGATAGATTGTGAAATGGATGGACATTTAGGATGTTGGACTTCATTTTTTGTGTTTTGGCTGTGGAGTGATGTTGTTTAGCGGCACTGTGTGGTGGTTATGAACTTGTTAACTAGTTGTACTACATTTGGAAAATGTTTGGGTAGTGTGGATGTAGGGTTGGGTTGTGAGAGATGGTTTTTGAAGTATAATAGTGAAGAATGATTGTTTTAAAAGGATGAACATTAATTTAGGATGAAGGGATGTTTGTGTAGTAGACTATAAATCTAGTTTTGTGTTTTTGTGCATTGGGACTTCAGTTTGGGTTTTCTTATTATTATTTTTATGGTTATGGATGGTATTTTCCAATTATTTCATAAATAGGTTGAATTGAATCCCTTAAATAAATTAGTGACATCTGGTTTAATAAAAATGGGATTGTGTATGTTTTGGTATTAGCTGTTGTGTGGTTGTGCATATGAGGGTAGTAGTAAGAGTGGTACTGATGGGATTGTTTTTTGTTTATATGAAACCCATAGATTGGGATGAGTATTTGATTACGTGTATGTATAAATTTTTGTTCCTTATCATTTCTATATACACCCCACCCTTATAGAGAACCATGTTACGAACATATCTATTTCACATGCGGGGGTGTCCTTCCCAACATCCCAGTGGGAGGATGGATGACTAGTTATTGACATTCTTTCTCACACTGTCTTCTAGGTTCTTACTGCTAGAGTGTATCTGGGTAGGCTTTAATGATTTGAGGCTTACCATAGCTCAAGATCCTTTGAGCAATGATTTTTTTGGATGATGAACATAGGATTTTAGGGGGACATGTTTGTTTTCTCAACTGTCTTTGGGATAAGCCCAAGGTGTCTTTTGGAAAGAGAAGTGGTTTTTGTCACCCAGGTGTCTATGGAGGGGATTGTGCATGGTTTGAGTCCCAGGTGTGTGCTGGAATGTTGTGGTGTTAGGACTGTGTACTGGAAGAGTGGTACCATAAACACGTTAGCCATTTGTAATGAGTATTAAACCCATGGGAATGTGGTGTGGGGTACCCAAACATCGATGTGTTTATACTATTACATTACATGAATTGCGTTCTTTGGTGAGTATTACTTGGTGAGGCCGGTCTATTTAGTTTTCCATGGTAGGTTATTTGAGGTTCTACTGATTTCTCATAGGGACATTAGTATATTCCCCCACTTGTACACATGTAGCTTTAGATTCTCTACTAAGTATACTTGTATGCTCACCCTATGTATATAAAACTATTTTTCGGTTTTTAGGAGTAATTTGGGATCGGTTTTGGAAATTACTAGCTTGAGCATCTGGATGAGTTTCTATTTATTCTTTTTCTATTTTTATTAGTACATTACTTTGGTTTCTTTCTTACTTTCAATCTGCTTTATTTATGAACATGCATGTGGGAATGGATTTTGGATTTAATTTACTAGTTATATTTTTTGTTTCATGGGATTTATCATTTTTATACCCATAATGTACTATAAAAAGGGTAATTCCTTCCATATTATGTGAGATTATATACCCTTAATGATAGTCACCACTCTGGGCCCTATTAATGGCGGTACCTGGGGTTTATTACCTAACTTCATATTGAGGAAGGAAGGTCAAGGAACATTGTGTATCCTTCCCCTATCTTGAAGAATTTAGTTCTTGAAACTCATTATTTACCATCAATGCATAGGTGAAAAGTTTCATCATAAATAATTGGGATCCATTATCCTATCGCAAACACTACAAGTACTTTTGAGATTTTACCAAGAAATTATATACTACCCCTAGTGATAAACACAGCATATCTTAAAACGGATCTGTGTATGAAAACAATGAATGCTCTCCCTATTGAAAATAGATGAACTCTAGAGATTTCACCATAATTAGTGAATCTAAAAATAAAATTTGACATCTGAGGGCCATGAAACCCTTCTGGTCTATGCCAACATTCCTATCAGCCTACACCCTGGATTCCCACACTTGATTTCTAGGACCCTCATGTCTAAACACCACACACTACACCTTGATACGATCAGGTGTATCTTAGATGTTAAATATAAGATAGATTGTTTCTATCACGTCTGTCAACTCTTGTGGTTTATTCATGCACTTCAAATATAGTACCTTCTCATGCAGTAAATCTCATGATCAATCCTATTCACTTCCAGCTCCATTATATTCTTCAAAAAATGTTTTTTTATACATGGGATACATTCTAGTCAACAATGAAAACTACGAGAATGATAACCTCAACAAAATTCTGATTTATAGGATGATTCCCTTTAAGTGAATACATTGCATTCTTATGAGGGACATATGGAACAAGTCTCTAATGAATAATGATCACCCTGAAATAGATGAAACAAAAATGAAAAATAATAATATTAGTTCAAACCAATAAAAGAATATGAAAGAACTACGATTAAGGCCTAGAAATAAAAATATGAGACACACATCCCAACAGACAATGTAAACTCAAGTTACTTTATGACATATGATTTCCCAGTACTAACTTAAACAAACCTCTCATGTATTGAAAATCTTATATCCAACCTATCCAATTTCCCATGAAATGGAATCTTCAGTATAACCCACTATTTATACAAAAATGTGATGAACCCAACTCGAATACCCTCTTAAACTGGTCTTTGACCCCAATTTCCGCACACCTGAAGGGTGTTCTGCATCCCCGTCTTCTAGAGACTAGTGCCCAGGCATAAGAAACATGAGGGATCAATTTCACTCAACCTAAAAAACATGGTATATTATTATATAAAAAAGATAAACAATATAAGAGAAAAATATATTTCATAATTGAAATTTGAAAATAGAAATGATACAACTCAAAAGAATTCAGAACATCTCAAATTACATGTCCAATCATCAATGGAAAAATAAAATAGGAAATTAAATACTTCATGTGATAGTATGGGAAACTCCCAAAATCTCACCCCCAGTTACCTTAACCTAGCTGACATTAATCCTCACCACCTTACTATTCCACTATTTCTTTTGTTACACAAAAAATACATATAATGGTCTACACACCACAGAAGGGGTGTATAGGGTGAGGGAAAATAGGACTAGTAGAATCCCACCCAAGTGTGCCATTACAACCCTTTGTATAATAATTTGGACCTGATCAATATTAATTAAAAAAATATTGATATATATGTTTCAGTTTTTTAATCAATACCATGGAAGATGTTCTCATTTCCATTTTTTCTATATTATCTAAACAAAATGGGTAAAAACAATTTCAATTCATATTAAATACTTAAAATCAATAAAAATCATGTGTCGCTTATCATATAAAATATATTTTTGTGAAATATATAATATTAAAATCATAATCCCAGTAAAATCACACCAAGTATAAATGTTTATCAGGCTAGAAGACTACATGTACCACAATCAACGACTACTACACCATCATGATCTTATAACATAAGACTCGGGATTATAGAAACACCACATTATTGAATCTCTTAGAACATCAAATATCTTTTCCCTAGAATAACAAGACTTGGAAATAGTTGAATACATTTTGAGTGAACCCCCTGATTGTAGAGACCCGATGCCTGGCGTACATGGACATTACATTACTTTTGCGGAATACTTAGTACATAACAAAAACACACACACAAGGATCGTAATAGTTTAGTGTCTTTGGAAACTCGGAACGTAATCTTCTAATCGTGGTGAAAGATCTTCAATATCTCCCATAAAGATCTTCTCTTTTTTAACTAAAACCTTTCTTTATATCCTGGGGAAACGAAAACATAAAAGGGTGAGCTCAAATGCTCAGCAAGGGCAAATAAAGGAAATAAAAATCATATCATATCTTTTTAAAAATCATAACCTGCAAATAAGATCATAATATCTTAACATGGAACAAATCATAGAAGTGAAAATGAGATCCCCATAATCATTACATAAAACTTGAAACTTTGTGGCATGCACACATAATCATGGAAAATCATTTCTTGTTAGTCATGACTCATTTCCAAGACTATCTTAGTGGACAAAGTCCCTTTCTGAATCGAGTAACCCTCGTTTCAGTCCTGTTTCACTGAACCGGTATAACCTACCGTTCCAGCCCTGTCTATCTCATGAGATATAAAATCTTTACCCAATGAATTGTAGGGAGATATAGGTCCCACCCATCTTATAATGAATCCTTTCTTATGTGTGCCACATAATCATAAATCATACATCATCGCATAACCCATGTAATAAAAATGGGATTCTTAAACATGACATCATAAAACAATTCATATAAGATAAAGGAATTCATAAAAATGTTTCCATCACAACATAATCAAATCCATGTAATAATAGGGATAAAAACAGAACCCTTTTATTATCTTAAATGGAAAATAATTTTGATAAAATACTTGAACTTCATTCTTGAGGAAAATATCCTTTCTACTTAAAAAACACTTTTCCTTTCTTAACATGTCATACAATTTTAAACTAAAAGAAGTTGATTAAAAATAAACTTGAATACTTGTAAATTAAGCTTCTTGGAAATAATGTTTTATAAATCCATTCATGCCGTATAAGTTAAAAAAACATTCTTCTCGTACTTTTGTCGGAAAAGTCAAAAATTACCTCGTATGAAAAATGACAAAAGATTCCTTTCATATATTTTACTAAAAACTCACCAAAGGGTAAAATTTGATTTAAACAATTGTAGGTGGATTTAAATAACATTAAATATTGAGGAAAAATGGATGTGGATGATAAAATATACCCCAGTAAATTTCAAAGTACAAACAATCTCGGATAATAATGAGATTGTGATATTTCCCTTACCTTAGGTCTGATTTGCTTCGTATGTGTCCGAACCTCCTGTATAATGATTTAAATAATGTCATTGACTTATTACAGAATCATATTAATTGTTATGATATCATATATGGTTCACTTATGACATTATATTACCCGTTCTTTTGTAACTTCCATGTTAAAGAAGCGTTTTGGGTAAAATCGTTTCATTTATCGTAGGTGTTTTGACTTGTTGTTCTTGACATTATTTTTAATTATATCATTATTTACTTACTTCAAGAATATAAAATATGATTTATATATCATATATATTCAGTATATATATATATATATTTGATAGATAAATTAAATGGAAAACACCGTTCATGGAGACGGTAGTCCGTACGTACGCATGAACGCTGTTTTCCTTTCCTTATTGTCTTGAATGGAAGTAAGTAGATGACATACATATATATATATATACATAAATCCAGTAGCTTTATAATGTCATATATTTCATTATTATTTCTTATATATACTTTATAATCATTCTTAAATGGTTAACATGGAGAATGAATCTCATCGCGTCGTGGAGACGGTAGTCCGTACGTACGCACGAGCGATGATATCATTTCCATAAATATTGAATTGAATTGGAGCGGATTATACAATATATTAGAATAAATATGATGTTGTAATAACTATGTATAGTTATTCTTTACACCATTATACCCATCCATGTAAGGTGGTGGTGGAAAATAGATTACACCACGGCGTGGAGACGGTATTCCGTACGTACGCACGCGCGGTGATTTCTTTTTCCGTAGGATGGATAGATGGTGAAATAGGGTTGTTTCATACTTATAATAACATATCAGTATATGAGTGATACTGATGTTATTACTTCATAATGAAACAACCTAATTGGATGAAGAAATAAAGATGAATGAATTGGTAATGGTAATTACCTCTTCTTTGAAGCACCTCTTTGAGACCTCCTCTTAGGGCACTAAAATTGGTCTTTGAGGAAGTCCAGAACCTCTAGGATGTTTCTAGGGAAGTGGAGAAGAGATTTTGGCAGGGGTTTGGCCGAGCTTGAGTGCTCAAATTGGTGTGAGGAGGAGGGGGAGGAGGTGTCCTTTTATAGGGGAGGAGAGGGGCACCTTAAGAATATCTCAAAAAATTATTTTATATTAAAGTCAAAATTGTTTTATAATGGTTCCAAAGGGTCTTATTTCGAAGCTAAAGTGGGGATGGGTCGAAATCCTATCATCCAATAGGATTTAGACAAGTTTAGGGTATTATTTTAACCATATCAATTAGATTTAACTCTAAGTTAAATAATTTAACTTTTACCGTGTCTTTTTGTTTTCTTTCACTATATGGTTAATACACTTACTATAACATGCCAAACGAATCCCAAATTGTTTATTATTAATATATATATCCTTATAGAAGTCATTTGGCCGATCCTTAGATTTTTAGGAATAAAATAACAATTAATAATATAATATTTTATTTAAAAACTATTTTGTGTCAATTTTGACACTATTTGATATATGATTTTTGTGAAAGTCATAACATAATTATATGTTCGAACCAAGTTGATTAAATCAACACTAATATATAATAGTAACCTAGAAAATTAATTTAATTCATAAAAAGTCTCAAATTACATTCATATGAGCATTTATAACATCAATTACGTTAATATTTCCTTAAAAGGGTAATTACTGCATCATCGTTATGTCATAAATAAATTACTTTATTTAAAGTCTAAAAATTATAAATAAAATATAATTATGTAGGAAATCTTTTTAGATTTCTAATGAATATTTATAGTCGAATTTATCTTATGTATAACCCCATATTAAAAATGTTTTAGTTATTAAACTTTGATTTTATCTATTTTAACTATTCATAAGGTTGTTTTTGGTCGAATTACACTTATCCTATAGAATTAGGACATGTGTTAGGGTAATAGTAATATCATATTTACCCTTAGTTACCCTATTTACTATTAACCGTGGTAAAAAAAATTAAAAAGTTACTATTCACCAAAAATTATTTTCATCTCATTGAACCAAATTTTAGTCCTTGATATTAACCGTGTCTGTTGGATTTTCGAAATTACATTCACAGAAGTGGTAAAATTATGTTTTATGAAAAATTCAGTTTTTAACCTACCACTTAGTGGTTTCACTATTCATCAAAAATTGAAAGTTTTCAGAAAAATACCAAAATTTCATCCTAAGCTATATTTTATATTAAGAATTCAAAAAATGAAGTCTATTTTACCAAATTCATAACATAGAAGTTTTATTAATTAATTCTATAATTAAATCCCGCTGTTAAAACAAATAGCGTGTTTTTAAGAAACAATATCTATCAAAAGATTGACACTTGTTTATGTCTGGTTTAAATGTGAAATTACATCCAATGACCAACATTGTATTAAATTGTAAATAAATATTCTAAATATACTTTAAAACCACTCAAATTGATGATTCATCACTATTAATTATTTCTACTAAAAAAGTTGTTTTTAATTATAATTTAGTAATTTTCACTATTCAT
Source organism: Viscum album (assembly GCA_963277665.1). Taxonomy (NCBI): domain Eukaryota; kingdom Viridiplantae; phylum Streptophyta; class Magnoliopsida; order Santalales; family Viscaceae; genus Viscum; species Viscum album. Next base: position 1,409,398,490 of record OY728147.1, read on the forward strand.
CAGAATAGGAAAGTTATCTGAAAAGTAACAAAATTTAACCTTAGGCTAAATTCGATACTCCGAATCCAAAAATGAAGTCCATTTTGAGAGCTAAAATTTCTAAAATTTAAAAAGTGGTTGTTACTATTCATAACGGCTAGTTTTAATAATATTTTAATAGCATATCATTATTTCGTGAAACTCAGTATTACGTACGACACACGCTATCGAGGAAGGTTGTGATTGCGTGTAATGCAAGGAAAGTCAAGGATGCTTGTTGTGCAATCTCCTTTTTGTGGTGCGTACAACACAAGACATTATTGAAATTAAAAAGAATATTTTTCATAAAATCTTGGGCTGTTACATTCTACCCCCCTTAAAATGAATTTCGCCCTCGAAATTCGTTGGGGTTATAAATGGTTTACTTTTCGAAAGTTTCATTAATAGAAACCCACATCGTAAAAAGGAATACCAAAACCAATATTTAAAAAAAAAGTATGAAACTTAACGGTTACCCAAATAAATTAATCACTGGGTTTCCACATAGGTGAAAATATGGATATGGAAGAAAAATCTAACCATCATGTTCTGGTGGAGAGTGGTAGAGAACATGGCTATGGAAAAGCCAACAATCACAAATACATAAATTTGTGACGATCTAAGGTACCATCTGATTCATCAGGTATAAGATCACTAGGACAACAATTTTGGTTTTCAAGATTATTTCCCTAAAGTTGAAAATTTGAATTAGAATAAATACTTTCTTTATTTTGGTACAATCTCACTGTTGTTCATGCCTTGAACAATTTCCACTTCATATCTTAAATAAATGAAGTTGAATTTGTTATTCGTGAAGTGTTAGCAGATCATGTGATAGAATGACGGGTCATTCCATCTGTCTCAATCAAAAGGTTAGCAAAAATTATATACATTAGTCGATCTATAGTGAGATTAATCACATATGGTTCCTAAAATGGACATATACTTCATATATCATACTGCTTAATATAATAAAACTAGTTTCTACTAAATAGGGACTTCTTGTAGGCCAATGGTAGGCGATAAAGGCCAGTCGCATTTCGTTTGTGGGTTCGATTCCCACTGCCTTGTCCGAAGTGATGGGCTGTCGCCCGTCCTGCAGGTTGTCCTTTTTCTACTATAACATCCCATCAATAATATCGAAAAAAAACTTCTATCCTTAAAAAATTCTCACTTATGTCCAACATAATCCATTTCAATCATTAGGCTTATCCATAATACTGCAGTCCACTCTCATAACATAGTGAAAACGATTACCAGAGATTTAATACCGTCGTTGATCCCCATATATCATAAGATATGTTTTGTTGGTCACATTCCAAACATTCAAAGTCTTTAATCATGTATTCTCTTGAATACCGTAGTGAAAACATGAATGCAGTTTAAAGTTAACACTTTCCACATACCAAAATCCTCAAAATTCTATATACTCAAACCATGATATCACTTAGTCCTTATATCAATCATGAGCTCATGAATACTATTAAACATTTCATTTTCTCGTTTTCCCTTCATTATGCGCATATCATCTTATTTCCAAAAAAATATCTCAATCACTTTGAATACCACATCAATAAATATTGCAATACTCAATGATACAACATTATTTTGGAATCCCATTACATAAACACTTAATCATTCCACCACATCGTTTTCATATTCAACATTGCCAATAGTGATCGCATGTGACTTCCCTTTGTCCTTTGCCTTCAGTGGTTGCTCATGTTGATCATCACTAACCCTTGGATTAGGGAATTTATTAGCATAATGCCCCATTTCCTTGCACTTGAAGCATTGAAGTGTTGGTGGTGCGTTCTCTGCAGTGTTTTCTTTATTCACATCATTAGAAACCCTTTTTCCATTACTTCGACACTCAGCTGCTCGATGACCTTCTTTTCCACACTTAAAACATTTTCTAGTCCATTTAAGACAATCTCCACCATGCTTCTTTCCACACTTTGTGCATAAGGAAACATTCATCTTCTTTTCACCATTATTCTGAGATTTCTCCTTGAACTCCATCTTTCGTTTCTTGTCAAAACCATGAGATGGATATGTAACACCAACTTCCATTTCTACCTTGATAGCACAACGCACAATTTCTTCATAGCTACTGAAGTATCTTATAGCTAATGCCCTTCGAAGACTTGGTTTTAAGCCACCGAAAAATCGATCAACTTTACTTTCAGGTTGGATGATAATGCCAGATGCATACCTTGCAAGTCTTGTAAAATTCGCTTCTTATATACCAACAGATTCATCATCCTTTTTCTTTAGTTCAAAAAACTCCTTCTCCATCTTTGTTCGAAGAATACGAGGGAAGTACTTATTGAAAAATAAGTTCATGAACTCGTCCCATTCCATGGACTCAATTTCATCTCTTTGCCTTGTATCCTTGATAAGATTCCACCATTGATCAGGTTCACCTTCCAAACAATATACTGCTAAGATGACTTTATCATGTCCAGAAAATTGAAGAACTGAAAATATCTTTTCAGTGGTACTGATCCATTGTTCAGCAACAAGTGGATCAGAAGACCCATTGAAAGAAGGTGGATGTTGCCTCATGAAGGAATCAATAGAATATTGTTCCCTTCTCTGCTCATTTGGAAGTCCAGAATGATTCATAGCTTGTGTAAGTATAGCAATAAGATTTTGCACTCCATCTCCCATAACATTTGTTTGTTCAGGAGGACAATCATTGCATTGTCCATTGCATTGATCAACACAGTTCCTTCGGGTTCCAGCCATCGTCTAAAACCCAAAAAGAATAGTGTGAGAGGCAAAAATCATGCTAGGGAAAACAACATAATAAAGGTGGAGTACATTAAATATCTAACATCTTAGGTTTAATTCTATGATCGTTAGCGCAATTCTAGGACTATAACCTATACGTATACTTAACCTTAGAGACATCCCTAGATATGCCGTAGAAATACCTCTAGGGATCTCACTAACGTTTTCGCATCCTAGTTTCCAAAGGTTGACTAAACCTTTCCTCTAATACCAACTGTAGAGACCCGATGCCTGACGTACATGGACATTACATTACTTTTGCGGAATACTTAGTACATAACAAAAACACACACACAAGGATCATAATAGTTTAGTGTCTTTGGAAACTCGGAACGTAATCTTCTAATCGTGGTGAAAGATCTTCAATATCTCCCATAAAGATCTTCCCTTTTTTTACCTAAAACCTTTTTTTATATATTGGGGAAACGAAAACATAAAAGGGTGAGCTCAAATGCTCAGCAAGGGAAAATAAAGGAAATAAAAATCATATCATATCTTTTTGAAAATCATAACCTGCAAAAGAGATCATAATATCTTAACATGGAACAAATCATAGAAGTGAAAATGAGATCCCCATAATCATAACATAAAACATGAAACTTTGTGGCATGCACACATAATCATGGAAAATCATTTCTTGTTAGTCATGACTCATTGCCAAGACTGTCTTAGTGGACAAAGTCCCTTTCTGAATCGAGTAACCCGTGTTTCAGTCCTGTTTCACTGAACCGGTATAACCTACTGTTCCAGCCCTGTCTATCTCATGAGATATAAAATCTTTACCCAATGCATTGGAGGGAGATATAGGTCCCACCCATCTTATAATGAATCCTTTCTTATGTGTGCCACATAATCATAAATCCTACATCATCGCATAACCCATGTAATAAAAATGGGATTCTTAAACATGTCATCATAAAACAATTCATATAAGATAAAGGAATTCATAAAAATGTTTCCATCACAACATAATCAAATCCATGTAATAATAGGGATAAAAACATAACCCTTTTATTATCTTAGATGGAAAATAAATTTGATAAAATACTTGAACTTCATTCTTAAGGAATATATCCTTTCTACTTCAAAAACACTTTTCCTTTCTTAACATGTCATACAATTTTAAACTAAAAGAAGTTGATTAAAAATAAACATGAATACTTATAAAGGAATATTCTTGGAAATAATTTTTTAGAAATCCATTCATGCCGTATAAGTTAAAAAAAACATTCTTCTCGTACTTTTGTCGGAAAAGTCAAAAATTACCTCGTATGAAAAACGACAAAAAATTCCTTTCATATCTTTTACTAAAAACTCACCGAAGGGTAAAATTGGAATTAAAAAATTGTAGGTGGATGTAAATAACATTAAATATTGAGGAAACATGGATGTGGATGATAAAATATACCCCAGTAAATTTCAAAGTACAAACAATCTCGGATAAGAATGAGATTGTGATATTTCCCTTACCTTTGGTCCGATTTGCTTCATATGTGTCCGAACCTCCTGTATAATGATTTAAATAATGTCATTGACTTATTAAAGAATCATATTAATTGTTATTATATCATATATGGTTCACTTATGACATTATATTACCCGTTCTTTTGTAAATTCCATGTTAAAGAAGCGTTTTGGGTAAAATCGTTTCATTTATCGTAGGTGTTTTGACTTGTTGTTATTGACATTATTATTACTTATATCATGATTTACTTACTTCCAGAATATAAAATATGATTTATATATCATATATATTCAGTATATATATATATATAATAGATAGATAAATGAAATGAAAAACACCGTTCATGGACACGGTAGTCCGTACGTACGCATGAACGATGTTTTCCTTTCCTTATTGTCTTGAATGGAAGTAAGTAGATGACATACATATATATATATACATAAATCCAGTAGCTTTATAATGTCATATATTTCATTATTATTTCTTATATATACTTTATAATCATTCTTAAATGGTTAACATGGAGAATGAATCTCATCGCGTCGTGGAGACGGTAGTCCGTACGTACGCACGAGCGATTATATCATTTCCATAAATATTGAATTGAATTGGAGTGGATTATAAAATATATCAGAATAAATATGATTTTGTAATAACTATGTATAGTTATTCTTTACACCATTATACCCATCCATGTAAGGTGGTGGTGGAAAATAGATTACACCACGGCGTGGAGAAGGTATTCCGTACGTACGCACGCGCGGTGATTTCTTTTTCCGTAGGATGGATAGATGGTGAAATAGGGTTGTTTCATACTTATAATAGCATATCAGTATATGAGTGATACTGATGTTATTACTTCATAATGAAACAACCTAAGAGGAAGAAGAAATAAAGATGAAAGAATTGATAATGGTAATTACCTCTTCTTTGAAGCGCCTCTTTGAGACCTCCTCTTAGGGCACTAAAATTGGTCTTTGAGGAAGACCAGAACCTCTAGGATATTTCTAGGGAAGTGGAGAAAAGATTTTGGCATGGGTTTTACGAGCTTGAGTGCTCAAATTGGTGTGAGGAGGAGGGGGAGGAGGTGTCCTTTTATAGGGGAGGAGAGGGGCACCTTAGGAATATCTCAAAATATTATTTTTTATTAAAGTCAAAATCGGTTTATAATGGTTGCAAAGGGTCTTATTTCGAAGCTAAAGTGGGGATGGGTCGAAATACTATCATACAATAGGATTTAGAAAATTTTAGGGTATTATTTTAACCTTATCAATTAGATTTAACTCTAAGTTAAATAATTTAACTTTTACCGTGTCTTTTTGTTTTCTTTCACTATATGGTTAATACACTTACTATAACATTTCAAACGAACCCCAAATTGTTTATTATTAATATATATATCCTTATCTAAGTCATTTTGCCGAACCTTATATTATTAGGAATAAAATAACAATTAATAATATAATATTTGATTTAAAAACTATTTTCTGTCAATTTTGACACTATTTGATATATGATTTTTGTGAAAGTCATAACAGAATTATATGTTCGAACCAAGTTGATTAAATCAACACTAATATATCATAGTAACCTAGAAAATTAGTGTAATTCATAAAAAGTCTCAAATTACATTCATTTGAGCATTTATAACATCAATTATGTCAATATTTCCTTAAAAGGGTAATTACTGCATCATCGTTGTGTCATAAATAAATTAATTTATTTAAAGTCTATAAATTATAAATAAAATATCATTATGTAGGAAATCTTTTTAGATTTCTAATGAATATTTATAGTCGAATTTATCTTATGTATAACCCCATATTAAAAATTTTTTAGTTATTAAACTTTGATTTTAACTATTTTAACTATTCATTAAATAAAATAATATTAAATGTCATAATCTAATCCAAGTGGACCTAAATGGTCATATTATATTCATAAGGTTGTTTTTGGTCGAATTACACTTATCCAATAGAATTAGGACATGTTTTAGGGTAATAGTAATATCATATTTACCCTTAGTTACCCTATTTACTATTAACCGTGGTAAAAAAAAGTAAAAAGTTACTATTCACCAAAAATTATTTTCATCTCATTGAACCACATTTTAGTCCTTGATATTAACCGTGTCTGTCGGATTTTCGAAATACCATTCACAGAAGCGGTAAAATTAAGTTTTATGCAAAATTTAGTTTTTAACCTACCACTTAGTGGTTTCACTATTCATCAAAAATTGAAAGTTTTCAGAAAAATACCAAAATTTCATCCTAAGCTATATTTTATATTACGAATTCAAAAAATGAAGTCTATTTTACCAAATTCATAACATAGAAGTTGCATTAATTAATTTTATAATTAAATCCCGCTGTTAAAACAAATAGCGTGTTTTTAAGAAACAATATCTATCAAAAGATTGACACTTGTTTATGTCTGGTTTAAATGTGAAATTACATCCAATGACCAACATTGTATTAAATTGTAAAAATATATTCTAAATATACTTTAAAACCACTCAAATTAATGATTTATCACTATTAATTATTTCTATTAAAAAAGTTGTTTTTAATTATAATTTAGTAATTTTCACTATTCATCAGAATATGAAAGTTATCCGAAAAGTACCAAAATTTCACCTTAGGCTAAATTCGATACTCCGAATCCAAAAATGAAGTCCATTTTGAGAGCTAAAATTTCTAAAATTTAAAAAGTGGTTATTACTATTCATAACAGCTAGTTTTAATAATATTTTAATAGCATATCGTTGTTTCGTGAAACTAAGTATTACGTACTACACACACTATCGAGGAAGGTTGCGATTGCGTGTAATGAAAGGCAAGTCAAGGATGCGTGTTGTGCAATCTCCTTTTTGTGTTGCGTACAACACAAGAGATTAGTGAAATTAAAAAGAATATTTTTCATAAAATCTTGGGCTGTTACATTCTACCCCCCTTAAAATGAATTTCGCCCTCGAAATTCGTCAGGGTTATAAATGGTTTACTATTCGAAAGTTTCTTTAATAGAAACCCACATTGTAAAAAGGAATACCAAAACCAATATTTTAGAACAAACGTATGAAACTTAACGGTTACCCAAATGAATTAATCACTGGGTTTCCACATAGGTGAAAATATGGATATGGAAGAAAAATCTAACCATCATGTTCTGATGGAGAGTGGTAGAGAACATGGCTATGGAAAAGCCAATAATCACAAATCCATAAATTTGTGACGATCTAAGGTACCATCCGATTCATCAGGTATAAGATCACTAGGACAACAATTTCGGTTTTCAAGATCATTTCCCTATATTTGAAAATTTGAATTAGAATAAATACTTTCTTTATTTTGGTATAATCTCACTATTGTTCATGCCTTGAACAATTTCCACTTCATCTCTTAAATAAATGAAGTTTAATTTGTTATTCGTGAAGTGTTAGCAGATCATGTGATAGAATGACGGGTCATTCCATCTTTCTCAATCAAAAGGTTAGCAAAAATTATATACATAAGTCGATCTATAGTGAGATTAATCACATATGGTTCCTAAATTGGACTTATACTTCATATATCATACTGCTTAATATAATAAAACTAGTTTCTACTAAACAGGGACTTCCTGTAGGCCAGTGGTAGGCGATAAAGGCCAGTCGCACTTCGTTTGTGGGTTCGATTCCCACAGCCTTGTCCGAAACGATGGGCTGTTGCCCGTCCTGCAGGTTGTCCTTTTTCTACTATAACATCCCATAATTAATATTGAAAAAAAACTTCTATCCTTAAAAAATACTCACTTATGTCCAACATAATACATTTCAATCTTTAGGCTTATCCATAATACTGCAGTCCACTCTCATAACATAGTGAAAACGATTACCAGAGATTTAATACCATCGTTGATCCCCATATATCATAAGATATGTTTTTTTGGTCACATTCCAAACATTCAAAGTCCTTAATCATGTATTCTCTTGAATACCTTAGTGAAAACATGAATGCAGTTTAAAGTTAACACTTTCCACATACCAAAATCCTCAAAATTCTATATTCTCAAACCATGATATCACATAGTCCTTATATCAATCATGAGCTCATGAATACTATTAAACATTTCATTTTCTCGTTTTCCCTTCATTATGCGCATATCATCTTATTTCCAAAAAATATCTCAATCACTTTGAATACCACATCAATAAATATTGCAATACTCAATGATACAACATTATTTTGGAATCCCATTACATAAACACTTAATCATTCCACCACATCGTTGTCATATTCAAAATTTCCAATAGTGATCACATGTGACTTCCCTTTGTCCTTTGCCTTCAGTGGTTGCTCATGTTGATCATCACTAACCCTTGGATTAGGGCATTTATTAGCTTAATGCCCCATTTCCTTGCACTTGAAGCATTGAAGTGTTGGTGGTGCGTTCTCTGCAGTGTTTGCTTTATTCACATCATTGGAAACCCTTTTTCCATTACATTGACACTCAGCTGCTCGATGACCTTCTTTTCCACACTTAAAACATTTTCTAGTCCCTTTAAGACAATCTCCACCATGCTTCTTTCCACACTTTGTGCATAAGGAAACATTCATCTTCTTTTCACCATTATTCTGAGATTTCTCCTTAAACTCCATCTTTCGTTTCATGTCAAAACCATGAGATGGATATGTAACACCAACTTCCATTTCTACCTTGATAGCACAACGCACAATTTCTTCATAGCTACTGAAGTCTCTTATAGCTAATGCCCTTCGAAGACTTGGTTTTAAGCCACTGAAAAATCGATCAACTTTACTTTCAGGTTGGATGATAATGCCAGATGCATACCTTGCAAGTCTTGTAAAATTCTCTTTGTATATACCAACAGGTTCATCATCCTTTTTCTTTAGTTCAAGAAACTCCTTCTCCATCTTTGTTCGAAGAATATGAGGGAAGTACTTATTGAAAAATAAGTTCTTGAACTCGTCCCATTCCATGGACTCAATTTCATCTCTTTTCCTTGTATTCTTGATAAGATTACACCATTGATCAGCTTCACCTTCCAAACGATATACTGCTAAGATGACTTTATCATGTTCAGAACATTGAAGAACTGAAAATATCATTTCAGTGGTACTGATCCATTGTTCAGCAACAAGTGGATCAGAAGACCCATTGAAAGAAGGTGGACGTTGCCTCATGAAGGACTCAATAGAATATTGTTCCCTTCTCTGCTCATTTGGAAGTCCAGAATGATTCATAGCTTGTGTAAGTATAGCAATAATATTTTTCACTCCATCTCCCATAACATTTTTTTGTTCCGGAGGACAATCATTGCATTTTCCATTGCATTGATCAACACGGTTCCTTCAGGTTCCAGCCATCGTCTAAAACCCAAAAAGAATAGTGTGAGAGGCAAAAATCATGCTAGGGAAAACAACATAATAATGGTGGAGTACATTCAATATCTAAAATCTTAGTTTTAATTCTAAGATCGTTAGCACAATTCTAGGACTATAACTTATACGTATACTTAACCTTAGAGACATCCCTAGACATACCGTAGAAATATCTCTAGGGATCTCACTAACGTTTTCGTATCCTAGTTTCCAAAGGTTGACTAAACCTTTCCTCCGATACCAACTGTAGAGACCTGATGCCTGACGTACATGGACATTACATTACTTTTGCGGAATACTGAGTAAATAACAAAAACACACACACAAGGATCGTAATAGTTTAGTGTCTTTGGAAACTCGGAACGTAATCTTCTAATCGTGGTGAAAGATCTTCAATATCTCCCATAAAGATCTTCCCTTTTTTTACCTAAATACTTTCTTTATATCCTGGGGAAACGAAAACATAAAAGGGTGAGCTCAAATGCTCAGCAAGGGAAAATAAAGGAAATAAAAATCATATCATATATTTTTGAAAATCATAACCTGCAAAAGAGATCATAATATCTTAACATGGAACAAATCATAGAAGTAAAAATGAGATCCCCATATTCATAACATAAAACATGAAACTTTGTGGAATGCACACATAATCATGGAAAATAATTTCTTGTTAGTCATGACTCATTGTCAAGACTCTCTTAGTGGACAAAGTCCCTTTCTGAATCGAGTAACCCTCGTTTTAGTCCTGTTTTACTGAACCGGTATAACCTACCGTTCCAGCCCTGTCTATCTCATGAGATATAAAATCTTTACCCAATGCATTGGAGGGAGATATAGGTCCCACCCATCTTATAATTAATCCTTTCTTATGTGTGCCACATAATCATAAATCATACATCATCGCATAACCCATGTAATAAAAATGGGATTCTTATACATGACATCATAAAACAATTCATATAAGATAAAGGAATTCATAAAAATGATTCCATCAAAACATAATCAAATCCATGTAATAATAGGGATAAAAACAGAACCCTTTTATTATCTTAGACGGAAAATAATTTTGATAAAATACTTGAACTTCATTCTTGAGGAAAATATCCTTTCTACTTCAAAAACACTTTTCCTTTCTTAACATGTCATGCAATTTTAAACTAAAAGAAGTTGATTAAAAATAAACTTGAATACTTGTAAAGGAATATTCTTGGAAATAATTTTTTAGAAATCCATTCATGCCGTATATGTTAAAAAAAACATTCTTCTCGTACTTTTGTCGGAAAAGTCAAAAATTACCTCATATGAAAAACGGCAAAAGATTCCTTTCATATCTTTTACTAAAAACTCACCGAAGGGTAAAATTGGATTTAAAAAATTGTAGGTGGATGTAAATAACATTACATATTGAGGAAACATGGATGTGGATGATAAAATATACCCCAGTAAATTTCAAAGTACAAACAATCTCGGATAAGAATGAGATTGTGATATTTCCCTTACCTTAGATCCGATTTTCTTCGTATGTGTCCGAACCTCCTGTATAATGATTTAAATAATGTCATTGACTTATTACAGAATAATATTCATTGTTATGATATCATATATGGTTCACTTATGACATTATATTACCCGTTCATTTGTAAATTCCATGTTAAAGAAGCGTTTTGGGTAAAATCGTTTCATTTATCGTAGGTGTTTTGACTTGTTGTTCTTGACATTATTATTACTTATATCATGATTTACTTACTTCCAGAATATAAAATATGATTTATATATCATATATATTCAGTATATATATATATATAATAGATAGATAAATGAAATGAAAAACACCGTTCATGGACACGGTAGTCCGTACGTACGCATGAACGCTGTTTTCCTTTCCTTATTGTCTTGAATGGAAGTAAGTTGATGAAATACATATATATATATATATACATAAATCTAGTAGCTTTATAATGTCATATATTTCATTATTATTTCTTATATATACTTTATAATCATTCTTAAATGGTTAACATGGAGAATGAATCTCATCGCGTCGTGGAGACGGTAGTCCGTACGTACGCACGAGCTATGATATCATTTCCATAAATAAGGAATTGAATTGGAGTGGATTATACAATATATCAGAATCGATATGATGTTGTAATAACTATTTATAGTTATTCTTTACACCATTATACCCATCCATGTAAGGTGGTGGTGGAAAATAGATTACACCACGGCGTGGAGACGGTATTCCGTACGTACGCACGCACGGTGATTTCTTTTTCCGTAGGATGGATAGACGGTGAAATAGGTTTGTTTCATACTTATAATAACATATCAGTATATGAGTGATACTGATGTTATTACTTCATAATGAAACAACCTAAGAGGAAGAAGAAATAAAGATGATAGAATTGGAAATGGTAATTACCTCTTCTTTGAAGCGCCTCTTTGAGACCTCCTCTTAGGGAACTAAAATTGGTCTTTGAGGAAGACCATAACCTCTAGGATGTTTCTAGGGAAGTGGAGAAGAGATTTTTTCAGGGGTTGGCCGAGCTTGAGAGCTAAAATTGGTGTGAGGAGGAGGGGGAGGAGGTGTCCTTTTATAGGGGAGGAGAGGGGCACCTTAGGAATATCTCAAAATATTATTTTATATTAAAGTCGAAATCGGTTTATAATGGTTCCAAAGGGTCTTATTTCGAAGCTAAAGTGGGGATGGGTCGAAATCCTCTCATCCAATAGGATTTAGACAAGTTTAGGGTATTATTTTAACCTTATCAATTAGATTTAACTCTAAGTTAAATAATTTAACTTTTACCGTGTCTTTTTGTTATCTTTCACTATATGGTTAATAAACATACTATAACATGCCAAAAGAACCCCAAATTGTTTATTATTAATATATATATCCTTATCTATGTAATTTTGCCGAACCTTAGATTTTTAGGAATAAAATAACAATTAATAATATAATATTTTATTTAAAAACTATTTTGTGTCAATTTTGAAACTATTTGATATATGATTTTTGTGAAAGTCATAATAGAATTATATGTTCGAACCAAGTTGATTAAATCAACACTAATATATCATAGTAACCTAGAAAATTAGTATAATTCATAAAAAGACTCAAATTACATTCATTTGAGCATTTATAACATCAATTATGTTAATATTTCCTTAAAAGGGTAATTACAGCATCATCGTTGTGTCATAAATAAATTAATTTATTTAAAGTCTAAAAATTATAAATAAAATATCATTATGTAGTAAAGCTTTTTATATTTCTAATGAATATTTATAGTCGAATTTATCTTATGCATAACCCCATATTAAAAATGTTTTAGTTATTAAACTTTGATTTTAACTATTTTAACTATTCATTAAATAAAATAATATTAAATGTCATAATCTAATCCAAGTGGACCTAAATGGTCATATTATATTCATAAGGTTGTTTTGGGTCGAATTAAACTTATCCCATAGAATTAGAACATGTGTTAGGGTAATAGTAATATCATAATTACCCTTAGTTACCCTATTTACTATTAACCGTGGTAAAAAAAAGTAAAAAGTTACTATTCACTAAAAATTATTTTCATCTCATTTAACCACATTTTAGTCCTTGATATTAACCGTGTCTATCGGATTTTCGAAATTCCATTCACAGAAGCGGTAAAATTAAGTTTTATGCAAAATTCAGTTTTTAACCTACCACTTAGTGGTTTCACTATTCATCAAAAATTGAAAGTTTTCAGAAAAATACCAAAATTTCATCCTAATCTATATTATATATTACGAATTCAAAAAATGAAGTCTATTTTACCAAATTCATAACATAGAAGTTGCATTAATTAATTTTATAATTAAATCTTGCTGTTAAAACAAATAGCGTGTTTTTAAGAAACAATATCTATCAAAAGATTGACACTTGTTTATGTCTGGTTTAAATGTGAAATTACATCCAATGACCAACATTGTATTAAATTGTAAAAATATATTCTAAATATACATTAAAACCACTTAAATTAATGATTCATCACTATTAATTATTTCGATTTAAAAATTTGTTTTTAATTATAATATAGTAATTTTCACTATTCATCAGAATATGAAAGTTATCCGAAAAGTACCAAAATTTCACCTTAGGCTAAATTCGATACTCCGAATCCAAAAATGAAGTCCATTTTGAGAGCTAAAATTTTGAAAATTCAAAAAGTGGTTATTACTATTCATAACGGCTAGTTTTAATAATATTTTAATAGAATATCGTTGTTTCGTGAAACTCAGTATTACGTACTACACACGCTATCGAGGAAGGTTGTGATTGCATGTAATGCATGGAAAGTCAAGGATGCATGTTGTGCAATCTCCTTTTTGTGTTGCGTACAACACAAGACATTAGTGAAATTAAAAAGAATATTTTTCATAAAATCATCGGCTGTTACACTGATTACACATCTATGATTCTATAAAATAAACCATCAACCTATATACCCAAGGATACCTTTGTTCTCAATTTTCCAAAATGTTTCATCAAAACCATGCTTTGAAAAAAATTTCATAAACCCATTTCAACTTTCTATTAAAATACCCTTTTCTTTTACCAAAATAATGGAAACCCCATCTACTATCGGAAGCACATTTCCATACCCTAGAATATATCAATAAATCATTTCATTTCATTCCTAAAACAATTTATAAAAATCCAGTTTAGTAAAATTCATACTACATAAGTTATAGAAGAAGAAAACTACCTCAAACTAGGGTTTCACACACCGAAAACTAGATATACCACACATAAATAACACATCCATGAAAACAGAGTCCATAGAATCAATCCACATACCTTGGAATTGATTCATTCTAGAAAAATGATTAGTGGGGAAAACGTATCAAAACATACCTTAATTAACACCATCACCACATCACATAAAACATAAATTAATGAAATTAGATGAAGATATGATGAAAGATCTAAATGAAAATAATATTATTCAACACAACATATCAATAATTCAATAAACACACTGCCTGGGTGAAACCACAATCAAAGACAATGAAGAAATATAAAGTATTACACACCAGGAGAAATGTACTGCAACTGAAATAATGATCAATCGATAAATTAAATGATTCAAAAGGAGTGGATGTCTCCAAAATTTAATTTTGGAGATCATAGGTTGAGATAATGAAGATTAGTTGCTAAATTAAAGTGATATTATCTGTGTTGTTCTCTTAAATCCATATTCTTGAGATTTTTATAGTGTCAACCCCATTTTTAGTCCATTTAATCCATGAAATTGATTTATGATTAAATAAAGTCTATTTTTACCTCAATTTTATAATTAAAATGCATGTAATGTACATTCAAGGTATGTAATTGTCACACCATTTATTTTTTCATAGAATTATCCTGACACCCATTACATGATGTGTAACCATATTACATGGCATGTAGACTTCTAACTCCTTATTAAATTTCCTGATATCTTCTTATTGATCAAAACAAGGTGTGTATCCACTATACATAACATATAATTGTCCTACAGACTGTGAAATATCCAGTTAGATCCCAAAATCCCCAAAACAACTCCAGTATCATCGAATATTAAGGAGAATTCTGAAAATCATCTGACACATTTATAATCAGGCTCCAATAAATCAAAAATCCCAATCATTAGGTTATTATCGATTGTAAATTTACTCAATCCATTTTATTCCAAGCATACACCTAAATAAATGGGGAATGAAAAGAGAGAAGAGAGATACCTAAAAGATGGTAATGTAATGTTACATATATATATCCCCATTGACATTTAATATCATAAATATCCTTCTATACATGATATTATATGTTTATTTTTTATGTTATTATATAATGGGGTTAAACATTAAATGATATCCAAGTGGTAATGTAATGATGATATGATCTCATTGTTCATCTGTATTTTTTTTATTATGATTTTTGAGGATGGAATATTACAATCCATCTCCCATGAAAATCATAACATATCTACTCCTATGTTAATTTCAAGAGAATATAGGGTTTCCCTTTATTTTCCTCCATTCACATACTCATTATTCCAAGATTAGTGTTTTAAATGAAAAATTAATGTATTTCTATATTTTTTTTAAAAAACCTATTTCCATCCATATCCATGTTTTTTTAATAAAATTCCATAAATGATATAACATTCCAAATGTATTTTTGATTTAATTATTACCCATTATTTACTTTGTGATACCAATTTTAAATCTATATCCCACCTTTTTTTGAATTCCGATTTTTATTTTATAGAAAATTAGAAAT
Source organism: Viscum album (assembly GCA_963277665.1). Lineage (NCBI taxonomy): Eukaryota > Viridiplantae > Streptophyta > Magnoliopsida > Santalales > Viscaceae > Viscum > Viscum album. The sequence goes on from OY728147.1 coordinate 1,409,414,454, forward strand.
GAATCGCTATTTATATTTTTTAGCATTTTTCGTTGTTATTACAACTCAAGGTTTTAATTCATCATTTATAAGTTTAAATGGTCATTTTAAAATAAAATAATTTTGAACATTTCTTATTTTTATAAAATATTTTATCTATGTGGAAAATATATTCTTATAATTAAATATTTTGAAATATTTTTAACTAATAGTTTATTTTTTTTAATGGATATTTTCAAAGAATTTTATTTATACAATATTTTATGAATTTAATGTTTTAAAATAGAGATTTCCAAAGAAATATTATTTTCATCATTAAAAGTTACATGTGATTTTTGTTTTAAATATCATTTACCAACAAAGATTAAATCCATTGATGTTTAAAAATATTTATTGGGGCTATGATCCACTATATCAACATTATTAATTCTATTGATGGTTTATGTTTATTATTACAATATGTTTATAAAACTCATTTCTTTTGAACAGGTTATGCTGTGATGAAATGTTTTATAAAATCAATTTCATTTTATGTGTATTAATATGATAAAGTATTTATAATATTTTGTCTCACATGTATTGGATTTTCATTATGTGATGGGTGGTACCTAAAACTACGTCATGTAAATTCAATAATTATTAATTTTCAATGGGATTAGAGGGTATAAAATAGGTTACAAAAAGCATAAATAAATGGTACATGGGAGTTTATCTGAATCCTGATGTTGTAAAATGGGTAGTTATCCCAAGACTAATATTTTATGAGTGAATTTGTGGGTATCCTTGACATTATTGTTTTTATACTTATGTGCTTTCAATAACTCTATGTCTTATTCCAATTTAATGATATTATAGATTATAATCTTTAATTTCATTATAATTTATGTATGATGATATACCATTATTCATTCAATGACGACTTCTAAAATCAATGCAATGTATTGTAATATTTAAAATGTTATTTTTCTATTCCAATACCCTTATTTTCATGATATATTGATTTCTCTCATGTTTATCCATACTGTACATCAAATATTATATTTTATTATATTTCCATTCCTTGGATTTTGTTGAAAGGTTCTTTGTATGATATGTCTGACGTGGTTGTTAGGTATGAAGAACGTAGAGAGAGGTGATGTAGAAAACCTATGAACCAGTATTTTATGATTCTATGATTCTAAAGGCGCAATACATAAATTACTATTGAATATATAGTTTTTATATGTAATGAATATTCACCCATTAATGATTAAAATTTATGTATGATATGATTGAGGTCTTTATAGTAACAATGATGTTCTTGATATAGAAATCATGAAAAATGTGGAGATTATTCCACCAAACATATTATTTATGTATTTAGAAAAATATGTATTATCTTAATGATAAAAAATAAATTTAATTTAGTGGTAAGGTAAAATTCTTTAGTTATGATAAATATATAATTGAAATTAATTATGTAAATGGGATAGAATTAGAGACCTTGAAACAGGTCTGTGATTTGAATAAAAATATGATTTACAACATCATTGATTAAGTTTATTGCATTTTATATTTATGGAATGTATTCAAATCTATATGATTTCAATGAGTTTTTATTGTGATTTTTTTTATTTTATTGTTTTAAGATCATATATGATCAAGGTATTAATATGTTTTGTATGTGATATTTTGAGCTACATTGTATTTTCTATTATAAAATGATTGATTAAATATTTTGGGTTTTGGGTTTTTAATTTGTTCATCCATATTTTAGAGGACTAACATGGTTATCTATTTATTAAATTGACTAAGATAAACATTGGGTGTTATTATTGGGATTTTAGGCAATATTGTATTGTATTTCTCAGTGTTGGAAAACATATTCTAACCATTTTGTTTTGTTAAATATTAATAGAAATAATAAAAAATTATTTCATTATTTTGTGGATCTTTAAATCGATTATAAGTTTACATTAGTTCATAAATAATAAAAATTTAATTTTTAATGTTCATTTATTTTTGTAATAGATGAATTGAATAGTTTAAAAAAAACTATTGGTTAAAAGATCAATTGTGAAATAGAAATTAATCAAGGAATTTCTTTTTTGTTATCAATATTGAGAGTGAAATAATCCATTTTCATTAGGAAACAGATCTTTAAATAAAATTTTTATCATTTTACATTCATTTCTAATGAATTAATGGTCATTTCAAACATTTCTAATTTCTAGTTTTGTATTCGTAAAAATTCTCATTACCCTATTATCATTCACACCATATTAGTCCTTGGCTTTTAGTCTTCCCTCTAAGTCTATATTTTAACTTCCCACCAATAATCTTTGTATCTGGGAATCGATAATGCATAATCTTTTATCCTTCCCACATCCCTCTTGAAAAATGATTTATTATTCCTATGTTTGATGTGGGTTTGAATAATAGTATTTGCAAATATTGATCCCCTTATAACTCAGATAAATCTATAAGGGAAAATTTTATTTTTAAGGGTTTAATATAACACCAATAAAATTTACTTTAGAATAATAATATGATATGTATCTTTCTAAACAAGCAACAATGTTCTTGAAGTTAATTGAGATGTATTATAAAAATAAAATAATTTTAATTTGACTAAGCTAATGATTTATAGGTATGAATATGAGTAACTAAATAATGAAAAATATGTATTTTAGTAATACTCAATTAAAATTTAGTGATAAAGTATTAGGAAATAATCACTCAATTTTTATTGATGTCATTTTTTATTTTGAAATTATTTTTCATGAAAATATTATATTTATTTCATATTGTTTGTGGAAGTAATAATAGCATTTTATACTTTTAAAAATTTTATTTCACTAACTATGTGTCATTTTTTAAAATTATCCTTCCAAAATATCCACCAATTTAATTTTTTATAATTTTATAAAAGGATTGATTTTTTTATGAATAGTGAAAAATAATTATTTTTAGTTAAAGAATTTAAAAAGATCCATTTCCTTTATAATAGTTTTAAAAGTAATATTATCTGAATTATAATATTAAAAATCCAATTAAGTGCATCATAATTTATTTTATGTTTTATTTTGTTTTAACAACATTTTGTATACTTCAGAAAACAATTTTTAATAAAATAATTTTCATTTCATTTTTGGGGAATAATTAAAAACTAAATTCCATCCCTTATATGAATTAAATAATGAAAATGTATTCTGTTTTTTTAATCAAGAGGATCACATTCATAAATTAGATCCCTTTTATTTGTAATCATTATGAATAGTAATGTTGGATAATATTTGTTATTGTATTAATGGTAAAATAGGCAGAACATAGTAAAAAGATGTGGATAAGGCATTAAAATTTATATTAATCTTTCCTTTATCAAATTTTTTTGAGTTTATATTGTCCATTTATATCCAATTTTATAAAATATTGAATCTTTCTCCCATTTTTTTGTAGTTGTGACCTTTATATTATTTTTAGAAATAATTACATACAAAATATCACTCTCTTGACATTTATATTTCAAAAAATTCTATACAAGAAGAATAATGGGATATGTTGAGTTTAAAATATCTATTATAAATATTAATCTGTTAATTTTATCATGAGTATTTATTTATTATTTTTAAATATTGAATAATTGTAATAATTTATTATACAACACTGACACAATATTAATTCAGCTAATATTAAAATATTAATAATGATATTAAAAATATTAAACGTATTTAAATATGTTTGAATTTCTATGATAGATTAATATAATAGCTAAATATAAAATTTTTATAATTTCTAGAAGGTATATATTATAAATAGATAACTATTTTGATTATATTAAATTCAATGTAAATGATTAAGGTCTATAATGAAATAAAAGATATATTATTACAATAATATTTTTTTAAAATTATTAAGAAACCTTAAAATTTTAAACAGGACATATAAGATAAAAATGGTAAAACATGTCACCCATTTTCCATTATTTAGAAAAAAGTTCACATTTACATAAAATTATAACTCATTAGGATTGAAATATTTTTTAACATTCTTAAGGTTTAAAATGATTAATAAAGGGGTTAAACAAAAAGAAAAGGCATAAAATTACATAAAAATTCTCTAAATTTTATTATCTAATGGTATTTCTACCTTATCTCCATTTTATTTTAGATATATCAATTTTTAATCCTTATTATTTGGAATAAATTAATTATATTTTAGTGTTTTTAGAAATTATAACTATGTCCTTTCCCTCCCTTATAAAAGGACACTAGTTTTTTCTTTTAGTTACACCTGCATGATCCATACTAATAGACCATCCCAGAAATATTTCAATATTAAAAGTCCATATACATGATTTATATGTTTTGATCTTCCTAAAACACAAATAAAATAGCCCTTAATAAGGGATCTTAAAAAGGTCTATAGAAGAAGAGGTAATCATCTTACCAGACCAATTAAAATTTATAACATTGATAGATCTATTAAATATGTATAATTAATCAAAAAATAATAACTCAAATATATTAAATATAAAAAAAGTATAATATAACCAACATTATTCATTATCTATTCCATCAAATTGGATGTGAATGTAACATTCATGCGTATGGGAGGACTACCATCTCCACATATTAATATTGTAGACTCCACATCACCATATTTCCTTGGTGGGTTTTATTATGGGTTTATGTTTAGTGGATTATTTTTATTTCATTATTATAATTCTATAATTTTAATATAATATCATCCTTCTTACCTTACAATCTGTTGGAAAATGATAATGTTTCATGTGTGTATGAATGGACTACAACCTCCATTAACTGATCTTATTTGTTTTTTAATCATATATAAATGGATGGTCAAAAGGATATATTTAATTAATATACAAGATATAATAATAATTCTATATATTTATAGTATTATATACCTTTATATGGTTCCATCAATTGATATGTGAAAACATTGTTCCCTCATACATAGAGTCTTCTGTATCCAGGAAACAATAATTTCAATAAGTAATTTTTAATAAATAGGTGATGAAATTTTATATGTGGAAAATATATGATATTATAAGTGTATACAATATTATTTTTCGAATTTATAATAATTATAAATTTATTATAATGTTGGTTAGGGAGATAATGAAGCAATTAACACATGAGGTAAATTATTTTTGTTTCACAATTATTTTGGTTAGATATGTTCAATGTTCACCCTATATTTAATTTATGTGGTGTATAAATACCCACGAATATATTTTATGATTATTCTAATTTATGTAATATGGATACATATATTCATATTATTCTCGATCTTTTATGTGGTTTTTGTTCAATAGTTTCCAATGTTGTATGTATTTTATGTGCCAAACTAATTTTAATCAGGATTTCCTATTATTGAATTTCAATAAATGAAATTATATTAATCTAATATAAAAATCACCATTAATTTATTTTTCCCATTTTAGTTCATATAATTTTCAATTGATACGTTAAATTTTACCTCTCTTTTATGGACCCCGAACTAAGTAGCCCAAATTCAATTTCGTACTTCATTACATTTCCATATAAACAAGAAATATGCATTCTGAATGACTGAATAGCATAGTAGTTTTGAAAACCATATTACATTTATGAGCACTACATTACAACATGAAATGAAATACCACATATCATCTTATATGGAATAAAACATAAACTCCTATATTATCCATCTTGGTCATTCATAATACACATATCTAAATCCAAGGTAAAAATAAAACACGATAATGTGATGAGATCAGATTCTCCTTATGGGAAAGAAATACAATGGGAGCATAAATAAACAATAATGCAGGGTGAATGATTGAAAACACATTCCATTAAAAGTAAACATGAGAATCATATGGAAAAAATATAAACTGATTAAATTATTCCATATAAATATTTAACCATTGATATTATTCTAGTTGAATAGTCACATTGTCTATCGATTACTAGTTTCATTAAGATGGAATATATAATGTGGTACATAATAAGAATAAATTTAAGGCCTCGTTTAAATACTGTATATAAATGGTTAACAACCAAAACTATTTTATCTCATGAGACCTACCGATGTACTGGGGAGCTATATCAGGCCCCTCTATACACTTTTAAATACCAATACATTCCTCATATTAAAGGGGTAATATATAATCAACCAATACATTCATATTTAAACAATCATATGAAATGTAAATATCATTCCCCATTTATTAAACGTAAACACTAACCATTCAGAGTAAAATGGTGAATGTAATTAATATAGTACATCCATAGGAAAACTAATTAGAATCCATTCAATAAAATATTGTAGATGATATCATAAAATACTGATCTGAATTAAGAAAAATAATCAACAAGGGTGTAGAAAAAGATGAAAACACTATTTTAAAATCATTGAGGAATTCTTGAGAGAAATACTATTTTATTTTGAAAAGAGTTAGTTTGGATAAATATTTGTATAAAAACATAATTGAAGTATGATAGATTTTTGATAATTATAGGAGTGATTTTAGAAAAATATTGTGGCTTCAATGTGATTATTGAGTGTTCTGAAAATATGTAAGAATTCAAGTTGTTCCCTTAAATTGGGCTTGCGTATCAGGAAGAACGTAAAATGGAACCTTGTAAAAAAAGTATTAATGATAAATGAAAGATAAAATGATCAGGATTAATGATTTTTTAAATTTTTTAAATAGTTGATAACAATTATATAAAAATAATTAGTTATTACATTTGTTTTATTGTGGGATAAAGAACAACGCGAATGAAAATGAAGGTTCAGGGAGAAACCCTTACTTTATGTCTGAATTTGTTCTTCACATGACCTTAAGGTCCTTCAATAGGAAATTAGAATCATAAAAAAAATTAATTAAGAACCTATTATATATGTATTTAGTTTATTATAACTTTATGAAGTTAAATTATGTACATTTTTTTATTTTAAAAAATTGAATCTTTTCATTCTGAAGGGTTCGTTTCCTTGAGTTCATTACAGGTTTTCCTGATTATAAGTAAATGAGTTCATGTAAAATTTTTACAATTATTTATAATTAAAATTAAATGTTATTATTTAATAACCATAAATTTAATTATTATTATTTATTATTTTTCCCTTATTTTATGATGAATCATTATATAACATATTAGAGACAATGGTTTAGCTTAATGTTAGCGATTCTTTATCACAATGAACTAGTTTTGTTCTATTATATAATATTATGTATATAAAATTGGTTTGGAACAGTAAATAAGATATAATAAATATTTTATAATCTATTTCTATTGTAAAAATGGTTTTATTACCAGAGTTTAATGAGAAATTGATGAACAAATGTTTTTCTCCCATGAAGGTTGTAAATTAGAAAATCATGGATGATGATTTCATTTTAAAATAATATTGTGTGAGATTAAGAAGAATGATAATGGATATTCTACTAACGTGATATCATTACACTATATATATTATAATGTAGATATCAAGAGAATTTAGAAAATAGAGGTTATAATAGGATAATAAAAGAAAATAGATTGAAATTAAATTAAATTGAAAAGGAAATGGGTTTACCTCTTGAATTATCCCCCTTGAGAACCTCCTTATGGAAAGGATTTTGGTATTTGAATAATACCATCTTATCCCTCAATTTTAGAAGATACAAGGGCAATTTTTTTTGGCAGATTATTGAAATGGTCCATGTCATAGATTTGTTAGTATATCAGGGGGTGAGATGTGGTATTTATATTGGAGGATAGGGATGATTTCCCAATATTTTATTCATTATTTTATTATTGTTCTCAAGATAAGAATTATTGTTGATTATTGTAACTAAATAGGATAGTAAGTGGCCTTGAGGTCAAACCAAGGGTTCATACATTTTTTATGGTGTTAGGAATAGTAAATTTACATTATAATGTATATATAATATGAATTATTGTATTTTACTATTCACAAAATATTCAACTATTTCTAAAAAATCATAAAAAATCACCATAACCATTTTTCAATGTTTAGAATCCAAAAATGAACTCCATTTAATTAATGAAATTTTCTATATATGATAAATTCAATTTTCAATAAAAAGCATAATTTAATTTGAAAATACAGATTTTAAAATTATAACTAATTTTATGACACATTGAAAAATTAAGTAAGGTCTCACAAAATTATCTCATAATAATGATACAAAAAATATTATGTTATGAATAAATTTTATAAAAATACATTTTCTTTTAAATAATTATATTACTTATTAAATAAGAGTTAAATATTAATTACTCACAAAAAAACATATAATTTAATAATAATTTTTAAAATATTTATTTTCCTATATAATGGTATAGTTATAAAATATTTTCCCTTATAAGATTCCTCAATTGTATCCATACTTTCATATGTGAGGGTAAAATTCTATTTTTCGTATTATTGTTTATAAGGGTACCATTACTATTTTAGAGGGTTATCTTACTATTCCTTTAGTATAGGTTCTCTAATTTCTAGAAACACTTCTTTTATACTTTATTATTCTTTTATAATATATGTGTTTTGTTCTCAATGTTGTTTTATATGATTTATAGTATGTAAAAAATTTATAAAAATAAAAAATAATTTGATAAAATTTTAGATTATTACATTCTCCCCTCCTACAAAAATTTCATCCTCAAAATTTCGAAATTGTCACCCCCAAGAAGATTTTGGTACTACTTCATCATATACTCTAGAAAATCACATATCACATCGTAAAATTTTATTATTTTTTGAAAGAAACATTACCAGAAATGTTGTCTAATTTCTTAACACCTATTAATTAGTGTCTAGAATCAAGATAGGCAATTCATAGTAAGATAATCAAGGTTCCAATTCTATTCCTTCAGTAGTGAGTACATGTGATGGTTCTGGAATATACTTCCTCAGTAAAGAGATGTGAAGCACGTTGTGTAAATTATAAAAGATATGTGGCAGAGCCAAATTATAATCCGTATCTCCAATTCCCTCCAGGATTTCAAAAGGACAAATGTTCCCTAGGCTTAGTTTTCCTTTGTTTCGAAATCATATAACACACTTCTGTGGTTAAATTTTTAGGAAAACATGATTTCCTTCCTAAAATTAAAAATCCATCCATTGATTATAATCATAGATCTTTTTCCAAAATATAGCTTCTTTGATATGCTTTGGAATAGTCTTTACCTTATTTGTTCATTCCTCCTCATGTTATGGTCCTCCATGATTTCTTTCACCTACCACATCCCAACAAGTTGGTGTATGACATCGCTTTCCACAAAATAATTCATATAGTTCCATTTGAATACTATAATGGAAAATATTGTTGTAGGAAATCTATACCAATGGTAAGAAATGATCCATCATACATTGGGTGTCAAGTGGTCATGATCTAAACATATCTTATAAATTTTCGATAATCCATTCAGTCATCCAACTAATTTGAGGGTGATTAGTTGTACTCAAATTAATCTCAGTATACAAGGATTTATAAACACTTATCTAGAATATTGGTTTAAATAGTGGATCATGATTAGACACTATTAAAATATGTTCTCCATGAATTCTTAACACATCATTAATATAGAGTCTTTCAAGGTGATACAACGTCAATTCCTTCCTTAAATAGAGAAAATGTGTATATTTGGGATGTCGGCCCATGATTACCCATATTGAATCATTATTTCTGGGAGTTTCGAGTAATCCAACGAAAAAGTCCATATTAATGTCACCCCATTTCCATTTAGGGAAAGTAATATGTTTCATGACACCCCTAATAAGTTTTCATTGAGCCTTAACTTATTGAAATACTAAACATCAGGATATGTAATCATAAATTTCGCACTTCATGTTATCCCAAGAGAAATGTTCCTTCAAATCTCATTAAATATTCATGCTACTAGTGTTTACATAGAAATTCAAGATATTTAAATCACTCAAAAACTATGATTTAGATTGTGTATAGATGGAAAACATATCCTCCTCCAAAATTTTAGAATTTGGCCTTCATACATGATGTCTTAAAACATTCAATATTCAAAACATTAATTTTTTTTTGAATATTCCCTTACTAATGATGTGAACTTTTAATCCTTTGAAATAATTATGACTGCGGAACCAATTGAAAAAGTAGTATTGTTTCACCTACTATAATAATTCATATATACATCATTTCTTGATTCATGTACATAAGATCCTTTTAATATAATTTTTTTTCAGAAATCCTTCATCATTCTTGTTCAATTGATCTGCTACATTATTCTCCTTCTCTAGTTGGTAGTGTGTTGAATAATAAAAATATTTGATTAGCTCAAGAAATTTCATCTTACTCATGATGAGTTCATAATACGAGAATATATATTTAACTCTTGTGACCAATATATTTCTCACATATCTCACCACATAGATAATGTATCAAAATATTTAGTGAAACAGTTGCAACTGAAAACTCAATATCATGAGTTAGAAAGTTTTATTAATAATATTTTACTTCCTTAATGTATAGGAAATAACTATATCATTCAGTATAATGTCACAACCATGTATTTTATTTTATGCATCATTATAAATCACAAATCAACCATTTCCCATGTGTAGATTCAATATGGGGGAATTCAAAAATCTCTTCTTCAATTATGAAAATCATTCATCACATTATTTTGTCCATAAAAAAATAACCCCTATATGTGTAATCACGGTTAATGGGTTATCTAATCAAGTTATGTTCTAGACAAAATTCCTATTATAACCTGCTAAACTAATAAATCTAAATATCATAGTTATGTTCATTGGTGTAGGCCATTCCTCGGTTGGCTTTGTCTTTACAAGAACAATAATGATTCCATCCTTTGTGATAATATATATAAGATATAAAATTTTTTGAGTCAATAATTCTCAATTTCTAAAAATCACAAATGAATCTTTTTTTCTAAAAGTGATTAGAACAAAGTTTATGTGATTTTAATGATATTTATAAATTTTGGAGTATACCAAGATATCATAAATAAATACAAAAAAATCATCAATAATTTTCTTGGAAAATATATTCATTAGATTCATGAATTTATAGAGTGTATTGATCAATAGAAAAAGAAATTAATGTAAACTCGTAACGCCCTTACCTGGTTCGAAATTATGTCTTTATAATATATTCTTCCCTTAAATGAAATTGATGATATTCAAATCGAAGTTCTATTTTCGAAAAATATTGGGCTCCATGAATTTAATCAAATAAATCATCAATGACTGGAAGATAATATTTATTATTTATCGTAATATAATTTATTAACCTATAGTCAATACATAACCTCATTGATCCTTGTTTTGTCATGTCCAAGATAATTGGGGCTCCCCATTCAGAAAAAAATGGAGAATAAATCATTTATCAATAAATTCTTCAATATGTTTCTTTATCTCTCCTAATTAAACTCTGTCCATTCTATAACAAGTCTTCGATATAATCCTTAAACTAATAATTAAATCAATAGAAAACTCAATTTCCCAATTTATATAATGTCAAGGTAAATCCTTCTGAATTAAATCCACATATTCTTACACAATAGTTTCTTCCCCAACATGAGTATTTCATTCCTCAATTGTTGATATTGTTTTCCATTACACCCCAATAATTGCATTTTAAAGTGCTACTATGGGTGTATCTAGATAAGAATTGGATGGTGAGGTTGATGCTTTAATGATAAGGGACTCTACATCATTTTCAAAACATATCACTTTCTTATTCTTTTAATAGATTTTTGAATCATAATTTGAAATCCAATACATAACAAGAATTAAATAAAATTCAATCATTGGTATAATGATAAGGTCAGAATCTAAAGCACATTTATGTGTAATAAAGGCGACTAATTGACACATCTTTGTTGCAGTGATATTTCTTATAACACTCTGACCCTAGTTACCCAGAGTCAATGCATTATAACATAACATTGGAATGATCACAAGATATCATGTATCGAAATACCAGTTAGATTATTATCCTTGGAAGTACTAGATACATACATAAGTTGTATATTACATCTTGAAATAAAGAAAAACAAAATTGTGTCCCATTTGAACACACTCATATCCTTTGTCCGACCCCTATAGATTAATCATAATATACTTCTTCCCATCTTGGGAAAAAGTAAACAAAAGAAAGTGGTGAGCTCAGATGCTCAGTAGGGATAACAATATAGCAGAATCTATCATAAATAAGCATAAACATATAAGTAAATATATAAGACTAAAATGCATTCCATATAGACCTAAAATTTCGCATAATATGTAAAATATAAATCAAATAATTACATTTATATATCAACATAGTTATTCTACTTGTAGAATAATCACGTGTAAACTCAATAACTAATTTCATAATGATGGAATTCATAAAGCCGACATCATAACCAAAAATTCTGTAACACCCCAGGTAAATAAAGAATATGACATTTTAATATTTATCCATATTTGTGAATAAAATATTAATATTACTTTAAAAGGGGATTCTATGCTCGATGGTGTACCCAATACGCAACAACGAGTTTCTTGGGAATCTTACGTTGCACTCTAATTATAAAATAATATTATTTTAAGTGGTAGTTAATTCCTAGCCATTGTAATGGCGGGAATGAACAGAACAAACTAAAAAATGATTATATATGTTTGTCAAATATTTTTACTCTTTGCAATAAATGTTGTAGGATTAAAAATGTGAATGAATCCAATTTTAAGCGTAAACATTCCAATATTCTTTAAAAGGTCGATTAACCGCCTTTTGATAGAGAACCACTTTGAAATCCACTTTTTGAAAATTTTATGTGTAATATTTTAAAAAATAAAATTCTTCTTTAGAATCGGGTCATCAATATTTACTTTTTATAAATATTTGGTATTTTTCCGAAAAAGTTCAATTTTTAATGAATAGTAAAAACTGTTGTATTTTAATTCAAAACCTTTATTTAATCTAATTTATTTATATTATTATATTATCTTTTAAATTGGTTTTAATGTGAAATTATAATATATTTTTACCATTAAATCCAATGGTGGTCATTGAAATTAATTTCACATTGAAATTGGACTCAAACTAGCGCCAATCTTTTAATTGATATAATTTCTTAAAAACACGCTATTTGTTTTGAAAGCGGGATTTAATTCTTAAATTAATTAATGCAACTTATATGTTTTTAATTTTATAAAATAGACATCATTTTTTAATTTGGAATATCAAATATATCCTAGGGTGAATATTTGGTAATTTTCTGAAAAACATCAATTTTTGATGAATAGTGAAACCACTAAGCGGTACTTATAAAAACTGATTTTCCGTTTAAATAAAATTTTCCCAGCTTTGTGTTTTTAATTTCAAAAATCTTACATACATGGTTAACATTAAGAAGTAAAATTTGGTTCAATGGGATTAAAATATTTTTTTTGCGAATAATAACTTTTGAGTTTATTAATCGCGATTAGAGTTAATTAGTGTAGTTTAAGATAAAAATAAGGTTTTAATAATATTAAATTCCCTAGAAAAATGTCCTACCCTCATTGGATGTGTCATGGACAACCAACACAATCCATGGGTCAACTTTGGGACCCCAAGGAGCCACATTGGTAGGAAAATGACATAAGTAACTTTTTATTTAAAGTTAAAATTAAAATGTCACAAACATGAGTTGATTAACTAAAAAAATGTTTACACGAAGTTATACAAGTCATATTTTTTACTATAAATATTAATTTAAAGCTAAAAAGATTTCCTACATCATTGTATTTTTTTATAATTTTTAGACATTAAATAAATTAAATTATTTCTGACATCATGATGATGGAGCGATGACCTCATTATTTAACGATTTAAATAAAATTGAAAGATAATGTAAATTATAAGACCTACACATATCCAAAACCTATTGGATGGGTGGATTTAGAACCCTTATCACCTTATAATCGAAAAAAAGCAATGTGGGACCATTCAAATCCGAAACTCATTCTAAAATAAAGTAACATTTCCTTACATTCCAAGAGTGCCCCTCCTCTCCTCTTATAAAAGGCCGCCACCTCTACCTCCTTACCAACACTTCCAAAGCCTTTGGCTCGGCCAACCCCTGCCCATTTTGTCTCTACACATCCCTATATAACTTCTTGATGCCTCACTATTGTCTGAAGTCTTCCCAAATAATCCTTTGTGCTCAAACAAAAGGTAGTTACCCGATTTTAAGGTAATGTCTTCACTTGTGTCCTTTTGTTTTATTTTTCTTCGCCAACCCCCTAAACTCTTTTTATTCATTTATTTTGTAACAAATCCAGTATCTTAAATATACTAGGATGTTTTTATAAGAAGTATTTGAGCTACACTTAAACACACCTACATCTAATGGTTAAAGAACATACAGTTTCTGTGGATGGCGAATTTCTGCCTCACGAAACGATGATTGTTCAACATTCTTCTAACATCTTAAATGGTGTCCATTAAGATGACACTATATATATATATGATATATAATATGTTTCTGTTTTACTTAAGATTCTTTATTTTTCATTTATGGAATACCTTTATGGTTTCCATTATGGGTAAACGCGATATCATCATTTAAGGAAGTGCGGACTACCGCCCCCTCAAAGTGATTTGATTCGTTAATACCATATGTGGTACGTATAAAGGATATATTTAATGATATTATATATGATACCAAACTGGAATTAAAATTCTATTATTTATCATTAAGATTTAATTCCATTAAATATGAAATAGAAATGGAAGTAGTGTTCATGCATACGTTCGGCTAACCGTCTCCATGAATGGTACATTTCATTTCTTATCTCAAAATGTTATGTTCTGTTATAAGTACATATATATAATGGATATATATGTAATATATTACATCTAAATTATGGATTTCATTCTGGAATTATAAAATATATATATCTCCCTCATTTTGTTTTAATTCCATTAATATGACAAAAAATGAAAGTAGCGTTCATGCGTACATACGACCTACCGTCTCCATGAACGGTGCTTTTAATTTTTATCTCCAAATGCTATGGAATAGTATAAAATGAATATATACTGGATATATATGATATTTAAATCATCAATACTATTCTGGATATGATGTACCTATAACTACATGGAAAATTATTTTCCAACAAGTTCAATTTTTGACTAATGTACCAAACATCGACAAAAACGTCTGATATGAACTCATATTATTAACCAATTATTATAAAATTAAAATATGTGATATTAACTGAATAATAATATTTATAGGAGGTCTTTAAGAAATTATAAATTGACCAATGTTTATTATTTAGGAATATAAAGAAACGAACAAGACATGTTGGACTTGAGGTAAGGGATCCTACTCCTCTCTTTCTTTTTAAGTACACTCTTTTATGTAATTACATTTAAAGCTCATCTTTATTGTTATTGGGATGTTATTTTATATTACTCTTACTGTATATTTTATTTTCATATGATGAGAGAACCTATTCTCTCTCATCAATCCATTTTGGATGTTTTGAGTGGTGCTGTTAGGCTGCCGAATTTTCATAAGAGATCTAACCTCTCTCTTTCTTTTTAAGTACTCTCCTTTATGTCACTTATTTTAGGATCCTATTTGTTATGTTTGGGGATGTTATTTTATATTCCTCTTTCTGTAAACCTTATGTTAATATAATGAGAGACCCTATTTGATCTCTTCAATCCATTTTTGTATGTTTTAAGTGGCGCCGTTAGGCTGCCGAGTTTTCGTAAGTGATTTTTCATCTCACTTCTATTCTCGTGAGAGTTATGCTACATTTGCCACAATTTACTTTGAGTGGAGTATTTACTGCCCATTATTTTACTCATTGTGTAATATACTTTTATTTATGAGTATTAACATCAATTTTGTAATACCCTTCTTTCACGGGTTTCATGTCTTGAAAGATACCCATGTCGGTAAGGGAACCTTTCACCCTCCCCTTCTTAAAAGACTTATTTTGTTATGTCTTTTAATTCACATACTATTATGTTGGTATATGTTCTTCTATATCATTAATGATGTAAATTTTATGTCCAAGTGATGAGATACCCTTTTTTTCTCTCATCAACTCTTTTTCTGAATTTTGAAGTGACGTCGTTAGGCTGTCGAATTTTTTCAAGGTAACTTCTTAACCCAATTTTGATTCTTGGGGATAATATTGTACCCCATGAATAAGCCGTTCTAGGAATATGTTTAAATGTCTTCTGATTGTTTTACACTTAATATCCACTTATATTTGGTGTATTCGTTTGTCACACATAATTATGTAATTGATTTATCCTTAATCCAAGGATACCGTCTTTGTAAGGGACTTCGTCTCAATCTCCTTTCATTGAGGCATATTTTTTTTATACACAACTTTATTTTATATGGTGTATAAACCCCTTTGACTTTTACGTATATTCATAAGGAATTTTTTTCTACGAATCGTTTTCTAAACGACAAAAGGGAATTTTTTTGTCATACGTATGCAGCGACAAGGACTTCTCCGCCGCCGTGACCATTATTTGAGTTTATGCTTCCTCTACAAGCCATACCTTCTTTTTAAAAGAAAAATAAATACCATGTTTTACTTTTCTTTTATTTTGGTATTGAAAATAATTTTCATAATGTTTTTATATCAATGTGTTGTATTGATATCTTGTTATTGAAAGGTGGAAATGTTATGTTTCCTTTTTGCAAGTTTTATGTGATAAGATTATATTATGGTTCTTGGGTAATGTTATGAAGACGAGTGGTTCCGTGATAAACTAAGGGCAGGTGAGCCCGATATAGATCTCCAATGCATTGGGTAACGTGAAGGAGTGAAACGTTAAGGTTTCTCCGAAGAGATTTAGGGAATATACTGTGGTGAGTATTCCAAACCTAACCAAGAGGGTTACACCCTACACAATAATGTTATGAATGCCTCAAGTTACCTTTTATGTCTTATTATTTCTATGATTTATTCATGATTTGATGAGGTACGTTAAAGTGCCTATGTTTTATGGGTAAAGTATGATTTCATTCTTATGTATATATGAACCCATGTTTCCTTTCCATATTTTTTATAACCCTTACTGAGCTTTTTATGCTCATCCCATGTTATTTTGAAATGTTTTTCACAGGTCAAGGGAAAGGTACATGATATGATGAGAGTGTCAAGTAAGTGTCAAGAAATAATCCATGAGTAATTTTTAAATATGTTTCTGTTGATGGGAAAAAAATTAATACTATCTTTTATGTAACCACTTTGATTAAATGTGGAATGTAATGAAAGTTTTATGATCTATTTCTCTAAAACTCTAAACCTGAAAAGATCCTCAATTTGTAATCTTGTAATAACTCAAGTTTAAGTAAGGATTAAGGCTGGGGACTTATAGTTGGTATCAGAGGTCGGTTTAGATAACTTTAGAGTTTAGGGTAGTCTTTAAGCATAAGTGACATTACCATAATGGTTAGGATTTCAGAAAGAGACATAGTTTTTAGATAAAGTGAATGAGTAAGTATATCTTCCTCATTAGTACATGATGGTTTTGTTGATATACTCACACTGAAATTCCTGTTTTTAGTGAATGGATGGATCTAGCAGGCACCAAAGTGACAATAGGTTTGAAGGAAACTGTGGTGGTTCTCTGATTAAGATACTGGATGAAATGGGGGATTCAATGAGGAAACTCATGGTCGTTCTAAACCAACTATCAAGGATTCGTGATCAGCCACTTGAAACATGGTATGTTTTATAATGCATCATGTACGAGATGACCAATTGATGTGGATGTTTAGGTAATAAATATAAAGGTAACCATTAGGATTTATATGATCCTTACTTTTGAGGTAATTATGGGTTATAATATGTTATGATGGAAAATGAAAGGCATGAGATAAACATGAGGATAAAATATTTTATGATTATTTTTTGAAGATTTTATCTCGTTTTGGGGAATTTTTTAGGGATTATATAGTTTTGGAAAATGGACAACACACAGACCGTCTGACAACCCATCACGTCATAAAGAGCTATGGGAATCGAACCCACACCCAAAGTGCGACTGGTATTTATCGCCTACCACTGGACTACGTGAAGTCCCTGGTTAGTTTGAATAATTCTTTTTAGTTGGATGATTTTATTAATTAAGAGTAATCTTATTTTGGGTTATCTTTTGAAATTTATTAACCTATCATGGAGGATATGTGATTAGGTTAATTACTTTTCAATACGAGACTTTAGGATCCACTGATGTTGTTTGGAGATAAATGTTACGATTTAACTTGGATGAATATGTGACTAAATCCTTCAAATATTTAGGTTTCAATATTAGTTTGGTTTACTTTGAATTATTTTATGGATAATTTGTTTATTGAATGGTCTTTGTTGAAATTTGGGTATTGTTTGATAAAGTTTGGATATTAAGAATAGATTTGTTTTTTTGTTTAAAAAAAAGATTAACCTTTTTTGGTATTATATGATATTGTACTAACCATTTTGGTTTTTTTTGTTAAGGTCTAAAGATATGGGAAGTATATAGTTCTATTTTGTGGATTATGTGATCCTCTAGAAGTTGATTATATTACTCTTATTGTGAACAAGTCTTCCTAAATACTCATCTTTTGGGGAAAGTATGAGTTTGTGTAAGAAATCTAGTAAAAGTTGAAAGTCAACATGACAAGTAAGTATGTTTCCTTAAGATCAAAAATAAATTCTTCAATGAAGAGTAACTTAAAACAAAAATGTTGTATGTTAACTTTTCCTAATGGGGAATCGAATACCGTTTAACCCATCACAAGTTTGTGATTTTATTATGGTTAACTTTTTTCTAGACATGTTTACTATCACTATCCATCAGAACATGACCCTTTGTTTTTTCCTCCATGTCCATATTTTCGTACTTCGAATCCTGGTATGGGTTAACTCGGGTGACCTTTGTACTTATCTTTCTTTATTTTAAAGTGATTGTTTTACTGACTCTTTTTCCGATGTGGGATTTTCAATGAAGTTTCCAAGCCCAATTTTAAAAATTGCGAGGACGTAATTCCCAATAGGGGGGAAGGATGTAACACCCCAGGTAAATAAAGAATATGAAATTTTCAAATTTATCTATATTTTTGAATAAAATATTAATATTACATTAAAAGGGGATGTTATGCTCGATGGTGTACCCAGTACGCAACAACGAGTTTCTTGGGAATCTTACGTTGCACTCTAATGATAAAATAATATAATTTTAAGTGGTAGTTATCGCCTAGACATTGTAATGGAGGGGATGAACAGAACTAACTCAGAATTGATTATATATTTTTGTCAAATATTTTTACTCTTTACAATAAATTTTATAGGATTAAAAATGCAAATGAATCCGATTTTAAGCGCAAACATTCCAATATTCTTTAAAAGGTCGATTAACCGCCTTTTGGTGGAGAACCTCTTTGAAATCCACTTTTTGACAATTTTATGTGTTATATTTGAAAAAATAAAATTCTTCTTTAGAATCGGGATATCAAAATTTACTTTGTGTAAATTTTTGGTATTTTTCTGAAAAAGTTCAATTTTTAATGAATAATGAAAAATGTTGTATTTTAATTCCAAACCTTTTTTTAATATAATTTATTTATATGATGAGATTATATTTTAAATTGGTTTTAATGTGAAATTAGAATATATTTTTACCATTAAATCCAATGGTGGTCATTGGAATTAATTTCACTTTGAAATTGGACTCAAACTAGTGCCAATCTTTTAATAGATATTATTTCTTAAAAACAAGCAATTTGTTTTGACAGTGGGAATTAATTATTAAATTAATGAATGAAACATATATGTTATGAATTTTATAAAATAGGCATCATTTTTGAATTAGGAATATAAAATATAGCCCAGGGTGATTTTTTGGTAATTTTCTGAAAAACTTCAATTTTTGATGAATAGTGAAACCACTAAGTGGTACTTATAAAAACTGATTTTCCATTTAAATAAAATTTTTCCACCTTTGTGTTTTGAATTTCAAAAAATATGACATAAATGGTTATCATTAATAATTAAAATTTGGTTCAATGGGATAAAAATATTTTTTTGGTGAATAGTAACTTTTAAGTTTATTAATCGCGATTAGAGGCAATTAGTGTAGTTTAAGATAAAAATAATGTTCTAGTAATATGAAATGACCTAGAAACATGTCCTACCCTCATTGGATGTGTCATGGACGACCGAGACAATCCATGGGTCACCTTGGGGACCCCATGGAGCCACTATGGTAGAAAAATGACATAAATAACTTTTTATTTAAAGTTAAAATTAAAATGTCACAAACATGAGTTGTTTAACTAAAACAATTTTTACACTGGTTTTTACAAGTAATATGTTTTACTATAAATATTCATTGGAAAGATAAAACGATTTCCTACATCATAGTATTTGTTTTATAATTTTTAGACATTAAATAAATTAAATTATTTATGACATCATGATTATGCAGCGATAACCTTATTATTTAACGATTTAAATAAAATGGAAATATAATGTAAAATATAAGACATACACATGTCCAAAACCTATTTTATGGGTGGATTTCGAACCCTTATCACCTTATACTCAAAAAAAATTAATTTGGGATCATTAAAATCTGAAACTCATTCTAAAATAAAGTAACATTTCCTTACTTTCCAAGAGTGCCCCTCCTCTCCTCTTATAAAAGGCCCCCACCTCTACCTCCTTACCCACAATTTTGAAGCCTTTGGATCGGCCAACCCCTGCCCATTTTGTCTCTCCATATCCCTATATAACTCCTTTAAGCCACACATTGGGCAGATGTCTTCCCAAGTATGCCTTTGAGCTCAAACAAAAGAAAGTTACCCGATTTTAAGGTAATGTCTTCACTTGTGTCCTTTTGTTTTATTTTTCTTCTATAACCCCCTAAACTCTTTTTATTAATTTGTTTTGTAACAAATCCAGTATCTTAAATATACTTTGATGTTTTTATAATAATGATTCTAGATACACTTACACACACCTATATCTAATGGTTAAAGAACATACAGTTTCTAAGGATGGCGAATTTCTGCCTCACGAAATGATGATTGTTCAACATTCTTCTAACACCTTCAAAGGTAGCTATTAAGATGACACAATATTTATATATGATATATAATATGATTATTTTTTACTTAAGCTTCTGTATTTTTCATTTATGGAATACCTTTATGGTTTCCATTGTGGGTAAACACGATATCTTCATTTAAGGAAGTGCAGACTTCCACCCCCTCAAAGTGATTTGATTCGTTAATACCATATGTGGTACGTATAAAGGATATATTTAATGATATTATATATGATACCATACTGGAATTAAAATAATATTATGTATCATTATGTTTTAATTCCATTAAATATGAAATAGAAATGGAAGTAGCGTTCATGCGTATGTGCGGCTTACCGTTTCCATGAATGGTACATTTCATTTCTTATCTCAAAATGTTATGTACCATTATATTACATATATATAATGGATATATATCTAATATATTACATCTAAATTATGGATATCATTATGGAATTATAACATATATATATATATATCTCATTTTGTTTTAATTCCCTTAATATGACAAAAAATGAAAGTAGCATTCCTGTGTACGTACGACCTACCATCTCCATGAACGGTGCTTTTAATTTTTATCTCAAAATTCTATGGAATAGTATAAAATCAATATATACTGGATATATATGATATTTAAAACATCAATACTATTCTGGATATGATGTACCTATAACTACATGGAAAATTATTTTCCAATAAGTTCAATTTTTGACTCATGTACCAAACATCGACAAAAACGTCTGATATGAACTCATATCATTAACCAATTATTAGAACATTAAAATATGTGATATGAAATGAATAATAATCATTATAGGAGGTCCTTAAGCAATTATAAATTGACCAAAGTTTATTATTCATTAATATAAAGAAACGAACAACACAAGTTGGACTTGAGGTAAGGGATCCTACTCCTCTCTTTCTTTTTATGTACACTTTTTTATGTCATTCCTTTTAAATCTCATATTTATTGTTATTGGGATGTTCTTTTATATTACTCGTACTTTAAATTTTATGTTCATATGATGAGAGACCCTATTCTCTCTCATCAATCCATTTTGTATGTTTTGAGTGGCGCCGTTAGGCTGCCGAATTTCGTAAGAGATCTAACCTCTCTCTTTCTTTTTAAGTACTCTCCTTTATGTCACTTCTTTTAAGATCCTCTTTGTTATGTTGGGGGATGTTGTATAGATTCATGTTTCTGTAAACATTATGTTAATATGATGAGAGACCCTATTTGATCTCATAAATCCATTTTTGTAAGTTTTAAGTGGCGTCGTTAGGTTGCCGAGTTTTCGTAAGGGATTTTTCATCTCACTTCTATTCCCGTGAGAGTTATGCTACATTTTTCACAATTTCCTTTAAGTGGTGTATGTACTGCCCATTATTTTACTCATTGTGTAATATACAATAATTTATGAGTATTTACATCGATTTTGTATTTCCCTTCTTTCCCGGGATGCATGTCTTGAAAGACACCAATGTCGGTAAGGGAACCTTTCACCCTCCTCTTTTTAAAAGACTTATTTTGGGTATGTCTTTTAATTCACACACTATTATATTGTTATATGTTCTTCAATATCCTTATTAATGTAAATTTTATGTCCAAGTGATGAGATACCCTTTTTATCTCTCATCAACTCTTTTTCTGAATTTTGAAGTGACGCTGTTAGGCTGTCGAATTTTTGCAAGGGAACTTCTTAACCCAGTTTTGATTCTTTGGGATAAACTTGTACCCCTTGAATAATTCGTTCTATGAATATGTGTGATTGTCTTCTGATTGTTTTACACTTAATATCCATTTATACTTGGTGTATTCGTTTGTAACACATAATTATATAATTGATTTATCCTTAATCCAAGGATATCGTCTTTGTAAGGGACATTGTCTCAATCTCCTTTCATTCAGGAATATTTTGTTTTATACACAACTTTATTTTATACGGTGTATAATCCCCATTCAATTTTACGTTAATTAAAAAGGAATATTTTTCCTACGAAGCGTTTACTAAATGACAAAAGGGAATGTTTTTGTCATACGTATGCGGCAACAACAACTTCTCCGCCGCCGTGTCCATTATTTGAGTTTCAGCTTCCTCTACAAGCCATAACTTCTTTTTAAAAGAACAATAAATACCATGTTTTACTTTTATTTTATTTTGGTATTGAGAATGGTTTTCATAATGTTTTTATATCAATGTGTTGTATTGGTATCTTGTTTTTGAAAGGTGGAAATGTTATGTTTCCTTTATGCATGTTTTATGTGATAAGATTATATTATGGTTCTTGGGAATTTGTTATGAATATGGGTGGTTCCATGATAAAATAAGGGAGGGTGAGCCTGATATATCTCTCCAATGGATTACATAACGTGAAGTAGTTAAAGGTTAAGGTTTCTCCGAAGAGATCTAGGGAATATACTGTGGTGGGTATTCCAAACATAACCAAGAGGGTTACACCCTACGTAAGAATGTTATGAATGCCTCAAGTTACCTTAAATGTATTATGATTTCTATGATTTATTCATGATTTGAGGAGGTATGTTAATGTGCTTATGTTTAATGGGTAAAGTATGATTTCATTCTTATGTATATATGAACTCATGTTTCCTTTCCATATTTTTTATAACCCTTACTGAGCTTTTTATGCTCATCCCATGTTTTTTTGAAATGTTTTTCACAGGTCAAGGGAAAGGTACAAGATATGATGATAGTGTCAAGGAAGTGTCAAGAAAAAATCCATGATTTATTTTTAAATATGTTTCTGTTGATGGAAAAAAATGAATACTATCTTTTATGTAACCACTTTGTTTAAATATGGAATGTAATGAATGTTTTATGATCTAATTCTCTAAAACTCTAAAACTCAAAAGATCCTCAATGTGTAATCTTGTAATAACTCATGTTTAAGTAAGGTTTAATGCTTGGGCCTTATATATTCAAGGCCTTGTTCCATGACTAAAAATAATGATTTTGTCAAGTTCTTATACCAAGACACTACTTTTTCTCATGAGATATACTGATGCATCGAGAGGCTATATTGGGCCACACCCATCACTTACTAAGACCAATTCATTCTTCATATGAAAAGGGTAAACCATAATCTAAATATTGGTATTAAAACTAGCATACAAAATGTCAATACCTTAACAAAAATCCATGAATGGTATAACAATAACAAATTAACAATCAAACATAACTCATTAAATACAATTTAAAAGATTGTGTGATAATAAATCAACCTAAATAAAGAATAAAATAAAATGAAGTATATTTACAATGATTAAAATATTGAGTAAAAATATTTCAGAGAAATTTCCCATTTTTCATGAAAACACTTAAAAGACCCAATATTTATCATATGAGTATTTTTAAAGAATTTTTTTTAATAAAAGTGTATCATAGCTATTTGAAACGTATAGAAGGAATTTTAGTTTTAAAATATTCACGTCCATATAAATAAATCTTTTGAACCACTTTTAAAATATGGACATTAAATAGAAACATTTTGAAGAATAGATCTTTAAAATATTTTAAACGATATTTTAGTTAAAGATTACCTATCCATATGAGAGACTATTAAATACAAAAAATTGAATAATAAAATTTAAAAAAAACATTTTAATATCATGGTAATAACATTATTCATGCTATAATATCTCGAAGTACTGTATATACACCATATAAAGGTGAATTGGCGCATAACAACAAAGAAGAATCAATTGAATGTAAATTGAGACGAAATCCCTTATAATGATAGTATCCTTAAATTAAGGAAAAATTAATGACATAATTATGTGTGAAAAATATAAATACAATCAATTTGATTGTATATTCAATGTAAATAAATAAGATTATATTCACACATATTCTTGTAAAAACAAAATCAATGTACTTGGTTGTTGAACAAAATGAATGGAAATTGAGTTAAGATTAACCTTATCAAGTTCATATTAATGACTTGGGAATTTATCAATAGAGTGATTATGTGTATCAAATTTATATCAACACAAATGGGAGAATAAATTACTACATAAATAAATAAATAGTGATTTCACATGTAATCCTAGAGTAAAATAATCAATGATGTTTGCGTAAAATCCAATGAGTGGAAATGAAAAATAGAAATTCCCATACTGATTTGGAAACTGAAAAAAATACACCCCATGAAAAAAGGATCATAAAATGAAGATTTCAATACACATAAATTAATTTATATTACACAAATAATACAATCATGCATAGTACATACACCACAAAAAAGAAAATAGTGGCAATATAGCCCGATTATCAAGGGAATAAGAAGTGAGATGAAAACCCCTTACCTTGTACTTTTATTTAGTAGTGGGTAGGTTAAATTAATGTATAATGGTGAAATTATTTTTAATAAATTATAAAATAACCACATACAAAAATATTATATCATATATGGTATTCTAATATTGATTTGTCAATGATATTTCAGTACTATCATTGTTTTGGTTGTTAATTTGTTTGTTTTAGATTATATGTTTTGTTACATAAGAAATGTTTGTTATGGATATGATGTACCTTATTCATATCAAGATTGATATTAAGTTTTTAAATATTATTTTTAATCATAAAATGAAAATTATTCTATAATGGTAACGATGGGAATGAAATCTCATCGCATCATGGAGACAGTTAGCCATACGTACGCACGAGAGATAATATAATTCTATTAGGGGTGAAATAGTATGTAATTGGATGTTATATTATATATAAAGTATCATTAACATGTTATATTGTTTATTAAAATATTTATACTCATTATTATACCCATCCAAATAATGATATTTTGAATAAAAAACTATACCACACCACGCACGTATGGTGAATTTTTCATTCATAGGATGGATTGAATAATGAATATGGATATACCATATTTATAATAACATAACAGTATGTAGATGATACTAGATTTATCATTTTGGTATAAAAAACAATGAAAGAGGAAGTGTAAGAAGAAAAGAACATTGAAAGAGGTAATGAAATTATTATCTCCTTTTCAGGTGTTTCCTTTTGATTTGATCAAAACGGCCCCTTAGGTTAGCTTTATGATCAAAGTAAGGCCTCTTGGATTATTTAATGGAAGATGTGAAGATATTTGAGAAGGGGGATGTCCGATCCAAATGGAATTGGGGTGTGATTTTGAGAGAAGAGAAAGTTCCCTTTTATAAGAGAGGCGATGGACACTTTGGGAAATGCTTGAAAATTTGATTTATTATTCAATCATATTCGGTTTATAATTTCTTTAGATATATTTTGATCAAGGATAAGGAGGGTTTGGGTTGAAAAACTCTCAACCAATACGTTTTGGCCAGGTTTAGGTCACCATATTAACATTCTTTTTTAGAATTGTTTCTTAGTTAAATACTTTATCTTTGACCACGTATTATTGTATTATTATCATAAATTGTTAATAAACATACAATAAAAATCCATGAGAACCCCAAGGTGTTAATTATTCACATAAATATCATTAACTAAGTCCATTGGCCAAGCCTTTTATTTTTATGAATATTATATCAATTAATAATAATGTATCTGTTTTAAAAACACATTTATGTCAATTTTGACAATATTTAGTATTTGGTTTTTGTGAAAGTAAAAAAAATTGTTACTTAGAAAAAAATAAATTGTATAAATAATATAATATAATATTAACCAATAATGTTAGTGGAATTCATAACAAGTCTCAATTTACATATATTTAGAAATATATTATATCAATTATTTTAATATTTCATTAATAAGGTATTTATTGCATCATCATTGTGTTATAAATAAATATAATTATTTAATTTCAAAAATTTCTAAATTAAATAACATTATTTAGGGAATATTTTTATATTTATAATGTATATTTATAGTTAATTTATCTTATATATAACTATATATTAAAAATGTTATAGTTATGAAAATTTGAATTTAACAGTTATATCTATTCTTTAAGTAAAGTAATTATAAATTTTATAATCTAATCCAAGTGGATCAAAGAGGATCATATTTTATTCATATTATTGGTATTGGTCTAAAAACACGTATCCAATAGAATTACGGCATATGTTAGGGTAATAATATTAATATTTTTACCTTTAATAACCCTATTTACATTTAACAGTGATAAATAAAATTCAAAGTTATTATTCACCAAAAATTATATTCATCCTATTGAAAATATTTTACTTATTGATGTTAACTTTGTCTCTCCTATTTTTTTAATTTAATTTATAGAATTAGTTAAATTATGTTTTATGAAAATTTGCAAATGTGCCTAGAAGGTGGGTAAAAGACATTAAAATGTTCCATCAAATTATCCACATCTAATTTTATTATAAAATATCTTCAATGAATTATGTTGGACTAATATATTTATTATGTGTCTCTTTTTACATTAAAATTAATTTACAATTAATTTTTTAAATAAAAATTCATCTTTAAATAATAACACAGTGTTTTTCACTATTCAAGAAAAATTGAATGTTTTTAGAAAAACCACAAAAATTCAACCAAATATAATTTTGATATTAAAAATTCAAAAAATATATATATATAACCAAATTAAAAATATATACGTTTTATTAATTATTTTTAAAAAATATTTCAATTGGGAAAATCTGAATGTGGGTTTTTGTAAAGTAAATTTTATCAATATATTGATATGTGTTTATGTCAAATTTAAATCTAAAATTAAATCAAATGAAAAAATTGGATTAAAAGATAAAAATAAATTCTAATTATACCTATAAACAATTCAAAGGTATAATTTATCACTATAAATTATATTTATTAAAAAAGGTTTTTTCAATTAAAATTTAGCATATTTCATTATTCAAGACAATATGAAAGTTAACATAAAAGAACATAAGTTTTATCCAAACTAAAATTTTAAGTCCCACTTCTAAAGAAGAAGATTATTTTTCAAAATTGAAAAAATAAAAGTGACAAATATTAGATTTTAGGAAGGTTTTCTATTAAACATTATTAAAATTTCATTTTTTGAAAAATACTTCTTCTATCTGAAAAATTGAATTTATTATTATATTATGCCTAATAAAAACATGATATGGATGATAAAATTATATAGAGTATTTAAAAATAAAAATGTAGTTAATGCAATTCATAACGGTTTTTTGAAAGGCAAGATTAGTAGGTTGTGGTGCACTCGAACTTTGTGTTTCATGTAGCGTAAGCTATTAATTACTTTAAATAAAATAACATCCTTGGAAATCATGGGGTATTATATTCCTCCATCCATTAAGAAATTTCATCCTCACAATTTTATAATTTCTCTTGGAAACTTCATTGAATGTCCCACATCGAAAAAATAGTCAATAAAACTATCACTTTAAATGAAAGAAATAGAAGTACAAAGGTCACCAGAGATGACCCATACTAGGATTCCATGCAGGAATAAAATGATATGAAAGATAACTAAGTGTCATGTTCTGATGGAGGGTGATAGAAAACATGACCAGGAAAATTTTAACAACAAGAAAGCCCTAAACTTGTTATGGGTTAAATGGTCATTAGTTTCCCAGTAGGAAAAGTAAACAGAAAACATTTTCATTTTTAAGTTCTATTTCATAATTTTGAAGAATTTATTTATTATATTGACTACAAAAATATGGATATGTAGATAAATTTTATGTAGAGTTTCATCCTTTAGTAAATTTCTACCACTAACTCTTATTTTCTCTATACGATGAGTATTCAATATGACTTGGTCACACTTGAACTTCTAGAATCAACATCACGTGAATCAAATAATCTACAAAGGATGAAGTATATATTTACATTGCCTTTATAGAGTAACAAAAAACAAATTTTTAGTAAAAGATTAGATGATTCCAAAAATATATAATCCTTTATAGAAATAAAAAGTATTCTTAATTTCCAAAATTAAACATACAATTCCCAATGATCAAAAAATACTATTCAATAAATAATTGTCCTTAATATCCTTAAAAAATCCATTTAGTTTCTCATTTCCACCATCTTTTCCACCTTGTACATCTTATACAATGTTACTATGATTTACTTTGAACCCATCCATTGACTACAACAAGAAATCATAGTGTGAGTAACAATAATCATAATATTATTTAGATAATTTCATGATACCTTATTTTATATCTAAAACACCTTATGATTAACCAAGGTTATTTATTCTCAAATTATATCAAAATCCATAAAATTATATTTAAAAGAAAATGTGAATTATATTAAGAATAACCCCCATCAGTGTCATAACCAATAGTAAATCTAGACCTATTGTCATGCACTATTTCCCGTTTGAGTCTAGCTCAAAGAGCTGTTTTCTGGTTTTACCCCTAGGTGCATCTAGGACATAGCCGCCTGTACCTACTCGTATCCATACAGGGATGTATTTCATGGAAAACCCACATAATATTTACATTACCAAATATTTTGGATGATCTTATATACTAATCCTCAATGTCTATCTTAGGCTATAGTTTTCTAATAATAGTTTTCTAAATCAAACTTCCAAGGTTTGTACTAAAATTCCTCTGATACTACCTATAACACCCCATCCATAGTTACCCAGAGTCGGTGAATTATTACATAACATTGGAAATATCCCAAGAGATCATGTGTCGAAATACTGATTAGTTTAGTATCCTTGGAAATACTAGAAACATACATATGTTTTAAATTATCATGAAATAAAGAAAAACAAAATTGTGTCCCCTTTGAACAACATCATATCCATTGGCATATCCATTCAGGCTATTAATAATATACATCATCACATCATGGGAAAAAGAAAACATTAGAAAGGGATGATCTCAGATTCTTATTAATTATAACAATATAGCGGAAACTATCAAAAATAAGAATAAATATTTAAGGCAATGTATAAGACTGAAACACAAACCATTTAAACATAAACATTAGAATAATATGGAAATGATTAATCAAATAATTACACTAACTTATTCAAATATATATTCGACAAGTAGAATAATCACATGTAATATCAATATAAAATTTCATTATGATGCAATGGATAATGTTGTAAATCATGACCACATAGTCAAGGCCTTCTTCCAAGACTACAAATAATGATTTTTTCAAGGCATTGTTCTAAGACACCACATTGTCTCATGGGACCTACCAATGCATCGAGAGGATATAGAGGGCACCTCCCATAACATACTAAGTCCAATTCATTACTAATATGAAAAGGGAGAAACATAATCTACACATTTGTATTGAAACTATCATATAAAATGTCAATACCATAACCACAAACCGTGAATGGTATAAATATATCTAATCCACAGTCAAACATAACTCATTAAATACAATATAGAAGATTTCATTATAATAAATCAACCTCAATCAAGAATAAAATACAATTATGGATATTGACAGTGATGAAAATATTCAGAAAAAATATTTGAGAGAAATATACCCTTTTTCTTGAAAATATTTAAAAGTCGCACTATTTATCATATGAGTCTTTTAAAAGAGATTTTGAAATAAAAGTGTCCCAAACCAATTTTGAACTATTGAAAGGAATTTTAATATGAAAAAATTCATGTCCATATAAATAAATACTTAAAACAATTTTTAAAACCTAGAAATTAATGGGAAATATTTTTAAGATTAAATATTTAAAATATTTAAAATGATATTTTAGTTAAATAGTTTATAAACAAATGAGAGACAATTGAATACAAATAATTGAAGAATAAAATTAATAAAAACGTTATAATGTCATGAGAAAAATAGTATTCATGATATACTATGTAAAATGATAGTATATACCCCATATAAATGTGAATTGGCGCAAAACAACAAAGAAGTTTCTATGGGATGTAAATTGAGATGAAATCATTTATAAAGATTGTATCCATAAATTAAAGATAAAATAATGACATAATTATGTGTGAAAAATATAAATAAACTCAATATTATTGTATATTTAGTGTAAATCAATTAGTGTACACAAATAAATATTCTTGTAAAAACAAAACCAATGTACCTACATGTTTAACTCAATGAATGGAAATTGAGTTCAGATTACACTTACCATATTAATAATGATGACTTGAGAATTTATAAATTGATTGATTATGTCTATAAAAAGTATATCCACACAAATGGGAGTGTAAATTACTATATTAATAAATAAATGGTGATTTAACACATAATCTTGGAGAAAAATAATCAGTGATGATTGTGAAAAAAGACAATGAGTGGAAATCAAAATTAGAAATTCCCTTATCAATTTGGTAACTGAAGAAACATACCCACAATGAACTAAGAATAATACAATCAATATTTATATACCCATAAATTAAAGTATATTACACAAATAATACAATCATGGGCAGTACATACACCATCCAAAAGGAAATAGTGGCAATATAGCCTGAATCTTCTCGGAATAAGAAGTGAGATGAGAACCCCTTACCTTGTACATTTACATTTTAGAGGGTAGGTCAACCTCATGTATATTAGTGAAATAATTTATTAATAAATTATATATAAACTATATACATAAATATGACATCATATATGATATTCAAATATTTTTTTGTTAACAATATTTCCGTAGTATCACTGTTTTAGGTGTTAACTAATTCGTTTTCCTTTATGTTTTTTGTTAAATATATAATGTTTGTTATGTATATGATGTATTTGATTCATATCCAAAATGATATTATGTTCTTAAATGTTATTTTTAATCCTCAAATGAAAATTATTCGTGAATGGTTATGATGGGGAACGAAATGTCCTCACATTGTGGAGATGGTATGTCGTACATACGCATGAGCGACAATATTATTCTATTTGTGGTGAAATAGTATCTAATTTGATGATATATTATATATGAAGAATAATTTAAATGTTATATTTATTATTTATATCAGTTATACTCATTATTATACCCATGAAAATAATTATGTGTTGAATAACCAATTACACCACGGCGTGGAGACGGAAATCCGTGTGTAAACTGGTATGGTGACCATTTAATTCATAGTATTGATAGAATAATGAATATGGTTGTAACATATTTATAAAAACATCATATTATGTAGAGGGAATTTGAGTTATTTTTTTATGGAAATAATAATTAAAGAGGAAGTATAAGAAGAAAAGAACTTTGATAGAGGTGATGAAATTATTACCTCTTCCTAAAGTGCTTCCTTTGATTTGATCAAAAGTGATCTATAAGTCAGCTTTATGATAAATGTAAGGACTCTAGGTGGAATTTAGGGTAGTTGGAAAGATATTTGATCAGGTTTTGGCCGAGAAAAATTGATTTGGAGGTGTGATTTTGAGAGAAGGTGAAGTACCCTTTATAAGAGAGATGAGATTCACCTTGGGAATGTTTGAAAAATTAATTTATTATAAAATCTTATTCATTTTATAATTTCACCAAAATGATTTATTTTCAGGATAAGGTGAGGATGGGTAAAGATCCTTAAACCAATAGGTTTTATAGAGGCATAGGTCACCATATTGACCACATATTTCAGATTTAACTCTTAGATAAATAGTTTAACTTTTACAATATATTCTTGTATTATTATAATAAATGGTTAATAAATTTACTATAAAAAGAATTGGGAACCCCAAGTTGTTTATTATTGAAATATATATCCTTATCTAAGTCTGTCAGCTAAACCTGAGATTTTTTATGAATTTTTTATAAATTAATAATAGATTCTTTGTTTAAAAACTCATTTATGTCAATTATAACACTATTTAGTTTTTGGTTTGGGTGAAAGTCAACAAATATTTATTACATCAAAAAAATAAATTAAATAAATCCTAGCAAGTCATATTAAACTATTAAATTAATATAATGCATAAAAAGTCTCAATTTAAATTTATTTGGATATCTATAATATCAATTATTTTAAAAATTCATTAATGAGGTAATTACTGCATCATCATTGTGTCATAAATATATTTATTTGTTTAATTTCTAAAAATAATAAATAAAATACTATTATGTTGGAAAAAATTTTATATTTCTAACGAATATTTATAGTCTAATTTATCTTCTGTATAACCATATATTAAAAATGTTTTAGTTTCGAAAATTTTAATTTAACACTTTTAACTATTCATTAAAAAAAATAATAAATGACATAATCTAGTTCATGTGGATCAAAGAGGATCATAATTTTTTCCTAAGAATGATATTTCTCTAAAAATAATTATCCAATTAAATTCATAAAGGTGTTAGGATAATTATAATATCATTTTTTTCTTTTGATTACCCTATTTATATTTAACGGTGGTAAACAAAATTCAAAAGTTACTATTCACCGAAAATTATTTTCATCCTATTTATACACTATTTATTTACTGATGTCAACCATGACTCTCAGATTTTTGATATCTAATTCAAATTAGTGGTAAAATTATATTTTATGCGAATTTGAAAATGTTCCTAGAAGGTGGGTAAAAGAAGTTAAAATATTCTATAAAATTTTATACATCTAATTTATTGACAAAATGACTTTAATGAATTACATTGAATAAATATAAGTATTATTTATCTATTTTTAAACTAAAATTAAATTAAAAATAATTATTTAAATAAAACATCGACATTAAATAATAACTAGTGTTTTTCACTATTGATCAAAAATTGAATGTTTTTAGAAAAATACAAAACATTCACCCCAAAGCTAATTTTGATATTCAAAATTCAAATATTATGACTATTTTACCAAATTAAAACTATATAAGTTGTATCAATTAATTTTAAATAATGTTATCATTGGCCAAACCAAAAAAGTGGTTTTTCAGAAGAAAAATCTATCAAAAGATTGATATGTGTTTATGCCCATTTTAAATGTAAAATAACTTCCAATGAGAAAAATTGGATTAAATGATAAAAATAAAATCTTATAATACTTCAAAACCATTTAAATTTATAATTTTACACTATAAACTATTTCTATTAAAAATATATTTTCAATTAATATTTAGTATTTTTCACTACTCATCAAAATAAGAATGTTATCAAAAAAGCCCCGAAATTTTATCCAAAATTAATTTATTATGTGCTAATTCTAAATTTGAATTTTATTTTGTCAAATTTAATATATAAAAGTTTCAAAAATTGGATTTGAAGAGGTTCTCCATTAAAAAGTGGTAAAAATTCATTTTTGAAAAATATATTTTTATCGAAAAAAATTGAAATTGTTTTTTATATTATGTCTTATAAAAACATAATATAGAATTTAAAATTATATGGATTATATAAAATTAAAAATTCAATTAGTTTTATTCATAATATTTTTTGTAACGGATTGATTGGTAAGTCGTGGTGCACTCAAACTTGGTGTTGCATGTATCACAAGCTATTGAATTACTTTAATGAAAATAACGTACTATGAAATCTTCTGGTGTTAAACATCCCTTATTAGTTTTTAATGAAAAATATATTATTAAATAAAATTATAAATGTATACATTTCATGTAAATATGAGAAGATATAAATGAATGTGATGATTATGAAATCGAATAAATATTGTCTCTATTTATGGAAACAATTAGAGTACCTTCCACCAAATTATTAGGAACTTCAACGACAATAGTTGTAATGGAATAATCTTGGCCTTTCTCCCTTAGAAATATCTGTGGATTGTTTCTTTGACATATAATACATTCATGTGAATTATTTCCAATAACTTTAAAATTATATAATTGAACATTGTTACATTATTTCCTTCCCTTGCAATTGCAGGACTGGTGGCCTTTTATCCACACTTGTAACAGACTCACATTCCCTTTAGGTTAGTATCGGAGTGTTTAATCCCACAATTACTTCGAGGTGGAAGGTAAAATCTTCCCTTCTTCCACATTTTATTATTTTTTTCCAGATTTTTCAGCATCCCTCTTCTTCTCTTACTTTTCCTTAAATTCATTAGAATTATGGAATTACTTTTCTATCTTGATATCAAATAAGTCAATATCTTCATATGATGAGAAATTTTGGCAGACCAGTGCCCGTAAATGGATTGGTTTTAAAAAATCAAAGAACTGATCAATATTAATCCTTGGTTGACGTATATAGTCCTCGACATTCTTTTATAACCATTTGAAGTTAGCTTTATTCATTGAAAAATTCTCATCCTCCTTCTTCCTCCGAGTTTGAAATTACCTCTACATATCTACTCACTATTCACTATGATAGTATTTTTCTATGAAAATTTATTTATAATTTTTCCATTCCATATCTAATTTTTTTTCATCATTATTAGTGTTTTTTAATCAATGAACACAATTGATCAACATCTCTGTAAAGATGATAAATTTTCATAACAACCTTATCCCTTTCACATATCCGAGAGTGAGAAATATCTTCTCTAAATAACATTTCCACTATTATACTACAATTGGGTTTGTAGTCACATTGAATGATAGAGGTCGTTGTCTTATAAAGCATCCTAACACTACTTCTCCACATTTTGGATTAGGATGCTTTATACAGGTAGTGTTACTGTTCCTAACCTGAGTAAGCTTCCCCAGTATAGTAATAAGTTTCTCACCACCTGTCACAACTCTAAAACCAACATTATTAAAATTTATTAGAGGAAAAACCCTACATGGGATAGATGTATTCATGAAATTCCCATTCCTTCCTCTGGGATCCGTTTTTAAATAATTTCATACACAAAATTACATTACGAATCATAATGTGTAATGTCATTTTAGAAAAACACATATCATAAATTGAAATTTTATTCTTGTCTAATCTCATAATCATTAGAAATATATCTTTGTGACATATTTAAATCTAAATACTTCATAATGGTTTGTAAAAAATGTGAATTATCCTATGTATATCCCCCCAGTGTGACTCACTAGGTGCGCAGTAAGCCCCATTGTCACGTACAAGGTTACCCCGAGTAAGGCCCATGACACCATGTCAGAGTTCTTAGTCCTAGGAAAATATGTGCCAAAACCACATCCACTTATAGTATTCTTGTGAGGATGTATTTATATGAATATCCACATAATACATACCTTAATAAAATTATATGATGTTATTCAATTCTTATATTCAAATTCTATCTTGTGGTTTTTTTCTATAATATATATTTTCAAAATCTTGTTTCCAGGGTTTCTAATAGACATCCTCTGATGCCAACTATAAGGACCCCTACCCTAGAATTCTAGATCCAATACCGTACTTCATTACATTTTCATATTAACAAGATACATCGCAAAGGATTGAATAGTTTAGTAGTTTGGAAAACCAGATTACAAATACTAACCTTACATTACTGTATGAAATGAAATTCAAAATATGAACTATTTTTTAATCACACGTAAAATCAAAGATTATCCCTAATGTTGATTCATAATATAAACCTTTGTATCTTGGAGAAAAATAAAACATATGGAAGGGGTGAGCTCAGATTCTCAGTAAGGATACGAAATATAATAGAATAATAAATTAGTAATAATGCATGACAAATGACTGAAAACAGATACCATTAAAAGTAAACATTAGAGTAATATTAAAAATATATAAATTGATTAAATAATTTCATAACAATAATAAAACATGGATATTTTACTATTCAAATAATCACAGGGACTGTCAATTGTTAGTTTCATAATGATGGAATGTGTAATGTGGTACATCATAACTATACAATCAATGGATTTTTCAAAGACAATACATAAGAAGGTAAATACCCAAACCAGTTAGTCTCATGAGACCTACGGATACATAGAGGGGATATAGTGGTCCCTAGAAAAATTAATAAGTCCAAATAATTCCTTATAAGAATGTGGAGAGACAAAATCGGCATATACAATCATATTGTATCTAACATATGAAATGTAAATTACATTTCCTATTCACTAAACATATACACTATCCATTCTGAGTAACATGTCTAATTGTATCAAGATAGAACATCCACAGTAAAAATAATCTTAAACTATTCGATAATATATGGTAGATGATATCAGAAAATATTAATCCCAATTAAACATAATAATCAAAAATTGTATCGTAATAGATGAAAATGTTCTTAAACATTTATCAAGGGATTCTTGAGAGAAATATTCTTTCTTTTTATTATGAATAGTTATTTTGCTTAATTATTTTTAAAAAAACACAAGTGAACTATGTTATTTTTTTCATAATAAAATGATTGATTTTATAAAAATAATTGTGACATAAAAATATTATATAGTTCACTTTATAAAAGGTATGAATTTGAGTCGTTCACTTAAATGAGGCTTGTGTATCACGAAGAATTGAAAAGGGAACCTGTAAAAAAAAGTATTACCCAGTAATGAAAGATTCATTGATTTATATATCTGTTTCTGTAATATATATATCTATATATATATTATAAGAATAATATAAAAAATGAATTCTTAAATTGGTTTATAGAGGAAGAAAGAAAAACTTAAATGAAAATGGATGTTTGGGGAGAAACCCATACCTTATATCCAAATTTTTTCTGCACTTGACCTTAATGTCCTGGAATGTGAACATACACTCATAAAAAATTTAATATATAACCAATTAGAAATTTATTTATTTTATTATAATTTTATTAAGTTCATTTATGTTATTTTTTTATGTCTTATGATTGAATTCTATCATTCTGGAGTGTTTGTTTCCTGGATTTCATAATCGGTTCACTTGATTATAATTAATGGAGTTATGTAAAATGAGAATAATTCTTCATAATTGGAATAAAATGTAATTAATTAACACCCATAAGTTTAATTTGTGTTATTAATTATTTTAATTCCATATTTTATGATGAATGATTAAATAACATATTAATGATAATCCTCTATATTAAATTTAGAGGATTTTCAATCACAGTGAACTAGTTTAGATCTATTATTTAATACTATGTATATAAAATTGTTCCATTACCATTAATAAGATATTATAAATATTATATATTATGTTTCATCCATAATAATCGTTTCATGAGCATACTTGTAGGATAAATTAAATAACAAATGTTCTCCATCCATGAAGGTTGTAAATCCACACCTCCCGGATGATGATTTTGTTTTTAAAATAAAATAAAGAGACTAAGGATATTGATAATGGGTATAAATTTGAAATTATATAATTATATTATATAGATGATATTGGAGATATCATTATCAGTTGGGTAT
Organism: Viscum album; assembly: GCA_963277665.1. NCBI lineage: Eukaryota > Viridiplantae > Streptophyta > Magnoliopsida > Santalales > Viscaceae > Viscum > Viscum album. Next base: position 1,409,452,719 of record OY728147.1, read on the forward strand.
TGGAGGTGAAAATATGGTAAAAAAGAAAATAAATTGAAATGAAATTAAAACAAAAAGTAAAAAGGTTCATCTCTATTATTATGCTCCATAGGGAAAGGGTTTTTGAACATTTTGTGAGACCAAGAGCTCCTAAAAGTGGGTAGTAGAATAGGTAAGATAAATTGGTTATAATTTTTAAAATAATCAACCCATAGTGTTGTGAGGGGAAGAGAAGATGAGGGTGGTGTTTATAGTGGTGATTTCTAATTATTTGATTCATTATTTTTTTATTTTCCTCAGGATAAGAAATAGTGTTAATTATTGTGAATAAATATTTTAATAATAGTATGTGTGTTCAAACCAAGTATTATTACATCATTCATGATGTTATAAATAGTGTATTTATATTATAGTGTATAAATACCATATTTTATCGTATTTTATTATTCAAAACATTCAAATATTTTATAAAAATACCAAAAAATAAACCAAACAATTTTTTGAGGTGTAGAATCCAAAAAATAAACTCAATTTCATGAAAATAATTTTCAAAATATGATCAAATTCATTTATAATGAAAAACATAATTTACTTAAAAATTACATATTTAAAATTATAACTAATTTTAAAACACTTTGAAATATTAAGTAAGGTCTCAAAAAATTATCTCATAATCCTGAGTATACAAAATTTTAAATTATGAATATATTTTAGGTAAATAAATTTTCACTTAAATATTTATATTAATTATAATATTTCAATTAGTTATTTAGGACTTACAAAAATACTAATAATTAAATGGTAAATTTAAAAATATTTATTCACTTATATAATGGTATAAAAAATAATATTTTCACTTATAAGATTAATCAATTATATACATACATTTATAGGTGAGGTTATTATTATATTGTTCATATTACTACTCATAAGTGTAACATTACTAATCTAATGGGTTAGATCATTATTCCTTCTGTATAGGTTCTTGATTTTGTTAAAAAAAATTCTTATCTCAATGAATCATCATTTATAATGTTTTAATTTTGGTATCAATGTCAATTTATATGATGTATAATGGAAAAAATATTTATAATAATATAAAATAATTTGATATAATTTTATGTTGTAACATCTATGGTTCTTATAATGATCAGAATTTATTTTATAAAAACATACATTGCATCCACATTGTTTTGGAATAATTTTCATATATTTTCATGTTTTATTTTAAAGGATTTCAAGAATGGCATAAAATTATCCTATTAATATTTATATTAATATTTTTTACATGTTTGAGTTATTATGAAAAAAATTCAATAAATTTTTTTTTTTAATTTTTCAAAGGATTTACATTTAACTTTTTATCAAAAATATTAAAGGAAACATTATTTTAATATATACAGAACGAATTGAATTTCTTAAAGAATTTTCCACTCAATTATTTTAATCTTATTTTATAATTTTTCATTTTTATTTTATAGGCATTGTTTTTTTATTTTAACACTATAAAATATTTTTAAATATATTTCTAAACATAGGCGATGAGACGATAGGCGATTCTAAGACCCTATGTGGCCAGAATTAGATTAATAAAAATATTAATTAAATTTTATACTACTTGCATGTAGTTAATTTACGAAACTAGGATAACTCTAATATAATTGATCATATATAAAATAAGATACCACAGTTTGGTCTAAAATTCAGTTTCTGTCATATATGCCATATAAAATTTGTCATTGCAGGAAGTTTTTACCCCTTGCACATTGGTAGTGAATTTAGGAGGATCAATCAATTAATCAATCCTAAAGGCCAAATGATATTATAAATATATCTGTAATTTAATTTTGTAAGGGTTAGCATAGAATGAACAATTCCTCGATGAAGCTCTCCTCCCCTCAATTGTTTGAAATTTCCATCTATGAATGATGAATCATTGGAGAAACACGAATAGAAGCATAGTGATTTCTACAGATACTCTGAAAGACATTAGCGAAAAAATTCTTCAAAATAAATCAATCCAAACTTAGGTATGACACATATTTTTTTGTTTTTCCCTTTTATTAAAATAATTGAACATATCCATCTCTTTTATTGGATTTATGTAAAATAAGAAAACTTTGTGTGTGCCCAAGAATTGAAATTTAACTATTTGTTTTGGTTCTCAAACACCGGTTCCCAAATCTTATTGGTCAGCCAAGAAATATTTTATTATAACAAATAAACCATCATTTTTTATTCCTTTTTCCCTTTTTCTTCTTTTTATTCATTAATGGAATCCTTTTGGTTCCTGGCTAGGCAATTTTCATGTGACCCAAGCTCGATCGAGTACTTGGATTCATGGTGGATTGATAAAATAAACTAGATATTGAGAGTGAAGCATGAAACTATAATAATCACGAGTTAAGGATGCTCTGTCATCTGGGCTGAGATCCAAAATTTGAATGATGAATGAAAAACATTTGGTAGAACATCTGAAAAATCCCTCATGTGTGAAGATGATTTCTTTCGATGACCAAAAACTAGATTCTGTAATCTACTGCTACATCAACCATTTTCAATTTGATTGGAGACTGGAATAGAAGAGCTTCTGATCAAATTCTTGTTCAGAATTCATATTTGGAAAACTGGTGTAAACCTAAATACACATCGTATTCATGAAGAACATCCTGATGTGTGAGGCGGTGCTATGGATTCAAGAATAATAAGGGTTGCATGGCATGTAAACTCCCTCACATGTCATGTTTCCTCTTTTTGGATGAAAATTCAATGTGGTTGACCACATAGGAATGGTGTCCAGGAACACTGATACGGGATCTCATACATGGAAATGGCTAATGGAAATGGCCCTGTTCCCGGATAACCAGTGCATGATGTGTTTTCCTCTTACGACATGTATGCAACTACACATATGGGAAATAATGTGCCTCCCAGGGACACAATTATAAAATAATGAGGGAACACACACCGTTTGGGTCCCCTCAAAAGTTGTGTACCCATTGGATCATTTTGAGAAAACATCAAACATATATATCTCCTTTGGTCGCACCTGGATTTTGGTCCACAATTGGTCAATACTGAGTGTGTTTAATTAAGAATTTGAAGGTTCCCTCATAAGTGGAATGTGAAATATGATGTAAAATGTACTAGGGTTATAACGTGTTGGGGAAATATTAGATGATGGCTATGATCATAGAGAATAACTAGAGTATTCTATGTGCAACCATCCAGTATGGATGGGTAGTGGATTTCCCAAATTATCGTACAAGTATTATCCTCTATTAAAGATGGGTAGTTTCATTACTTGATTATCATTCAGAGTTACCCATCATTAATGTTGGGCTATAAAGTTCCATGAATTTATGGGATTACCCTCTAGTAGGGAGGGGCAGTAGAATTCCTCAATGAATATTTTATGAATACCCTTTATTAGGGGTGGGTAGTGGAATTCCCCCATTATATATTCTAGGAATAACCCTCAAGTCGATTTGGGATGTGGATTTCCATGACGAATTACTAGGCTTAACCTTTAATAGGACTTGGTAGTGGTGTTTTGTGATGTCATTCCTAATCGTAACCCTCCAATCGACTTGGGCAGTGCAGTTCCTTGGTGACTATCATATTATGAACATTCATTCCTTTAGAGGCATGATGTCTTTACCTAGATATTATATCCCCTCGACTGTGTGTCATAATGAAGATATTGGGATTGAGTTTTCTTTAGAGCCTCAAATAAGAGGCATGTTTGACCCGACAAGGCATGTTTTTTTATGTGACCTAAAATCGTGATAACGCATCCATGCCTCCCAATGAGGACAGTATCTAGGTGAGGTGATTCATTCACTTAGAATTATGTGTTTAGGTAAGATTCATGAGGTTTTGGGCATCACATATGGACTACATTTGGAAATGTTGGTTACTCTTCTTCTTGGGATTAGTTGTGAGATGGAGATCCCCTCACTCTTTTCTTCGGTATTATTTTACTAATAATATATACATATCATTAATCAATACCCACTCCATAGAATTTTTTTACACTTCTTATTGGAGAGGCGAATATGAATGGGGTATGTCACATGCTTTATTTGTTTTGATTCTTATGGCTGGATGATACTATTATCCTTCTATAGGTACAGAAGACTCTATAAGAAGTTCATATTTTCATCATTTCTAGATCCTTGTATTTTCAAGAGTTTACATTCAATCTCTTATTGGTTCGAGCTATAAAATTTCATTTTAACATGTTCTATCTACTATTTTCATCTTCAGTTGTATGTCCTGATAACCCCCCATCAACCTTTCTGGTCCTTCTACTAGGGTTGTTTAAACTGACACCTGCATGGGATTTTCGCACACATTTTGTGTCTTATGAGGATGAAATAAAGGTTCATCAGGGAATCAAAAAAGCCTATTTATATGTGGTTTTTAGGCTATATACGGTGGTCATAGCTCAGGATCCATGACCAATGATCTCTTAGTTCATTTCTATTTCTAGTTTCTATCTAGTTGGGGCACATTTCTGGTTGGGTTTTTATTTTTTCCCTTTACAATTTAGTTTACACTACAATAATTCATAATATTTATAGTACCTTTCATTTTAAGTTTATTTACAGGATTTTTTCATAATTTATTTCTTTCCCTCTTCGATTTTTCATTGAGTTTGATGTGTGTGTATGTACATGTACTTAGGAAATGGACTCCCTATGTTTTGGTATTCCTTCATCACATCTCACCACCCCCTGGCCTATAAATGTGGGATTGGGGTAGATTTGGCTCATTCGTCGGATTGGTTTTGGTCATGGTATATTGGTACCAGAGAAATCTCATTCCTGAGGTTGTTTTTCAGACATTACATCTTAAAAGGATTGGTTGTGTTAAGGGAAACATTGTGAAAGTTTCTCAAGTGTGGATCTCACTCCAAGGTATCTAGTGATGTTTTAGGTGGCCGATGTATTCATTCACCAGAACATTCACTGCACACTTTTCTAATCATAAAGTCAATACAGTTGTTGTTGGGATGAATGTTACATCCATCATATTGGATTTAATATTTTACTGTACATTGAGGGTCATCTAACCACTATTGTTGATATATATATATGTGTGTGTGTGTGATCATCTTACTACAATGATCCTTGATAATCATTAGGTTACCTCTGCAATAATAGCCATACATGAGACTAACTCTAGTTCATGGGAAAGTCCCTATGAGTGAAGAGTCCTCAACTCACGGTCGATATCGTAATCCCCTTCATATGGGTGTAAAGGTAGTGGAACCTACACCTGTTGATCATCAATTCATACTAATATGGTAGGGTGAGGATGTGTGTAGGCTGAGTGTACCCTATGAGTTCTAGAATCAGAGACCAATGATTTTCCTTAGTAATCAAGATTCTTAGGTAGTAGATGATTTGATAGAGCCGGTAGTATAAATTTTCAGGCATGTTCGGACCCTGGTGGTACATAAGGTGTATTTGGAATCCAACATTTCTCATGTAGTCGTGGGGTGTTGGTGGAGTATGGTTACATAGAATCATGATGGGTTGAAACTCTCATGGGATGTCTTCTAGTAGATGTTTTATGATATGAACTCCCCATCATTATTACATTTTGTTTGGATCCATAATCTTCTGACGATTCAGCTTGGATATATGGAATCGGAGGAGTACCCATCTAGGTTTATAGACCTTATGTGGTATTATCTTGGAATGATTCACGATGGATACTTCAGAACATTTAAGTTTTAGTAGGGACTGAATATATAAATCTAAGTCAATATAATTCCCTTGTATGTCCTCACTTATATTAGGGTGATCAACGAGACACTAGTGATAGAGTGATTTCAGTCAGAATGATGCTAGTTATCTAGATTTGGTAGTGGGCCCAATAAAACTAAGTCATCTAATTTTGATGGTAGGTTCCAATATCTCAGAATAAGAGACCCTTCCATGATCAGCTACAAGAACATGGTCGTAAAGGGACAAGACAATATAGAGTATCAATGAATCCAAGAGAGGGGTGTTTCTTTAAATGTGATGGGAGAGGTAAAATGGCAGGCGACTTCCCAAACATATGTACTAAGCAGCCTAGGTTGATTGCTGATGGACTAACATAGTAGAGGAAACTTCGTGATTAGGGATCTCCCAGAAGTTGACAGGGTGCTCCCCATATTAAAGGATCTAGAAAAGTAGTATGATGGGGAACAGGTGGAGTAAAATGATATGATATCCTTTCAAAACCACCAACAGTTATCCCAGGTCAGGCTTAGTGGGTTTGAGGCTGGGGTCACAAAAATTAGCAGGCTTTAGAGGTCTATGATCTAATAGCCAAGAAGATTAATCAAGGTATGATATTTTTTTTACTATACTCTATACTCATTATTGGTAATAAAATGTTTCAATTATTCCATTATCTCCTAGATTATGGTGTGATATACAGTGCTCAAAGTAGAGACACTAGCACAATTTCTTCGTTTGGATGTTCCTACATGAAACACTTCTCCTGTAACATTCATTTTCGTGGTTTGCAATCTATCACATGGTGGTGAGAGGATCATGTGGTAGATCATGGTCATCACAATGGAACACTATTACTTCATAAAGTGTATGGATTTTCATACAATAATCTAAGACTAGATTGATTGTCATTATAGAAAAGTTCGATATCTATGTGCTAATTGGTTGAGGTTCTCTTTTTCTTGGGAGATGGACCTCATAATAATAAAATTGGTTTCTTTGAGAAAGAGGATTCATACTATCACCCATCAATTGGTGAGTGTATCCCTGGTTGTAGTAGAATTTTCTAGAATCTGGGTTACATCAGTTCTAGAGGATTATATGAACGTCTTCCCTAGGATGTTTTGGAACTACGTGCATGGTGAGAAATGTAGCTTTCCAATGACATGAATCCTAGGACTAAACTGAAATCTTCTATGGTAAATCATATTGAACCTTACAAAATATGGGATCTATGGTTTCAATTATAAGACCTCTTTGAGAAAGGTTTCAAAAGACCCACTGTGTCCCCCTGGGAAACTTCATCCTATTTTGTGAAAAAGGGGGATGAGAGATTACAGATTTTTTGGATTGTAATTGCCTGAATAAAGAAATGATAAAGCAAACGTACATTTTTTTATAATTGGTTACATATTTTACCAATTTTTAAATGATAGATGGTTCTCCAAGATCAATATTAGGTCCGGCTACCACCATTTTTTGGTTCATGAGGCTAGAATTCCATTGATGGCAGTCTAATGTCACTACATACAGTAAGAATTTTAGTGATTCACTTTGGTGTAAAAATTTCATTTCATATTTTCGTGGATTTAAAGATATAGGCCATCTATAAATACATGGACCATTTTTTTTGTCTCTAATGAAGACATTCTCTTATACTCTTCAAAATAGAAGGATCATGCAGATAGTGAGAGTATGGTTCTTGACTTTCATTATGAGCACAATCTATACAGAAATATCATAATGTTATACTTATGGAAACATGGAGTTTAATTTCTATAGTATGTGATTTATGAGAAATATTTATCCATTGATCCATTAATTATATAAGCATTTACTTCTTGGGATCTACCCAATATTATTTCAGAGCTGTGAAGGTTTCTCAAATGGAGGTGTACTATAGGATATTTCTGCCAGATTTAACTATGATCACAACACATGGACTACCCTGATGAGGATGGGGAAGTCTTTTATATGGTCTGAGTAGTGACCAAGGGCCATTGAGGAGTTGATGAAAATTATTATGAGTGATACATTTTTTATACAACCAAAGGAATTCATTGAGATTTTAGTGTATTATGATACCAATGGAGATTTTCTTGGTTGCGTGTTGATGCAACATCAAGAAGTTACTGCATATGGTCCAAGGTATTTGAAAACCCATGACAAGAACTATTAAAATAATGACATAGATCTGGAATTATTGGTCTTCTCTTTTTTTATATAGAGACAATACCTTCTAGGATAACACTTTGTGGTTTACGTAGACCTCCAGAGTCGGAGGTACCTCCTCACTCAGTTAGACCTAAACCTATGACAACAATGCTGATTGAATTTTCTCTATGACTATGACGTTGAGATAGTCTATAAAAATTAAAGGTAAACATTTTACAATATTATAATCAAAGGAATTATTAGGATCTCTTAGTGGGGGATGCTTTTAAGCTACTATCTTCACTATGACTGACATTGTTGGAGTAGGAGGATATGAAATTTCATCAATCGATGGTGTTTACTCCTTCATTTCTCAATTATGGGAGAGATTATTTTATAAGAGTCATTGAATACTATGTATTTAGTGATTAGTTATCCATAGGTGAAGTACTATATTCATATTCGGAAGGAGGGAATCATGATATATTGTTTTAGGGGAGAATAATCGTTCTAGTTATGATGGGGGAGGTAGTGATGTTGGATTTATAGACTTCTCCCATATTTTTACATATCAGTTTGGGGATAATGTACATTGACCTTAAATAATATATATGGTGGTCTTCCTTAAGATGAATCATAGATGAGTTTATCTCATTTTGCCTCACAGTTTAACAGGTGAAGGCTAAGCACCATGTTTTGATCAGTTTGTCATAGCGTGTAGAGATACTGGGGTGGAAATGGTATGTCATATCCATAGACTTCATCACATGGATTTTATGCACATAAGAGGGCCTAAATTCTATTTAGGTGATAGTTGACTAACTCAACAAGTAGGTGCACTTCCTTTCCTTTGGAGATTAGAGTTCAATGAAGATTTTTTGGAACTTTTTTGTACAAGAGATCATCGTCCTTCATAGGGTACCCTCAATTATTGTCTCTAATAATGAGGTGTAGTTTATTTCTTGATTTTGGAGTGTCCTACAAGAGTCATTTGGGACCTATATAAGTATTAGTAAAACCATTCCCCCAATACTAATGTGTAGATCAAATGCACTATCTAGGTTCTACAGGAATGTTAAGGCCTTTCATGATCAACTCTTTTAAGATCGAAGAAGATCGCATACCCATGGTAGATTTTACATGAAAAAACATCTACCACGCTACTATTATCATGTCTCCTTTTGATTACTTATATATGAGACCTTTTAGGCCTCCATTGTGGTGGAAAAAAATTGATGATTCATCTCTTATGGGTCAAGAGTGGGTGTAGGAGACAATGGATAAATTCAAGGTCATCAGAAAGCGGATGAGGTAGGCCCATAGAAAACATAAATCCAATGAAGATCACCATCGTTGGCCCATGGAGTTCAAGTTGAGAGAACATGTTATCTTAAGAGTCTCCCCATGGTGAGGAATGTGCAGGTTTGTCTGAGGGTGGATGATATTCCCAATGTTCATCGGGTTCGAGATAATGAATAGGGTTGGTGTGGGTGCCTACCAGCATGCCCTTCCCTGATAGCTAGAGTGTGTGCAAGATGTCTTCCACGATTCTTAGATGAGAAGATGCATTAATTTTCTTATGAAAATCATTTACTGGGGTGGCATCAAGGAAAGATCCCACTTTGTAGAGAACCCAATTGTGATTGAGTAAATATAGGAGAAGACATTGTATGGATGGACCATTCCTTTGGTCCACATGCTCTAAGAGCACAAAAACATGCAGGACAATTACTAGGATTGGTAGAGAATGATTTTGGATCAATATCTTATGTTGTATATTAATTTTTATTTTCATGGATGGAAATTATAACGGATATAATGATTTTGAGACCCAGTTATGTCCTTGTAAGACATTGAAATATGTTTAAATATATTTTTCTAAACCTGGATGCAAAGTTGACAATAAATTCTGAGGCCTTATGTGCATGGAATTAATTTTATCAAAATATGAAATTTATTTCATATTGTGTTCATGAGGATAATTATATGAAATGGGATGGTACTCAAATGGTTGATCAGATTAGAAATTAGAGACTATAGTTAGGTCTAGAACACGGTGTTTACCCCAAACGAGATTTAAAATATGTCGGAACAGGACATTTGAACCCCTCACTTGTTAGTTGTGAATTTATGTGAATAAACTAAATAATTTAATTAACTAATTACATAAACATTGACCACTAATAAAGTTATAAATATATTACTAAATTAATTTTTTGGGGTGGATCATAATTCAAAATTAACTGGTAAATCTCTCCTCCCCTCGTCCTTTGTAAATTTCCTCAATGAATGATGAATCTTTTGATCAATGTGAATCAAATCACAAAAAATATAGAATATCCTACCTAAATAATTATTAAATGTGTTCTAAAATAGTGATTTATTCAAAATGAGTTAGGATTCATATTTTATTTATTTAATTCCTTACATTAAGATAATTGTTTATATACATCTCTTTTTGTGGATTTTCACCAAATAAGAAAACATTTCATGTGTCCTGGAATTTAAATTTAATTATTTATTTTGGTTATCTGACCACTATGCCCCAATATTTTCCATCAGCCAAGAAATATTGAATGGTGATGAATAATCCTATGTAACTGTTTCTTTCTCCCCTGTTATGCACATTAATTTCTTTTGGAATCCCCATTGATCCTGATTCAACAATTTCTAGGTGACCCGATATCAATTGGGTTCCCAAACTCCGGGAAGATCAAAGAAATGATGAAATATTGAAAGTGAAGAATACATATGGAAACATTAGTACATAATCATTCTAAATATATTTGGTTGAGATCAAAAACTAGAACTGTGAATGAATAGTGGTGTGCCGAACACCCAACGAAACACTCATGTGTGACAGTGACCGTTTTACGGTGAGCAATGATAGGATTACACAATATATGGGAAGATCACACTTTTTCAAGTAGATTTGAAACCATAATTGAAATGGTTTTAATTGTATTAATGAATGAATGTAGGATATGTAAAACTAGCAAAAACATGAATACACTCTATGTACATGATGAACAAAATGATGTGTGGCGTACCACATAGGAAATGGAATTTTTTTTGGAAATTTAAGGGTTAAAAGGAATGTAAACAGTACACACATAGTGTGTTATTACATTCATAATAGATAGTCCTTGTGGTTGAACAAACAAAAATAGGGTTTTGGTACAGGAGCACGGGGTCTGGTACACGAACATGGAAAGCGGACAAAGACCCAGTCTCGGATAGCTTTGACATGCCATGTAGTCCATCTACAAGGTGTTTACAAATATATAGATAGTAAAAAATATTCTTATTGAGGAAACTAATAGTAAATGAAGAGGTACCACACATCGTTTGGGTACCCTCACTTGTCGTGTACACCTAGGGATCTTTTGAGAAAAATGTGAATTTCCACATCTCAATCGTTTTCACATAGATTTTGGCCCCTAAGTTAGCCTATCCTGGGTTTTTTCCAACATAGAACATGATTGTTCCTCAGAATTAGAATTTTAGAGACTATATAAAATTTTCTAAGTTTAGAACATTCTTAGACAATAATTGATTATGATAGTGATCATACAACATCACCGGAGCATTCCAGATGCAACCCTCCATTAGGGTTGGGTAGTGGAGTTCCCCAATTATAGTACTGGGCTTAACATCTAGTAGGGATTGACATTGGTGTTCCATTATGATATTTTTGAGTTAACCTCTAGCATGGCTGGGAAGATGAGTTACATGAAGTCCCATGAAAACCCTCTAGTAGGGAAGGGATTTGATGTTCCTTGATGGTAGTATTATGATTTCCCTCTAGTCGGGCTAGGAGCTGGGATTTCCCGATTTTATCTTCTATGAATAAACATCTAGATAGGATGGGTATTGGAGTTCTCTGATGACTTGTACAGATTACCCTCAATTAGGAATGGGTAGTGGCATTCAATGGTTATGTTCCCAAGTGTTACCCTCAAGCCGGGTTGGTAGTGGAGTTCCTTAGTGACTTTTATATAAGTAACCTCCTATCATACCTGGTCATGATATCCTTACATAAATCTTATATTACCTCATCTATGCATCACTATGATGAGATAAGGTTTGGAATGTCTTTGAACTGATAAGGAAGAATGATTCTTCCTCACTGAGATGTGTTTTTTTGACATGACCATAAACTGTGTGGGTGAGTTAGTGTTTCCAAAGGTGTATATTAAAAAGGTTTGGTGATTGGGTTCCTTAGACTTATTTGTTTGGGGGAAATCCATGAGGAAGTATGCATTGTAGATGGAATTACATTTTAATCATTATCAAAACATATTGTTTGGATGATTTTTGATACAGAGATACACGTACTCTCTTTTTTGAGGTTATTTTACTGATCATAAATCTATATCCTACATCAACACCAACTATTTGGGATTTGGTTACTCTGCTTACAAGAGAGGCGAAGATGCATGAGTAATCCATGTGATTTACATTTCTAGATTCTCAGGGTTGGATGAGTCTACTCTTCTGATATTTGTATAGAATACTAGATGAGAAGTTCATATTCTCAATATGTTAGGATCCATATGTTTTGAAGAGTTTAGTCTCACTCTTTTATGGTATTGAGCTATACATATTCATTGTATCATGTTCTATCAACTGTTTTCTTTTTCAGTCGTATCTTATATTGCGCCCTTGTATCCTTTCAAGGAGTTCTACTGGGTATGTTTATAATCACAGTTACATTATCTTTTCTTGCATGTGTTGATTCATATAAATATAACAAACATGTTGATCATGACATCATAGAAGCTTAGGGATAAATTGTTCTTAGACCATGTATGGTGGCTCTATCTTGGGATACAAGAGCTGGGATCTCCCACAAATTTCACATTTCTATTTTCTATCAGGATGGGGAATATTTCTTAATGGGTGTGTTTTTTCCCTTTACATTTCATTTTGTAATACCATACTTCATACTATTTAGACGTCCATGTATGTTAGACTTATTTATAGAATTGTTTCATATTTTATTTTTTTCCCAATGCACTTTTTCATTGAGTTGGTTGTGTTTGTGCATATAAGTACATTTTAAAATTCCTCCCTATGTTTATCTTGGCCTATTGAACATTTCTCCACCCCTTAGCCAATGGAGGCGGGCTTGGGGTAGTTTCGGTTCAATCCCAACTTCGGTAGCGTCATGATAGTTATTTCTAAAAAAAGTTTTTCCCTAATATTTTTTAATTATATTATTTGAAATAAATTGTTTTAAAATGAAAATATTATTTTCTTAAATAAATGGTTCCTGTGATCATTTTATGTCCCTTTATTCTAAGATAAATTAGTTTGATGAAACATATCCTGTACTAAGTATATGATTCTAGGATTAGACCCTTATTATTTATTTGTATGGGATGTTTTTATGAGTATAAGATGTTTAAAACCCAATTTTTATTTCAATGGGTTATGTTAGAATGAAATATTAAATGTTTTACTAATATAATTATATATATATATAAGTTTATTATAATAATATGATGGGTGGTTCTTTTATATACCTTTGATGTATTGTGTAAAGATGCATAACACATGAGATAATTACATTATATGTGGATGTAATTTCATTTTCATTGTTTTTTATGTGGAAAAAGTTTTCATGTCAATGAGATTATACATGGACCTAGTTTTCTTGTACATAATACTATGAGTGTACCAAGTTTTCTTGTCTATAATATTTTTTTTGGACATGGATTCATGTATATGAATTTATGGTAGGTCCTAATTACATGTCCATAACATTTAGAGTGAACTTATTTTTATTTATTAATGTTCACAATGATAGAAACATATTTTTCTAAATTCAAATGTCTATGTTATACTCTCATGGATAATGAATAAATATTTATTATTCCATACTATTTTCAGTACTGTATTTTATCATTATAAAGTTGAATTAAATGAATCTTTCTTATGATGTATTTTTTAGTGAGTATAAATATTGTAATTTATAATCTTGATATTATTACCTTCCTCTTATTTTATTATCATGTATGATCTTTGATTAATATCTCCTTTTTACCAATTCAACATATCTTAGCACCCCCTTTCAAATGTTATTCCTTAAAAAGGCTTAGAATAATAGTTTTAAGTAGGGTATTTCTTAACGTGTATTCGTCGGTGGAAACATTAATAATATTTCATCAAAGAGTAGCATTATGTATCTCATCTCCAAAGAGAAGTTCCCTTTACGGTTACTTACTGGGTCATAACGTAATTCATTGAAAATTCATCTAAAAATATAATATTTATTTATGATAATTATGGACCGATAAATTAGTTTTTAATATGGAATAATAATCAAATATAATGGGAAGATGGGATGTATTTAATCTAATTATATCATTAACATAAATTAAAGAATTTTGATTCAATGAAATATTTTATAAAACAGTAATAAAATGTATTTATTTTGTTAATACATAAATAATTACAATAATGGAATTATTACCTTTAGATGAAATTGGAAATAAAACAATGAAATCCATGGATATATGATCCCATTTCAATTATCTCACTTATAAATCTTAAAGGTTACCCTTTGATAATTGTCTTTATGATTTAACATATTGATAATTAAAACATTTCATAGTTTAATAAACAGTATATTTCATTATTCCATCCCACAAAAAAGATCCCTAATGTCTCTATAATTTTTTATTCTACTTGGATGAAAAAAAAATCATAGATATGAATCTCAGTCAAATATCATTTCGTCAACTAGCAGTCAGTTTACACCCACAACTTCTTTCATTATTTTATACCATAATCTTCATAAAAACTAATATGTGTAATCTTACCATTTTTTATGTATTCAACCTTTTCGGGTAAATCATGGTTATCATTATAAGAATTATTATTTATATTTTATAGATATAATTTCTCTAACAACTAAAAATAAATTGTTTAATTTTCTACAACGAATGTTTCTAAGACATCATGTTTCAAATAGTTATCCAAAGTATCCTTATCCAGATGTAGAATAGTTAATGTAAAACTATCTTTCATACTCAAAGAATGATATTATGGGTTTTCATTACTTATATGGTAATGAAATTGGAGTCCTTAATCCATTATCAATTATGTGTATCACCTAGGACTCATGATTGGTTTCTCATTAATGTTAAATAATTTTTATATCAATTGTTGGTGATTATTAATCATAACATCATATTAAGTGTTTGAGAACATGAGTTATGAATTTTGAAATAATACTCTATAATTAATATATCATAATCATGGGTCATGGAATAAATTTGTGTACTTCATTTGAAATTATTTATAAAATAATCAAAGATAATGTCCCATGGGAAAATAGAACTTACATAAGTTCAAATCATAAAAGTGTTGAAGAAAGAGTGGAATAATCAAAATCATAGAAATCGAATATTAAGGCTACCCGGAAAGAAATTCATTACATAATAGGATATGTTTAAATACATGTAAACCAACATTATTCTTTGGACAGCCTTTTCTGTACCCTCTTTTAGGCTTTGAATAACCTCTCATATACCCATTTTGCTCATAAAATAATAATTTTTACATAATTTATTGAAGGGATATATTGGTCCCACCAAATAAATTGTCATAACTCAGTCATATGTATTTCATAAGATCATGAAAATAGTAATAATTAAATTAGATCATATGATACTAAAAATATAATGGGTTTAATTAATATTACCTCAGAAAAATCAAACATCATCTAGAGGAAGAATAAAATTGAAAAATTGGATTATACCCTTATTAAAGAAAAAAAATCAAAGGATGATGTAATAGAAAAAAATACCTTTAAAATATCACTAGGAAGAATTTTATTTTAAATTAACAACAATAAATTGCAATGGATTCCTCAAAAATACATTTCATGAGGGTGTGAAATCTTTTCCATGCATTTTATGTCAAAAAACATTATTTCACATTTTTAGTACAATTTGAAAAGTACCTTGTTAAAAAAAAGAAGATCCATCTTAAAATGTTATATAGAAATTAATATACAAGTAAGATGAATATTTATGATAATTTGTAATTTTTAAAAGCATTCATGGATATTTATTGAAACAATATTGATATTGAAGAAAACATTACCCAACCAAAGAGACAAATATTGTTCTCTTTCCTTAAAAAATTACTTCTATATATTTTGGACATAAAGAGACTGAAATGAATATAAAACAAGTAATTTATATAAATAAATTGGTTATATAAAATAAATAATATATTTTAGTCATTGATCATATAATTTTGACATTTTAAACTTAAGGAAAATTAATTTTGATAAAAATTAGTTTGTAACATAAAAACCCTTACCTCGAATATGTCTTGCATCATAAGAGATCTAATATCACATATAATAATTTTAAATTTATTATATTTATATAATAGATCTATCTTTATTTCAATAATACCAAAGACTGTCCATTTAAATCATTTTAAGAACAAAATATTAATACTTCTATACTAAAATTACTATTTCAGGTGAAAACTATTTAATTTTTCATGTGTGTTCTGGTTCTACTTGTATGGTAATTATATATTTTTCATGGTTTCATATATTATCATTTTTATCATGATATAAATATCATATAATTTTCTTATATACATATTTATGATTATTAATACAATATATAAATAGAAAAATTAATTACACAATTCGTGGAGATGGAAATATATACATATGGATGAACATTTATTTCATTTTTTTTATCAAAAATGAATGAAATATAGGTAAATAATAATTTATAATTATATAAAAATATATATGTGGATTTTTAAGTTTACGCATACACACAGGAAATAATTTTTTATCACATTTGATAGAGAAAAAATTGAAATTAATTTGATATAATCTTAATTAAATGTTATTTTATTTATTTTACAATAATTATCATGTTTTAATTGATAAAATCTATTAATATTTTATGAATAATGAAATAAAATTGAAAGAGTTTGGTTAATATTTATACCTCTTCCTTGAGGGACCACCTTCAAATTAGAGCTTAATCCTTGAGAGATTAATCCTCAAATAAATCCATAAGCTGTATTACAAAATAAAGAAATCATTAAAGGTTTTATATAAGGTATTATTTGATAAAAAAGGAAAAATTTTATGAATAATGGATAATCAGTTCCCTTTTATAAGTGAGGGGAAATATAAAAATATAATTTCAAAAAAGATTGGAATAATATATTATTATATTGTTGTGCATGTGGATCCCTATGGAAAAGACATAAAATTTAAATTTTTTAAGGTTGAAATATCCTAAAAAATAATAATAATAAATATTCATGTGCAATTAATAGCCTTATCTCTAGTGTCCCCCGCCCCCCTCATAGACACATTTTAGAATTAACCCTGACAAAAATGTTTTACTATTTTTACTATTCCTAATAAAATAAGTATGTTGACCATTAAAAATAAAATTAATTATTATAAATAATAATATGGAATCCATTTCAATAATTTGAATTATATATGTGGAATAATTTAATTTCAAACAATCATTCATAAAGCAACAAAAATTAGTTTTAACAAAATGAAATTTAACCATAATTCTGAATTTACTTCTTTTCCATACAATGTAAAACCCAAATATTGATTTTTAATTCATTTTATTAAAAATATTACATAATAAATTCTTTATAAACATTAATAATTATATATTAATTCAATTTACTATCACAATAAGTTCATATTTTTTTGTAGTTGTTTTTTAAGCCCAAAAAAAGTCTTCTACTAAAATAAATTATAATACTTATACATTAGTAATTAATTAGAAAATTAATAATTATTTTAGTCTTATGATACATTATGATATAAAATAATAAACCAATTTAAATTTTAAATTATTTTATTTCATTAATGAAATGATATTTTCACAAAAAATTAATTTTTGAATAATTACTAAAATATAAAACATTCTTGAAAAATCCTAAAATTTCTCCGTAAGATAAAATTGAAATGATGAAATCAATTTTTATATAAATTCCCATTAATAAATTTTAAATTCATTATCAAATATTAATTTTATTATGTACGACTAATGCAATGAAACCCATTTTTCATGAGTATATATTTTTTAATAATGATATAACATCAATGAAAATTTAGTGCTTATTTTCTAATAATTAATAAATACATTTGAATTATTTTAATCCTTTGTAGAGTTTCTCATAATGTGGTTTTTACTATTCATGTATGATAATTTATAAGCTATGTTAAAAATATTAATACATCATGTTTCATTTATATTTGGAGTAGTATGTAAGGAAAGCTAAAAAATACATCATGGTTATTTCAATGGAAATACATAAAAAATATTTGGGTGTTAAATAAAACCTAGAGATCAAAAATGAAAACCTGCATCATGGAGTTTAAGGAATTTGAATTTTATATATAACCAGCTAATCGAAACATTTTTATCTACATTATTCTTCAAATACTAGGAAGTTTCTCAAGTTTATTATCCAATTTACATTCCTAAAAAATACTTTTATCATTGATGAAGCATGAAATCATAACTCAGTCATATATAGATGTAATTTTTCATTAGAATTAAAAATTACAGAAACTCTTAATTTTTGATCTGAAAAATAATCATACTCTTCTTCATCAATTGATATTATTTATTACAAAATGAAGACCAGACAATATTTTATTCAGTTTTTCAATGACAGAATCATTTAATAAGTGGTGAAATTTAAATACATAGAGATTATCTTTGGAATAAGAACTATTTATTTCCTCATTGGATTATAAAATCTTATTGTACATATTTTTTAGAGGGTAGAAACCCCAAATTTATCTTACTTTTTATATTTACACATACCAGATTCATTATTACAAAGATAAAATGATCCTTAAATTGAAATTTTTTATTCTTACATAGCCACCAATCGATGCCCAAATCAATCAAAGGATGATGTTTAGTTAGGATTGAATTGAAATTAATACAGTAAATACTCATCCATACATAGAATCCCAAATCATTTTTATGTGGATGGAGGTTTTTATTGGATGATTTCCGTAACATTCTACATTAAATGAAACTTACACATCATGTAATTTTCAATTTCTATAATATATCATGGAAAATATGATTCCTAAACAAACAAGGGTATCACTATTATATATTACTTTATAATTTTTACATAGTACATTAATAATTATTATTTAGATTTTAGACTAATTAATTTTTTTAAATTATTATATTTTAGTTTTAAGTCATCATCAAATGATCTATATCCTTGTTAAACCTCATCCAATAGTGTATAAACAGTAAATAAAACATCTTTTATAAATATAATACTTTGGGTGGTTTCTCATAATTCATCTTTACTTCATATAGTTTTGCATATCCCCATAGGCCTCCTTATTATAAATCCTATTCTAACAAATTTAGATTGCAATTCATTGCATTTGTACATTTCATTGACATAATGATAATCTCACCAATAATGAAATGTTTGGGATAAGATTTGTTCTTACCTAGATATGTAGTTTTGGGAATTTAGTAAATTATTATTATATTTCCCAATATATTATGTTCTAATTTGTTTATATTATATAAATATGTTGAAAAGTACTTGACTATGAATTTTAATGATAAAAAAACACTAACCTAATGGAACTACCCCTCCCATTGATTCTAATTATGGTGGACCACACTAGAAAACAATCAATTGAATATAATTTTCTGATTGTTCCTACATGGAAATAATAATTATTTATGATATGACCATTAAGTTTCATTATAACTTCATATTATTAGTGATCAATCAAAGTCAAAAAAAAAATACTATTCTAGTTGTCTTCATCATCTTGGATGTTTTTTATTTATGATTGGGTATTTCTCTTGATTTCTCCTCAACTAGTACATAATATTTTTATAAGTAGGGTAATTTGATATCATGATTTTTAGAACCATATGAAATATTACAATTTCTTGAGATAGCATTATTATCATTGACTATACCATACTAATTGATATGTATTAATAAATTAGATCATATATCCTCATTAAATAGGTATCATCAAAGTCTATCTCATGTACTTGAATGGGAAAATTTGGACATGAAATCCGAATCATCAATGTTTGAGTAGAATATATGTTTTATAGAACATCAAGATAATTTTGAGTGAATATTCTATTTCATTAGTCCTTGTTGTATGTAATAATTTGAAATATTTATATGAAAATTATGAGTTTAACGAATTTATAAATGAGTGATTTCCCCAATTTCTCCTGGATGATGAATGTTAAGGAATTTTATAGTGAAAAATATGGAAATATGGGAAAAAAATTCACACCACTATATCTCTTCTACATGTTTGTTTTTTAGTTTTTAAAAAATATATTTATAATTTTTTTAGGAGTGGGAGTTTTGAAAAATTAAAAAAGGGAGAAACATATTTTCCATCATGGTTAGTGATATTCATGCACCCATTATGTGTGGAGGGGCTATATTCCTTATAGTTAGTTCTAATATTATAGTACATTTTTTACTAAAATGTGTGTCTAACATGCTATGTAAGGTGGATAATTATGTTTATTTCAGGATTATTATTACCTATGCTAAATCATAAATGATTACACTTATTTTGGTTGATCTTAATTTTGTGTAAAGCAAGGATACAATGTTATTTAATTTTTGGTGATTTTTTACTCTTAATAATATAATTACACAAACATGAGGTGATTTACTTCACAGTGAAAATAGAAGATTTTTTACACAGTTTCCAAAAGTGTGTGGGAAAACAATAAAACATACCACAAATTTGGAAATTCTAAATATACCCATTACCCTAATCGAATTTTGACCCATTAATCCTTCTTTCTTTATATTTGAATAATCCAGATGATCTATCCTAATCAAGAAACCCTTATCCATGATTATTTTTTATTTTCCATGATTTCTTGTGTAAAATCATTGATTTACCCACCCCTCTAATGTTTATAATTTTCCTTCTTCCTTCATCCATTATTTTATTATATACAGATATCCCTCATAACTTATTTTCCTATATGTCAATAATACACATGTATGTGACTAAATGTTGTCCTAAAATCTAATAATTTGTATTATACTGTTTGTGAGGGTCCCATTATTTTTAATAAATTCTTATTTTAAGATTTTTATGAGTTTATAATTAATTTAAGGAATTTACCTCTACATAATGAAATTTCCCTTGACAAAAATTTGTTATGTTATTTTTCTAGTGTTTTTTAATATATGATAAAGTGGAAATGAATTATTTATGTCTGGGTTATGTGTTTTTTATGATTTTTATTTTCATTTGAAAGAATGTGAGTTTTTAAAGATTACATATGTTGATACATTTTGAAATTTATTTTTTCTTTTTTGTCATTTGATAAAAAAAATTGAAGAGACTATGGAATTCAAATGGATTTTCAAAATGTTATTTGAAAGGGTTTCTTATATAAATTATGTTTCGTTGATTTTGAATCCTAGTATTCACATAATTCCTTATTTAATTATGTAGATTTTTATATTAACATTTTTTTATTACTTGAGTAATTTTTTGTTCTTATGTTCTTCATGAATCATTTTTATAATGATACCACTGTAGTTAGAATTATTAATCGATTATTTATACATGGGGAATTTTATTTTAATACACAGTTAAATGAAATGATTGCTATGCTGACCTAGATTATTACACTTACTAGTTTCCCAAGGGACGTTCAGGGACTGTCAAGGGGAAGTCACCCTATGAGTCGAAAAGGGTAAGTAATAGTTAGGATTCTATTAGGTACACCATAAGATGATATCTATTCATTGATGAATGTTACGATGTTATACTATCATTTTATTTACATGACCTAATGGTTAGAACAGATTTTATTCATTTTTTAGGATTATTTACATTTCATTGTACCATTATTTTTCACCTTCTTAAATTAAATTTTTATTCTGAGTATCGTATATTTACCTGGATATGTTTTCCCAATTCATTATATTATTTACCATTTTATTTAGTTTTTTATAAAACTATTGCATCATAAATTGAATTCCTAACTGCAGTTTTATAAATATAATCAATTTCCCAAAATTTTATTTTTTTAACTAGTGTAAATGATTTTCATTTATAAATTTTTTATATAGATTTGGGGTGGTGTCCTATTGGGATTTTTCCTCACACCCTACATACATCCATTCGATATATGTAGACATTGAATTATATAGTGCAGTAGAAGGGAATATATGAACACCTTCTATATATACTTCTTATGTATTCATTTTTCTTCATAATGAGGAAAATTATTGTGATAATGAGCCCTTCATAGATAGTCCATGTGGTATATTTTCTGTACCATCCTATTTATATTTCTATTTTTGGTTGTTTATGTATTTTCCCCTATAAACATCACATTATTTTTGGTGTATATATATATATATGATTCATGGATGTAATTTAATTATTGTTTATGATATGATGTTTTGATGTATACACTATGAATCATTTTTATTTGGACTTAATTTTGTAAAGGATGAATACAAAATAGTGGTTGATCAGTCTAATTTCTTTAAAAAAACTTGATTTTACTCTACATGACATCTTAAAAACTAAATATTGATGAACTTTTACATAATATGGAAGGTATAAATTTTTCAATATAGAATATAATGTCCAATAAGTGAGGAGGATTATAAGGATATTCAATGGTACTTTTTAATATATTTTAATGCAATAAAATAATGTATATATTGATTTTTTTTATATTGATATAGATTGGGATGGAATCAATGATAATCTGACGTCCATGTTTGGTGGAATGTTTTTCAATGTAGAATGGTGGGGGAAATAGATGAATATGTAGAGTATTTTTATTTACTATAGATAATATAAAGAAAGAAATGTTGTCTCCAATAAATAAGAAAAATAATTAATGTGTTTAAATGTCACCCTAGATTATCTGAATGTGAATGTGATGTTCCACTCATTTGTGGGATTTCATAAAAATTATCCATCAATCATTCAAGAAATTTTATTTTAGATTAACCAATTTGAAAAAAATAAATATCATTTATATTTTATTATGGATAAGGTGGGGTATATTTTAAAATATTTATTATATTTTTAAAAATTATGAAATTGAGGATGTTATTAAAAAACCATTACCTAATGATGGGTTTCAAATAATAAGTTTAATTATAGTTTATCAACCTCATTAGTCTTAATACTAATGTACAGTGGTGTGTACCCTTTTTTCATATCATATGATTACCATTATTTTAACTGGTGGATAAAATGAATGAATGTAAATTTATATTATTTTTTATAAATATGGTGATTCCTTAGGGAGAAGAAGTAAATAGAGGGAGTTTTTTTAAATTTATGGACTACTGTGGATTTGGTGAAAACACATGGTTTCAAATGTGGGAAACCTTGATTTTAGTGTGTGTTTTTTTATTGTGGGTTGATTTCTCTAAAGTTATTTTTTAGTAAAGATAAATTATATTTTTTTAAATGCATATATGTATATGTCCAATGAAAAAAGGATAATGGAATTCCATTGATGTAAAATTATTTGAATATGAGAATATGAAAGGAAAATGGGTAGTATTTACTTTATTATTTGATAATCATTTTGACCATTATGGTGTAAAAAAATGTAGACGTATATGTCATCAAATACTATCCCTTGGACTCAAGTTACATTATTTATAATAAAAGTTGTAAAGGTTATTAGTACATATAATCTATATGGAGAATATTATTGATACTTATTTTACATATTTGATGTAAATGTGGCAATTTTTTATGTTTATATCATATATTGTTATCAATACATAAGTAAATTTTATAAACATGTATCGTAATAGATCTATGGTAAATTTCCCCATGGAGTGCCTTATATAAATATAAGAGGTTTAGATTTGAAGACTAATGTTGGAAGAAATATTTTATTGAAAAATCATCTTAGTGACTACCAAACCATTTAATATATCATATAACATGAAAAATTAATTTTTAATCATTAAGGGAAATAAATTTTGGGATAATAAGGTTTTATAAAAAATATTATTCCCCGTATTGTAACTAAACCACATCATGGTTTTAATTTAACTAGTTGTGGTCTCTTTCTAAGAAAATAAAATAGTGAACTCACTATTTAAAATAATAACCATCATTTTGATGGTTTCAAAGTTAATGGTTCATTTTATTAAACCATGAAAAACTAGTGGTTATAGTTCTATGTAGATGAAAACCATAATGAATAACACTCTATGGGATTCTGATTTCATATTGGATATAATTTTTGATGGAGTATTTCAAAATGGTTCATAAAAACTATTATAAAAGCACCATGTCATAAAATCAAAATTTTATGGTTTGCTGATATGATTAATTATGAGTATATTCTATGATTTGGGATTGTACATGAAATATAATCAACTGAAACTGAGTCATAAATATATCTTTATTATTCCAATGATTGAAATAATATTATGTATGATCCAATGTATGATATGAAAGATTAAAAGTGTGGGTTTTGTATATTGAATTCCAAATATAACATTCATAATTTAGAATGAGTGATGAGTATTTTTTGTAGTGTGGCTATGATAAAAACATTAAAGGTAGTGACAATCATATATAATCTAAAAAATAAATGTAATATACATATAATGTGGTGGAGGGAGATAGGTATACATTTTTTTTTGGTTTATAATGATGGAATCATAAAACCTATGAACATTTATAATGAATAATAATATTTGACACTTATTATAAAATTTATAGATGTATTCTTGCAGAAATGATTTTCTTGGAAAAATATTTCTATCATGATTCTGGGGATAAACCATTACAATTGTATCTATTTAATGATTTATTGTGGATTTTGATATCATTTCATCCCTAATTTTTACAAGGACATAAATATTTTTATTTAATATTAAAACGTATACACTAGATGATCCTTTAAAAATTTATTTTTATTTCCTTGTGTGTGTTTTTTGAAAAAAAATGTGTTCAACAAACATAACAACTAATGGAGGAATATTTTCAATGAATATGAAAAATAAAATTAAATAATAATTTTACAAATTTACCCCCAGAGAACTCTCACTCTGTGTAAGAACCAACAAAAATATTGAAATATGTTTATAAAAAAATCATTTCAAAATCTGTATCCAAATATATAATTTCAATAATTTCAAAATCATTATTATTATTATTATTTTTACTATCTATATGATGACTATTACTTTGTATAAATATTTTTCCCTTTTCTTCAAAAATTCATTATGTCAAATCTGGTTAACACAATTTTTTAAACATCTAACATAAATGAATCCATGTTAGGTTCATAATGTTCCAAACAATTGACATCAAATAAATCTAAATTTATAGGAAAACAGTATTATCAACTAGAGGAACTTTAGTTGTCTCAACGAATCCACATAATATAGTCCAAATAAAATTTACTCATATAATCATTTTTCACACCTTCTCTTAATCAAACAAGTGAATATCTTATAACATATATTTAAAAATTTATAGCTTCAATTATTTATCAATAATGTAACCCTGAAATATATTTTCCAACAACTCCAATATTTTTTATGGGTTTTCATTCCCATGAGAATTATTAAATAATTTTTTATAACATTCTAGATATTAATTTTAAAAAATTTCTCCTAAAAGAAAATTACACACTCATCCATCATTATCAACATTTCACATTTCAATAAAAGAAATAACAAAACCTTATTTCTATTGAATATCTCCATCAGTGAAAATATTTTTTTAAAATTAGTCCAACAAAGACAAAATAAGGTAGCATTTTCCCATATCCCATCTTTAATTTCATTCAATTAAATATATTAGTATATTTTTTATTAAATAAATAAATTTAATTTATAAGAAATATCATAATATTTAATTTAATCATTAATTATCATATAAATAAATATTTAAAATAATATCCTCTATTATAGAGTCCCACATTGGATTAAATGAAGGTGTTGTATTGGTAAATATAATTTTAAATATAATAATTTGTAACATTTATTAAACCATTGAATATATGTTAGATAAATTACATTGGATGATCTCTTTTATACATGAAATGGGTTATAATAAAATAAATCAATCATAAAAAAACACATTTAAAATGTTCAACAACTAAAATTAATCCCTATATCATTGAAATTACATTTAATATTCCATATTAATATAATCCATTAGAAGAATATCAAGGATTAAAGGAGGTATAAATTTCCCTACACTCCATAAAATTGATTTATCACAACATAATTTGTGAATTCATACATATGTGATGATAAAATATATTTTAAAAGAAACAATTGATATCTTCTTCATTTCTTCTATGTCTCTAAGCTCTATATAAATTTAATTGAAAAATATAAATCTATATATTGAAACAATTGAATAAATTTTATTCATAATTTCACATTTTTATTATTTCCCTAATTAAAAAAGTTATTATTTAATTAACATTCAAATGATATGACATCCCAAGTCATTATTTATTTAAAATATTTCATATCTATATTTAAGTAACAATTTTTGATCAAAGAAAATTTATAATAAAAAATAAATCACACTACCCTAACCATGAAAAATATCAAAAACAGGATTATATAAGTTTAATATTCAAAACAAAAAAACACACATAATAATTTGAATAATAAATCCCTTCAGAAAATTTATCTTATATTTGTTATAAATAGTTGAACATATCTATTCTTACACACCATATTCCATGAATCTTATATTATAAATACTTCTACAAGATTTATTATATTGGGGAATAAATTCTTTCTCAAGAAAAACATTCTAAATTCCATTATATAATAATAAAAAACAATCATTTTGATATATTAACATTATAACATACATTAAATCTCTATAAATTACTATTATAGATTTACATTACTAATAAATACTTTACCCAAGTATAAAAACTGAATATACGTTGTAAAAAATGAAAATTTTAATAGTTTTATAATGAAAACTCATCAGTTAAACTCTCTATCACACAAGGGACATGTTAAGATTGGATAAAGGGGGGAATAATCTTTATAATAGATACTAGGATCCTAATTAGGTGTGTTTTCATACCAATTAGGCACCAAATAAATAGTACTCAAAATAAAAATATGGGCCTCACATTGCATAAGATATCATTTTAAAACATCAAATACGCTATGTATAGGCTTTTTAAATTTACCATGTTCCATATATAATCCTTTAAAACAACCCTATAATGTATTTAAAATGTTATAAACATAAAAAAACTACTTCTTTTGACATTTTGATCGAAAATTTTATTATGGTAGAAAAAATAAATATTATAAAGACAATGTAATCTATACTGAAATATTTCAACTGAATATATCAATGAAATCAACATTTTCATCATTTCCCACACCTAAAACATGGTATAAAATATATGATAAAAATAATTTTAATATAAATTTTACAATAATGGATGAATATAATTGTATATTGATACTAAAGAAAAACATCATCTCATAATTTAATTTTACAATCTCATATAGAGAATAACTTATTTCACCAAAAATGTGTTGGTTGGCCAATGGAGAAAGATACAACAATTTAATATCACACTCAAATAAATATTGTAACAAGATTACAAAAATATTGATAAAACTCCCAATCTCTAAATATTAAAAACTATTAAAATTATTTTTAAGATGATTATTAGTTTAATATTAGTTTCAATTATAATAAAAAATAATTAAATTTAATAAAATAGTATATGAGTTAATAATGTAGTAATAATTGTGATATTTCACATTAAAAATATATAGAGTCTTAAATAAAACGAATATAAATGTAAACTTAAATATTATTCTAGAAATTATTAACTTTTATATGTAAATAGTTTTAAAAATATATCCAAAATATTATTTATTCAAATTTTTTTCCTTAAACAAAAACAGATTATTACAGTTATATTTCTGTCATCGTTATACCTCGACATAAAACACCCATAGATTTTCTCTAAATAAACCCTTATTAACTTATGATAAAAATACTATTAAATATAACCAATTAAAAATTTGGCAACTCAAATTTAATATCCATATATTTATATTAGTCATATAAAAAATATTTTTATTTTTATCTTTTATAACCCTGGGATGGACACCCTAATCATTTAATATTATATTCATTATTAATCTAGAATAAAAATTGAATAAATAAAAAGTAATAAATTATTTCAAAATAAAAACATAAAAAAAGGGTTCCATTCCCTTCCATGACATAAATTTATCTCCATAAACTCCTTTAATTTAATTAGAATAATAAACTTTTGTCCATGGAATATTATTTTTCACCTTTTTGATTTTGACTTTGGGTAAAATAGATAATACACCGTGATATATTTTTTATGCTCCTATACATTTTTTATTGGGATTGATCCATTGGATTCAACAACCATATATACCAAAATATAAGTATATATCCTAAATTTGAGCTATTTAAAGTTATTTTTTATTAACATTGAACATTTGGAGGTTTAAGATGGATATTAAAAATCATGGAAGAATTTTTGAAGGATTCACTCACAAATTAAACACCATTTAAACATTAATTAAATTATGGTTTGACTATGAAAGTTAAATTAAAAATATAACGAGTAATGAATAATAAATAACAAGTTCGTATATTCTTTTTTTATGTATTTTGAAAAATATTGGAGATATAGAGTAAAATTAGTGGTTGTTTTTATATATTATATGGGTGATGTGTCACAACTACAAATTTAAATAAAATAGACAAAAAAAATACATCCATTTTAAACAAATTTAATCATGTTCATCAATTTGATGCTTGTTTTTAGATTCAATTTCCATTACTATGATTTAAATGGTTTTAATTTTGATAATTTACACATCTCATTGTCTTTTTTTACAAGACCAATGGTATGTGACACTATATCATCTCCAATTATTATTTTTTCTTATTTCATTATTCATGAAAACTTTATTAAGGAAGGATTATGTGTGATAAATTTTTATTTCTTAAAACAAATATGTAATATGGTTTTTAGTATTAGATAAATATATATATATCTTGGATCTCATGTTTAAAATAATGGTTTAACTTCTTATTCATTTTTTGTTAGATTATTTAAGCTATATGTTTTATATTATTAAATCTCATTGAATTTAAAAATTTTTCATTAAATAATTATAATTACATAAATTTATATAAATATTTATTTAATGATTATAAAAATTTAAATTTTTCTATGGAAAATATTTATATAAGGGAAGATGTTGTACTTCTAGAAGTACATGTGACATTTGGAAAGTTAGGGGAAATAATAATGTGTTTATTTCAAAATTATTTATATTTGTGAGTGTTGATTTTATGTTTGTATATCGGTTAGAATTACTATATTTACTTTTTCAAGACCTTATGAATTAGAATATAAAATATTGATTAATTTTGGGTTCCACATCAAGCTTAGCAAGGATGGTTTCCAATTAATCATTAGTGGGGATGCTTATAAGTATGATGAAAAAATACTTAGGTAATCAAATCAATGACTAGTTTGGGCTACTGAATGGTTATAACTCATTTTATATGTTTTTCATTTTGTTATTGAAATTGGAAACTGAGTTATGGAAAATTATTTTTAAATTGTGGATATTTGTTATGGTTATAGATTAGTGAATACATTGAAATAAATTGAATTAATAATTTTTTTTAAATTTATTACAAATCATGTTATTGGAAAATGTTTAATGATTACTTATATCTATGAGTGTTGATTTGATATTTGTATATGGGATAGAATTACTCAATTTACTATTTCAAGACCTTATGAATTAGAATATAAAATATTGATTAATTTTGGGTTCCACATCCAGCTTACCAAGGATGGTATTTAATTAAACATTAGTGGGGATGCCTTATAAGTATGATGCATAAATATTTGGGTAATCAAATCATTGACTAGTTTGGGCTACTGAATGGTTGTAACTCATTTTATATGTTTTTAATTTGGATATGGAAATTGGAAACTGAGTTATGGAAACGTATTTTTTAAATTGTGGCTATTTGTTATGGTTATAGATTAGTAAATACATTGAAATAAATTAAATTAAATATTATTTTTAAAATTTATTACAAATAATTTTATTGGGTAATATTTAATGAAACTCATTATAATTATATTTTTTACATTAATGGGGTGTGTGTAATGACTCAATTATATCCAATTAGGTATTTCTATTCTGTACCTATATGAAATACTCAACAGGTGTGTCGATTTGGGATTTCATGATATCAATAAAGGAATAATTCCTTTTATTAATAATTATGAGTTAGTTCCTTGGTAATATATCAATATATGAGTAAGGAAATTATTAGAAGATTTTTAATTATGGGTTTTTATATTTAAACATATCTTTAATGGCCATAATAGCTGTATAGATATTTCTACATTATTATAAGAAAATGTTAAATATCATTCCCTCTAATTCATATCACCTAGAATATAAAACAGATTTATAATTTAATGTATGAAAACACAAGGATTTCACATGGTTTAACAATAATATATAATCATTTGATTATCCCCATGGAATGGATCTAGTGAACTAAAATATAACACAAATCATTGAATAAGTTAAAATATGTTTTGGAATAGTTTACTACCAATATAAGGTTACTCCATACACTTTTTTATCAGAGAACTGATTTATGATATATGAGGGATAAATTATAGACTTTTAGGTCTTTTCAAATATTTTATAAATTTGAAGTTATATCTCTATTAAACATAGGTCACTAGAAAGTAATAAATTTTTATCTTATAATTTAATTCTATTTTGTAATATCTTTTCCCTTAACTCCTCTTTTTATGAGAAATTAGATCAACAATTTATTTATACTTGAGTCTTGTATAATATTTTTTTAATAAATATTATTATGATAATCTTGTTTCTTTGAAAATTAACATGTGTCTACTCTATATCATAGAATATAATATATTCTTCTATATGATGATAATTATATAAATTTAATTATATGTTTTAATTAATTATTCAATATATGTAACTGTTTATTTATTTCTTCTTTTGATAGTTACTAGTAAAGAATAAAACATGATCTAGAAATAGGATTCTCAAGGATCTGTCGTTATTTTTATTCAAAAAGTTCAATAGGTGGTTTTTTTCCCTTCATCATAGAATTTATCCAGATATTAAAAAATTTTATTTATAGGTTCCTATAAATAAACCCTTAAAACATGGGTTGGAATAATTCTATTATATATTTTTTGATTATCAAGACCCATATACCAATATTTTTTTTATAAAAACAAAATATTTACATAATTTCATTGATACCAACTCAAGAGGGAAATGTTCAATCATTTAAAATTATATCATAAAAATAAATTACTGATTCTTTTCTTTATGAAAAAACTTTTTATTATTATAAACTTAGAGATTTAAGAAAACCATCTACTAGAAAATCCTTATATCATTCCATCACAATGGATGATTTTTTAGTTATACCTATATTTTTTTTCTATATTATAACTTCATCATATCAAAAAAAATCTCAAAATATCATTACTCTATAAATATATCACAATAATTATTATTCATCATAACCTTGGTAAATTTAACTAAATAATGGTGTGTTAAAATGATTAGTATGTATTGTTTAAATTATAATTTTTCGTAGATAAATAAATCTTGATTAATATGAAAAACTATATAATTAATATTTTCCCCTAAAATTAGTAACATGAGTATAAAATATATCCAAGAAAAAATTAATGTTAATATATTAACAAGGATATAAATAACTACATTCATAAGGAAGAAGTATATATTGTATGATATATTAATATTCTAGTACATATCCACGAACATTGTTAATAAAATCAGCTTTATCACAAAGTCCTTGACCAACACATTAACAACAATATAATCCTCAAAAATAACTTCCTAGACCAAGACATTATCAATGTATGTGTTGGAATACACTATTTAATTCTCATTCTAGTTCATTTAATGATTCATACCTAAAATATCGGAGGGATATATAATTCTAGCCCCCAAACCCCACTTGAACATTTATAATCAATTCATCATAAAAAATGGGATGAATAAAAAATATAATACATAATCAGAATGATAAAATAATAAATAATAAAATTTAACATGATAAAATATTTTTACATATTATTAGTATATAATCAAATTACTTTTAGAAATGAATACTCTTATATTTTTTAATTAAAAATTACTTTAATGACAAATATTTTCCAAATAAATAATTTAACTATCATTCATGATGAACCCCCTCAAATAATATTTGTAAATGATAGGTTATTGAAATTTTATAGAGTAATGATTACATGTATAACTAAATACATCATATGAAATATAATAAAAAATATGATAATAATGGTTAAATTATAATGGTGAGAAAAATATATTCAAATTAGTATAGAGAGTGATAAAAAAAATAATCATAAAGAAGTGAGTGAACATACAGTATTCATTTAACACAAATTAATTTATAAAAAATAAATCACTAGGTGATGAATGGGTACCATTAATTCATCATAAATTAATGTTTTATGAATACCCAATTTTGACTATAAAACATTGATGAAATATATAACAAACATAAAAATTGTAATTCCATAAATATTTTTCAACATTATTTAAAAAAAGATGAAGTATAAAAGTCACTTAAAAAATTATTTTCGTATGATTTTGAGAAAAAATATAAAGTATTATTTTTAGTATAACACAAAAAAAAAATCATGAAATTAAAAAATATCTTATGTAATAAAATTTACAGTGGATGGTAAATATTTAAATAAGTGAAATAAAATTTCATTTCAATGATTTTAGGGGAAAAACATTTTATTTTGAAAAAGTAAATGAAATATTGGAGTATAATTTAATGTAATAAAATAAAAATAAACATAAAAATAATTATAAATGATGATTAATTACATTGAATAGGTCAAATTTGGTTCAAGGTGAATGTGATTAGAAAGAGACTCTTTTAACACTTTTTTAGAAAGTAAAAAAACAACTTATTAATAAATAATTAAAAATATTAATTTTGGAAATTATAATATATATTAAATTCTAAAATAAATTTATCTTATTAGGTAACATAATTATAGAAAATAAATTTCTAGAAATAAAAAATTATTGATATACAAGAGAGAGATTCTGAAACAAATAGGATGTTATGTTCAATATTTATTTTCAAAAAAACATTTGGTGGTTTTGCGTAAGAAAAAAAATGAAAAATTGAAGTAATACGTTAAAAATATAAAAATAAATATAAAATAATAAATTATATATATCTTATGAAATAAAAAATTATATTATCTAAAATGAAATTGAAACAGAAATAATGATTATATAAATAGATATTGTAAACTAAACCCTTTAGATATTTGTATCTTCAAAAATAAGCATCCAATCTTAGTAGATGATATGGTCTTATAAATCCAATGAATTATAAGAAATAATATTTAAAAATATATAAAGGTGTTAGTTTATAAACCATATAAAATAATTCATAGTTCGTAACATGAAAATTTTCCCTGAAATAATGATTTAGATAAAGAACCCTTTCAAATTTTATAACGCTTGACACAAAACATCCTAAAAGATGGAGCATAAATTATAAATTTAATTAAAAATGTTAGATAGTTTTTTATTATATAATATTTCAATGATTAATAATATGAATCCAAAAATATAAATATTTTCACAATTTAAAAAATTTCACAATGAAGAATGTTTAAGATGTGAAACCCCATAATTGGATTCCTGTTTGGTGGCACACATTCAATTATTCTATATAAAAATTAAATATTTATTTGTAATACATATAATAACCATTTTAATATTTATCTTGGAGATACCATTCACTTATAATTTCATATTACTCATTTATTAATAATTCTTTTCTAAAATCAAAAAAAATTAGTGGAATATTTTTTTCCATGCATATTTAGACTTTGTGGTTATAGCCCTTGAACCAGGTTCAGGGTTTGATAAAACCAATAATTATAGTGATATAGGTTATTTTGATTTATAGTAACAATACATTTTTAATTTTTAATACTATATTCAAAATAGATTCAAATTATTAAAAATTTCTCAGCATTTAGATTTTAGAAGATTAAATTTTACGATGAACATTTATTGTTAGAATTTTTTATATAATGAGAAATTTATATATAGAGAATATTAATTTATTAAATATATTATTTTTCTATAATATAAATTTTTATAACTATATATTTAATTTAATTTTGAAAAATTAAATTCATCATTCATGAAGGAGGTAGTCCACACCTAACATGGGCGATGGAATAACAGTCTAATGGATGGAAGGGAAAAAAGGTAGATAATGATTTAAATATATTGAATCTTAATTTTATAATAGATATATTTTTATTAACTAAATATATATTTTTAACTATCCATCTAGGGTGGTGATAGATAATTATATACATCGTTGAAGAAGGCAGCTGTCTGAATGAAGACAAGAAGGGTGTTTTTATTTAACAATAGATTTAATAGGGGTAGATGATTTATATTATATCAACATAATAACAAATACATAAACTAAAGATACTTATTTAATATTTTTATCATGGAAATATAATATTTTTATGGTGTTTAATAATAGAGAAACTTTTAAGAAATCAGTTAAGATGATTATCTCTTCTTTATATATTCTCCCATGCATATCTCCTTAATCCTTCACAGGTTATTATTTTTGTTAGTCTAAAACCTCTAGGATATGCAGAAGAAGTCGGAAAAAATTATCATAGATAATTGTCAAGATATGGTTCTCAATGATTTTGTAAAAATAGGGATTGGATGGGTCCTTTAAAAAGTGATAGGTGTTTCTCTTTTTTATATTTTCATTACATTAAAAAAATATAAATATATTTCTCAAAGAAATTTGGAAAAAAGAAAACTAAAATTAAATGAAGAGATATTATCGGTAAAAATATGCTATTATAATAAAATTATAGATATGAAATTCTGATGTTTTATCCTTATCATATTATTTTAAAGAAAATAAGGCACATTTAATTCATATTATGATGATTGTCTTATACTATAGTAACAAAATTTAATGAATAAAATGAAAAATAAGAACAAAAATAATTATAATATAATGATTAACATTTTAAAATCCATTTTAAAATAGTAATTTTTTGATGTGTTAAAAATACCTTTAATATAAGTACACAAAACAAAAAAATGTTATATTAAAGTTCCTTTTATGCATAAAATGTTATTTATTTCCAATTTATATATGTAATTGAACCTCGTGAAATTTAATTGTTTTAAAAAAAGTAATTTATTTCAATTTAGAAATAATAAAAAACCTAGCATGAAATTTTAAATACATAATTAATGAAATATATGAAAAAAATATTCTTTTAATAGAATAAAATATCATTTGGGTTTTAAAATATCAAACAAGGGTTTCTGAATTAAACATAATATTTTATTAAATATATAATTTTAATCAATAAAATAAATATTTTTCCAATTAAAATGGTATTATAAACATTTATTTCGTGATTATATCCTAATTTTTACATAAAAGTGATGGTATTGGTAACAACATGTTTCTCACAATTGACCATGAAATGAACCATTCAAAAATGAACCCAATAGGTGAAACATATGATAATTATAACATGATGAATCTAGAAAGGATGTTCATTTTATCAAAATAAAATAAAATAATTATTAAATTTATCTTTTCACTAAATCATATATATATTAATAATAATAATTTAAAAAAATGAATTTTTTATATGCACGAATAATTATAATAACATTCGTTATATTTACGTAATTATTTTTTAGATGGTGATATATAGTTTTATTATCATTAATATATTCTTATAAATCCCTTTTATTGATTTAATTTCCATAAAACTATTATGTTAATAAAAATAAATTATTTATCAAGATTGTTTTCCTATAATAAATTGTATTTTCTTTTACTGATAAGAACTTTGTTAATTTTAAAAAATAGTTTATTTTATCAACAAAGATTCATTTATATATCATGTAATGTATTTCATTTAATTTATTACAAATAATTATTCACATATATTCTATGTTCTTATTATTTTAATCTATCTTGTATAATTTTTTTATTTAAAGGATTATACATACCAAAATATTATCATGCAACATTCTCCACACATTGAATACTTAAATCATCAAACTAATGAACTTTTCATTGGAAATTGAAATTATCATCACATTGGTATAATCACATATGTATATTTTATAATCATAAGTAATTTCTATGTATATATTTAGATAATTCAATAATTATAAAATTCATTATATACTATTATAAGACACATAAATTTAATTTTTTTCCAAAATCATATCTTTTGTCTATATGGTATTTTATTGACAAGATTTGAGAGATTTATATTTCTATTTATTTTTTGAATAATTCAATTACCATTGAGAGGGAGAATATGGTAAAATTTACTTACTTGATTTTATTCCATTAAAAGTATTTCATCTCATACATCAGATGTTTTCTAATTATTTTTTCACCTATTATTCTACTCATATTTTATGTGATAAATAATTATAAACATTATTTCCATTCATGAAAAAGGATAAAAAAACATGGGATAGATAAATAGATCCAATATAGAATTAAAAGTTTAATATTTTTATATAGTATTTTATCAAAACCAAATTTGTTTTAAAATATTAATATAATATTCAATATGAATAAAACATCATTGCATGATTTAATACATTAAAATTAAAAATAACAACAGTGACACCCGATTTTCAATGTAATTTATTCAAAAAATAAGTAAACCATAAATGCCTTTATAACATGTTAGACAAAATTCAATAGAAGTTAATAATCAGAATGATTTGATCACAATTTCTTCCAAACTGATCATAAATTTTATTTCAAAAATTATTTATACTTAATAACCAATAAAAATATTAATTATTATTTTATGAACCCAAAAATCATGGAAATATATAATTCTGAAAATATATTAATCATCCATAAAGTAAAATGAATCTCTTTTACATAAAATTACTCTTCAATAAAAATGGTTATCCATATTACATAACATATATTAAGAAAAATCAATTAATACATTGTCCAAATAAACAATTATCTAATCACATTCAAAATCAAATATCAATATGTACTTAAATACAATATTCTTCCAAAACACAATTAAATATCTATTAAAATAACATTAATCTCCAAAAAAATCCCATCACATAAGACTTTAAAAGGGGTTTATTTGATTTGGATCTTATAATAAATCTTAAAATTATAAACCCTGTATGATATTTATATCTAATAAATTATTTTTATACAATGAAACCATATCATATAAAGTTATCTAAACCATGATCATATAGAAGCTATATTCACCTAGACCGATACTCAGGGTTCTAATTCTAAAAACATAATCATTACATATTATCATTAATTATAACATAAGATTAAAGATGACAAAAACTCATAATTAAAACATCAAAAGTAAATTGTGAGTCACTTATATACCCCATATATTTTTAGGTGCACATATTTAGTGAATTAAAAAACCCCCTTACCTAATATAAAAATATATTTATAATCCAAAAGAAAATTTTCCTATTTTACCAAGAGTTTATTATTACATAATAATTCATAAAAATTTCCCACAAAATTTACTACACAACATATCATTATAGACATATCACTAGATTTATTCTTCTTTAATAATATGAAAATTTAAAAATGAGATCACTGAGATCAAATTAACTATAATTGAAATGTATAGTGGAATCAATAATATTGAAACAAAACATGAGTAATATGGTAGAGTAAATAAAAAAATATGTGTTCCGTATAATCAATTAAATGAGTATGAAATTTATCCATTGATATCATAATAATGTAATTAATAATAATTATTTAAATTACTATTCTCAATGTGATGAAATGTATAATAACAATCACCATTACATATAAGTATGTAACAAACCAAAATGGGTACCCTGGTAATGTGATAACTGAGTTTCCCTGGACGTAGCCCAAATGGCATTCCCAATCCCCATGGGTCAACGACTAGCTTTTAGAATCATATAATTGGAAGTGGTAATAGTTTTCCAACCTCAATTGTGAAAGAAAATGAAGCATGACAATATGAATATTAATGGAAGCTCTATTGGGAGTAATGTACTTCAACACAGAAGGCATAAAGTACTAAAAAAGGAAAACACCCCAAGTCCCTTTGAAAAAAACTCACCCACACAAAGGTTCAGTATCTGGATCCACCCCCAACAGATCCTTTCCCCTTACTTGAACATGGAAGAATATATTATACAAACACCAAAAGGAAAACCTATGGTGTAAGATAAAAAAGAAATCAGGGTCTCACCCAGGATTCTAATGCATATTTAAACAAATAATTAACCAAAGGAATGCTTTCAATGTCAAAATGATCATGTATGGAATTTCAAAGAATATTTAATAAAATCCTGCTATAGAATTTATATGTCAGAATGTACTATAAGAATAGGCTTTACAAGTAATGGAATATTTCTAAAACAATAGATTATATAAAAGAATTATATAAAATAGTTTATTTAAATTAAAAGGGGCTTGTAAAATAGTATAAAATTATTAGATTATATTTATATCTCAAACTTAAACAAGTGAGAAAAATTGAAATCTACTAAATAGGTACGTATGTTCTATGATATAGGACTCCACAATCTCTAAATGATCATGAAAACATGTTTACACACACGACCTCGGGAAAACATGTCATAGGGGACTTTTCACCATCACCTATGGTTTTTGACATGCTTCATTTATGTTTATGAATGTTGTATAATATTGTTGTGTTTCCAAATAACTCACAAACTACCTCAGTCATGCAAGTGCTCTTACCCCAAAAATAATGGAAAATATATTTCAAGACTGCTTCAAATACAATTAAATCTCAATATTCTTTTTAAATGAAAATTTTCTATTTAAAATCAAAATTTTTTTTAAATAAACATGATTCTTTAACAAGATAAAACCACTATGTGTCTATCAAACCAGTTTTTTAAAATTTGTTTTCATTATTTAATAATTTCCAACAATTTCATCACAAGTCCCCATTTCACTAGAATGTGGGGATTTCAAAAAAAAATCATCAAATAAATTTCTATAATTAAATTCAATAACTAAACTAAATATATTTCCATCAAAATCATAATTTATTTATTTTTAATTAAATCTTTCCACGATTTTTTTCAAAACCCCCAATTCATTAAAATTGATTTTTTCCAAAAAATCAATTGAAAGCTATAATATTCAAATTTCAAAAATTTCATTTGAAATCAAATAGTTGAAACTAAATTAAATAAATTGGGGTTAATATAAATTTGGCCTCATGATAGAACTGCCTACCATTCTCGCTGAAATACAATTCACACAATAAAACCCACCAACGAGAACGGAGGCATAGAAGACCAAGAAACTCAACCTAGAATTGATATTTAGAAACACAGACCGAAAAATCAAACTATGAATGGAATGACGAACAAATGATGAAAGAAATTGTCTAGATGGTGTGGAGGGATACTAAATCACCTAGGAACGGATCTTCATTGAGAGCATAGAAATAAGGGGAGGAAAAAACAAGAAAAAATAGCATAACTATATTAAAAAAACATTATAGTTCATTCCAATTAATTTTCATAAATTAAAAATTTATATTTTCATAATATTTTTATTATTATCATCATAAAATTTCTAATAAATTATTCAGGACAATTATGGAATTCATACTTGGAAATAAAGATAACGAATGATTAAACTCCCTTAGATGCTCACCATGTATAATATGGGTTGATTGATTGCCTTGATGATGAGAAAGGAGGTCGTACGCTTGGAACTAAGCCCCCATGACCATAACCGCACTCTACGAAGATTTGGGTTTCTTGAACTTGATGAGATCGACTATTAAATTATACTTAGGGAATTATTATATTTAATGAACCCTAAAAACACATCCATAAAAACACTAAATATAATATCAATTTTTAATCCATGATTCCACCTAAAGATGAATGTGGAGTTACTATTTCTACTCAACTAGGAAATTACTACAATTATTGGGCCAAAATGCATTATGGTCCAAGGTTTTGAATCATCCCCGAATCAATCAATGGTGACCACGCGTGAAAAAGAATATGATTAAAAAATATATTTAATAATTAAATTCATATTATATTGTAAAATGAAATCAATAATTTGACATAAAAAATAAATAACATCAAACGTGTGTTTCCCATAAAGGTTAGGATATACATATGTAAAACCTTACATTCTAGAACCAACAGTAGTATCAGATCCCTCAAAATATGCACCATTTTAGAAATATTAAAATTTTAATATTCTAAAATGTATTTATATTTTTTTAAATACTAAAATAGTTATTTTCCTGATCAATTCCTTTAAAAATATATAACTTACAAATTTTATACCTCTCCTATGCTAAAAAATGCGTCCTGGACCTATTGTTGGTCCCAGATTTCCCATATGATTCACCATTTGAGACATATAAATTATTTAATTTTAAAAAATGGTTTAAACATTCATTAAATATAAAAATGGTTATTATCATAAGTGATTCATCCCAAAGTATGACGGTTACACATGTTATACCCCACCTAGTGTAAACACTTTTCCTAGGTCTTATAGTTGGTGTCATATTTCCTATACAATGCACCTTTTGGGAGTTATTTAATAATTTTTAATAAAAAAAATGCACTTAATATAATATATTTATTATTTGTATTCTTCATTCACCGAGACTTTGCGGGGATTATAATCTCACACTTACTCGGTGTCAACCCCTCGAAATATTCTATTGAATGTTCCAGGATGTTAACTAGAATTTAAGGAATTTAACAAAAGTTTCCAATTATTTCAATGATAAATCATTTCTTACCACTAAAGATATAAATATTTTAATGAAATACAATTTTTTATCATTAAAAAAAGGTTTTTAACATTATCCCCCTCTATCAACTTATTTACCCTGAGAAGAAACATGTGAAGAAATGTTCTAATAACTCAGGCAATTGATCTTGAACATCAGACTCACACTCCCACATATCTTGAATATCATAAACATGATTCCATAGCACACAAAGCAAAGGTATTTTTCTTCCATGATGTACCTTGGTATTAGGATCAAATACCCTGATTGGACACTCTATCTCGAATAAATTAGGTTCAATCTCCAGATCCCACAATCCCAATAAATGAGATAGATCAGAGTGATACATTCATAGTTGTAATACATAGAACATGTTATGTACCAACTTCATCTTAATAGGTAGTTCTAAATTTTAAGTAACTTTCCCAACCTGTTCATCATCCTTGAAAGGTCCCACAAAATGAGGATATATCATCCCTTGCCTCTCAATTCGTCAATGACCCAAATGGGTTGAACCATTCAAGAACACCTAATAACTAACTAAACATTCAAATGGCCTGTGATAATCATTAAAATAAGACTTATACCATATTTGTGCGGTAAAAATTATATGTTGAATCAATCAAATCGTAATTGTCATCTCTTAGACCAAACTCAATCCAACCAAGGAAATTTCACCAATCACTAACCAACCAAATGGGGATTTATAAGGGTTCCCATACAAGGTCTCAAAAGTAGAAATTACGAAGGGGGACTTGTAACTATTGTTATATGAAAACTAAACAACACTCAAATGATCATATCATACCCCACTAGTGTTGGGAACAGAAATGTGAAGAATATTTTCCAGGATCGGTCTGGATCTCTTTGTATGGCCTTCCAACATTGAATGGAAGGCCATGCTCAAATAAACCTTGGATCCTATTTTCTCTTAAATACCTCTCCAAATGTGATATGTAAAAAAATTGTCCCTATAATATAGTATAAAAGGTGAAATTCCATGAAAAATAACTATCTCTTTCACATTGATACTTCCCAACTCCTAAACATTGGCCAGATCTAAAATGGGTGGAAAGTGAGATGGCATGGTCAGCCTGGTGATGAAAACCCATATCACATTCTGCTACCTATGGGTATGAGGAATCCCACCTCAATGTCCATAGAGATTTTAACTCACTTCTATGTAGGGACTGTATGTTGTTAAAGAAGATATGAATGTTGCTAGTGCTCATCTCCAACCAATTAGCATGTATATCAATGAGAAATAAACTCATCAATGCCTCATCTGACAACTGGCCACCAGAATGGTTGCCTTGTGTCATTGAACATAATTGTGGTTCCAAGGAGCATAGTCCACTAAGAATTATGGAAATCACCGATTACATACATCCATGTTACTAATGGCACATTGTAATAGTTTTTATAACATAGAACACCCTCTTTGGTAAAGGACCACTAGACATTGGTCCCCCCACCATATAAAGAGTTTCTAAGGCTATAGAATTCATCATCAATCTATTGTTCCTGAAAAAAATATCTTGAGAATAGAATATTTCAACATAATACAAGCTAAATAAATTTCTACCCCTTTCTCTTGAAATCAAATCGATATCTGTGGAAAAAGACCCAACAAACTCCACTCTTCTGAATATTCTTTCACAAAAGGGGTTTTAAGTTTCCGACACAATGCATTTGCAACAACATTACCTTTCCTCGGGGTATATATAATGTCAAAATCGATATATTTAATGTACTCCACACAACACCCCTTGTGGTTATTTAAATATTCTATAGTGAAGATATAAGTCATTCACATTTGGTCTAAATACATAGTTTACATTTATCCATAATAGTGATTCCACCAACACTTAATAATGTGCATTACAAGTTCACATTCAAGGATGTGGGTTGGATATTTTTTCTCATGGGTATTAAGATAATGATGTCTATAACACATCCCAAACTAGAGCCATATGTAGATCAAAAGACCACTTAGACATTACGGGCATCTGGAAAAGTTAACAATGACACAGTAGTCAAAATGCACTTCAAATAAACAAAAGAACTCTGACATTTATCATTCAATGAAAATATCACTCCATATCGAGTCAGAGGAGTCATAAGAGAAGTCAACATTGAGAATTCCTTAACAAATTGGCGATAATATCTTACAATGCCTAAGAAGCTCCGAATCTCAAAGACATTTTGTGGTTGCTACCATATCATAATATCCATCACATTATATGGAGCGACTGATATTCCTTGTTTCGAAACCAGATGTCTCTAGAATTTCCGTTCCTGAATGAAAAAATAACACATTGAATTTTAGGCATAAATTCTGTTATGTCTCAACTATTCTTCGATGATTTATATAAAAATCCATAGATTTAGAGAAAATGAGGATTTCATCCACAATGTCTACCAAAAAGGTATCTTGATACTCATGAAAAATCATGTTCATTAACCCCATAAAAATTGTAGAATATTTTTTTAGGAAAAGGGGCATAACAAGGTATTTATAATAGAAATACATTTTCTAGAAGGAGGTTTTCTGAATGTCAGATCCTTTTATATTCAATTTATGCTAACTAGATCGAATGCATACCTTTTAAAACTACTTCTCCCATTTCAACTGATCTAACAGATCATCAATCCAATGAAACATATAATTTTTTTCTATTATATGTTGATTGAGATTTTGATAATCAACACATAATTATATAAAACCATCAGCTTTCTTGGTGAAGAGAACTAAAACACCCCAAGGTGACACACTTGAGAATATAAATCCCTTATCAAGAAGATCATTTTACTAAGTCATTAGTTCTTTCAGTTTATCTAGATTCATTTGGTAATAGTGAATATAAAATGGCTGAGTACCATAAATTAAGTTAATAGAAAATTCAACCTCCCTTACAGGTGAAAAATATAGAATTAAGAAGGAATGTTGTCAAGAAACATGATAAAAATTGTGTAAATATCACCACTCATTTAATTACACTCTAT
The DNA here is from genome assembly GCA_963277665.1 of Viscum album. Classification (NCBI taxonomy): domain Eukaryota; kingdom Viridiplantae; phylum Streptophyta; class Magnoliopsida; order Santalales; family Viscaceae; genus Viscum; species Viscum album. The sequence continues at coordinate 1,409,496,664 of OY728147.1, forward strand.
ATCAGAAGAAAAAACTAATATCACTATCTCAAACACTAGATACGAAGGTCTGGCTCTGGTTTACCTTGGGTCCCATTCTCCTAGAAAGACAAGAGTTACACAATTAGGTGTCATTTGGGGGACTCATCGTATATAAAAATAAATCTGGAAATTATTGGAAATGAGATAATCCATCCCGAATATGACGTCAAGAGAATTCATATCGAGTACCAGAAAACTAAAAGCTTGATCAACATATAATAGTGTGAAAACACAAGAAAGACTACAAAGACCCTACACTCTCTATGTACCATGGTGTGTATTAATATCCATTGCACAATATAAAATCTCCATCGAAATATAAATCATATTAATGATATAGATTGAAAAAATGAGTATAATTCACCGGTATCAAATAGAGTAGTCATTAAAGATAAAGATATTATAATGGTACATGTCATGGTCACTAGACCTGTAATAGCTTCCTCTCAAGGATCTTCCACAACAAGAAGAATCTTTGTTCATGATGTATGTGGTTGTAACCATTTTTATGTGAATCATTTTCTTTCCTCGCAATGTCTGGAAGAGTTAATGATCACATTCCACTATGAAGAGTGGAAATGTAATGGTATAACTTCAATATGTTTTCTAAAATATCTTTGGGAACAACATTACATGGGTACCATAGTAAATACCCTCATTGAATGACCTTGCTGACAACATTTGTCGCATATAAAAGGGCTTCTACCATGTACTTCAAGAGGCCAAAAATTACCCGAATGTATAAAAACACAATAGGATTCATCGTACTTCCACATTCAATTAAAATAACCCATGTTTCCACTCTGTGAAAAAGGAACTCCCATCTACCCTGACATTCCATCAATCTACATCTCAATTATCATTAATGTATCCATCACATCCATATAAGAGGGAATATTTATTAAGAAAAAAATGAAGGTATATTTGATCGATTTCTCAAATCGATCCTTCATTACTTAATCCACTCATTTGATAATATATCATGTGAAAATGGCACCAAATCAGAAATGTTATTTGAATGCTCAGTCATAGTTCTTTCATCCTGCTCAAGATTGAAACCCTCCACAACCATGGCCAACATCATTGACTTTGGAAAGAAATTGTCAGTGAAAATAACCACATTGTCCATCCTCTATAAGCATTCATGTTTATTCTTGGTCACCATCATTCCCCACCATATCCTACATGACCTCTCGTGCATTAAGGTGGAACAAATCACCTTAATCTCAGCTAGTGTCACCAAGAATTCAATCAAATGTTCTATCCTACAAATACATTCCTCTCCATATTGAGGATCAGTGGATCCTTTAACAACTAGTGGCTTCCAGAGAAGGAGCACTTGATAATTATTTCAAATAACATCCCTTTGAGGATCCATAGATGGAGACTAAATAGGGATTGTTGGATCTGCTAGTACCAAAAAATTAATAGTATGCATGATCATCTAAACCATATTCGGATCCACAATGAGATTTTCCCACTGAGGATCAGTAGTATCCTCTTACTGAATCTGATTCCTATATCTTCTCAGAGGTATAATTCTATCGAACATCAACTTACAACATTTAAGAAATTACATGACTCTAAAATGGAACAAATAGGGAAGCTAATCCCAACCAAAAGAAAAAAATAGATTTTGATTTCACATTATTAAAATCAATATAAGGAAAAACTAGAAGTAATACATAAGATATATTACCCTATCCATCTATGGTTACATAAGGATTATTGAAATGAGAGTTGGCTAAGTAGTCCATCGAAACTACCTCTAAATTTCTGACAAAAATTCATACATGCATACAGTCTTTATGGAAAAATCTCAACCTCCCTTTGATTCTACTTTATCATGAACTAGCCTGGGTACCTCGGTAACCCAAAAAACAAGATGGACCTTACATAAAATGAAGTCCGTTCCTGATCTCGATGAGTTAGTAAGGAGCACCAGGTGTCATACAATTCAAGGTGGGAATGGTTTTTCCACAGGCATTGTGGATGTAAAATAAATAAGATAATATGAATAACAAAGGATGCTCCACTGGGAGTAATGTTCCAGAATACCAAAAGGCATAAAAATACCAATGTACTACAACCAATGTATATAGACAAGAAAACATCCCAATCCCCTAAGGAAAAAACACAGCATGATCAAGGTTCAATATATTGATGCACCTCCAAGAGATCCATTACCCTTTCTGGAACATCGAATAATGAATTCAACAAACACCTATAGGAAAAACTAGAGTGTGAGCTAAAAACCATTAGGGTCTGATGAAGGATTCCATTATATATGACAATAATTTTTTAACCAAAGTCATAATATCACTTTTTAAATGAAGAAGTTTTTAATTTCAAATCACATTAAATAAAATCATGATATATAATTCAAATGATGGAAATTACTTTAAGAAAAGGATTTACAAGTAATGGAATATTTAAAAAACAAGGGAATGAATAATTTAAAAAAGGTTTTTATTTAAATTAAAATTTATATGTAACAAAGTTTGAAAATATTGGAATAAATTTATATCTCACATATAAATAACCAAAAATCATATTCATCTACCAAATAGGTAATGTATCATTCATAATATAAGACTCTGCACTCTCTAAGTGATCAGAATAATATATGTACACAAATTTCCCCTTGAGACTGGTTATAAGGAGATTTTCTCTATATAATATGGTATATGGCCTAACACATTTATGTTTTAGAATGTTTTATAATCATAGAGTGTGTCCAAATAACTCACATAATTTCTAATGATTGTATGTGATGGTCGGAGTGGATACTCAAGAGGGGGGTGAATTGAGTTCCAATTAAAATTTCTGTTAACAAATATCTATTGAATGATCCCCCAAATTGAATAAAAATTAAATTGTAGTGAATTTATAAATATTTTAGGTTTTCAAGTACATTCTCAAGAGATTGATTATTTCTTATTTAAATAAATATAAAGATTTATTAACTTTTGAAACTAACTTACTTTCTCACAAAACTTATAAACTCTTACTAGTTTAACTATTAGAATTACATTAAAATAGATTTTTATTTAAAGTACTTAGAAGTGGAATATTAAATATATTTTAAAACAAAATAAATGAGCACAACAGTTTTAACCAAGATGTTCAGTCTCAAGAAGAGAGTTAGTCCTCTCAAACAATTTATATAATATTTGATCCACACCCTGGATTGAGGTTAAAAATAGTATAATGATTTTCCACATCCAAAGACCTCTACCACAGTTATTCATGGGAAAACAACAAATAATATCACACAGGTTATCCATTTCACACTAGACCCCTACCACTATCCACAATGGGAAACAAGATTATATGGAAATTATTATGTGAGGATTTAGAAATCCTCCAGTTCAGCACATGAGACAGTGTGTGTCTAAAAATACAGAGAACACACACTGCTCAAAATGTAAATAAATGAAACACAGTAGATCTAAATAAATTGAGATGAGTTTAGAAGGCTCTATGTGTTATGAGTGATTCTCTGGACTCCTTGGATTAATGAATAATTTGTTTTGAGTTCTTCTATGGTTTTTTCCAAGAAATAAAGTGTTGTTTCTTTTTGAATTCCATTGTAGGAGTTCTGCTCGAGTCAGAGTGTTTTCTTTGTAACACTTGATATTATTCATTGAAAACATCTGCTTGATGTCTATGAATGTTCTTTGAGTTATTCTCGTGGTCTTATTTTTTATTTTCACTTCAGGTATCACACACATGCACGTATATTCCTCTGTATTGTGTTGTGTTTTTTTCTCACTACAGCTCGATCTTCCTTATACAGCTTCAGATCCGGCAATGGGAATGATTAATTTTTACATATAAGAGGTAAAATTACTTAAATTCCAACCACTATCATTAATTAATAGCAGGTGCATTAAAAACATCAAATATTACTTCTTCTAAATAAAAAATATAAATAGAGTTTTGAGAGATGGTGACTGGTTTCCATTGGTAGCTCTTAGTATTAGTGAGCTTTTATCGGTATCACTTCTGTATCGGTAGCTGTTACCCTTTATAATGGTAGCTTCATGTATCAGTAAATCTTTCTATCATTGGACTATGTATCAGCAGACTTGTATAGGTAGACAATGTCTTTCTGTATCGGTGGACTTCCTATCGGTAGTTGTACGTCTGTCTATTTGTATTGGTAGCTTGTATCGGTATCTATGAACAAGTTACCTTGGGTCACTGGAAGCATGGTCTATCAGTGTCCTTTACTTATCGGTAGACAATGTAGTGGTAGGTCTGTATCAGTTGACTAGTTCATACTGGTAACCTTATAATATCGGTATCTCTTCTTATATCGGTAGATGTTATGCATATCAGTGACCTAATCCATATCAGTAGAATTTTGTACCAGTGTACTTAGCTTTATCAGTAGTTGTGTATCTATTTGTTTGTATCAGTAGCTATGTGAATACCAGTGGACTTATGCATACTATTGGACTTAACACTTATTTTTTCTATGAAAAATATATCTAGATTGAGTTAAACTTATTTCAAAGTATATATAAACATAGATAAACATTGATTAACATATTCCAATGATTATGTGGGTATTTTTATCATCTTAATAGCATGATTTCATAGATTTAAAGAATTCTTATATAGATTAACTATATTTGGGATTATAAAGGTATATTGAAATGGAATTGAGATTATCAAAACAGGTGAGGTCAACAATCTCCCCCTTTTTGATAATCACAAATTATGATATTATAATACAAAAATAATTAGTAATGTATCAGTATAAAATACAATGGGTTATATTTCTCAGTGTGAGTAATGACATTTTGAAATGTGATATTTTAAAAGTATAAAAGGATATAATATTAAATGCAATTGTATCGGAGGTAATAATAAAAACAATGTACTAGAGTTTCAAAACAAATGTATCAGATAATATATTATTAGATGAAAATGTATCATAGGTATGAAAGAACTATATCAGAGATATACAATAAATGTATTAGAGATAATAATATAAAACAAATTCACTAGAGGGAAATTTATTATCCTCATAAAATATATTAATTCTTCATATCAGTCCTCCTCCATTGTATTATTTCTCCCCTTTTATATTATTTCTCCCCATTAGATATTATTTCTCCCCCTTTGTGATTAGAAAAAGGTGGGATAGAAATGGACTATAGGAAAAGCGGAGTAACCGAAGGTAAAAGAGAGAATTAAAGCATTTATATATTACTTCTGGAAAAAATACATTGAAATACATAAGTGAACCTAAAATAATACAGGTGATTCCCATCAAATGTACTAGCCCCTAATCAAATAACCTATTGAATGTAATATTTTGATTTTTCATTGGGTTCAGAGGTAGACTCAGGTTGGCTAGCTTCAGTATAAGGCTTGGGAATTCCAGAAATCACGAATGGTGGTTGAGAAAGAGATACTGTTCATGGCATGTAGTGGGTACTCCTCTGTGTGATCATAGGAGTGAGGATCCGAATTGCTTGGACTGGAGACATCTGAGGCATGGAGGTAGACTGAGCATAGGCAGGCAGAGCTGAAGGTGGAATGATAGGAGTACAGTACACCAGAAAAAATGGCTGCAACAGATTCCTAAAGTCCATTATGACCACTCCTCCTATTTCCATAGAATAAATGAAGTTATCCTTGTTCTCCATAAATTTATCTAGAGCATGAGTCATCTCCTTCATCTTTCTTACTTGTTCTTTGAAATATTGAGTGATTAGGGGTAGCTTCATGTTTTCTAACATATGCTTGAAATGGTTGTTGAGCTGATGGTTTGTATAAACCCTTTGGAAATAGTAATCCACTTTGTCTTTTAACTCTTTTTTAGAAGAAGGGGATTCTCCAATAAAATTATGAACAATTTTCCCTATATCCCTAGTGGTATTCACCACTTGGGTCAAGGAAGATGAGTCCACAGATCCACCTGTTGATGCTTAACCAATGTAACACCCCGAGATTTTATGAAAAATATTCTTTTTAATTTCATTAATGTCTTGTGTTGTACGCTACACCAAAAATATCTTTCACAACACACATCGATTACTTGGCTTGCATTACATGCAATAAAGTCCTTCCATGATAGCGTGTGTAGTACTCAATACCAAGTGTCACTAAACGAGATATTATTATAATATTATGAACTAGCCGTTATCAATAGTAATACCAATTTTTTTAAATTTTATAAATTTTATCTTTCAAAATGTACTTAATTTTTGGATTTGGAATATCTAAATTAGCTTAGGGTGAAATTTTGGTACTTTTCAGATAACTTTCATATTCTGATGAATAGTGAAAATTACTAAATTTTAATTAAAAACAACTTTTTAATAGAAATAATTAAAAGTGATAAATTATTAATTTTAGTTGTTTTAAAGTATATTTAGAATATATTTTTACAACTTAATACAATTTTTGTCATTAGATGTAATTTCACATTTAAACCAGACATAAACAAGTGTCAATCTTTTGATAGTTATTATCTCTTAAGTACACGCTATTTGTTTTGACGACAGAATTAATTTTTAAATTAATTAATGTAACTGATGTTTTTTTAATTTGGTAAAATAGACATAATTTTTGAATTCATAATATCAAATATATCTTAGGCATAATTTTTGGTATTTTTCTGGAAACTTTCATTTTTTTGATGAATAGTGAAACCACTAAGTGGTAGTTAAAAAACTGAATTTTTCATAAAACATATTTTTACCGCTTCTGTGAGTGGAATTTCAAAAATAAGAGAGACACGGTTAATATCAAAGACTAAAATGTGGTTTAATGAGATGAAAATAATTTTTGGTGAATAGTAACTTTTTACTTTTTTTCCCACAGTTAAAAGTAAATAGGGTAATTAAGGGTAAAAATGATATTATTATTACCCTAAGACATGTCCTAATTCTATTGTATAAGTTTAATTCGTCCAAAAAAAAACCTTAGGAATAAAATATGACCATTTAGGCCCACTTGGATTAGATTAGGACATTTATTATTAATTTATTTAAAGAATGGTTAAAATAGTTAAAATCAATGTTTAATAACTAAATCATTTTTAATATAGGGTTTTACATAAAATAAATTAGACTATAAATACTCATTTGAAAGATAATAATATTTCCTACATAATTGTATATTATTTATAATTTTTAGACATTAAATAATTTAATTTATTTATGACACAATGATGATGCAGTAATTATCTTATCAATGAAATATTGATATAATTGATGTTATAAGTACCCAAATAAATGTAATTTGAGACTTTTTATAAATTCCACTAATTTTATAGGTTAATATGACATGTTAGTATTTATTTAGTTAACTTTTTCCGAACTAATCATTCTGTTAGGATTTTCACAAAAATCAATTACAAAATAGTGTCAAAATTTTCATAAAATAGTTTTTAGAACAAATATTATATTATTAATTGTTATTTTATTCCTAAAAATATATGGTTCGGCCAAATGAAATAGATATGGTTATATGAATTAATAATAAACAACTTGGGGTTATTTTGGCTTGTTATAGTAAGTTTATTAACAATATAGTGTAAGAAAACAAGAACACACGGTAAAAGAAAAATTATTTAACATAAAGTTAAATCTAAATGATAAGTTTAAAATAGAAACCTAAACTTGTCCAAATTCTGTTGGATGAGAGGATTTCGACCCATCCCCACCTTATCTTAGAACTAACTCAATTTTTAGCTAATAAAAAACCGAATATGACTTTATAATAAAATAATATTTTTAGTTTTTCCTAAGGTGCCCCTCTCCTCCCTTATAAAAGGGAACATACTCCCTCTCTTCCTCACACCATTTTGAGCCTTGAATCTCTTCCAACACCTACCAAATTCTCTTCTACAATTCCCTATTAACATCCTATAGGTCCTGGTCTTCTTCAAAGACCAATTTTAGTGCCCTAAGAGGAGGTGTCAAAGATGCTCTTCAAAGAAGAGGTAATGTCTGTTGCCGATTCATTCAACTTTATTTCTTCTTCCAATTCTTCTTCTTTAGTTTTTTCATTATGAAGTAATAACATAAGTATCACTAATATACTGAATGTTATTATAAGTATGTAACAACCCTATTTCACAATCTATCCATCCTACGAAAAATGAAATAACTGCGCGTGCGTATGTACGGAATACCCTCTCCATGCCGTGGTGTAATCTGTTTTTCCAACACCACCTTACTTGGATGGGTATAATGGTGTAAATAATAACTATACATATTTAGTATAACATCATTCTTATTCGGATACATTGTCTCATCCACTCCAATTCAATTAAATAATTATGGAAACGATATCATCGCTCGTGCGTACGTACGGACTACCATCTCCACGACGCGATGAGATTCATTCTCCATGTTAACCATTAAAGAATGATTATAAAGTATATATAAGCAATAATAATGAAATATATGACATTATAAATCTACTATATTTATTTATATATATGTTTGTATTTCATCTACTTAATTCCATTAGACTCAATAAGGAAATGAAAATAGCGTTCATGCGTACGTACGGCCTACCGTCTCCATTAACGGTGTATTTCATTCCATTTATTGATCTATTATATATATGGAAATTCTAAATATATATTATATATAAATCATTTTTTATATTCTGGAATTAATTAATCATGATCTTAATAATCATATGAATAATTACAAGTCAAATCCCAGACCATAAATGAATCGATTTTACCCAAAACGCTACATTAACATGAATTTACAAAAGAACAGGTAATATAAAGTCATAAATGAACCATATATGATATCATAAAAATGAAGATTATTATTTAATAAGTCAATGACATTATTTAAATCATTATACAGGAGGTTTGGATACATACGAAGCATATCAGACATATGGTAAGGTTTAATTTTACAAATCTCATTTTTATCTGAGATTTCTTATACATAAGTATTTACTGGGGTTATTGTTATCATCGATGTACATGTTTTCTAAATGTATTTTTATGTATGTTTAATTTTATTTTTTACCCATTTTTACTTTTACTACATGGTATGTAAGGAGTCATTCTTTTGTTTACATTACGAGGTATTTTTTGACTTTCCCGACAAAAGTACTAGAAGAATGTTATTTAACGTATACGGCATGAAAGGATTTTTACAGTTTTATAAAGCCTTATTTTCATAAAGCTTAATCCAAAATATTTCATAACTATTTTCAGAAAAATCATTTTCTTTTAAAATTGCATTACATTTTGTGAAAAGAGAATGATTTTGAAGAAGAAAGGATATTTTCCTCAAGAATTCATTTCTAGTGTTTTATCAAAACAATTTTTCATCCAAGATAACATTATTTCATATGTGCATGTTTAGAGTATCATGTCTATATGATTTACATGGTTTCACTTTTTATGAAATGATATCCATTTCTTTTATATGGATTATGTGATGATGGGATGATGTTTATGAAACCCATTTTATTTATTGGGTTATTATGAATGATGTATGTTTATTTTTTGGAACAAGTAAGAAAGATTTCATTATGAGATGGGTGGGACCTATATCTCCCTCCAATGCATTGGGTAAAGATTTATATCTCATGAGATAGACATGGCTAGAATGGTAAGTTAATATGGTTCAGTGTTATAGGACTGAAATGATGAGTGAACTCGATTCGAAAATGGACTTTGTCCACTAAGATGGTCTTGGCAGTAATTCCTTGGCTACTATGGAAATCATAAAATTTGATGAATGGTTTCCACAATTAATGGTTTTATTCCTAGGATATTTTGTCATGATTGATGTTCCCTTATGATATATGCCTTACGTACTTTAAAGATACATGTCTTTGCTAATTATTTTGATGATTAGATTTTATGTTCAAGCTTTTGCATTCTAATGTTTATGGATTGTTTTATGTTCTCTATGTTTACCCTTACTGGGCATTTGAGCTCACCCATTTTTTGTTTTCTTTTCCCCATTATATAAAGAAAGGATGTAGGTAAGAAAAAAAGGGGAAGATCTCTATGGGAGTTGTTGAAGATCTTTCACCACGATTAGAAGATTATATTATGAGTTTCCAAAGAAACTAAAATATTACGGTCCTTGTGTGTGTTTTTTTGTTATTTACTAAGTATTCCGCAAAAAGTAATGTAATTTCCATGTACGTCATGCTTTGGGTATCTACATTTGGTATCAGAGGAAAGGTTTAGTCAACCATTGAAAACTAGGATGTGAAAACATTAGTGAGATCCCTAGAGATATTTCTAAGGTACGTCTAGGGATGCCCCTATGGTTAAGTATATGTATAGGATATAATCCTAGAACTACGGAAACGATATTAGAATTTAACCTAAAATGTCAGATATTGAGGGTACTCCCCATTTAATATGTTGTTTTCCCTAACATGTTTTTTGCCTCTCACACTATTATTTTTGGGTTTTAGACGTTGGCTAGAACCCGAAGGAACCGTGTTGATCACTGCAATGGACAATGAAATGATTTTCCTCATGATCAAACAAATGTTATGGGAGATGGAGTGAAACATATTATTTCTATAATTACACAAGCTATGAATCATTCTGGACTTCCAAGTGAGCAGAGAAGGGAACAATATTCTATTAATCCCTTCATGAGGAAACGCCCACCTTCTTTCAGTGGGTCTTCTGATCCACTTGTTCCTGAACAATGGATCTGTACCACGGAAAATATATTTTCAGTTATTCAATGTTCTGAACATGATAAAGTCATCTTAGCTGTATATTGTTTGGAAGGTGAAGCTGATCAATAGTGGAATCTTATCAAGAATACGAGGCCAAGAGATGAAATTGAGTCCATGGAATGGGACGAGTTCAAGAACTTATCTTTCAATAAGTACTTCCCTCGTATTCTTCGAACAAAGATGGAGAAGGAGTTTCTTGAACTAAATAAAAAGGTTGATAAATCTATTGGTGTATACATAGTGAATTTTACAAGGCTTTCAAGGTATGCATCTGGCTTTATCATCCAACATAAAATTAATGTTGATCAATTCTTCAGTGGCATAAAACCAAATCTTTGAAGGGCATTAGCTATAAGAGACTAAAGTAGCTATGAAGAAATTGGGTGTTGTGCTATCAAGGTAGAAATGAATGTTGGTGTTACTTATCCATCTCATAGTTTTGACAAGAAACAAAAGATGGAGTTCAAGGAGAAATATCAGAATAATGGTGAAAAGAAGAAGAATGTTTCCTTATGCTCAAAGTGTGGAAATAATCGTGGTGGAGATTGTCTTAAAGGGACTAGAAAATGTTTTAAGTGTGGAAAAGAAGTTCATAGAGCGGCTGACTGTCGAAGTAAAAGAAAAAGGGTTTCTAATGATGTGAATAAAGAAAATACTGTAGAGAACGCACCACCAACACTTCAATCCTTCAAGTCCAAGGAAATGGGCCATTACGCTAATAAATGCCCTAATCCAAGGGTTAGTGATGATCGAAATGAGAAACCACTTAAGGAAAAGGAAAAAGGGAAGTCACATGCGATCACCATTGGCAATGTTGAATATGACAACGATGTGGTGGAATGATTATGTGTTTATGTAATGGGATTCCAAAATAATGTTGTATATAGTATCATGTAATATTGGAATATTTATGTATTAGTCTATTGTGGTTTTCAATAATATTATGGTACCAGTTACCATGGAAAGTGATTGAGATATTTTTGGAAAAAAGATGATATGCGCATAATGAAGGGATAAGGAGAAAATGAAATGTCTGACATTATTCATGAGCTCATGACTGATATAAGGAAATAGTTATATCATGGTTTGAGGTTTTGGTATGTGAAAAGAGTTAACTTTTTACAGCAGTCATGTTTTATCTAAGATTCAATGGGTAATCATTTTTCAAGAGAATACATGATTAAGGCCTTCGAATGTTTCGAATGTGACCAACAAGACATGTCTCATGATATATGTGGATCAATGATGGTATTAACATTCTTGTTATATGAACTCTTAGGTAATCGTTTTCACTATAATATGAGATTGGACAGCAGTATTTTGGATAAGCATAAATATTAGAAAGGATTATGTTGGACATAAGTTAGTATTGTTTAAGGATAGAACTTTTTTTCAATATAATTGATCAGATGATATAGTAATGTAGTTTTAGAAAAAGAACAACCTCCAGGATGGGCGACAGCCCATCGCGTAGGACAAGGCTGTGGGAATCGAACCCACAACCAAAGTGCGACTGGCCTTTATCGCCTACCACAGGCCTACCGGAAGTCCCTGTTTAGTAGAAACTAGTTTTATTATATTAAGCAGTGTGATATATGAAGTATAATTCCATTTTAGGAACCATATATGATTAATCTCACTATAGATCGACTTATGTATATTTAATAACTTTTTCAAACCTTTTGTTTGAGATAGATGGAATGAATCATCATTCTATCACAGGATCTGCTTACACTTCACGAATAAAAAATTCAACTTCATTTCTCTAAGAGATGAATTGGAAATTGTTCTTGGCACGAAAAACATTGAGATTGCACCAAAATAAAGTAAGTATTTATTCTAATTCAAATTCTTCAACTTTATAGAAATGATCTTGAAAACCAAAAATGTTGTCCTAGTGCCCTTATTTCCGATTAATCAGACGGTACCCTAGATCATCACAAATTTATGGCTTTGTGATTGTTGGATTTTTCATAGCCATGTTCTCTTCCACTCTCCATCAGATCTTGATGGTTAGATTTTTCTTCCATATCCATATTTTCACCTATGTTTTCCTATGTGAAAACCCATTGATTAGTTAATTTGGGTAACCGTTACGTTTCATACATTAATTTTTAAAGCCATGTTTTGGAATTACTTTTTATGATTTGGGTTTCTATTAATGAAACTTTTGAGTAGTAAACCATTTATAACCTCGATGAATTTCGAGGGAAAAATTCATTTTAAGGGGGGTAGAATGTAACACCCCGAGATTTTATGAAAAATATTCTTTTTAATTTAATTAATGTATTGTGTTGTACGCTACACCAAAAGGAGCTTGCACAACACGCATCCATGACTTGGCTTGAATTACATGCAATAAAGACCTTCCTCGATAGCGTGTGTAGTACACAATACTGAGTTTCAGTAAACGAGATATTATTATAATATTATTACCTAATCGTTATGAATAGTAATACACACTTCATTAAATTTTATAAATTTGATCTTTCAAATTGGACTTCATTTTTGGATTTGTAATATCGAAATAAGCTTATGGTGAAATATTGGTTCTTTTCGGATAACTTTCATATTCTGATGAATAGTGAAAATTACCAAATTTTAATTAAAAACATCTTTTTTAATTGAAATAATTAATAGTGATACATTATTAATTTTAGTGGTTTTAAAGTATATTTAGAATATATTTGTACAATTTAATACAATGTTGGTCATTAGATGTAATTTCACTTTTAAACCAGACATAAACAAGTGTCAATCTTTTGATAGTTATTATCTCGTAAGAACACACTATTTGTTTTAACGACGGGAATTAATTTTTAAATTAATTAATGTAACTGATATGTTTTGAATTTGATAAAATAGACATAATTTTTGAATTCAAAATATCAAATATATCTTAGGCCTAATTTTTGGTATCTTTCTAGAAACATTCATTTTTTGATGAATAGTGAAACCACTAAGTTGTAGTTAACAAACTGAATTTTTCATAAAACATAATTTTACCGCTTCTGTGAGTGGAATTTCGAAAATCCGAGAGACATGGTTAATATCAAGGACTAAAATGTGGTTCAATGAGACGAAAATAATTTTTGGTGAATTGTAACTTCTTACTTTTTTACCACGGTTAAAAGTAAATAGGGTAATTAAGGGAAAAATGATATTATTATTACCCTAACACATGTCCTAATTCTATTGGATAAGTTTATTTTGAAAAAAAAACAACATTAGGAATGAAATATGACCATATAGGCCCACATGGATTAGATTAGGACATTTTTTATTAATTTATTTAAAGAAGGGTTAAAATTGTTAAAATCCATGTTTAATAACTAAATCATTTTTAATACAGGTTTATACATAAGATAAATTATACTATAAATATTAATTAGAAAGATAAAAATATTTCCTACATAATGGTATTTTATTTATAATTTTTAGACTTTAAATAATTCATTTTATTTACGAAACAATGATGATGTAGTAATTATCTTATTAATGAAATATTTACATAATTTATGTTATAAATACCCATGTAATTTGAGACTTTTTAAGAATTCCACTAATTTTCTAGGTAAACTTACATTTTAGTATTTATTTAGTTAACTTTGTTCGAACTAATCATTCTGTTAGGATTTTGAAAAAAATCAATTACCAAATAGTGTCAAAATTGACATAAAATAGTTTTTAAAACAAATATTATATAATTAATTGTTATTTTATTCCTAAAAATCTAATTTGTCGCCAAATGACTTATATAAGGTTATATATATTAATAATAAACAACTTGGGGTTAGTTTGGCTTTTTATAGTAAGCTTATTAACCTTATAGTGTAAGAAAAGAAGAAGACATGGTAAAAGAAAAATTATTGAACTTGAAGTTAAATTAAATGATAAGGTTAAAATAGAAACCTAAACTTGTAAAAATTATATTGGATGATATTATTTAGAACAGTACCCACCTTAAATTATAAATAAATCAATTTGGAGCTATTGAAAACCGAAAGTGACTTTAGAATAAAATAATATTTTTAGTTTTTTCTAAGGTGTCCCTCTCCTCCCTTATAAAAGGGCACCTCCTCCCTCTCTTCCTCACACCATTTTGAGCCTTGAAGCTCGGTCAACCCATGCCAAATTATCTTATCCACTTCCCAAGAAACATCCTAGAGGTCCTGGTCTTCTTCAAAGACCAATTTTAGTTCCCTAAGAGGTTGTCTCAAAGAGGCGCCTCAAAGAAGAGGTAATGTCTGTTACCGATTCTTTCAACATTATTTCTTCTTTCACTTCTTCTTAATTAGTTGTATCATTATGAAGTAATAACATAACTATCACTCATATAATGGTATGTTATTATAAGTATGAAACAACGCTATTTCAACATCTATCCATCCTACGGAAAATGAAATCACCGCACGTGCGTACGTACGGAATACCATCTCCACGCCGTGGTGTAATCTATTTTTCCAGCACTACCTTATGTGGATGGGTATAATGGTGTAAATAATAACTATACATAGTTATTATAACATCATAATTATTCTGATATATTGTATCATCCACTCCAATTCAATTCAATAATTATGGAAATGATATCATCGCTCGTGCGTACGTACGGACTACCGTCTCCACGACGCGATGAGATTCATTCTCCATATTAACCATTTAAGAATGATTATAAAGTATATATAAGCAATAATAATGAAATATATGACATTTTAATGCTAATATATTTATGTATATATATATATGTATTTCATCTACTTAATTACATTATACTAAATAAGGAAATGAAAAAAGCGTTCATGCGTACGTACGGCCTACCATCTCCATGAATGGTGTATTTCATTCCATTTATTGATCTATTATATATATGTATATTCTCAATATATATTAAATATAAATTACGTTTTATATTCTGGAATTAATTAATCATGATCTATGTAATTATATTAATAATTTCAAGTCAAATCACGAACCATAAATGAATCGATTTTACCCAAAACGCTATATTAACATCAATTTACAAAAGAACGGGTAATATAAAGTCATAAATGAACCATATATGATATAATAACAATGAATATGATTATTTAATAAGTCAATGACATTATTTAAATCATTATACCGAAGGTTCAGATACATACGAAGCATATCAGACATAAGGTAAGGGATATTTTTCAAATCTCATTTTTATCCGAGATTGCTTATACGTAAGTATTTACTGGTGTTATTGTTATAATCCATGTACATGATCCTAAAAGAATTTTTATGTATGTTTAATGTCCTTTTTAATGATTTTGACTTTTACTAAATGGTATGTAAGGAATATTTCTTTTGTTTACGTTACGAGGTATTTTTTGACTTTCCCGACAAAAGTACGAGAAGAATGTTTTTTAACGTATACGGCATGAAAGGGTTTTTACAGTTTTATAAAGCCTTATTTTCATTAATCTTACTCCAAAATATTTCATAACTATTTTTAAAAAATCCATTTTTATAAAATTTCATGACATTGTCTGAAAAGAGAATGATTTTGAAGAAGAAAGGATATTTTCCTCAAGAATTCATTTCAAGTGTTTTATCAAAAAAAAAATTCATCTTTGATGACATTATTTCTTATGTGTATGTTTAAAGTATCATGTCACTATGATTTACACGGTTTCAATTTTTTTGAAATGATATCCATTTCTTTTATATGGATTATGTGATGATGGGATGATGTTTATGAAACCCATTTTATTTATTGGGTTATTATGAATGATGTATGTTTATTTTGTGGCACATGTAAGAATGATTTCATTATGAGATGGGTGGGACATATATCTCCCTCCAATGCATTGGGTAAAAATTTATATCTCATGATATAGACATGGCTGGAACGATAATTTAATCTGGTTCAGTGTTATAGGACTGAAATGAGGAGTGAACTCGATTCAGAAAGGTACTTTGTCCACTAAGATGGTCTTGGCAGCAATGCCTCTGGATACTATGGAAATCATAACATTTTCTAAATGGTTTCCACAATTACATGTTTTATTCCCATGCTATTTTATCATGATTGATGTTCCCTTTTGATATATGCCTTATGTACTTCCAAGATTCATGTCTTTGCTAAAGATTTTGATGTTTTGATTTTATGTTCACGTTTTTGCATTCTAATGTTTATGGATTGTTTTATGTTCTCTATGTTTACCCTTAATAGGAATTTGAGCTCACCCCTTTTTTGTTTTCTTTTCCCCATGATATAAAGAAAGGTTGTAGGTAAGAAAAAAAGGGGAAGATCTCTATGGGAGGTGTTGAAGATCATTCACCACGATTTAAAGATTATATTCCGAGTTTCCAAAGACACTAAACTATTACGGTCCTTGTGTGTGTTTTTTTGTTATGTACTAAGTATTCCAAAAAATTAATGTAATGTCCTTGTACGTCAAGCTTTGGGTCTCTACAGTTGGTATCAGAGGTAAGGTTTAGTCAACCTTTGGAAACTGGGATGCAAAAATGATAGTGAGATACCTAGATATATTTCTAATGTATGTCTAGGGATGTCCCTAAGGATAAGTATGCATATAGGATATAGTCCTAGAACTATGGTAACGATCATAGAATTTAACCTAAGATGTTAGATATTGAGGGTACTCCCCCTTTAAAATGTTGTTTTCCCTAACATGATTTTTGCCCCTCACACTATTCTTTTTGGGTTTTAGACAATGGCTGGAACCCGAAGGAACCGTGTTGATCAATGCAATGGACAGTGAAATGATTGTCCTCATGAACAAACAAATGTTATGGGATATGGAGTCAAAAATATTATTGATATACTTACAAAAGCTATGAATCATTCTGGACTTCCAAATAAGCAGAGAAGGGAACAATATTCTATTGATTACTTTATGAGGCAATGTCCACCTTCATTCAGTGGGTCTTCTGATCCAGTTGTTGCTGAAAAATGGATCAGTACCACTGAAAAGATATTTTCAGTTCTTCAATGTTCTGAACATGATAAAGTCATATTAGCAGTATATCGTTTGGAAGGTGAAGCTGATCAATGGTGGAATCTTATCAAGAATACGAGGCAAAGAGATGAAATTGAGTCCATGGAATGGGACGAGTTCATGAACTTATTTTTCAATAAGTACATCCCTTGTATTCTTCGAACAAAGATGGAGAATGAGTTTCTTGAACTAATGCAAAAGGATGATGAATTTGTTGGTGTATACGAAGCGAATTTTACAAGGCTTTCAAGGTATGCATCTGGCTTTATCATCTAACCTGAAAGTAAAGTTGATCTATTCTTCAGCGGCTTAAAACCAAATCTTCGAAGGGCATTATCTACAAGAGACTTCAGTAGCTATGAAGAAATTGTGTGTTGTGTTATCAAGGTAGAAATGGAAGTTGGTGTTACTTATCCATATCATAGTTTTGGTAAGAAACGAAAGATGGATTTCAAGGATAAATATCAGAATAATGGTGAAAAGAAGATGAATGTTTCTTTATGCTCAAAGTGTGGAAAGAAGCATGGTGGAGATTGTCTTAAAGGGATTAGAAAATGTTTTAAGTGTGGAAAGGAAGGTCATCAAGCAGCTGAGTGTCGATGTAATGGAAGAAGGGTTTCTAATGATGTGAATAAATAAATGACTGCAGAGAATGCACCACCAACACTTCAATGATTCAAGTGCAATGAAATGGGGCATTATGCTAATAAATGCCCTAATCCAAGGGTTAGTGATGATCGACATGAGAAACCACTTAAGGCAAATGACAAAGGGAAGTCACATGCAATCACCATTGGAGATGTTGGATATGACAACGATGTGGTGGAATGATTAAGTGTATATGTAATTGGATTCCAAAATAATGTTTTATATAGTATCGTGGAGTATTGGAATATTTATGTATTGGTCTATTGTGGTTTTCAATAATATTATGGTACTGGTAACCATGGAAAGTGATTGAGATATTTTTGGAAAAAAGATGATATGCGCATAATGAAGGGATAAGGAGAAAATGAAATGTTTGACAGAATTCATTAACTCATGATTGATATACAAAAATAGTTATATCATGGTTTGAGGTTTTGGTATGTGAAAAGATTTAACTTTTGACAGCACTCATGTTTTCACTAAGATTCAATGGGTATTCATTTTTCAAGAGAATACATGACTAAGCCCTTCGAATGTTTGTAATGTGACCAACAAGACATATCTTATGATATATGGGGATCAACGATGGTATTAACATTCTTGTTATATGAACTCTTTGGTAATCGTTTTCACTATAATTTGAGATTGGACATCAATATTTTGGATAAGCGTAAAGATTGGAAAGGATTATGTTGGACATAAGTTAGTATTGTTTAATAATAGAAATCTTTTTATATTATTGATGGGATGTTATAGTAATGTAGTTTCATAAAAAGGACAACCTGAAAGATTAGCGACAACCCATCGCGTTGGAAAAGACTGTGGGAATTGAACCCACAACCGAAGTGCGACTGGCCTTTATCGCATACCACGGGCCTACAAGAAGTCCATGTTTAGTATAAACTAGTTTTATTATATTAATCTGTATGATATATGAAGTATAAGTCCATTTTAGGAACCATATATGATTAATCTCACTATAGATCGACTTATGTATATTTTATATCTTTCGCTAACCTTTTGTTTGAGACAGACGGAATAACCCGTTATTCTAACACAAGATCTTCTAACACTTCACAATTAACAAATTCAACTTCATTTCTTTAAGAGATGAAGTGGAAAATGTTCAAGGCATGAACAACAGCAAGATTGTACCAAAAAAATTAAGTATTTATTCTAATTCAAATTCTTCAACTTTATAGAAATAATCTTGAAAGCCAAAAATGTTTTCATAGTTCCCTTATATCCGATGAATCAGACGATACCCTATATCATCACAAATTTATGGCTTTGTGATTATTTTCTTTTTCATATCCATGTTCTCTACCACTCTCCATCAGAACTAGATGGTTAGATTTTTCTTCCATATCCATATTTTCAACTATGTTCTCCTACGTCAAAACCCAGTGATTAGTTAATTTGTGTAACCATTACGTTTCATACATTAATTTTTAAAGCCATGTTTGGGTATTCCTTTTTACGATGTGGGTTTCTATTAAAGAAATTTCAAGTAGTAAACCATTTATAACCCCGACGAATTTCGAGTGAGAAATTCATTTTAAGGGGGGTAGAATGTAACACCTCGATATTTTATGAAAAATATTCTTTTTAATTTTCATTAATGTCTTGTGTTGTACGCTACACCAAAAGGAGCTTGCACAACACGCATCCATGACTTGGCATGAATTAAATGCAATAAAGACCTTCCTCGATAGCGTGTGTAGTACGCAATACAAAGTTTCATTAAACGAGATATTATTATAATATTATGAACTAGCCGTTATGAATAGTAATACACACTTTTTAAAATTTTATAAATTTGATCATTCAAAATGGACTTCATTTTTGTATTCATAATATCGAAATTAGCTTAGGGTGAAATTTTGGTACTTTTCGGATAACTTTCATATTCTGATGAATAGTGAAAATTACTAAATTTTAATTAAAAACGACATTTTAATCGAAATAATTAATAGTGATAAATTTTTAATTTGAGTGGTTTTAAAGTATATTTAGAATATATTTTTATAATTTAATACAATGTTGGTCATTGGATGTAATTTCACATTTAAACCAGACATAAACAAGTGTCAATCTTTTGATAGTTATTATCTCTTAAGAACACGCTATTTGTTTTGACGAAGAGAATTAATTTTTCAGTTAATTAATGTAACTAAAATGTTTTGAATTTGGTAAAATAGACATCATTTTTTAATTCGTAATATCAAATATATCTTAGGCCTATTTTTTGGTATTTTTCTGGAAACATTCATTTTTTGATGAATAGTGAAACCACTAAGTAGTAGTTAAAAAAATGAATTTTTCATAAAACATAATTTTACCGCTTTTGTGAGTAGAATTTTGAAAATCTGAGAGAAACGGTTAATATCAAGGACTAAAATGTGGTTCAATGAGATGAAAATAATTAATGGTGAATAGTAACGTTTTACTTTTTTTACCACGGTTAAAAGTAAATAAGGTAATTAAGAGTAAAAATGATATTATTATTACCCTAACACATGTCCTAAATCTATTGTATAAGTGTAATTCGGACAAAAAAACCTTAGGAATAAAATATGACCATTTAGGCCCACATGGATTAGATTAGGACATTTATTATTAATTTATTTAAAGAAGGGTTAAAATAGTTAAAATCAATGTTTAATAACTAAATCATTTTTAATATGGGGTTATACATAAGATAAATTAGACTATAAATATTCTTTAGTAAGATAAAAATATTTCCTATATAACGGTATTTTATTTATAATTTTTAGACATTAAATAATTTAATTTATTTATGACACAATGATAATGCATTAATTATCTTATTAATGAAATATTGACATAATTGATGTTATAAAAACCCAAATAAATGTAATTTGAGACTTTTTATGAATTCCGATAATTTTCTAGGTCAATATGACATGTTAGTATATATTTAGTTAACCTTTTTCGAACTAATCATTCTGTTAGGATTTTCAAAAAAATCAATTACAAAATAGTGTCAAAATTGACATAAAATAGTTTTTAAAACAAATATTATATTATTAATTGTTATTTTATTCCTAAAATTCTATGGTTTGGCCAAATTACTTATATAAGGTTATATATATTAATAATAAAGAACTTGGGGTTATTTTGGATTGTTATATTATGTTTATTAACCTTATAGTGTAAGAAAACAAGAAGGCACGATAAAAGAAAAATTATTGAACTTAAAGGTAAATCTAAATGATAAGGTTAAAATAGAAACCTAAACTTGTCCAATTTCTATTGGATGAGAGGATTTCGACCCATCCCAACCTTAGCTTATAAATAACTCAATTTGGAGCTATTAAAAACCGAATATGACTTTATAATAAAATAATATTTTTAGTTTTTTCTAAGGTGCCCCTCTCCTCCCTTATAAAAGGGCACCTCCTCCCTCTCTTCCTCACTCCATTTTGAGCCTTGAAGCTCAGCCAAACACGGTAAAATTCTCTTCTAAACTTCCCTAGAAACATCCAAGAGGTCCTGGGCTTCTTCAAAGACCAATTTTAGTGCCCTATGTGGATGTCTCAAAGAGGCGCTTCAAAGAAGAGGTAATGTCTGTTACCGATTCTTTCACCTTTATTTCTTCTTCCACTTCTTCTTCATTAGTTGTTTCATTATGAAGTAATAACATCAGTATCACCCATATACTTATATGTTATTATAAGTATTAAAAAACCCTATTTCACCATCTATCCATCCTATGAAAAATGAAATCACCACGCATGTGTAGGTACGGAATACTGTCTCCACACCGTGGGGTAATCTATTTTTCCAACACCACCTTACTTGGATAGGTATAATGGTGTAATGAATAACTATACATAGTTATTATAACATCATACTGATTCTGATATATTGTATCATCCACTCCAATTCAATTCAATAATTATGGAAATGATATCATCGCTCGTGCGTACGTACAGACTACCGTCTCCACGATGCGATGAGATTCATTCTCCATGTTAACCATTAAAGAATAATTATAATGTATTTATAAGCAATAATAATGAAATATATGACATTATAAATCTACTGTATTTATGTATATGTATATGTATGTCATATACTTAATTCCATTATACTCAATAAGGAAACAAAAACAGTGTTCATGTGTACGTACGGCCTACAGTCTCCATGAATGGTGTATTTCATTCCATTTATTGATCTATTATATATATGTATATTCTGAATATATATTATATATAAATAATGTTTTATATTCTGGAATTAATTAATCATGATCTATGTAATCATATGAATAATTACATGTCAATCACGGACCATAAATGAATCGATTTTACCCAAAAACACTACATTAACATGAATTTACAAAAGAATGGGTAATATATAGTCATAAATGAACAATATATGATATCATAACACTGAAGATTATTATTTAATAAGTTAATGACATTATTTAAATCATTATACAGGTGGTTTAGATATATACGAAGTATATCAGACATAAGGTAAGGGATAATTTTGTAAATCTCATTTTTATCCTAGATTTCTTATACGTAAGTATTTACTGGGATTTTTGTTATCATCCATGTACATGTTGTATAAAATTATTTTTATGTATATTTAATTTCCTTTTTACCCATTTTTAATTTTACTACATGGTATGTAAGGAATCTATCTTTTTTTTACATTATGAGGTATTTTTTGACTTTTCCAACAAAAGTATGAGAAGAATGTTTTTTAACGTATACGGCATGAAAGGATTTTTACGGCATTATAAATCCTTATTTTCATAATGCTTACTCCAAAAGATTTCATGAATATTTTAAAAAAAATCATTTTCTTTTAAAATTACATGTTATTTTGTGAAAAGAGAACTATTTTGAATAAGAAAGGATATTTTTCTCAAGAATTCATTTCAAGTGTTTTATCAAAACAATTTTTCATCTAAGATGACATTATTTCATATGTGTATGTTTAAAGTATCATGTCTCTATGATTTACATGGTTTCACTTTTTATGAAATGATATCCATTTCTTTTTTATGGATTACGTGATGATGGGATTATGTTTATGAAACCCATTTTATTTATTGGGTTATTATGAATGATGTATGTTTATTTTGTGGCACAAGTAAGAATGAATTCATTACGAGATGGGTGGGACCTATATCTCCCTCAAATGCATTGGGTAAAGATTTATATCTCATGAGATAGACATGGCTGGAATGGTAAGTTAATCCGGTTCAGTGTTACAGGACTAAAACGAGGAGTGAACTCGATTCAGAAAGGGACTTTGTCTACTAAGATGGTCTTGGTAGCAATGCCTTGGCTTCTATGGAAATCATAACATTTTCTGAATGGTTTCCACAATTTCATGTTTTATTCCCATGCTATTTTATCATGATTGATGTTCCCTTACGATATATTCCTTACGTTCTTCCAAGATTCATGTCTTTGCTAATGATTTGGATGTTGAGATTTTATGTTCAAGTTTTTGCATTCTAATGTTTTTGGGTTGTTTTATGTTCTCTATGTTTACCCTTACTGGGCATTTGAGCTCACCCCTTTTATGTTTTCTTTTCCCCAGGATATAAAGAATGGTTGTAGGTAAGAAACAAAAGGGGTAGATATCTAAGGGAGATTTTGAAGATCTTTCACCACGATTCAAAGATTATATTCTGAGTATCCAAAGGCAATAAAATATTATGGTCCTTGTGTGTGTGTTTTTGTTTTGTACTATGTATTCCGCAAAAGTAATGTAATGTCCATGTAATTCAAGCTTAGGGTCTCTACAACCATTCCCCTCTTTCATAAATCCTCTAATTTGATACAATTCTACTAATGGTCCAGAAGCAAGAGAACCAAGAGAAAAGGCCACAGTTTCCTTGAAACTTTTAGTTATCCCACTAATAACATTTTTCACAAGAGAGGTCTATGTGCTGACATGATTCTCCATGGACTTCTTAAATCCCTCAGAAGCATCCACAAATTGCATTACTACACTTTTAATGTAATTGATATCACCACTCTTTTGATCTTCAGAACTACCCAAGGTAGTTTTAGAATCAACATGCTGCTTCACGGAAACAACAACTCCTTCCAGCTCTTAATCTGAGAATGAAACACTCTTATCTCATTCATCATCTCTGTCACATGGCCTGACACCATACACCTAAGAGAGAGTTCTAAATATTTTTCCACGTTTCTCATTTAATCAATAGTATGGATATTTAAATCTACAATAGATGTAATCCAAATCTCTTTCAACTCAACCTTTAAAGAATCAAGATCATCCCTAGTGACCAGATATTCCGGAACAACTAGAGGTTCTCTTTCTATTATAATTGTAGCCACAGAGTCGCTCATAAAAGATTGAATAGATGATATTAAAGAGACTTCTATTCATCTAATATCTTCCACAAATGAGGCCATAAGATCAGACATAAACTATTATAGATTAGCTTTTCTTACCACATCCTCAGGTAAAATTTCAGAAAAGATATTATAGTCAACTTGTGGTCTATTGATGGGTGTCTCATATTCAGAAGCAGGATAGTCCGACCCAAAAAATGCAAAACCTGGATCTTCTACACAGTCTTCAATTCCATCAGTAACTAAAACATTTTCAAGTCCAGTTGGATTCTCCCCCTCAACTAGAGCATTCTCTTGTATATGTATAGCAATAACATCCTCAGCAGATCGGTCTTTATCAGAATAATACTCCACAACCATCTCCAATTCTCCAATAGCATGAGGCTCCTAATGAATAGGTGCTGGTCTATCTACATATATATGAATAGCCTCTATCACAACAGTACTTCCAATTAATGGACTCAAACTCAAGGTGGAAGAAGCAGATGCTTCTGTTTCAGATTCTTATTCTTTCTTATTCTCTGGAGTAGACTTCTCTACCTCATCCACAGGGGCTTCTTCAATGCATATTCCAAACATGGTTTCTTTTTGATATGATACAACTTCAGCAGCATGACATGGAGGCAAGTATGGACCCCTTCCATCAGCAATAGAGGTATCATCTTCTTTAGTATCATCACTATACTGAGGTTCTTCTTCATCAGGTCCTAGACCTAGATCCCTTACATCCATAGGCCTAGAAGGATGATCCACATGATTAAACTTATCATACAACTTCTCATCATCACTAACCCATTAACTTCTCCATGGATTCCAATTGATCTACATGTATTTACAAAATAGTTATTATGATGAATTTTTTTCCTTACCACTACTGTCTCATCCAGAGATTCAGCTACTCCCTTCACTTTGATCATAACTGAAATTAACTTTTCAAAGAATAAAGCATTGGTTTTTGATTTTTGCCTGGCCATATCGTCAATATGAATCATTAGAAGTTTACATATATTTACCTTGACACCATATCTTAATAGATGCAACAAATAAATATCTTAATATTTTAGATTTTCAATGTCCCCTCTTCCTGGACATAGCACATGTTGAATGAACTTCAATAATAACATGTTCTCTCTATCCATTTTTGTAGAAACTACCTTTCTTGGTTTACCATCTCCTGTTAATTCTTCCAAACCAGTTTCATATTCAATGAGGTCACTGGTAGGAGGTACTAATTTGAGAAATACCCAAAATCTCCTTCAGGTGGAACTCTCAGGAACTCAGCCCATTCAATAGAAGAAAAATACAATGTTCTTCCATTCACAACTAAACCCATTCTATTCTCAAATTTTGATATCTCAAAGTGAACAAACTCATAGAATTATTTTAGCAGCTTTGGATAATACATACCATTTTTATTCGAGAACCACTCTACCCATTTCTGGTCATCTAGAAATTCTAGAACTAAAGATTTACTGGTCATCAACCATTCTGTGCATATATTTTTCTCAACTACTATTTCCCTTTGAATGAGATGTGTATTTATAGGTTTCTTCACTTAACTTCCACCACTAGACTCTCTATTGAGTTTCTAGGCTTTTGTCTCATCATCATTTTTGCTGACTGATGGTCTCTTTGCTCTTTCCATTCTTCGAATCGCGATTCTTATGGTTTGAGAGAAATAATTTTTTTGGGAGATAAGGCTTGAAGAAAAAGTTATTGAGATGGATTGAGATGAGGTTAAGACTTATGTTTTATCATTTAGTAATCACAAAATATATAATTAAACCATAATAAGTCAAATATAAATGATATAGATTCTGGTAGCTAAAGACACAGAATTTTAAAATAGTGCCATCCTAATGGTATGGTATACCGGTGAGGATTCTTAATGGTGAGGTATATCGGTGAGGTTCACTAATAGTGAGGTATCTAACGGTGAGGTTAGTACCAGTGAGGTATAACAGTGAGGATCAAACCGGTTTGGTATAATAGTTAGGTTCATACCGGTGAGGTATAATAGTGAGGTTCATACCTGTGAGGTATAACAGTGAGGTTCATATCGGTCAGGTATAACAGGGTGGTTCATACCGGTGAGGTATAACAATGAGGTTCATACCAGTGAGGTATAATGGTGAGGTTTGGTTTCTACAAATATTATCATTCCTAACTCATGTCTAATGTAACATAACCTATCTGAAATTAATGGATTAGTGAAAATGTCAGCTAATTGATATTTAGTACCTATTAATTCAAGAGTAATATCACCCTTTTGGTAATTATCTCTCAAAAAATGGTGCCTTACATCAATGTGTTTGGTCCTAGAGTGAGGCACGTGATTATTAGATATGTTAATCAAACTAGTGTTATCACATTTTATAGATACCTGTATAAATTGATATCCATAGTCCAACAAAGTATGTTTCATCCACAGAATTTGTGCATAGCAACTACCTGCAGAAATGTACTCTTCTTCAGTAGTAGACAACACAACATAAAATAATCCTAAGTACGTAGTATATTTAAGATATTTGAAATTTTTTTATTAGCATGTATGTGTGACTTTTTCAGATTAGCTTGAAATATTTCACAAATACATACACCTAAAATAATATTAGGTTGACTAGCAGTATGATAAAGCAGACTCCCTATCATACCTCTTTAGTTGGTTTGATCCACTAGTTTTCCAGTTTCATCAGCATCCAACTTACAATTAGTACTCATACGTGTATCACATTCCATAATACTATCCAAAACAAAACATTTTAAAAGATCCTTTGTATATTTATTTTGATTTAAAATAATACCATTTTCATCTTGAAAAACATTAAATCCATGAAACTATTTGAGTTCTCCCATTAAACTCATTTCAAATTCATTTTGCATACTCTTTGAAAAATCAACACACAAAGCATTTGTAGAAGATCAAAAAATAATATCCTTAACATAGATTTTTACTATCAAAACATCTTATGAAATTGTTCAAATAAATATATTTGGATCATCAATCCCATTAGAAAACCCTTTTGAAATAAGAAAACTACTAATTTTGTCATACCAAGTTCGTGGGACATGTTTCGAACCATATAAAGAATTAGAAAGCTCAAAAACATGATTTGGAAAATGTGGATTAATAAATCCAGGTGGTTGTTCAAAAAAAACATCTTCAATTACAAAACCATTTAGAAAATCCCTTTTGACATCCATTTAATATAACATGATATTCAGATGAGCATCATAGGCAAGTAGAATCCTAATAGCTTCTAATCTATCTATAGCGGCAAAGGTTTCTTCATAGTCTATTCCTTCCTCTTGACTATATCCTTGTGAAACTAGCCTTTCATTGTTTCTAACTATGTTTCCTGACTCATCAACCATATTTCTAAAAACCCATTTGGTGCTTATGGTCAAGTTTTCCTTAGGTATGTCAACTAATTACTAGAATTTGTTTCATTCAAATTGATTTTATTCTTCTTGCATATCCATTACCCAAAATTCATCATTGATTACACCATTGATACATTTATGTTCTATCTATGAAATAATGACTTAATGTTCAACCTGGTTTCTTATATAAGCTCTATTCTATGTTCCTGTATCAATATTACAACTAACAGCATCTAAAGAATGATTCTTTAGAATCCTAGTTGTTCTAGTAAAGGTAGGACTAGAAATTTCAGGTTCTTCTATGGGTTCGGGTTCACTAGAAAGAGATTCTGGAATATTTCTAGAACTGGTTTTCTTTACAACAAGTTCATTGATTTTTTCATTAAGCTCTAGAATAGATAGATCTTCATCATGGTTTTCAATAGAATACTTAGGTTCATATGGATTAGTTTCATCAAATTTTATGTGAAAAGATTTTTCCACACATTTGGATCTTTTTTTAATAACTCTATATGATTTACTGGTTATAGAGTAACCTAAAAACGATTCCCTAATAACTTTTTGAGGAAAACTTGTTAGGATTATCCTTAGTATTAAGAATAAATACTTTGCAACCAAAAACTATGAAGTAACTAACTTTAGGATTCCTATTATTCTACATTTCATAAGGGGTATTCTTAAGAACAGGTCTAATTAAGACTCTATTTATAATTTAACAAGCTATATTCATAGCTTATGCACAAAAGTAAATAGGTAGGTCATACTCATTAAGAATAGTTCTTAAAATTTCCTAAAGGGTTCTATTCCTTCTTTCAACTACACAGTTGTGTTGAGGTGTCCTAGGGGTAGAAAAGTTTTGACTATAGTCATTATGTGAGAAGTAAGATTCAAACTCATGATTTTCAAAATAACGGTCGTGATCATATCTTAGGATCTTAATTTTATGTGCACATAGTTTTTCTAAATACTTGTAATATTTAATAAAATAAGAACAAGCTTCACTTTTTTTAGTAAGAAAGAACACCCGTGTTTATCTAGAAAAGTCATCTACTAAGACATAGACATAGTGCTTCCCATTTAAACTAGAAACTCTAGAAGGTCCGAAAAAGTCCATTTGAACCAACTCGAGAGGTTGAGAAGTTGAAACTTCTTTCATTAATTTAAAAGAAACTTTATATTGTTTTCCCTTTTGATAGGGAGTACAAACTTTGTCGGATTGGAATTTTAGTTGAGGTAGCTCTCTAACTACATTCTTCCTAAACAATTTTCTAAGTGAGTGAACATTAAGGTGTCCCATCATTCACATTCCATATCGAAGATTCATTATGAAAACCATTTAAACAAGTATCCTTTTGATTGGCTAAATAATTTAAATATACACCATAAACATTTTCATTTCTCAAGGTAGTAAATACCAAGGCATATTTATAATTAAAAACAATACCAACATCATTTTAAAATATAACATTGAAACCATCATCACATAACTAATAATTACATATTAGGTTGCATTTTAATCCATCAACAAATAAAACATTAGAAATTAAAATTGAATCAGTGTTACCAATCTAGACTAAGATGATGATTTTACCTTCTGAATTGTCACCAAAGGTGACATGTCCTCCACCATCCTTGATTAAACTCTTGAAACATGAGTAATATCCAGTTATATACCTTAAACATCCACTGTCCAAGTACCATATTTTTTTATAGGAACTCTTCAAGATGATCTCCTGCAAAAAAAGTTTAAAAAGAAACTGATTTTGGTACCAAGATCTTCTTAGATCCAGATATGTTAGCAAGAAAAACTTTTGGTACCCAGATTTGTATAATGGGTCTCATACAATCAATTTAATCTAAATATTATAAAAGATAAACGTTTTTTGGTCTATAACTATGTGAATATCTAGTTGAGGAATAGGGATTTCTAGAAATAGAACATGCAACATTCTGTCCAGATTTAAGAATAAATCTAGTTTTAGTAATCTATCTTTGTCCAGGATGATAGTCTAAAGCAGTAGTACATTTTAGTTCCACATGTTTACCTACCATTTTTGTAAGTGTATCTTTTCTATTTGTGAATTTCTCTAAGTACCTCCTTAATTGCTCATTAGACAATTTCAGTTCAGTATTTTCCTTATGTAATTGAGCATTGTTTTCCTTTTCTATATCAAATGCAAATTTAACAGAGCTGGTCAAAGAATGCTATTTTTTCAATGACTTGTACTTATCTATCAATTCATTATAGGTTTCCTCTAACATATTAAAGTATTCAAATAATTCTTCACTATAAATATTTTCAGATTTAGAATTAGAATCAACTCCAGAATAATATGAATTTAAAGCAGTATCCAATGTTACCTCAGATGTGTTTGTCATGAAACACATGTTATCTTTTTGATATTTTTTATTTTGAGTGGAATCATAATCACTTGAACTATCTTTTGAAGCACTCCATGTTTCCTTGATGGCTTTCTTATATTTTCTGTCCTTCTATTCATATTTATTATTGAACTTCAA
The DNA here is from genome assembly GCA_963277665.1 of Viscum album. Taxonomy (NCBI): domain Eukaryota; kingdom Viridiplantae; phylum Streptophyta; class Magnoliopsida; order Santalales; family Viscaceae; genus Viscum; species Viscum album. Next base: position 1,409,527,310 of record OY728147.1, read on the forward strand.
TTTTGGGCATTCAGCCTTAATGTGTCCTTCCCTTATGCATTCATAACACTCTATCTCATCAACCATATCATCTTTCATCCAATACTTATTCCACAAACCTTTATAGTCATACTTTCCTTTGTAGATTTATTTTTTGAAAAAATTATTCTTCATATATAATTTCTTGAATCTCTTGTCTATTTGAGCCATCTCTTCATCACTATCAGAATCTGAATTTCCACATGTTAAACTTTTAATAGACATGTGAAATTTCTCGTTGTTCTTGATCTCTGAGGAAGTAGACTTAAATTTCACTGACTTCCTCTTTGGTTCATCATATTCTTCTTTGTTTACCATTAGTTCTTCTTCACAAATCATCAACTTACCAATCAGCTCTTTAATAGGCAGAGAACTTATGTCACACTATTCTCTTATTTAGACTAATGTGACTCTCCATATTTTTGGCAGACATCTTGGTATCCTCATGAATTTTTCCTTTCTAGGAATAGCTTTTCCATGTGATATCATTGTATTTATAATTTGGTTGAACCTGAGATACATGACAAAAATAGGTTAATCAGACTTCATTTTAAAATTATCATACTTAATAGTGTAGGTATTCAATATCATTTGTTTAACATTAATTTTTCCCTCAGGAGAAATATCCAAGGTAACCCAAATTTCGTAATCATTTTTACAATCAGATATTCTATTAAATTAGTCATCTCCTAAAGCACTGTAAATGGAATTCATTGCTTTACAATTATTATTGTTAGCAGTTTTAGTAGATTCATCCCAAGTAGTTTTTTAGTTTCTAGAATCTTAAACTGAGTCTTTATAGTAGTCCATTTATCAAATACCATACTTTCTAAATGAATTTTCATTTTCAGTTTCCACTGAGCAAAATTAACACCATTAAAGAAAGGTGGAATCTTGGAAGAAGAACCTTCTAACATATTATCCATAATTAGATTTTATAAGATATATTTAAAGAGATAAAATTTAGAACTAACTGAAATTTAAGATCATTAAGTGACAACTAAAATCATAGTTGAAAACAGATTATTTCAAAATCCTTAATCAAACAACCTCCCTTTGATACCAAATGTTTGTCGGAGTGGATACTCAAGAGGGGGGTGAATTGAGTTCCAATTAAAATTTCTATTAAAAATATATCTATTGAAAGATCCCCAAAATTGAATGAATATTAAACTGTAGTGAATTTATAATGATAAAAGTTTTTCAATTAGATTCTCAAGAGATTGATTATTTCTCAGTTAACCCAATCTAAAGATTGAGTATCTTTTGAAACTAACTTACTAGCTAAAAAAAGTTATGAACACTTGCTATTTTAACTATCATATTAACTTGGAAATAGATTTGTATTTAATGTATTTTGCAATGAGATATTCAATATAGTTTAAAAAAATAAATGACCATAGAAGTTTTAACCAAGAGGTTCAGTCTCAAGATGAGACTTATTCCTCTCAAACAATTATATAAACTTTGATCCACACCCTGGATTGGGGTTAACAACAGTAAAATGATTATCTAGGTCAAAAGACCTCTATCACATTTCTTCGTGGGTAAACAAAAAACAATAACACACATGCTATCCAGGTCACACTTGACCTCTACCACTATCCATAGTGTGATACAAGAGTATAGGGAAAATATTGTGTGAGGATTTAGAAATCCTCTAGTTCAGCACAAGAGACAGTGTGTGTCTAAAAATATAGAGCACACACACTGTTAAAAATGTAAATAAATGAATCAATTTAGATCTAAACAAGTAGAGATGAGTTTAGAAGTCTCTATGTGTTGTGAGTGAAGTTCTAGACTCCATGGATTGATGCAGATGAGGTTTTGAGTCCTTCTATGGTTTTTTTCATGAAATAGAGTGTCATTTTTGTTTTTGAATTCCATTGTAGGAGTTATACTCAAGTCAGAGAGTGTTCTTTGTAACACATGAGCTTATTCATTGAAAACATCTTCTTAATGTGTATGAATGTTCTTGGATTTATTCTCGTGTTATTATTTTTTATTTTCACTTTAGATGTCACACACTTGCACGTATATTCCTCATTATTGCATTGCGTTTCTTTCTCACTACAGATCGATATTCCTTATACAGCTTGAGCTCTGGCAATGGGATTGATTACTTTTTACAGGTACGAGGTACGGTTCCGGAAATTCCAACCACTATCATTAATTAATAGCAGGTGCATTAAAAATATAAAATATGGTAGTTTCTAAATAAACAAATATAAACAGAGTTTAGAGAGATGGTGACAGGTTTCCATTGGTAGCTCTCAGTATCAGTGAGCTAGTATCGGTATCTCTTCTGTATCGGTAGCTATTACCATTTATAACAGTAGATCTATTTATTGGTAGCTCTTTCTATCTGTATCTCTTTCTATCGGTGGAATATGTATTAGTAGACTTGTATCAGTAGAATTTTTCTTTCTGTATCAGTGGAATTCGTATCGGTAGTTTCCAGTCTCTCTTTTTGTATTGCTTGCTTGTATCTGTAACTATATACCAGTGACCTTGTGTCAAAGGAAGCATGGTCTATCAGTGACCTTTAATTATCGGTAGAATATGTACTAGTAGGTCTGTATCAGTCGACTTGTGCATGCCGGTAGACTTATTCTATCGGTAGATCTTCTTCTATCTGTAGCTTTTATGCATACAGATGACCTTATCCATATTAGTAGACTTCTGTACCAGTGTACATAGATTTATCAGTATCCATGTATCTATTTGTCTGTATCAGTAGCTATGTGTAAATCGGTGGACTTATGCATACCAGTAGACTTATCACTTATCTATTCTATGAAAAATATATCCAGATAGAGTTAAAATTATTTCAATGTGTATATAAACATAGATAAACCTTCATTAACATATTCCAATGATTATTTTGGTATTTATATCAACTTAATAGTAGGATTTCATTGATTGAAAGAATTAGTATAGAGATAAACATAATTTGGGATTATCGAAGCATATTGAAAGAGAATTGATATTATCAAAACAGGTTAGGTCAACAGTATGTTCCCTTTCACAATTAATAATTAGCAATTTATTTTCAAACTACTTAAAATACAATTAAATACCATTACATTTAAAATGCCAATTTTCTAATTAAAATCAAAACATGTTTTAATAAAAAAATGCCTATTTAAAAACATAAAACAATTGGATTTTTATTAAAATAATTTTTAAGACATTTTTATTATTTAATGAATTATAAATATTTAATCACAATCCTCCATTTTAATAGAATTGGTGTTTTTCAAAAAAATTCCATTAACTTAATTTGTACAATTAAATTCAATAATTCAATTTATTTTATTTCCATAAAAACATTAATTTATTTTTTTTATTTAAATATCACCATTTCAAATTTCAATTCCAAAATCCCATTATTTTCTTAAAAACCATATATCACAAGAATTGGGTTTTTCTAATAAATCAATCGAAATTTCTAAGATTATGTTTTAAAAAATTGAATTTTAATTCATTCAATTGAAACTAAATCAATGAAATTATGGTTAATATAAATTAGGCCACATAATAGAAATAGTTACATTTCTCATGGAATCCCAATACTCACAACAACCCCCCCCCCCAAAGAGCATGATGGGGCTAAAGACCTCAAAACCTATCTAAGAAAGGATATCTATAAACAATGACCAATAAATCACACAATAATCTGAAAAACAATAAAAAGCTGAGAAAAAATGGCCCTAATAGTTTTGGAGGGCTCTTAATGCACCTAAGAATGGATCTTGATTGTGGAAATGAAATCATGGTGATGAAAAGAAGAAAAAAATATCATCTATATATTAAAAATGATATCCTTGATAGTTCATGCGAATACATATTAATAATTTGAAAATTTATTTTTTGATAACATTTTTAAAATTATTAATAGATAATTTAAAATGAATTATTCATGACAATTGTTGAATAGTCCCTTGGAAAAATGGATAAAATGATAATAAAAAAAACTCACTATGTTTCTCACCATGCATGATTGGAGAGATCGATGACTTTGAGGATGAGTAAGTAGGTTGTGTGCTTGGAACCGAGACCCTAATACCACACTAATGGGTGATCTGGTTCACCTAAAATGGATGAGATCAACTAACAAATATGACCAAGGTGTTCAACCATTTTAGGAACCCTAAAATTGCATCCTTGAAAACCCCCAAATTCAATATCCATTTTAAACCTGAGATTCAAGATAAAATTGATTGTGAAGCTATTAGTTTTTCCACACTAAGTAATTATAATGACTCCTTGGTTATAATTCATCTAGATCCAAGTATTTGAATCTTCCATGAATCCAACAATGGTGGTTATACATGATGTATAAGATAAGAAAAAAATTAAAATCATATTTCATAATTAAATTCATATAAAATTATTCAACTAAATGTGTTATTTAAAATAAAAATTAAATTACATCTATGGTCCATTGCACATAAATGTCATTTTCCACATATGTAAAACCCATTCTCTAGACCCAATGGTTGACTTATATTTCTCATATGATGCACCATATGAGAGACAATAAATTTTAAATATTCAATAAATGGATTATAATTTTATTAAATATAAAAGTAGTTATATTTATGACCAATTAATCCAAACGTTCGACAATTACAAATATTATACATAGCATAGGGTAAAAAATATGTACCATAACTATCAATGGCCTCAAATTTCCCACATGACACACCAAATGAGAGATATTAATTATTTTATATTAAAAAAATTGATTAAAATTTTATTCAATATAAAAATTGTTATTTTCATGATCGAGTCACCCAAATGTTCTGTTATTAATAATTTTATACCCCGCCTAGGGTAAACACTGCATCCTGGACCTATTAGTGGTGGCATATTTCTCATATAATGCAATGTTTTGGAGTTATTTAATCATTTTAAATAAATAGTGTACACTTAATATAATATATATAATATTATTATTCATTCATGACCGAGACTTTGTGGGCCTCAAACTCAAACAAAAACTCATTGTCAAACCCACAAAATATTCAATAGAATGTTCTGTGATGTTAAATATAATTTAATTCCTTTATCAAATTTTTTTAAATATTTTCATACTAAATAATTTTTTCCACTGAATATATTAGTAATTTAACGTAAGAGGGTTTGTCATCATTAAAAAATGATATTACAAAGGGCTTGGTATATAAAATTTTCAATAACATGTTCTATATAACAAACGCATCCTCAATGAAATTTTAAATAATCTACTTATAAATATCAAGTCTTTGGCCAATAATATTTCATTGTATGGGTTGTTATACACAAAGAGATATTCATTCTTGTATGTCTCAATAGTCCTAAATTATTCAGAAATGTGCTATATTATTTAAAGACCCTACGATAACATTAAAATAATGAATAAATTCGTCATATGAAATGAAATTAAGAAAATACACAATATATTATCAATATGTGTTGGTAATAAATTATATAGGTTTATAATTTTCTCGTGACTTCATTTTTCATTCTTGGGTGTTTGAGGATTTGGAAATAGATTCATGAATATTAGATGATGTTTTAAATTGATGAATTATTTTATAAAATGTATTGAATATTGTTTTAAAAATTAATGGGTAATTTTAAGGTTCTAAATGTGTATTTATAGTTTTATTTTATTGTTTTAAATGTGATTATAATGTTTTAATAGCGATTCAGGATTTTTAAAGTGATAATAAATAATTTTCATAATAATTTATATGTAATTTTAATTTAAAATTATTATTTTCAATAAAATAACTATTGTTAGTCATGAAATTGATGTTTTGTAATGGTAATGGTGTATTATAATATATTACATAAAGGTAATACTATTTTTATAAGGGTTTCATAAGGTTGAACATGATTTTAAAATGTATAAATAAGGGTAGGACTATTTTTATAAACTGTTCATAAGGTTATCATAGATTTATAATAGTTATATAATGGTAGATCACCGCAACATAATTTTAAAGGACATTATTTAATGAGATCTCGGGGTTTTTATTAGTGTAATATCCCACGTAAGATTCATCAATATATGTTTTCTAATAGAATACTAAGTTTCCCTATACCCACATAAGGGTTATCCAAACTACGAATAACACAACTGGAAAATTTTCCCATACCTATGGATTGGAACCATGAGTATAGCCATTAGATTTTTCGGAGATTAAGTCTTTAGTATGGCTCTGAGCTATAGAAATGATTTTAAATTTCTATATGCATGGTTATGAATCTTGGGATTATGTGTTTGGATATCTTGTAAATAACATTATACCCCCGGTTCGAAAACCGTGGGAATAAGATTTAAAAAATTACAGGTCGCTAGATTCATACACTAGACAACCTCTATATAATTAGTATGCCTAAAAATTTCACTACATAAGAATATTGATATATAAATATATATTTATTTATGTATATATTTCTAAACCATGGTTATTGGTGGAAAACAATGGTAACAAATATTCTCATAGAATTTATTTCTCCCTTAGGGATTTGTTTTTCATTTCATGCTTGAGAAATTTTAACTCACTTTACCAAAATCATGGGGATATGTAATCCCTATACCCATTTTTTTAGATAAATGTTTGTATAGGTGTAATGACCTGAAAATTTATAAATAAAATTCCATTTCTTTTGAATTAATTAAAGGTCTTATAGATATTGATAACACATGCTCTTCTTTTATTTTATCCAATTGTATATAAATGATCGTTAAGTTTCTTTACCTTTGATAATATATCGATTTTATAGTGATCACATTACTAGTATAAATATTTAATTTTAAAAAATCCATCTATCGTAGAAAAATGAAGTGATAGGCTCAACTACTACGATCATATCCTATGAATCCCATTTATTAGAGCATCCAAGGGAGGTAAAATTTCTGGGATTTTCAATATACCCATCAAATTCCATGATCCAATAACATTATAATGGGAGAAATCATTTACGAGATACGTTCAATCTCATTGAGATCACAGTCCAAACCACATTCAACGAACAACCCCATGATCACCCCCACTGCCCCCCCCCCCACACCATACTCTTAGGGAGTTTGGTGGTGTAATAAAGAGATATGTATCATGACCTTAGTAATAGAGTTATGTGAAATATTTTTTTATAGAATAATGAAAAAATTATTTTCCTATTATTATTACATTGTAAATGTTTTTTGATCAGAAATTTGTATTTTTAGTTAACATTAAAATCCATTTAAGAAATATATTTGGTTGAATTAATGGATTTATGAAATAAATAATATTTAAAAAAAATTACAAATATTTTTTTTGTAAATATAAATCATCATAGATTTTTATTAATTCAAATGTAATATTAATATGGGTACATAAACTATTATTGTGAAAACCTGACATTTTCAATAAATGTTGGTTTTTGATTTAAATTATGAAACTAAATTATTTGAAAATTATTTTGAAAAATGAATATTATTTTTTGAATAAAGATGTTAAAATTATCCAGTTATGATTTTTTCATTATTTTATTAGATATCCGGATTTTTGGGTAGAAATTAAATACTGTATAAATATAAGGTGTGTTTTATGACATCATAGGGACACACTTATTAAGTAATAAAAGAAATAAAAGGTTTTATAGGAAAAATTTATGTTTTCATTTTAATATAATGGGATTTTATGTTTATTTTATTTATTTAATAAAGAATTAGTGAATCTTTCATGACATATAATATGTTTTATGATTTTAAAATCATTTCATTTAAAGTGTGACTCACCTCCGTAGAAGAAATATCAATATTTTTTATCATCAACCCTTGGAATCATAAAATAATTTATAACACTCTCTGTTTAAATAAACTATGAGAAAAAACCATTATATGGATTATGGTTTTTAATATTTTATATTGTAGTTTCTAAAACCAATATAATAACAAAATTCGCCAACATTCCTATATAATCCCACCCATGCTCATAATTAACTTCAATAAAAAAATGAATCTTGTACACCTTCTCCAATCTACTCCCTAGAGTCCTACCAAGGAACCTACAAGCTCCCAACAATCCTCTCATAATCCTTTGGTGTCACACATCTATGTAAGGGATTTCTCTCTTCAACTTTGAATTCAAGCACCATCATTGAGATTAGTTCTTTTAATCTCAATTTCATGTTTTTCCCTTCATTTGTAATCATTACAATAATTTAAATTTGATGTTATTTGTACGATGGATCATTTATACTCTTAATTTTGACCCTTAACTGAGCCTATTACTGTTCCGAAATTCTATAAGGTATTTCTCTTATCACATTTGAATTCAAGAGCCTTCTTTGATATTAGTTCATTAATTTAAATATTATTATATATATAATCATTTTTAATCATTAACTTATTGTATATTTGAATTATAAATTATGATATATTCATTTCACTCATGTTAATCCCCCTACAATATTTTATGTTGTTACTATTCTGAAATTATGTATGGAATTCTCTCTCCTATTTTAATCACAAACCATATTTATGATATGACTTTTAATTTCATTTTTCTTATATTGGGATAAATTGTTACCTATCCCAATTATATTCCAATTTTTTATAAAATTATGAGATACCATTAACTCTCATTTAACCCTCGTAATAACCCTTATGTACACCCATTACCATGCCAAAATGTTTAACAGTTCTTTTTCATTCTACTCTTTCTTAAAGATTATTTATTATGTTATGCCTTATATTTCCAATTAATTATGTCGGAGAATGTACTTCCATGTAAAATTTACTATAAACTAAATTTCTAAATGATTAGATACTGATTTTTATCTCCTAAACACATTTTATGAATTTCTATATGATGTCATTATATTACAGAAATTGCCCCATGTTACACCATTAGAAAAAATGTGTAGTGGATACCATACCAATTTCTCTATCAAAGGTATTCAACATTATGCACATACTCATATTTTTTGGTCACTGAAATGTATTTGTTCCACATTTTAAAATATTGTAATAAAATTATGATGTTGAATGAATCCATGTTATTTGATATATGTGGAACACATAAGCATGATATTGAAATGTTTATAAAGGGTGCATCCTGATAGTGCTCCAATGCATTGGGTAATGTTTAGTATCATGATAAATCATGTTGGTGTAGGGGTTTACCTAATTCCATTATGAAAATTTTGTGCACCACAACATCTTATCATTTTATCTTTGAAATATTTTTATGATGTAGTGTTTTTAGATGTAGATATGTTTCCTATGTTGTTATTATCATGATATATCATGGATTATCATTCAGGTTCCTTTTTTCCTATTTGATATAACTTATCAAACATGTATTATTATCCTCATTTTATTCCCTATATATTCCCTTACTGAGAGTTATATCTCACCCCTTTTATATGTATGTCTTCATGTTATCCCATAAAGTGTTAAGTTTGCTGGAATATTTTTTTTCATGTCAATGTTGTTTTCAATAAATTTTTTGTATTTCATTATTTATGATGTTATTTAATGTCCCTAAACCACAATGATACTATACCTCTCGTTCATTTACATTTTATGAAGTCGAATTTTTTGTACTAACTCATTTTTAAATGTCAAATAAAGAGAAGGATTATTATAGTATATATCAGAGAATATTTTTAGTTATTTTTAGGATTGGTATTTAAAAAACACTAGTGAAAATACATAGGGATAAGACTATAAATAAAATAACATACTGAAATTTTGGTGTGTATATATCAAGTTCCTTTTGAGGGAAATACATCCATGTATAGATACTATAATGGTACATGGTTCCAGAAAAAATGTACCAAGGATTTTCAACTCCAATAAGGTGTTCTGGGATATACTCTTGGTAACCTAATACATGAAAATTGGCCTTACTTCACACCTAGTTTGACACTCCTTGGGGATATGATTTCGTTAATTTATAAGCTCATTACAAACCATTATTACATGAACAAAAAACTCCATAAGAATATATTTTTGGATTTATATCATGGATAACATAGAAAAAATCCTAGAATCTCATATGTGATGGAGTTAAATGTAATTTCTAATTTATTTCTTGAATTTCAATGGATTCTACTTTATGTGTTTAACTACCTAAGAGAATCATCCCAATGTTTATATTAGATAATTTAGAACCATAATAAAAACGTTAAAGGTAGGATTACTTTCCATAGTTTATATATTCTTTTATATAATGAAATTATAGATGAAATATTCAAAAAGAACCGCAGTGAATTGATGTAGATATTTCAGTGAAAAAATATAAAATTATTAGATCCCATGAATATACCTCATCCCCTATCATAATCATTGTATTTAACTTCCAGGTGAAACTTTTCATACTTCCGTTGGTGATATTTGTTGCAATTATAGGTAGGGATTGGATTTTCCCTTTGTAGAGAAAACATTTATTTCCATGAGAAGAAAATCACTCTCTGTATGGTGAATCAGCCTCTAATAATATAAATTTTCTATGTGGGGGGGCTTAATCATTATTTTCATCATTATCCCAAGAATTAATATTATTTCCTTAGATGCTATAGAATCGATATCAAATGATGGAGTCTAAGGGAAAACCCATTTTAAAAGACATGGCTTTTATGATGGAATTCGACGATGTGTTTCCAATGAAATTTCCTAGTCTTCCTCCTATCTCAGAGGTAAAATTTTCGATCAGTATTATTCCTGAGTAATTTCAAATATCCATGAATCCATATTTGATATATGTTGTGGAACATGAGGAACTGAATATACAACTATAGCATAATCTGTATAATGGTTTTATATACCTCTGTGCTTCACCACTGGGTTCCCCAATACTCATTATCAAGAATAGGGATAGTTCAATGAACCTTTGTATTGATTATCATCTACTCAACAGAATCATGATAAAGAACTAGTTTCTTTTTCCATGAATTTCTGACTTGTATGACCAACTTCATGGAGAACAATACTTCTCAAGGTGAATATATATTCAGAATATTTCCAAGTAAGGGTGATGAAGAAAGATATACCAAAGACATTTTGTCGCATAAGGTAAAATCATTACGAGTTCAGAGTGAGGTCATTCAAACTCACTAATTTTCTACAAATATTCAAGGACATGATCAATAGTTTCCTTAAGGATTATATCGAAAAATTTGTGGTAGTCTTTCTAGATGATATTATAATATACACCAAAACCAAGGAGGAGAATGAGAAGAATATGATAATTATGCTAAATTCCTTGACAATATATAAACACTTTGGGAAGTATATAAATTGTGAGTTCTAGTTGGAGGAAGTCTCATTATTGAGGAATATATTTACAAGAAATGTGATATTTATGGGTCCTTCAATGAATAATGAAATTGAGAGATTAATGCGGCCAACATCTGTGATAAATATCTATTGTGTCATTGGGTTAGCAGGATATTTTGACAATTTGTGTGTAATTTCTCACAATTATATGACCATTTTACCATGATAACACATTAGGAATACAAATGTTCTTGGAATGATGAATGTGAAGAAACATTCATGGTGTTGAAAAATAGAATTATCACTACCCCTATGCTCACACAACTCGCAAGTGGGGATCTTTTTATAATATTCAGTGATGCTTCAATAAAGGGATTGTGATGTTTTTTGAGGAAATATGAGTCATTACCTATGCTTCTAGGAAGTTGAAAACTTATGATAAAAACTATCCCTATGACAACCCTTCTTTTTATTACAACTTAAACATGCTTTATTACATAAAACTTCACTTGATACAACAAAGAAGATCGAGAGGTTTAGTGTCTTTGGGGCTTAGGATCATTACATAAGAACTTTAAACATGAAATACAACATCCTTATTGAAAACTTCCTTTACATGACCACTACATTCCTTCGTACTTAGCATTGCATGGGATAACCTGAGGACATGCATAAGAAAAGGGTGAGCTATAAAGCCCAGTAAGGGAGTACATAATGAATAACATGAGGAGTACAATACATGTTAGGCAATAGGCATATCAATAGAGCATAAGAGAGACATGAACATAAAGGCATGATAAAGAATGATAGTCATAACATGGAAATGTGGCAACAACACTTAACATTGAATTAGCATGAGCCAAGGCTCATTGCACATGGAGCATGAGTAAACCCTCATTGCACTTGAAGCACGAGTAAACCCTCGTTGCACTTGAAGCACGAGTAAACCCTCGTTGCACTTGAATTAGCATGAGTCAACACTCATTGCACATGACGTATCATGATACTATACTTTACCCAATGCATTGGAGCGCTATAAAGGGCGCACCCTTCTTAAACATTTCATTTCATGCATAAGTGTGCCACATGGATCATAAAACATGGATTCATAAAACATAATAATTTCTTCCACGATAAAGGAAAGTGGAATTCATACATGAAACTTTGCAATCAATAAGTAAATGTGCATAAAGGTGAATACCCTTGATGGAGAAATGGACATGGTATTCACTACACAATGACATTGGCTTAGAAAATCGGTGCGATTTCGGAAGCGTAACGGCGTGACATAAGAACTCATAAAAAGGGTTGATGAGGGAGAAAGGGGTTCCTCATCATATTTACATGTAATGGACAGTAAGGAGGTCATATAGATACATGTCCCAACAATTGAAAAGGAATTTAGATTCATGATACAAAAGTATTGCTTGAATATAGAAGAGGAGAAAAAGGTTCCTTTCGGAATTTCGGCATAGTAATGGGTGTACATGGGAGGCATTTAATGAGAGAGAAAGGGGTCTCCCATCATTCAAACAATAAGAGGGAAGTATGGGAGAGGTGCGAAACCATACCCCAACATTCATAAATGAAATTAAAAGGGCAATACAACTTAAAGAAAATTGACAAAAATGAGAAAGGAAGAAAAACCCTTTCTTGGAAGTGTGCTTCCAAAGGCTAGAGAGAGGCTTGTGAGAGGCTTCTTGGGAGCTTGGGGCACCTTGGGAGGATTCTAGAGAGAGTAGGGCAGAGTTTGGACGAACTTCAAGGGCTTTGATTGAGGAGGAAGTGGGAGATTGGGTGGGTTTATATAGGAAAGGTGAGAGAATTCTTTATTATTTAGGTTTGGGACCCCTTATATTAAAATAATCCAAACCAAAAACCATCCCATGGTATTTGCCCATGGTTTCTGGAAAAGGGAAGAGGAAAACAATATTTTACAAGTCCAAGGTCCGAACTTATTAAAAAATTAGGGTTGCTTATGTGGAGGTGAGTCACACTCCCATGGAAATTAATTTAAAAAGGCAAAGTGTTGAATAAGTCTTGAGGGCTCCATTAATGCTTTGAAAAGTGAGTCAAACAAACCCAAAACCTCATTATTTTATTGATAAAACACATATTGGCCGAATATAGGGATTATGGTATTTTATTACATCACCATTGGGTCATTATGATGTCATAAAACACATTATATATTTAAATGGTATTTAATTTTTACCCAAAAATTTGACTGTCTCAGAAAATTATGAAAAATTCACCGTTGGATAATTTCGACGTCCTGATTCCAAAAATAATATTTATTTTATCTAAATAATTTTCTAAATATGTGAATTTTCACTTTTAAAATAAAAACCGACATTTATAAAAATTCACGGGTTTTGACAGAAATGGCTTTCAAACCTTAAAAAATTTTAATTGCATTCATAAAATTATAAGATCATTTATATTTAATAAAAATTAATTTAATATTAATAATAATATTTTATTAAAATATTATTTAATTCAAAAATCCTTTAATTTAATAAAATATAATTCTTAATTAAATAATAACTAAAAACATCATTTGTACTTTAAAAACTAATTACAATGCATCAAAAATGACTAGAAATTATATTCATTATTATATAAAAAATAATGTACATGAACATGGTGCTACTTATTTGTTACATAACCCCTTAAAATAGCCGCATAAGACCTAAGGGTAAGGTGTGCGATAGTGACAGACTCTTGGGGTTTCTCGGATAACATCGCTCGAGTGGTAATCTCTATCAACTTTCATTTTTCCCGTAGACGATCACGTTCGAGCTTGACTTGATGAAGCTCAGCTTGGGCTTGGTCAAGGGCAAAGCCCAAAGACGCCACCTCCTTTCCGAGCTCCGACAAATGGGCTTCGTAAGGGGCAATTCTACTGGATGAGGCCATCTCTTCCTTTGTCTGAGTAGAAAATTGGTTCGTTAAAGCCTTATATTTAAACTACCCAGATGATCACTGTTCAACAGCTATAAAAGTAACGGTCACAAATCTTAACGTTAAACTAAAGAAGTCGACATCATATAAAAACATAAAGAAACATTTAACTAAATCAAGAGGGATTTTCCATTAATGAAATTTTGGGTCGTTACAACATTCCCCCCTTAAAAAATTTCGCCCTCGAAATTTTCCTTTTTCCACACTAAAACAAATGTGGGTAACTTAGCTTCATCATATCCTCCGACTCCCAAGTTGCTTCTTCAAACTTGTGGTTTCTCCACAACACCTTGACGAGGGGAATTGTCTTATTTCGTAGAACTTTTTCTCTACGATCTAAGATCTTCACTGGTTGCTCCTCATAAGAAAGATCGTCTTCTAATTGTACCACCTCGGAAGAGAGTACATGTGAAGGGTCTGGTATGTACTTCCTTAAGAGGGATACATGGAAGACATCATGCACCTTGGCCATAGTAGGTGGAAGTGCTAGTCGATAGGCCACAGCCCCAACACGATCAAGAATCTCGAATGGGCCGATGTACCTTGGACTTAACTTCCCTTTCTTTCCAAACCTCATGACCTTCTTCCACGGAGATATGCGTAAAAACACCATGTCTCCGACTTTAAACTCAAGGTCTCGTCGACGATTATCTGCATAACTCTTCTGTCGACTTTGGGCTGCCTTGATATGCTGCTGAATGGTTTTCACCTTCTCCGCCATTTCTTCGACCATTTCTGGTCCAAGCAGCTTGTGTTCACCGACCTCATCCCAACATGCCGGTGTTCTACACCTTTTCCCATACAGGGCTTCATATGGTGCCATTTGGATGCTCGAGTGGAAACTATTATTATAAGAGAACTCAACTAGGGGAAGATGTTGATCCCATCCTCCTTTAAAGTCCATTGAGCACGCTCTCAACATATCCTCAAGTGTTTGGATAGTCCGCTCGGATTGGCCATCAGTTTGAGGATGATAGGCCGTACTGAAGTTCAGTTCAGTATTCAGAGCATGTTGAAGACTCTTCCAAAACTTAGAGGTAAATCATGGATCTCGGTCCGACACAATAGATAGTGGTACTCCATGCAACCGTACCACTTCCCTGATATATATCCGTGCCAGTTGATCCAAAGAGAAATCCTCTCGAATAGAAATGAAGTGTGCAGTCTTTGTAAGACGATCCACAATAACCCAGATTGCATTGTTGCTTTTGGATGTCCTTGGAAGTCCAGTGACGAAGTCCATGGTGATGTTCTCCCATTTCCATTCTGGTATGGGCAATGGTTGCATCATCCCCTTAGACTTCTGCCTCTCTGACTTCACTTTCTGACACACCAGGCACTTTGATGTATATTCGGCGATCTCCTTCTTCATATTATCCCACCAAAAGTTTTCTCGGAGATCTCGATACATCTTTGTGCTCCCTGGGTGAATATAGAAATTTGAACTATGTGCATCATCCAAAAGTTCCTTCTTCATCTCTGAACTTGATGGGACACATAGTCTTTTCCCAAACCGCACAATTCCTTCTTCATTAACATTAAACTCTGAGGATTTTCCCTTTTTGATAGCTTCCACTTTTTCTTGGATTCTCGCATCATCCTTTTGAGCATCCTTTAACCTTTCCAAAAGAGATGGTTGAGCAATCATTTGTGAAAGGATTGATGATGTTCCCTTCTTTATGATTCCCACGTCCATCTTCATCAAGTCTAAAAAGATTGGATCCTTCTCAATTCTCATCATTGATAGAATTGCTGGATCCTTTCTACTTAGGGCATCCGCCACCTTGTTCGCCTTCCTAGGGTGGTAATGTATTGAACAGTCATAATCCTTTATGAGCTCTATCCATCTTCTCTGGCGCATATTAAGCTCTTTCTGTGTGAATATATATTTAAGACTCTTGTGGTCAGTATATATCTCACATTTCTCTCCATAGAGATAATGCCGCCAGATTTTCAAGGCGAAGATCACCGCCGCCAACTCCAGATCATGCGTTGGATAGTTTCGCTCATGGATTTTCAACTGCCTTGAGGCATAGGATATCACTTTATCATTCTGCATCAGCACACATCCTAAGCCCTTCTTCGAAGCATCACTGAATACCACAAAAAGCTCCCCACTTGTGGGTAAAGTGAGCACAGGTGTAGTGATAAGCCTCCTTTTCAACTCCTTGAAGCTTTCTTCGCATTCATCACTCCAAGCAAACTTTACTCCCTTTCGAGTTAGCTTGGTAAGAGGGTTGGACAATCGTGAGAAGTTTCTCACAAATCGTCGATAATATCCAGCTAACCCCAAGAAGCTACGGATATCAGTTACCGATGTTGGCCTCGGCCATCCCTCAATTGCATCTGTTTTGGAGGGGTCCACAGATATCCCATTGCTTGTGATGATATGGCCCAAGAATGAGACCTCCTTCAACCAGAACTCACACTTGTTGTACTTGGAATAGAGCTTCTCCTTGCGCAAAGTCTCCAGTACAGTTCTTAAATGCTCCTCATGGTCCTCCTTGGTTTTGGAGTATATCAGAATATCATCTATAAAGACTACCACAAATTTATCTAGGTAATCTCTAAAGACTCTATTCATCAAGTCCATGAATATTTCTGGAGCATTGGTGAGTCCAAAAGGCATTACTATGAATTCATAGTGCCCGTACCTTGTACGAAAAGCAGTCTTGGGGATATCTTCCTTCTTCACCCTTACTTGATAATATCCCGACCGCAAGTCGACCTTGGAGAAGTATTGTGCTCCACGCAGCTGATCAAACAAGTCATCGATTCTTGGGAGAGGATACTAGTTCTTTATCGTGATTTTGTTAAGTTCACGATAATCGATGCAAAGCCGCATTGACCCATCCTTCTTCTTGACGAAGAGGACTGGTGCACCCCATGGTGATGCACTTGGGCGTATAAACCCTTTATCCAGATTCTCCTGTAGTTGTTTCTTCAGTTCTTCAAGCTCAACCACAGCCATTCTATATGGAGTCTTGGATATTGGTAGCGCCCCAGGTATAAGTTCAATTGAGAACTCAACATCTCTTCTTGGAGGAAGACCAGGAAGTTCCTTGGGAAATACTTCAGCGAATTCCCTCACAATAGGCATTTCTTCAAGGGTGGTTTCTTCCTTGGACTCAATCATCTGAACCAGATATGTGTGCTCATAAGGCAGTAATATCCATGCTTGAGATGATGGAGCTAAAGGAGATTCATCTTCCTCCTGACACTTGTAAAGAATCGGGGGTCGATTCTCCATATGGAGTGTGATTTCCCTCTCCCGACAATTTATGTTGGCTCTATATAAGGAAATCCAATCCATGCCAAGAATTGCATCAAATTCCACCAAAGGGAGTATGACGAGGTTCGCCCGGAAATTCAATCCACAGATTATAACAGGGGAGGACTTATACTCATGGGATGCAATGATTGCCCCATTTTCCGTACTCACCGACATCTTTACTTACATGACTTGTGGTGGTGCAGGGATTATTCTACTAAACTTTTGAGATATAAAAGAATGCGTAGAACCTGAATCAAAAAGTACGTTCGCTATTCTTGAATGAATAACTAGCGTACCTGTCACCACTTCGTTGTCGGGGTTCACTTCGGCAGAAGTGATGGAAAAAGCCCTTCCTTGCTGTCTTGGAGGTTGTTGATTGCCTCCGGTAACCCTTGGATTAGGGCACTGATTCGCAAAATGACCTGGTTCTTTGCATTTGAAGCATTGAACAACGCGTTGAGGTTCGAACGGAGCGTTCCTCCCCTCTGTCGCAGCCGCGGGTCCTTCTTGCTGACAGTTAACAGCTAGGTGCCCTTCTCTTCCACACTTGAAGCATTTTCTTGTCCCCCTAAGGCAATTTCCAGGGTGCTTCTTTCCACACTTTTGGCAAGTGGGGTGCTGTAATTTCTTAGCGCCGTTGGATTTATCCATCGGACCACCAGCATTGAAGTCCACCTTCCGCTTCTTGTCCCCATGATACCCCTGTGATTCTCCGATCTCCATTTCAACCTTAAGGGAACATCGGACAATTTCCTCATAGCTGTCGAAGTCACGGATCGCTAATGCTTTCCGCAAGCTAGGCTTCAGCCCACCAAAGAAGCGGTCAACCTTGCATTCGGGGGTAACGACAAAGCCAGAAGCGTATCGTGCAAGCCTTGTGAAGTTTGCCTCGTATGCTCCCACAGATTCCTCATCTTTCTGCTTGAGGGAAAGGAAGTCCCTTTCCATCTTAAGACGGAGGGTGCGTGGAAAATATTTATCGAAAAACATCTTCCGGAATACCTTCCAATCCAAAGCCTCGATCTCCTCCTCAGGCTTCGTATTTTTGATCAACGTCCACCATTGATCAGCTTCACCCTCCATACGATAAGCCGCCAGGAGAACCTTCTCTTTTTCAGAGCATTGGAGGATGGAGAATATCTTTTCAATGGAGTTGATCCATTGTTCAGCAATCGTGGGATCAGATGATCCACTAAAAGTAGGAGGCCTTTGTCTCATGAAGCTTTCAATAGCGACTTGTTCTTTCTTAGGGGGGGTTGAACGTTCCTCTTGACCAGTGTTTCTATTCAAAACTTGAGTTAGCTGAGAGAGAAGCGTGACAAAGTTCGCGATTCCCGCTCCCATTGGATTGGGCATCTCATTGGTACAATCATCACACTGATCATCACAACGGTTGTTAGCCCGAGTTCTCCTATTACCGGCCATTGGCTGGAATAAAAGGAAAGTTAGGGGTAACACATAAAGGGTAATCCAAAGACAAAAGTTGAGGACTTATAAATAAACTTTAATCTCTTCAACTCATGAGTCTATAGGATTCAATCCAGGCTTTTCATGATCTTCCTTCTAACATATATTCTTAGGGGCATTTTTCCCTTAATAAGGGTTCATACTAAGATTGTAAATTTATCAAAACATATCCCCCGGGAGTGTCGTAACCAAGAGTGCAGCAAGGCCCGTTGTCGCGCACCAGTTCCCGTTCGAGTCTAGCTCAAAGCGGTGTTTTCGGGTTTTACCCCTAGGATACATCTGTGCCAGAGCCGCCTCTACCTGCTCGTATCCAGACAGGGATGTATTTGTTTGATAAACCACTTACTTAGTATTTACCAAAATTTAGGGATGTTTTTATTATTCTTAGTCTTGTATCTAAGGCTTTACTAGGTTTTCCTAATCCCAAAAATAACTAAACCTCCCTCTGATACCAACTATGACAACCCTGCTTTTTATACAACTTAAACATGCTTTATTACATAAAACTTCACTTGATACAACAAAGAAGATCGAGAGGTTTAGTGTCTTTGGGGCTTAGGATCATTACATAAGAACTTTAAACATGAAATACAACATCCTTATTGAAAACTTCCTTTACATGACCACTACATTCCTTCGTACTTAGCATTGCATGGGATAACCTGAGGACATGCATAAGAAAAGGGTGAGCTATAAAGCCTAGTAAGGGAGTACATAATGAATAACATGAGGAGTACAATACATGTTAGGCAATAGGCATATCAATAGAGCATAAGAGAGACATGAACATAAAGGCATGATAAAGCATGATAGTCATAACATGGAAATGTGGCAACAACACTTAACATTGAATTAGCATGAGCCAAGGCTCATTGCACATGGAGCATGAGTAAACCCTCATTGCACTTGAAGCACGAGTAAACCCTCGTTGCACTTGAAGCACGAGTAAACCCTCGTTGCACTTGAATTAGCATGAGTCAACACTCATTGCACATGACGTATCATGATACTATACTTTACCCAATGCATTGGAGCGCTATAAAGGGCGCACCCTTCTTAAACATTTCATTTCATGCATAAGTGTGCCACATGGATCATAAAACATGGATTCATAAAACATAATAATTTCATCCACGATAAAGGAAAGTAGAATTCATACATGAAACTTTACAATCAATAAGTAAATGTGCATAAAGGTGAATACGCTTGATGGAGAAATGGACATGGTATTCACTACACAATGACATTGGCTTAGAAAATCGGTGCGATTTCGGCAGCATAACGGCGTGACATAAGAACTCATAAAAAGGGTTGATGAGGGAGAAAGGGGTTCCTCATAATATTTACATGTAATGGACAGTAAGGAGGTCATATAGATACATGTCCCAACAATTGAAAAGGAATTTAGATTCATGATACAAAAGTATTTCTTGAATATAGAAGAGGAGAAAAAGGTTCCTTTCGGAATTTCGGCATAGTAACGGGTGTACATGGGAGGCATTTAATGAGAGAGAAAGGGGTCTCCCATCATTCAAACAATAAGAGGGCAGTATGGGAGAGGTGCGAAACCATACCCCAACATTCATAAATGAAATTAAAAGGGCAATACAACTTAAAGAAAATTGACAAAAATGAGAAAGGAAGAAAAACCCTTACTTGGAAGTGTGCTTCCAAAGGCTAGAGAGAGGCTTGTGAGAGGCTTCTTGGGAGCTTGGGGCACCTTGGGAGGATTCTAGAGAGAGTAGGGCAGAGTTTGGACGAACTTCAAGGGCTTTGAGTGAGGAGGAAGTGGGAGCTTGGGTGGGTTTATATAGGAAAGGTGAGAGAATTCTTTATTATTTAGGTTTGGGACCCCTTATATTAAAATAATCCAAACCACAAACCATCCCATGGTATTTGCCCATGGTTTCTGGAAAAGGGAAGAGGAAAACAATATTTTACAAGTCCAAGGTCCGAAATTATTAAAAAATTAGGGTTGCTTATGTGGAGGTGAGTCACACTCCCATGGAAATTAATTTAAAAAGGCAAAGTGTTGAATAAGTCTTGAGGGCTCCATTAATGCTTTGAAAAGTGAGTCAAACAAACCCAAAACCTCATTATTTTATTGATAAAACACATATTGGACGAATATAGGGATTATGGTATTTTATTACATCACCATTGGGTCATTATGATGTCATAAAACACATTATATATTTAAATGGTATTTAATTTTTACCCAAAAATTTGACTGTCTCAGAAAATTATGAAAAATTCACCGTTGGATAATTTCGACGTCCTGATTCCAAAAATAATATTTATTTTATCTAAATAATTTTCTAAATATGTGAATTTTCACTTTTAAAATAAAAACCGACATTTATAAAAATTCACGGGTTTTGACAGAAATGGCTTTCAAACCTTAAAAAATTTTAATTGCATTCATAAAATTATAAGATCATTTATATTTAATAAAAATTAATTTAATATTAATAATAATATTTTATTAAAATATTATTTAATTCAAAAATCCTTTAATTTAATAAAATATAATTCTTAATTAAATAATAACTAAAAACATCATTTGTACTTTAAAAACTAATTACAATGCATCAAAAATGACTAGAAATTATATTCATTATTATATACAAAATAATGTACATGAACATGGTGCTACTTATTTGTTACATAACCCCTTAAAATAGCCGCATAAGACCTAAGGGTAAGGTGTGCGATGGTGACAGACTCTTGGGGTTGCTCGGATAACATCGCTCGAGTGGTAATCTCTATCAACTTCCATTTTTCCCGTAGACGATCACGTTCGAGCTTGACTTGATGAAGCTCAGCTTGGTCTTGGTCAAGGGCAAAGCCCAAAGACGCCACCTCCTTTCCGAGCTCCGACAAATGGGCTTCGTAAGGGGCAATTCTACTGGATGAGGCCATCGCTTCCTTTGTCTGAGTAGAAAATTGGTTCGTTAAAGCCTTATATTTAAACTACCCAGATGATCACTGTTCAACGGCTATAAAAGTAACGGTCACAAATCTTAACGTTAAACTAAAGAAGTTGACATCATATAAAAACATAAAGAAACATTTAACTGGATCAAGAGGGATTTTCCATTAATGAAATTTTGGGTCGTTACAATCCCATTCTTTATCAATAGTTAGACGTTTTGATCTTTTCATTGAAAATCAGGTGAAATTATCTTTGTGGGGGGGGGGGGAAGTGTGAAATATATACTGATCAAAAAATTCTAAAATATATATTGACATATAAAGAGCTGAATATGTGCAAAAGAAAATTGTAATATATTATCATGGATTGGGACTTCTCAAACCACTACCATCTATAAAAAAACAAGGTGGAAAATGCTCTAAGTAAAAAGTATGCAACAATTATATCATTGATGAGTTTTGAGATGTATCTAATATTCTTAGACATGAAGATGATAGACAGGTGAATCATAAATAAAGGAACATCATCTATCCATTCATAAATTTTTTCTCAACTGTCCCTTATGGAATGCAAAATGTTTCTCAAAAATATAAAGTGGGATTTCATAAAAAAGTAGAAACAATCTGAAAAGGGAAATCCTCATAGTTCATCGATAATGAAGAAGTAATTGTTAGATTTCGTTCAAGAGACTGTGTTCCAAAAAATCCATAGGTAATGATATAACATTTGGTTGATGAACATATTTTGGAATTATCTATTCACCCATTAAACACAAATATTTATCAATAATTTTTATAACACTATTAGTAGGATAACATTAAGAATGAGATCATATAATATACATCAACGTGTCTATTATGTCATCAAGTGAAATATGAAAGTCAAAATTCTAAGGTGATGATGAAAACAATAACTATTCTAAAATAGAAATTGGAAATCATAACCATGTAACTTTTCACCATAATTCCTATGATATCAAAATGAAACAATGCTAGCGAGGATGTTTTGTATCATCTTACAAATAATGCACACTTCATTTCGATTTGACAGGATTTCCCACTAGATCAACCATCACATATATATATTATTGAAGTGGTAAGGTTGTATGGTGTACCACTATTGATTGTGTATTATAGAGATCAAAGAATAACCTATAATATTTGAAATTATCTCTAGAATTCTCTAATTATTGAGATGAATTTAAGTACAGCTTATTTCCCTTAAACTAATTGCCAATCTGATTGGACTATCAAAAAACATGAGGACATGTTGAGATCTATCTCAATTTAATACAATGGAATATGGGGATATTCCTTTGGTGGAGTTCTCTTACAAAAATAATTTCAACTCAAGCATCCAAATGGCCCTTGTGAACCCTTTTACACGATGAGGTGAAGAACACCAGCATGTTGGGATGACGTAGGTGAACAAAAACTTCTAGTTCCTAAAATGGTTGAAGAGTTGATTGAGAATTGTAAGACCATATAGTATCACATCAATGCTACTTAGAGTCGAAAAAATAGAAATGATGACAATCATCAACGAGATCGAAAGTTTGATGTTGGAGACATGGTATACCTCTTCATATATCCATGGAAGATAGTGATGATATTTGGGAAGAAGGGAAAGCATAGTCCCAGAAAACACATGCACTTATTTTATTTTATCCAATTATATTTTAATTACCATTAATTATATTCAGTGCTAATAATATTATCTTTTAATAGTAATAACATGACTAGTATAAATATAGGGTTTTTAAAAATCCATGTTACATAGAGAATGGAATTTATTACATCAACTAGTAATATCATCCCGTATAAAGCCAATTTAAGGGAATTTCTGAGTGAGATATAATTTCTAGGATTTTACCTATACCTAACCTAATCTGAGATCCATTAAATTAAACATGAGTAAAACTATTTACTATAGAATTTCAAGTAGAATGAGATCATAGAACAATCCATGTTCACCGAATGATCCCATGAAACCCCCACCATCGTGAACCTTACTATTAGGGAGTGTGATGGTGTAATAAATAGATATGTATCTAGACCCTATTAATATGATTATTTATATTATTTTGGTATAGAACAATGAATACATTTTTTCATATTATTTTTACTTTTTAAATCTATTTTAATGTATACATAATTCTTTTGGTTAAATTATCATATAAATTTTATGAAGTCAAATTTAATTTTTATATGGGTTCAAAAACTATTATTGTAAAAACCCAGCCATTTTCAATATATGTCCGTTTTTATTTTGAATTTTAAAATTATAATATTTAGAAAATTATTTAGATAAAATGAGTATTATTTTTTTGGAATCACGATGTCTACTTTATCCAATATTTATTTTTTCATAATTTTCGAAACAATTTATTTTTTAGGTAAAAATCAAATACCATATAAATATATGTTGTGTATTATGACAACATAATGACATGAAAATGATGTAATAAATAATATAATTGGTATAATAGAAACTATTTAGGTCATAACCTTAAAATAATTCTATTTTATGTTTGTTTAATTTATTTTATAAAGCCTTATTTTAACAACTAATACGTATAATATATTTTATTAATTTGAAATCATTTTTTCGAAAGTGTAACTCACATCAAATTATAAAAGGTAAATATTTTATAGTACTCTGCCCTTAGAGCCATAAATTAATGTATAACACTCCCACTTTCCAAAATAATTTGAAAATATAATGGGATGGTTTGTGGTTTTTAATATTTTATTATGTAGTGTCCAAACCCATAATAATAATGAAATCCCCCTCATTTCCTATTTCGACCACCCCATGCTTCCATTTCTCTTCACTAACACTACTTTATACTCATCCATGTGCATTTATATACTTTCAAGAGTCCTTCCAAGGTACCCCTAAACTCCTTATAATCATGTCATAATCCTTTGGAGTCACACATGCAAGTTAGGGAGTTCTCTCCTCACCATTGAATTGAGGCACCTTCTTTGAGATTAGTTATTTTAATATCAATTGAGTTTTTTTTAAATTCATTTTTATTCATTAAAATACAATATATTTCATGTTATCTGTATGAGAAATCATTTATACCTCTCATTTCGACCCTTACCTAAGCTTCTTACTATGCCAAAATTCCATAAGGGGTTTCTCTCATCGCCTTTGAATTCAAGCACCTTATTTGGGATTAGTTATTTAATTTCAATTTCTTATCTATAAATTAATTTTAATAATTAAAATACTTACCATTTGATTTATTAATGATTATATATTAATTTCAATCTCATTAATCCCTATATAATTCTTAATGTACACCCACCGCAATGTTGAAATTCAATAAGGGATTCCCTCTCCTCTTTTAATCAGGGACATCATTTCTGATATGAATTTTAATTTACATTTTATAAAGTTGATATACATTATTACCTATCCTAATAATAGTAAAATTATTTTCTAAATGATTATATCCCATTTCAATCTCATGTAACCCTCCTAAAAACCCTTATATACTCTTTTTTCCATTCCAAAATTTATGTAACACTTCTTTTTATTTCTCCTCTTCCCTTAATATTCACTTTTATTTTACACCATCTATTTACGATAACATTTTTTGGGTAATGTCTAACCATGTACCAATTAATTTAAATTTCAATTCTGATATATTAAGACCCATTTCTCTCTCATCAACCCATTTTATTTTTTTTCATGTGATGTCATTTTCACCACGTTGTTTCAAGACAAAATAAATGTGTAGTGAATATAATAACCATTTTTTTATCATGTGTATTATCTTTTATGGAAATAAACCTATTGATCTGGGAATCATATTTATGTATTCCACATTTCCAGATCATGTGATTAAATTATTATGTTTAATGAATCCATGTTATATGATCTATGTGGAACACATAAGTATGAGATTGAAATGTTTAAAATGGGTGAACCCAGATAGCGATCCAATGCATTGGGTAATTTTTTTGAATCATGATACATCATGTTGAGATAAGAGTTATCTTGATTCCTTTATGGGAATTTTTACACCCTTATTTCTTGGTGGATTAGCATGGAATTATATTTATGAATCTGGGTTTTATATTGTGGCCACATTTCCCATGTTATGATTATAATGTTGCATCTTTTCTTATTATTCATTTTCCTTTATGATTTATTAATATGAGTTATCAAACAGGTATTATTATCCTCATATTATTTCTTGTTTATTTCCTTACTAGGATTTATATCTCAACCTTATCTTATGTGTGACATATAGTTATACCATGCAGTGTTATGTATGAAATAATTTTTTGGTCACTTCAAAAAGTGTTCAATAATGATATTGTATAACATGTTATACCTTGTTATGTAATGTTTTTAAATACTAAAGAAACTAGAAATATCGATCTTCTGATTTTTATTATGTTAATTTTTTTAATAAATCGTCATTATATTTGATGTAAATAGAATGGGTTTTATAATAGGTTAGAATTATAGCCATAGTTTTGCAAAACATGGGTATGAATCTTAAACCAAACCGCAAACCAGCAGTTTTGAAAACCCATGGGTATAAGATTTAAACCAAAACCTATAACAATTGTTTTAGGAGAAATGTTTTTATATGTCTAAACTAAACCCTATAGTCACAGTTTTTGTGAAATCATGGGTATAGGGGTGACCTATACAATTTTTTTTCTTTCAAAATCGTACCTATAAACCTATTTTAAAATAGTGTCGCGGATGATTTAAATTCTAAAGAACAAGTACGAGTACCAACACATTTTTAAAGATATCATAAGGATGGTGTAATTTTTCTCATATTTTATTGGAGGTAATTCGGTTTACCCTCATGTTGTATGCTACCATCATGTTAGGGTAACCTTGATTCAGTGCTACATAAACGTAATAGAATATTACATTATAGAGCTCCATATATATATCTATGGGTAATGATTTTTTACTACTATTTAATAATTTTTTATTCATAAATGTATAAAATTACTTTTAAATGAATTAAAATCATACAATCATATATTATATTTCTTTAGAAATGTGTAATTATTTTCATAAATTTTAAAGGTTTTAAATGTATTATAGATAATATTATATGTAATATAATGGGGAATAAATAATTGACAGCTGATATAGTTTTTAAATTTTCTATGATGGGATATATATAAGTCTAAAAATATATTCCTCCCCTCATTTAAGTCTATATTCATTCCTATTGACTTTGTGTGGTATTGACCTTACCTTCTCGGATCTATAATCATTTTGAAAATTCATCTGAGACATATCCTATGTTTCCTAGGTTTTTGCTACCCTACTCTAACATCTATACTTCATAGTGATGTTATTTATAATGGAAAATATATAATAGTTATGGATTTTTATTCACTCATATTATTTATACATATGTCATATTATATGTTCTTGTTTCCTTTTGAGTAGGTGGTAATAGTTGACCAGATCATTATTATTAAATTGACGTAATGAAATTGATTGGAATACACACATATCTCATATAAATAATCTATTCGTAATTATACTTATTATCCAATATTGTTTTCTAAATTTTGTTGATCATAAAAATAACATGCTTCTATGAATATATTATTGATTCCAAAAATATATTTGTGAAAATAACCTCTCATGAAAAATATAAAAGTACTAATAGATATTAATTGAACTCACTGTGTATAAATAAGATATTTTTCTATTGACCCTTGTTTATTGTTTTTATTAATTTATTTTTATATTTATTTTTTTTGGAAATAATGGTGTAGTTTTTTTCATAGTCATCCTTGTGGGGTTGTTGTAGTGATGTGTGATGTGGAAATCTGGATTTGATAATTGAATGGTTGATGTATTTTTTGAGTTACATTAGTAGCTTCAATGGAATTATGGAATTCAGGTAAAGTTATGAGTTATAAGTAAATGAACATAGGTTAGAATAAATGTTTTGGGGATGGAATTTTGTCAAATTTAAATTGCATAATGACGCTCAATTTTTATACACAATGGTGATTAATGAATATGAAAAAGGTATGTAATCTATTTTGTTAAATAAGAACATAAAAGTTGGATTGTGTAGATTGTGTGTCGAGGTTATGATGAGGAATCCTCTAAGAAGTTAACTCATATATTTTTGTTCTTGTTATTGAATATATATTTTTATTAAAAATTGTTATATTATATTTTCTAATATTCTAAAACCACTCAATTTTTTATGTGGAAATTTGTTTTACAATATTACATTAATTTTATTATATCTTGAGTTTTAGTTATTTTAATTTAATAATTCTAATTTCATATGAAATATAATAATTATAACTAACATTTATTCAAATATAAAAATTTATATATGAATCAATAGATTGTTTTACTTTTTTTGGACATAATTCATGATATTGGTTTCAACGGTATTTTTCAGTTTACAAAGATTTAATGTTTTATTTAGTTATTCTTTTTAAACATGATTTATATTAATAAATTATTGTCATAGAAATTGTTCCGCTCAATAACCGGTATATTTATTTATCATTATTTTAAAAAAATGGAAGTCTTAAATTATGGTTTAAATAATCAATAAATTGATCCATGTTTTTGAAATAGTCCTCAAATTCTAGAATTTCCAAAATTACAAAAAAAAATTCAAATATATCTATTATGAACTATATCATAATAAAATATTTTCTATTCAGATGAAAATATATGATGTTATTGTATATTTAAAGAAAATAATTAATGCTTTGAAAATTCAGTTTATATGACATATAATTTCTCCAAAGTTTTCAAAATTAGAGTTTTTTTTTCTATGTATTTTGTTCTATGTGTTTCACCATTTTAATTATATTTAATGTTACATATGTCGGATTCAATTGGTATTTAATTTTTTGTAAATATTTTAAAATTTTAATTCATTAATTTAATTAGACGAACATCATAATATCATTTTTATAAGATCTAGAAATTTAAAAAATTTATATGTCAAATTATTAGATAAAGTGATGAAAATTATTCATCATCTACTTCCTCCATATTCAGAACTCCATGGATGCATCTACCTCATTGGTTAAGTGTGAATCATTCATTATATCCACAATTCTCTTCCATATTTATCTATTGAAAATCCTCTAAAGTGTATCTTATTTACACATGGTGTATCCATATAGTTAGTCACCGTCACCAGAGTAACAACAGTTTCAGTATCTCACCTCCACTGACCTCATGGCAGCCTAACTCCTACTTGAAAGTCCTTCTTCATAATTCCAACATCATCAATGAAAAGGGTAGTTCCTCTTATATGGTATTTGTTGACGTCTCATGGTGGTATTTTTCTCATCTAACACTCCTTGGTAGTTCAAATTAACAATAATGTATATTAATATAAGTTCATATTACTGGTAGTTTTCTCATATAACACTCTATGATAGTTCATTCATAATAATTTCCAATGGTTTAATTTTTAAACTTTATAATATCCCAAAATCAACACTTCTGGATCCAACGATGAAATCTATGACTATAGGTTTCCTGCTAAGATACTAATGATTATGACCTAAATGTTTATATCAAAACCTAAAAACATCAAAAAGAAATCATGGATTTTATGCATTCTGGAGGACTATTAGGGTTTATAGTTTTAGATAATTAGTAGAAAATCCAACATAAACAATTCACATCAACTTGGGCCATAAACAACTCATTCAAAAAGTTGGAAATCATCTCCCATTATACATATATTTTATTATTTCACATTAAGTAATAAAATTAATCCTTGTGAAATCCTTTATATACATAAATCATTCAATATAATTAATTAAGAATTGGGTAAAAATAAAAATAAATATGGTGAGCTCAAACACAGAATAAGGTTAAACAAAATTATTTAAAATTAAATGTCATCAATGAGTATATTTGTGCATAAGGGTATGTTAAAAATAACAATGTGCATGAGAAAATAATAACTTTACTCATAACTATCAAAAAATGGGCCATGAAATATGATAACATGTAGAAGTAAAGATCCATCATAATTAATAATCACGAGTATTGTGATATTAGTCTTGATCCATAGAAGAATTATAAATTTGTAGCAAGCATAAGAAACATGTAATGGTATCATAGGACACCATTATCATTTTCACACATATGAATAGAATAACCGTAATATTTAATTCAATAATTTTCACTCTTATAAATGGAATACCCATTTGAATGACTTCTATACCCAATGCATTTGAGGGATATCATGGACCCACTATGACTTAGTCTATCACCAAACCACTCGTTGTTTGTTTATCAGGTAGCCACTTATCAAATTTTTAAGTACCATTACATAATAATTACTCATAAAATATTCCATTTACTCACAAACTCATTAGAAATAATCATTATCTCATAAATAATATGATTAACCCATGTAAAATAAATGGGCTTTATATTGATCTCTTTTAAAAATGACTAACCTGTATAAAAGAATCGTGTTCAATAACTATCTCTTTGAATCATGATTATCCCATGGAAAATAAATTGAATATGTAAAAATATATTTCAAACATGAGTAATCCATGGGAACTAAATTGTTTCTATATCAATAGTTTTGTTACATAATCAACCCATGTAAAATAAATGGGTTACAC
Source organism: Viscum album (assembly GCA_963277665.1). Taxonomy (NCBI): domain Eukaryota; kingdom Viridiplantae; phylum Streptophyta; class Magnoliopsida; order Santalales; family Viscaceae; genus Viscum; species Viscum album. The sequence continues at coordinate 1,409,557,870 of OY728147.1, forward strand.
AAAAATCTCTTTAGGTCATAATCAACTCGTGGAAAATAAAATAGTTACACAAAAATAACACTGAAAAAAGCATAATCCATCCTAATAATTAATGAGTATAGTAAGAGTAAAAAATATACCTAGTGGAGTATAACTAAAAAATAATGGTTTTGAATATGATGAATTAAAATGACCTTAAAATAACATAAAAAACAGTTTTGGGGAAATTAATCTTTAAACATTCCAAAGCATCTTATACCAAATTGAAATACTTGAATCACAAAACCCATGAATAGAATGAAAATAAATTTAACATAGAATATAATGATAATAAGTATATTCATGATATATCATGTAAATGGATAATTATATACACCTCTTAAATAAATATAGGTGTACAACATAATAATTATCTCAAAGAAGAAAAATTGTAACAAAACTGCATTACAGTTTTGGTAACATCAAAATTGTAAACCCCATGAATAAGTGATAATAAAATTGATATGTAAATCCCAATATATTTATTGATAAAAATCATAAAATAAAATCATTTCATTTAGATACACAATAATGGATGATAACATAAAATTAGTCTTTATGAAATAAAAGATAGACCAGACATCCCATTACAATAGAGTAACATATGAATATGAAACTAATAATGTAATTATAATAAATTATAGCATTTAAATACCACTAATATAAAATATTCCATGATATAATATATGAAAAGGTGAATTTGATACAGAAAAAAAATAAGTGGTGATTATGATGTATGCCTCCTAAATGTTAATCTGTGAAAAGAATCCCTTACCTTATGTCTGATTTCCCTGATTATAATCTATACTTCTAAATAAAAAAATTGTGTTTATTATATAATTTCTTTATAACCATATCCAAGTTTAATATTACTTTTATTTCACTTAAAACCCAGTTATATAAAATTACATATCAATTAAATTCACATCAGTTGTTTTACTATATTTGGTTTATGAGTCAAAAATGACTTTAGTATGTCTACTATGGTCAAATGGTTCATTATTGAAAAAATATAAAGAATAATATTCATGAAATGAATATCATATTTATAAATAAATTATACATTAAACCCAATCATGAATGATGGTTAGGATAAATGAACCAACGTTACAATTCTGGAGATGACAGGTCGTACGTATGCATGAGTAACGTTCTTATTTTTCAATGATCATTATGTAAAAAAGTTAATTATTTATTATTACTCTATAATTATTATTATATAATAAATAACATTTTATTTAATCATATATTCTTATATATAAAATTACTTTTATGTAAAAGGAATCACATCTCATTGAGGAGGTGGCAGTCCACATGTCCATGCACTACGTTATGACTTTTTAGTGTCTACAAAGAGTAATAATGAAAATGATATATTATAATAACATAAAGGTAATTATTACATTAATATCACATATGTTTCTTTTATATAACATATTTTTGTAAAACCCGTCCTTAATAAATTCCCTGTAATGTTTAAACATATAACATCACTTTGGGGAGGCTGTAGTTCACACTTACATAATCATTGTTATCATATTTATACAAAAAGGAAAGAACAGAGGTATGAGTTATATAAAAATTAGATAATTATTAAGAAAAAAATATATTATATGTCATATAAAATTTCTATTTCCATCATAATTACCTACCATGATATTTGTTACATGAAAAAAAAAGAACATCATTTTGTGTGGTTGTAGTTTACTATACAATCCAATGGTAATTTCATTACCCATTTGACGGATGTATGTGTACGTATAGTTATGAACAATAAAATAACACCATATAAATATATTTAGGATACATATTTTATTATATAATATTATAATAAAAATAAATATAAAGGATGAAGAAATAAATAAAATATTAATGTACGTTGAACAATGTCACATATTTTTCGGGTAAATACTTTAAGTTTTCCCAAATAGTAATCATTGGATGGAATTAATCCCAAATTTATGACATGAAGGTGATGTTAGGGATTTTGGGAGATTATTTTTTCAGTTTTCCTTTAACCCATTGTTTTTGAGAGGTGTGAATTAGTGAAGAGGTGAGGAGGCCTTTAGAAGTTGGAAAGAGATCACATTGGGTGATCTTGAAAGGATTTGAGGGCTTCCACTATTTTACATCTACCCCAATGGTTGAAAATAAAGTATTATATATAATTATATGTTTCATGGTCTTGATATGTATATAAAATATTTTTTATAAATTTTTATTTTCATTTTTCACATTAACTTCCATGATTAGTCATTAATTAAAGTGATTTTTCCTTAATCATTGTTCTGAATTTTAACTAATGTCACTAATAATTTTGGTCAAAAGAGTTGAACATATTATAAATTATAAATAATTATGATTCCAAATATGGAACCCATTTTTCAAATTTCCAATCACAAAAGTTTTAAATATTAATTTAAAATTAATAATTCACACTAGACAATAAAGTCGGTTTTTAAGGTGAAACATTTCCAAAATTTTATATGTTCTTTTATCTAATATCACTAAAAATTTAATTACAATTACCTAAATTGGGTGTAAAATATAAAAATGATTTAATGATACTTTAAAAAAATTTAAAATATAATCTATCAAAATAAAGTATTCAGATGGAAAAGAAACTTTTAATTAAATTTAGTAGAATTCCCTATTCATTAAAATTTGAATGTTCTCATAAAAATACAGAGAAATGAACAAAAGTAAATTTTTATTTTAATATTTAAAAAATGAAGTTAATTTTTAAAAAAAACTTATGAAGGATTCAACAATTATATTTAAAATAGTTGAACTATTAATAGATGGTAAAACATCATCATAAATTTTTTTTCATTTCATGATTAAAATTTGGATTTATTATTATTTTAACCCAATATAAATTACAAGATGAATTTTAAAAACATTTTATTAAAAATATAAAATATAAATTTCATTAATTTATTTCACTAAAATTGATTAATTTTATTTATCATGATAAAATTTCTTTCTAGTCATAAAATTAGTTCTCATAAAAAACATCTTTTATATATAGTTGGTTTTTATTTAAATTTCTAACTAAATGGGTAAACCATGATTTCATTTTATAAATATTTTTATACTATGATTATATAATTTAGTTAATCATATTAATTTATTCCATTAAAATTTTTATATGGTAACTATTATGTTAGATAAATAATATAAATAGTTTATTGTTTTTTGTAAGAGTCGGACTTATAAGTAACATAATACATCAAAGAGAATCGATGTTGTGTGCAATAAAAGATAAAAATGGTGTTGTGTGTGATAAAATAAAATATATTTATTCTGTGTAAAAATATCTATAAAATTGTTTTAATTAATTTGAAAGAATATATTTCATAAAATATTATGATGTTGCACCCTTCCCACTAAATAATTAATTTCAACCTCAAAATTCATCATGGTTATCATATAAATAACATTATGATAATTACATTTTATGAAAACCCATAACATAAAAATAATTAATAAAATATCCACTTAAGGCATGAAATTAGAAAACATAAAGGTCACAGGAAGTTACTCAATACTAGGTTTCCCCTGCGGGAGAACATATGTGGGAATGGAGAAAAATTATAAAACAATATATAGAGTGATTGAGGTCATTGATCATAAAAAAGAAAATTATCAATGGAATGTTATGGTCCTAAAAAAATAAATATTTGATTATAGAAAAGGACATTGGTTTTTTTAGATTGAAGGTACTAGGATAATATGTTTTGTTTAAATATTATTTTCCTAGTGTTAATGAATAATCATACCATTAGGACTAATAGATAAAAAATAAATATTCATACTTCATGCATAGTTATTAAAAATTTAGTCATTTTTTACAGAAATATAATCTTTTTCTCCCAATGATGAGTATTCATTTTCAACTCTTAACTCTCGGATAACTAAAAATACTTTTAAATACCACATTACCATAAATTGTATTATAAAACTATTCTTCATTTCTTTAGGCATTAAATAGAACCAAAATGGTTAGAAAATACTAAGATAATATCAAAATTGATTAAACCATAAAATACACACAATTATTCAAAATTAAATAGTAACGCCGAAATTTGAATCAAATTTACTTCATAAATAACTATCTATAAAATTCATCAAACATTTCCAGACTATTTTTAAAACCCAATGATAATTAGAATTTGATATAATATTATTTCAAGATAAATAAACCATTGTACGTTAAATAAAATCCCATATGTTTTTGAAGTAAAATTTAATCTCTACTTGTTTAAAATCATTCTAACCATGAAATCATATAGGTTAGTGGTAGTGTGTGAAGCCCTTATCATCCTTCATTCTCAGGTTCATTCCCAAATTCCTAGTCGGGTGTGATGGGATGTGAATGAAAATTTGAGTTTCATTTTGTTTAATTTTAACATGAAAAGTAATTCATACTATGAAATACTTCATTTTGATATTATGGTTTAAAAATAACTCATACAAAAAAATGTCTCCAAAAGTTTCATTAATAACCTCAATATTTTTTAAACACAAACCCCTTAAATGAGTGGTCCTTGAATTTTAACATGTGATCAACCATAATCTTATTATCATATGATGATATATATAAAATTTAAGATAACCTCATATAGGAACATCCTAATATCCAAATTTATCTAAAATGACCTTTGATATAAACAATAACAGCCTAGAATACGTACACCTAGATCCTGCGATGAAATTCATAAAATTATATTTATGCCTTTGATGTTGAAATTTGTGAACAAAATTCATCCCTCAAAACATTACAACATCCAAAAGATAACATGGATAACATACATTATAGAGGACCTTTGAGGTTTTTTATATTAATTGTTTTTGAAAAACACCTATATAAAATATTCACTTTAACATAGGCTCCTAAAGATATGTCCTAAATATAATCTTCTTTCATAATGAAATTTTCTTATTTTACTAAAATTCCTTAGAATCAACCTTTTGATATCCATTATAGAAATAAATAGCCTAAAATCAATCTTTATAATATCTGGAAAATGAATCATAAAAAGGGTGATATTGAATGATTAGTAATGGTAAATGTAATAATTAACAATGAAATTTAATCAATTAGTATATGAGTTCATAAGGGTATGATGACATAATAAATGGGAATTATAGATCATAAAAAATTCATAACCATCAATACCTTGAACATCAAATATGAAAACATGGAAAAGTTGACATTAATTTGAATCAATAATCATGAGCCATGTGATATTAATCTCAATCATTATAAACATTATAAACTGATAGAAATAATAGATAGCATATAAAGGTATCTTCAGGCATCATTATTCTTTTCACTCTTTTAGAAATAATAACCATGATGCTTAATTCTATATTGGTCACTCTGATAAATTGAATGTTCATATGGTTGACTTACACAAAAAATGAATTTGAGGGCTATCATTGACACATCAATCCAAGGTCTATCATAAAACCAACCTTCATTGGTTTATTAATTAACCAAAAATAAAATTTCTTTGTACCATTAAATAATATCATGTTATATAATAAGTAATTTCATAAAAAACTCCTCAGAAAAACCATTACCCATTTATCACTCGATTAACCCTGTGAAAAGAAATGGGTTATATACCAATGTATTTCAAACATGAGTAAACTATGGAAAAGAAATGCGTTTAACAGAAATATCTATAAAATAGGATTAATAGATGAAAATGAAATGGGTTCCATAAAAATATATTTGAAACATGTGTAACCTATTGAAAAGAACTGGGTTCCATAATAATATATTTAGGAAATAATCAACAAATGGGAAAGAAATGGGTTTCACAACTATCTCTTTAAGTCATAATCAACCCATGGAAAAGAAACTAGTTTCACAAAAATCTCATTGAAAAAAACATAATCCATCCCAAGAATGAATGAGATTAGTATCAATAAAAAATATCCCCAGTGTAGGATAATAAAAAAAAATGGTTGTTGACGTTTTTTAATGTAAATGGACTTTAAAATAATTAAAAAATGTATTGAGTAAAACAATCTTCAAACATTCCAAAGCATCCCATACATCTTTGAAACACATGAATCACAATCCCGTGAATGGAATAAAAATAAATAAAAATAAAATTTAATAAGAATATGTATATTCAGGATATATAATTTTAAATGATAATTATATACAACTTCTAAAATAAAATATTTGTGTAACAAATCAAATTTCTCAAAGAAAGAAAATTTTGACCAAAGTCCATTACCACATTGGTAACATCGAAAACGAAAACACCATAAATTGGAGAAAATAAAATTGATTTGTAAATCCTCATAATATATATTTATAATAATAATCAAATACATTAATTGGTATTAGATACCCCAAATAAAAATAGTGCTGAGTGTGGAATACGTTTCATAGAAATAAAAGTGAGACAATAAATCCCCTTAAAACCATTGTAACATTTTAATTGGAACCCCCCAAAGTAATAATAATAAAATTAAACATTTATATGACATTAATATAAAATAACTCAATATATAATACATAAAAATGGATATTATATACACACCATAAAAGATATTACAACTATTTATGATGTGTGTCTACTGAATGTAAAAGTGAGACACAAATCCCTTAACTTGAGTAAGATTTCTCATAAATTTCATCTCTATTACTTATTATCAAATGTATTTTAATTAAATAATTTCATCATAATGTTTTACAAGTTCATTATTACATTTATTTCACATATTAAAATATTATATTCAATTACTTAATCAATTAAATTTACATCATATGTTTTGAAAATATTTGGATTATGTGTCAAAAATGACTTTGGTTGGTCAACTATGGTCAAAGGGTTCATTATTTAAACCTATATAGATTTATACTAATTTCATAATTATAATATTTATAAAAAAATTATACTATTAAAACCAATAATTAATAATTGTTTTGAAAAATAAACAAAAGTTACTATCCTGGGAAAGGTCGAATGTATGTAAGCATGAGTAACATTCCCATTTTTCAAAGATCTCTATAGAAAGAAAGAATGTAAAATTTATCTTCCCATAATTATAATTATATAATAAATACGATGTTTTTTGATTATATATAATTATATATAAATTTATTTTAATGTAAATGGAATCACATTTAGTCTGGGAGACTGTAGTCCATACGTCGACGAATGACATAATCACTTTTTTATTATGTGAAAAGTGTAATAATGAAAATGATATATTATTCTTCTAGAATGGTAATTATGTTATGAAAATTATATAATATTCATTTAAGTAACATATTATTATAAAAACCCTACATAATATATTCCTTTTAATGTGTGGAAATATCACATCACTTTTAAGAGGCGGTAGTCCACATGTCTACAAATGATATAATAGTATTTACACAAAATGGAAAGATTTAAAGTATGTGTTATATAAAAATTATAGAAGTATGAACACAATTTAAATATCATAGAAATAATATAAAAAGTGTGTTCCCACCAAAATTACCAACCATGAGATGTGTTAAAGTAAAAAAATTAATGGTATCCTTTCATGAGGCGGTAGTTCGGCATACCCATAAATAGTAATTTCGTTACCCATTTGATGGAAGTGTGTGTAGGTTTATGTAGAACCATTAAAATAACATCATATCAGTATATGTAAGATATTAATTTTATTGTATAATCATGTAATAGGAATAATTTTGTGACCTGACAACAAAAATCTCATTGTACGTGTCAACAACCATTACGTTGGCATAAGATACAAGTAAAACGAATCCCAAAGGACTGAACATTATAATAATTACGGTAAAATAGATAAATAAAAGAGTATTATATTAAAAATGAATAAAAAAATAAAAAATATTTTTTTTAATAATAACTTTACTCAATAAAATATTTCTTTTTATATCATTATTTGTACACTTCTTAAATTACTAGGGAATGAAAAAAAAATAGGGTGATCTCAAATGATCAAAAATGTTATATATAGTGGAAGAAATAATGAATCAATATGAATTGTTAGAATGGAAGGATAATAATGGAACACACATTTTATGTAATCAATAAACATAATGTATAAACAATATGGAAAGGTAATAACTAAAAACAATTTTCATTCAAATATCTATATGAGTCATAATCAATATGCAAAGGAAATAACTAAAACACAAGTCATTTAATAAATGAACCAAGATTGAAAGGTGTAGATAAATAATTTTAAAGCATAAATCTCATGGATAATAATAAAATAATCTAAATAAAGACAATAATTAATTATTTTATCCAATGTATTATAGGTATATGTTACTTTTATCATCAAGACCTATGACAATATATTTTATAACATACAGGGTGAATAACCAATTTTTTTACGCTAGACAATTAATTCATCTCATGAGACTACTGATTAAATGAATGGATATCTATAACAGTACTAACCCATGTCTTTCCTATCCAAATAATTATCACATATTGAATAGTCAATTTAATTCATGAACCATGTGCCTTATCATATACCAACATTGAGAAAAAGATATAGATTTATCAATATCTACCTAGTTAATCAAATAATGGGAAAGTACAAAACATATATAATAAAGGTTTATGGTTTCGGAAATAATAGTATCCATAATAAATGATATGGATATTGAGGGTAAATTCAATGTTCAATGATTATAAGAAATTGAATATTTCCAGGGGATAATAGAGGAATTAAGGAAGTGAATGTAAATTCTCTCTTTTACTAAGTTAATAATAAACCATAAATTGCAATAATAATGATGGTATGAATACAAAATATCCCAATATTAATAAGTATAAATAGCTAATTAAATAATTATAAAAAAATTCTTCTAATGGAAATTCAAGTGTAAACAATCCGTAACAAAATGAGATTGTGAATTAGACCCATAAAAAGACCATCAAATTAATATAATAAAAAAAATAAAGAGATTATAAGATTAAAATGTAAATAAATATTAATAAATTTAAAATAAAACAATATTTACTAAAAATTTATTACACACGTAATATTATAATATTAACGACATCATGGAAGTAATCTAATCCAAAGAAAATGAATCAGGTTATCAAATTTTTTACCACTTGGTAAATTTTAATTAAAATACCCTAATAAGAAATAATTAGAATTGAAACGAAATTATGATGAATAATTAATGACTCATGATATAAAAATTAAAATTGTAAGTATGTACACCATATATAATGAATTAGGTGCACAACAATAAAGTATGACCAAAAAATGGAATTTGATAAAAAGTCCATTACAATTATGGTAATATTTGAATCCGAAACTCAAACAATAATAGTCATCAAATGAATCATTTAAATACCAAGAATATAAAAAATTATATATATAATATTCTATAATGGAAATTAGATACACCAACCAAAATATTTACGTGGTAAATATGAGATTTATCTCACAGATTTGATACGTGAAATGAATATCCCTTACAATGCATTTCCTTTTGGGTGAATGTATTTTAATATCGTGTATATTTTAAACATTTCACCAATCTATACACAAAACGTATTCATATTTATAATATAAAATATGATCATCATATAATTTCTTCTTACCCATTTGTTAATAGTCTTTTATTATTTACATTATTTTGAGTGATAATTGTCCTGTTTTTCGAGTATGATTTAACTTGTCATTGGATGTTCCTATTAATTAGATCATGATTTCATCATCTATACACTATAAAACAATATTTAAATATAATATAAATTTATTACATATTTATTTATAATAATCAATAATATTTTGAGATATAAAATAAAATGCACCGCTCATGTAGACAGTAGGTCGTGCGAATACATGAACACTACATCCATTTCCATGTCAAATTTAATATAATTAATGTAAAACGATATATTTATTTATGTATATTTTAATTATAGAATAATATATATTTCATATATGTCACATATTTTCACTAAAATATTCCTTTTTAAACTCCACGTATAGCATGAATGAATCACATCACTTTGAGGAGGCGGTAGTGCACACATCCTATAACGATGTTATCATATTCCAAAAAAATGGTAACCATAAAGGTATAAGTTGTATAAGAAATAATGATGAATAAAGAAATTATAAATATCATACATATTATATATAAATATTTTTCCATAATAATTCACAACTATTATATGTGGTAATGGAAAAAATGACATTATCTCATGAGGCGGTAGAACAGCATACACGAATCGGTACAGTCATTCATTATTAAATAGAAGTGTGTGTCAGTTTCAGATGAAAAATTATAATAAATTCACCTAATTGTATTTATGATATTTTTTATTATATTATAATGTCTGAATAATATATTAATTGGCAGATAAAAAATAAAACATAAATGTATATTTAAGAATGATACCTTTTTTTAGGGTTACTTCTATTGGTTTAAACCAAAAAATGTTCTTTGTTTCCATTCTGAATAATTTTATGAATCTAGGATGATGTTATACATATTGGTAGAATATTTTATAATATTTTGTTTTATACAAAGTTCTTTATGTGTGTGAATAAATGGGACGGGTGAGTTCTTTTTTATAGTGGAGGAGGAGTGGAATTCTTGCAAATATTTAAAAAGGGATTTCAACCCAAATTTTTTCCAATGCAAGTTCACTCCATTAATGATAAAAATTTAGAAAAATGAAGTATAAGGGTTAAATATTAATATAATATGTCTTTTTTACAATTTTATTGAACTTTTTATCCCTTATATTTAAGGTTTAATCCCTTGTAAATATAATTTTTCTCTTAATCAATACAAATAATTTTAACAACAATAAATACTATTTTGGGTAAAAATAAATTTTTAACTTATCATACATTATAAATTATTATTATTCAATATATGGAATCCATTTTTCTCATATTAGAAAAAATAATTTGGGAAAATTAATTTAATATTAATCCCACATACGTGATGATAATGATGGTTTTTAATATAATAATGTTCAAAATATTTCTTGGTTTTTATATTCAATTTCATTGTGAAATTGATTAAAATGACATATATAGGATTAAATTAAAAACCATTATGTAATTATACTTTATAAATAATATAGAAAATAATTTATGATTGAAAATAATTTATATGAAAAAGGTTCTAGTGAATTAAAATTTATTATGTTTTGTTATTCATCAAAAAATAAAACGTTATAAAAAATACCAAAATGTCACCCTAACCCAATTATAATTTATTTCATTCAAAATAGATGTTTATATTGAAAAATAATATATATAAAAGTTCAAAATTTTTTATTTAAAATAGGTTCTACATTAAATGATAGTAATATTATCTTTTAAAAAGTATTTGGTTTTTTACATAAACTAGGGTTTGTTCTTATCATAGTCTTATCAAATATAATGGATTAATATAAAAAAATATAGGATATACATAATATATTTTCATAATTTAGTTAATACTATTAATAATTTCTAATTTTAATAGAAATGTTATATATTATTATATTAAATAATAATATTTCAATAATATATTTTTGTTCAGTAAAACTTGGCCATATGTGTAATGCATGTTGTCAAAGAAAGTTGTTTTTTCTTGAAACATAATCTATCACAGAGTTGGGTGCATTAAAACATATATATTATATGAAATTTATTTAGAATATTTTTTATGTTTTAATGTCTCATTATATTATATTCCCATACACACTTGGTGTTGTGTGTCATACACTCTATTGAATACAATGTTCTAATTTTGAAATTTTTAGGTGTTACATTCTCACAACCTTTATTAAATTGTGTCAAATCAATTTCAACATGATCTAAAAAATAAAGGTATTGATGTTTGAAATTTTTTTTTGAAATCAAACATAATAAGAAGATTTAAAAAACCAATTCTCTTAATTAGATTGAATGAGAAGGTAAAAGGTCATATGGTGAAATATATAACCAGGTTTCTATATATAAAAAACATTAGTAGTAAGTGAAATTATGGAATTGGAGGAAAATAATAAAAATTTATAGGGAGTTATTAAGGTCAATAATCAGAAACAAGTGAATTATTTGTGGAATGTTGGGGACCTAAAATCTATAAATCTGTGATGATTTAAAAGACCAACGGTTCAAAAAAATGGGTATTAGGAAAAAAATTCTTCTAATATACTTTTAAAAATTCTAAGAAATATTTTATTGACCGTGAAAATAATGAAATATACATACATGATATATTTGTATAAAAATAATTTTACCCTTTTTTTTCATTGATAAATTCTCAATTCTTCCATTACATCAAGAAATGTATATCCAAAAATTAAATTCATGTCTAAAGCTCAAAAATACACATTTAACAGATCTAAAGTCCCATAAAAGATTGAAAAATATCACTATTTCTTTCTATGTATTATCAAATGTCAATATGGTTAAAATATTAATCTCTAAACATAAATAGTAAAACTACTTGTTCCTTATCAATATTTATTCATCAAATTTTTTTAATAAAAAATGACATATTAACCAAGATATTTTTGTAGATCTTTGTTTTATATTAAACCCTTGTCATCCATCAGACATGGGTTCAACTCCCAAGACCATTCTAGAAATGATGGGTTGACACATGACTTACATGTTTTCCTTTTCTAAAAAAGCATTAATATAATTTCCAAAATAAATATGACAGACCACTTTGAAATATCTATAATCGATAAATAGAATTTTAACTAATGTTTTCAAAACAGCCCTAGTACATTAATAATTTAACAATTTTATTTCAACATAGGCCCTTATTTAGTGTAATGATTAACCTAGATCCTTTATTTTCGTTTTCTATTAAAATCCTTCTTAATGGTTGTTAAATACAATGGGAATTTTCTAAGCATATCCCAATCTAGTGTCAAACCATGTGCATAGTACGGGTCATTTTCATGTACCTGGTTAGTCTTCATTGTGCCGTGATGCACATTTTCTAAGTTTTTCTCCCTTGGTACATCAGTTCCAGATCCACGTCCACTTATATTATTCGAACTGATATGTATTTCTAGGAAAACTCACATAATCTCTACCTTATCAAAATTTAAAATTGTTCTTATATACTTATCCTCAAATTCTACCGTATTATAATATTATCTAAACTATTTTTTCCTAAATCTAGTTCCTATGTTTTCTACAGCACCATCTCTTATACCAATTGTAGAGAACCAACCCTAGAAAGCTTTTTATTGGTGTCTACTACCTTTACATTTCCATAATATACAAGTTTATTATGTCCCAATGGATTGAATAGATTAGTAGTATTTCTAATCTAGATACATATGTTAGTTTGTTATTAAAAATGGATACAAAATTACAATATAATTTATTTTGATAATAAATTTTTCCCATATAGTTTATCCTTTTATATCGTTCTTAGTACACTTCTTGTATTCCTAGAGAAAAGATACAGAATAAGTCTGCACTCAAATTATTTATAAGAGTAATTTATAGAAAAAGAAATACTAAATAAATGAGAGTAGTCAATATGAAAAGGTAGATAACTGAACACACTATCCCTGTAATAAATAAATTTAATGGATAAACAATATGGAATGGTAATAACTAAAAATATAGGCTATTTAAATAACTTGACCTAGAATAATCAAAAGGAATTGAAATAATTGAATCACATACCCTTTAATAAATTAGCTGAGAATGAAATTTATTCATAGATAATGTCAACAAAAAATATCGTTGATAATTATAATTTTAACTAAATGGATGAAATTCCTAATTATTTTATGCCGAATATTCTAGGTACATGGTAAAATTACCGTCAATACCTTTCACTATATGGTTTATAAAATACTACGTGAAATCTGTGTTATCCTATTCCGACCAACTAATTCTTCATATGAGACTATTGATGCATTGAGTGACCATATATAGTGGGGTGCCACCCATGTCATGCTTATCAAAAACATTCCTCATATATTGTATGGGAAATTTAATTCCTGAAAAATGTTCATATCAAATATCCACATTTAGTTAAAGATATAGATTTATCAATATTTCTTAAGTAAATAAAATAACAATCATGTACGCACCATATGTAAAAATGGTATTCTTTTTAAAAAATTATCAAATCCAAGATAAATCATATGGATATTTAGGAGTAATTCAATGTAAAAAGATCATAACAAATTGAATATTTCAAGTGGAATAACAAATGAATCAAGGTAGTGCATTTTTGAGTAAATAAGAAATCCTTAATAATTCTCCATTCCATTATATTTTGAAAATCACAAACACTCTATCATTAGGAAAATTATATTTTCCCCAAGAATTATATTAATAAAGAAAATTTCCCTTCCCCAACAAAATAATATATTTACCTATGTTTTCATTGTACATTTTATAGTTTCTCTAAATCTAACCCATTTTACTTCTATGTCTGAAAATTGGTTTCATATATAAACCTTAGAACCCTATAAATACATCGATATAGAGTATTCTGTTTTCAGGTTATGAAATCTAGTTCAGAATCACCGGATATTTAGTCTACGAATGGTCAGAAATTCAGACTCTGAATTCTATGAAATTCACACACCCAATTCCTCAGAATTCAGACTCTGAATTCCTTAGAATCCAGACACTAAATTCCTCAGAATTTCACCCCTGAATTCCGTGGAATTCACACACCGAATTCTACAAGATTCAGACTCCTAATTCCTTAGAATTAGATCTCCGAATTCCCCTAAATTTAGACTCTGGATTATTCATAATTATTACTCTAAATTCAATGAAATTAAGACTTCTAAAACAACAGAATTTAGGATCTGAATTCCTTAAAAAACAAAATCTGAATATCCAGGTTTTGTGTTCTGTAAATATTTATTTTATTAGACTCCAAACAATATTTTTACGCAAACTCTGAAAAAATAGATTTGGTTAAGTTTTTTTTCATACACTTGTTATTGTTATGAGAAGATGTTGTACATTCTGTTTATAACTAACTGTTGTTTGAGTGACATGTGAATAGGTCCCTCAGAAATTTAAGGAAAAATATGATTGTTGGAGGAGGGTGTCGACCGATTGAGTAGTGCCTATAAATAGGATCTTATATGAATGAGCTCGATATAGTTCCATGACACAAGAGATTTCATGCTACTGAAGTGATTTCTAGAGAGAGAGAATCTCATTCTTCGGTCATACTGAACATCTTGTTCATCTTGCTTCATGTGACTTTGATTATTTTTGTATTCAATCGAGGTCTTTTGAGGATAGGAAGACATGGGTGCTGACTATATTAATGTTTGAGGACTTCTTTGGATAGGAAGACAGAGGTTCTAAAGACATTAATGTTTGAGGGAATGCACAGATAAAAAGACAGATTCCAATATTCATATCGATGGATTACCCTGGTGTGGGTAAGACAGAGTTTCTTTAATGTATAAATCTAGGGGCCTTTATCCAAGGTTGTTAGATATCCTACTCTTTGAGATAAATGATTTCATACTTATTACTTGTTTTGTTTCCGGTTTATTTCTGCTGTATTTTGATAAGGGAATAAATTATAACTTTCTTATACATTCATGATCTTTTTTATACTTTGATAAGTAATATTCGATATACATTAAGGTAGAATATTTTACTTGTAAAATTTTCTTATGTTTCATTTCCAGATACATATTTCTGGAACCTAGCATGTTTATTGAACTAAATGGGGTCTTGTGAATTTACCATGTTTAACCTTGTTAAATATAGTTTTCCTTAAGTATTAAAATGAACGTTTTTAAACATAAAATTAACCCCCCTCATGTAATTGCGGATCTACATTCATATTTTGATCCTATAATTAGTACTAAAGGAGCACTCTAAAATACATAAATTCACATATATGTTTTCTTGCTCATGTTTTCTTTGTTCTAAATATATTCCTTGGTTAGGATTTTTGTCCTTGTTTACATACATTTTCTATTTACAAGTTTACGTGGAAATATATTTTCTTTTAGATGGTATAATTGAATGTTGGTTCAATTGGAAATATAAATCTTAATAGATCACCTATATTTGATCAGAATGACTATGAATATTGGAGAGATTGTATGAAGATATTTATTATTAATACTAGAGTGGACAAAATTTTTTGATCCCGAGATATTACAATATTCATGATAAAGAAGTCATAACTTTCACTAATCAGGAAATGTTAGAATATAAACGATCTACAAGGTACACAATACTTTTTTTTGTTCCATGACCATGAATGTATATAGCCAAATTTCTTTTATGATGCTTCTCACTGTATCTAGAAGAAACTGGAGTTTACTCATTTTTTTACATCCAATGTTATAGAAACTAGATGAGCTCTTCCTTGTGAAGAATATCATATATTTTTATTTCCTTATGGAGAGCTAGTTTGCAAGGTGCAACAAAGGTTTATGACAATTGTTAATAGCATAAAATCTATGGGTGAGAAAGTTTTAGATAATGAGGAACTTGTGGACAAGATAATAGATATCATGCCTAATTAGTGGGAATCTATGAGAAAAGCTACTAATGTGAATAATAAAGTATCTAAAATTACTCTTGGCGAGTTTTTTTGGAACTCCACTTCAACATGAGACAGGAAGGAAAAGACATGATAATATGAATTATGAAGAAAAATGGAAATCGAACTGTATCCTTTATGAATACTAAATCAAACACTCCAAAAAGGGTTTTATGCTCCAAGTGAAAGAAAGTCAACATTTAATCTGAACCATGTTAAAGTGAACATTTTGAGAATGAGATAGATAATATTTCTTAAAGAACGAACATGATAGTCAGGAAGGAAATCTTTTAGTACAGATTTAATAAGTAAGAATGAAAATACATGAATGATTCAGATGTCACTTGTTATGAATGCTAAAGAGTAGGGAATATCAGACCGAATTGTCATATTATAATTAAAAATGATATAATGGAAAGCCATTTTGAGAGTAATTGAATTAAGATCTACAAGGCTAAATCTAAGAACGTTTTAAAATCCAATTCCACCTAGAGTTATAGTAGTGGAGACTCTTCTAACGAATCCTCCAAGTATAAATCTTCTAGTTAGAAGATTGTTGGTCTACTATCCAAGATTACCCATTGGAAATAATTGTCTAATGGCCAAGGTGCACAATGCTGAATCTATCACAAATATATACTTGAATGAAAATTATATCGATGATAAATACTATAAGTCATTAGATGGTAATTCTTCTTCTGATGAAGATAATCTATTACCTACTTATGAATAACTATCTAGGTTTTCTATACTTATTGAGAATGAAATTCATAACTCAAGAAAAATATTGATAATGAAAATTCTGGAAATTTTCTATCAACTAAAGAAGTATCAGATCATTTTATAGATCTTGACAAGAATTTTTTTTTATTTTAAAGGTATTTACAAAAACCTTAAGGATGTTAATTTTTAGAAGGATAAACATTCTAAGGATATTGAAAATGTAATTTCTAAGAAAATTATTTTAGAAACTAAATATATTTCTAAAACTAGTGTTTTTTAAGATAAAAACATGGTTATTAAAAAAATTCATAAATATTTTCCTTGAGGAAGGGTTTGTCAATATTTACATCAGGTAAGGATAACTTTAATAAGATGTATTCCAAAATATTACCTATAAAAAATTATTCTGGTTTTGAATATACCAATTCAAACCCATTTTTTAGAAATAACTATTTTGTTTCTCTAAGTTATCCATTCTGTAATAAATTTCACTTTGGTGGATAGTCAGCAATAAATTGTTTTTTAAATAAAACTCAATCATTAGGTTTTCGTAAAATATATTTTCTGATGAAAATGTGGATTCCTAAAATCTTTCATTCTAAAATTTCAGGATCCAAAAAATATGGATTTCAAAAGTCTAAAAATATTATTCATATGAAAACAAAGATAATAACAATAACAATAAATGGTACATAGATTGTGGATGTTCCACGTATATGACTGGAAAAAAAACATCACTGAAAATATTATCATGTCGAAAGGTGGAAAAGTAAATTTTGGAGATAATTATCAGGGATAAATTATAAGTATATGTAACATTTTTCTTCTTAGAAAAACTTGTATTTCAATTGTTTTAATTGTTAAAGGAATTAACCATAGCCTCATTAGCATAATTCAATTATGTGATGAAGTTTACCTTCTGAATTTTTTGAATGATAAGTGCTTAGTACACAATATCATGGAATAGTTTTTTCTTTCTAACCAAAGGAAAGAGAATGTATACAAAGTAAACATAGAAGACCTTAGGATCAAATATCTAACTTTTCATAGTGCAATTGAAGATCAATATTGGTTATGGAATATAATATTAGTACATTATAACCTTATAAACCTATGAAAACTCTCTAAGAAAATAATTTTTAAAAATAAAACTGAGCATAGATATGATTCTTCAAATGTTTTTGATCCTTGTGTATATGAAAAGAAATATAAATCATGTTTTAAATCAATCAGTGGTGTCTCAACAACAAAACTTTTACAGTTAGTTCCTATGGATCATTTTGGTCCAACACAAACTGGTAGCATTGGACGCAAATATTATGTATTTTTCTGAGTTGATGATTACACTAGATTTACATGGGTCCATTTTCTAGAAATGAAATATAAATATTGTTCTTATTTAAAAAATTATAGATCCCTTGTTAAAAATGATAAAAATAATCCATTTATAACTATCCATATTGATTATGGAGGAGAATTTAAAAAATTTAATTATGAAACTTTTTGTATTAGAAAAGGAACTACTCGTAACTTCTCAGCACCAAGAACTCCTTAACAAAATAGAGTTGTTCAAAAAAGAAATATATCTTTTTCAAAATATAACTCGAACCATGTTGAGTGAATATTTTTTATAAAAACACTTTTTGGATAAAGATGTAAGTACTTCTTGTTGTACTATAAATCGAGTTTTGGTTAATCATTTTCTTAATAAAACCCCATCTGAATTGTGGAATGGTAGAAAACCTGGTCATTAATATGCCAATGTATTTGGTTGTAAAGTATTAATTTTGAATACTTAAGATAATTTATATAAATTCGCACCAAAATTTTGTGAAGTAATATTCCTAGGATACTCCATAACTTCTAAGTCTTATAGAGTTTTAATAAAAATACTAGTACTTTGAAGAAACGGTACACATTAAATTTGATAATATTTATCCTTTTGTTTTTAAAAAACCTCAACCTACTTCGACTGATGTATTTTCAAAAATAGATTATCAAACATTGACATAAGATCCTTCTGATAAAGAAAAAGTTCAAGAAAAATTTTCTAAATCATTAATCCCAGAATATTTTCTACCATTAGTTAATGGACAGGTTTTATAAAACCCAAATCAGTTGTTTTTTAAGAATCATCCCAGTGAAAGTGTCATTGGAGATGTAAATCAACCTATAAGGACTAGAATTTCCTAACGAAATGAAGTATAACATCTTGAATTTCTTTATCAATTAGGAAAAAATCACTAATGAAACTTTTGGTGATGATGATTGGATAAAAGCTATGCAGGATGATCTAAATGAATTCTAAAGGAATAATGTTTGGACCATGGTTGATAGACCAAAGGAAACATCTGTTACTGGATTAAAATGGGTCTTCAAAATAAGTGTGACAAAAATGGAATCATTTTAAGAAATAGTGCTAGATTAGTTTCTAAAGTATATAATCAACAAGAAGGAATAAACTATAAAGAAACAGATGCTCCAGTATTTAGACATCAATATATCTATATTCTACATGCCTTTGCAGCATATTCAACATTATTCTTTTATGACTGGATGTTAAATGTTATTTCCCTAATGGATATGTTCTAGAGGATTTTTTTTTGAACAACCTCCTTTTTTTGAAGACACAAAACATCTTGAACATGTTTTCAAACATACCAAATCTTTATCTGGTCTTAAATAAGTGCCTGGAGCCTAGTATGATAGACTTATATGATTTATTGTACAATAAAATATGTTATGGGAAATGTTTATCCAACAATATTTATAAATAATGACAATAAAAATGTTTTTTATTGTTCATATATATGTTGACAAAATTATATACGGTTCAACTCAGAAATCTCTAACTGAGTCATTTAAAAATATAATGAAATCTGTGTTTGAAATGAGTATTATGAGAGAGTTAATATTTTTCCTTGGCTTCCATATTTCTCAAAAAACTGATGAAACATATATATCCCAACATAAGTATATAAAATATCTTCTTAAAATGTATGGATATGAAAATACTAAGAGTATTAGTACTCTCATTGGTGCCTTAAATTCTCTTTATCTTGATGAAGCTATGAAACGAGTAGATAAAACATCTTTCAGAGGTATGATAGGAAATCAACCATACTTGATATCTAGTCATACAAGAATAATGATTTCAGTATTCTTATGTGTAAGATATCTATCTCATCCTAATGAATCTCATTTAAATTAAGTGAAAATAATTTTTCGCCACTTAATGGGGACCATGGATTTAGGAATCTTTTATACTTACAAAATTGACCTTGTTTTAAAAAAAATTATATGTTGATTTTGGAGGATGTAGAATGGATTGGAAAATTAAATCTAGAACATTTCATTTCTTAAGGGACTCATTAATTGATTGGTCAGGAAAAAAATAAACACTTAGTGTCTCTTTTCACAGCTGAAACTGAATATTTATCAACAGGAAGTTGTTGTTCTCCTGTTTTGTAGATAAAACAAAACCTCGCATACTATGGTATGATTATTACCAAAACATAGATATTTTGTGATAATACTAGTGTCATTGACTTATGTAAAACCCATGTACATCACTATCATGAAAAACACATTGATTTCAGGACACACTTTCTTTAGGATCATACACAAAAAATAGATATCATTCTTCAAATTTTTTGGAGTTCAAGATCAACATGCTGATATTTTAAAAAATATATACCATCTGATAGTTTTAAATAAATTAAACAATAGTTAGTAATGTTAACCATAAGGTAATCTTCCATATTAACTCTTTTTTGAAACATATCTCCTTACACTATGAAACTCTTTTTCAAAGGGGTAATACATTTTCCTCTTAGTTTAATTTTTTTAATCAAAATTTTAGTAATAAAAATTTGTGTAATAGAAATATTCATAATCACAAATTTGGTAATCAAAATTTACATTATCAAAAGTTTTGTAATCCAAATTTTCGTAATAGAAATTTCTGTAATCAAAATTGTCTTAATAAAAAAATTTGTAATCAAAAATTTTGTAATCAGAATTTTTGTAATCAAAATATTCGAAATAAAAATTTTCATAATCAATATTTTAGTGATAAGTTTTTTTAAAATATAAAGTTCTTCATGAAGAATTTACCTCCTTACGGATAATTTTCCTAATAATCTGGAAGGTATGTTTCCTTTCTTAAAATTTCGTTTCTTGGTTGTTATTTTCTTTTTATTGAAATATTTCAGATTCACTTTTCCTTAAAACTAATCGTTTTATCTTAAAAACCGCAAAAGATCGTAACCAACCCAATTATTTTTTCAACTATCATCTTAACCATTAAATTTTTTCAAGAGTTTTTCAACAATTGGATCAATCACGGAAGATGAAATGTCATCTCCAAAGCATATATATGGACCCTCAATGGTTATCCAATATCAATTATAAACGATTTGGCTTGCTGAATCCATGATACTCTACTTAAGACCATTCTGAATCATCAAAGTTTTCCTCAATTCCAAATTTCTGAGCAAGCTTACCCTTAGAAAAAAATTTCTTCTATAAAGGAAATATTGGAATGGTAGATATACATAGAGAGGTTAGTCGATCTGAGTTTTTTTTCTATGTATGATTCTATAATTTCAATGAATATCAAACTGAATGATTGGGAGAGCCTATGTGTGTCAAAACCAAAGGTGATGGATCTGATTTATCTGGTTGTTTTCATTGAATTCTATGTGTCCGTAAGTTTCTTCAACAAAGGAGGGATAGACACATTTTCCTTCATGATTTGTGGAAATACCTACTCCCTTTCTTACACTATGGCTGCAAGTATAATTGGAATTCCATAAGAAGGTGAGGCTTAATTTTTCAAAAATAAATTACCGAATGTATCTAGTTTTTTTGAGATGAAAAAAGCTATAGAGTGCCTTGTTGTAACACCCCGATCTTCCACAATACGCTTCTCATTCAATAATGCAATATCTTGCATTGTACGCAACTTCGAGTTCTAACACACCGCAACCAATCAAAGAAGCCATTATGAATAGTAATACCCACTTTTTGAAATTATATAAATTTTATATTTCAAAATGGACTTCATTTTTGTATTTGGAATATCTACATTACCCTAAGTTGAATTTTTTGTAATTTTCTGAGAAGTTCCTTTTTTTATGAATAGTGAAAAATACTAAAAAACAACATTTTTAATAAAAATAATTTATAGTGATAAATTATACTATTTAGTGGTTTTAGAGTATAATTACAATATATTTTTACCATTTCATCCAATGGTGTTCATTATAATTAATTTCACATTGAAATAAGACATAAACAATTGTCAATCTTTTGATATATATTGTTTCTTAAAAACACGCTATTTGTTGTGACAGCGGGAATTAATTATAAAATTAATTAATTCAACTTATATGTTTGGAATTTTGTAAATTAGACATCATTTCTGAATTTGAAATATAAATTAGATCTTAGGGTGAAATTTTTCCATTATTATGAGAAACATCAATTTTTAATGAATAGTAAAACCACTATGTGGTAGTTAAAAAACTGATTTTTCATTTAAATGATACATTAACACTTCTGTGTTTTGATTTTCAAAAATCTGACATACATGGTTGTCATTAGGAAGTAAAATGTGGTTCAATGGGATAAAAATAATTTTTTTGGTGAATAGTAACTTTTAAGTTTAATTAATCGCGATTAAAGATAATTAGTGAAATTTAAGTTAAAGATAATGTTATAATAATATGAAAATACTTTTACACTTGTCCTACCCCTATTGGATGAGTCATGGCCGACCCAGACAATCCATGGGTCAACTTGGGGACCCCATGGAGCCACTTTGGTAGGAAAATGACATTAAAAACTTTTTATTTAATGTTAAAATAAAAATGTCACAAACATGAGTTGTTTTTATAAAACAATTTTTAAATGGGGTAATACAAGTCATATTTTTTAATATAAATATTACTTAGAAAGATAATAAGATTTAATACATCATGATATTTTTTTTATAATTTTTAGACATTAAATAAATTAAATTATTTAAGATACCATGATGATGCAACGATTACCTCATTAATTAACGATTTCAATAAAATGAAAAGATAATATAAATAATAAGGCTTACATTTGTCAAAAACCTATTGGTTGAGTATTTTTAGAACCCTTATCACCTTATCCTCGAAATATATCATTGTGGGACCTTTAGAATCTGAAAATCATTTCATAATAAAGTAACATTTCAATCTTTTCAAGAGTGCCCCTCCTCTCCTCTTATAAAAGGCCCCCAGCTCTACCACCTTACTCACACCATCAAAGCCTTTTGGATCGGACAAAATCTGCCCAAATACTCTCCCAAATTCACTCCCTTACTCCTAGAAGCCTCACTTTGGGATGAATTCTTCCCAAGAAAGCCTTTGGCTCAAATCAAAATAGAGTTACCCGATTTTAAGGTAATGTCTTCCCTTATGTTATTTTGTTTTATTTTTCTTCTCCAACCCCTTAAACTAATTTTATTATTTTATTTTTAACAACACCAGTATCCTAAATATACTAGGATTTTGTTATAAGTATTTTATTTACACTTACACACACCTTCTTTTAATGGTTAAAGAACATACTATTTCTGTGGGTGGTGAAATACTGCCTCACGAAACGATGAGTATTCAATATTATTTTAACACCTCTAATGGTGGCCATTATGATGACACTATTTTTATATATGATATATATTATGTTTATGTTTTTATTATGCTTCTGTATTTCTCATTTATGTCATACCTTTATGATTTCCATTATGGGTAAACGTGATAATTTCATTTTAGGAAGTGCGGACTACCGCCCACTCAAAGTGAATTGAATCGTTAATGCCATATATGGGATGTATAAAGGATGGAATAAATGATAATATATATTATATTATACTGGAATTATATCATACTTTTATATCATTATGATTTCATTCCATTAAATATGAAATATAAATGAAAGTAGCGTTCATGCGTACGTACGGCTTACCTTCTCCATGAACGGTGCATTTCATTTCATACCTCTAAATGTTATTTAATATTATAAATGCATGTATATAATGGATATATATGATATATATGATATATACATCATGAATATAATTCTGGATATAATGGATATTTCACCACATTAACATCTTGTAATTATAATAAGTTTATTGTTGACTCAAGTACCAACGATCGACAAAACGATCATTATTAACTTAAATGACTACATAATTTTTGTAACATTGTAATAAGTTATATAAAAGGTATAATTAATTTAAAAAAGGTTCTTAAGAAAGTATAGATTAACTCTATTTTATTATTCAGGAGGTTAAAGAATGTTCGAGTCAAGTCGGACACAAGGTAAGGGAACTTCATAACCCAATTTCCATTCTTTGGGTTAATCTCCTTCTTTCAAATTATGTCAAGATATTATTATGTCCTATCTTGTATTTTTTCTTTATTTATGTGTACTTATAGTGAATACACATAATAGATCTATTTTAAATATGATCTTTGTAAGGGACTTCATCTCAATCACCTTTCATTGAGACATATTTGGTTTTATACACAACTTTCCTTTATATGGAGTATAAACCCCTTTGACTTTTACTTTAATTCAAAAGGAATATTTCTATAGGAAGTGTTTTTACTAAACGACAAAAGGAATGTTTTTTCTTACGTGTGTGGTGACAAGGACTTCTCTGCCGCCATGACTATTATTTGAGTTTTGGCTTCCTCTACAAGCCATAACTATTTTAAAATGAAAAATAGATACCATGTTTTAATTTTCTTTTATTTTGGTATTGAAAATGGTTTTGAAAGTGTTTTTATTACATCAATGTGTTTTATTGATATCTTGTGATTGAAATGTGTAAATGTTATGTTTCCTTTATTCATTTTTGATGTGATACGATTATGAAATGGTTTATGATATGTTTAAACCTATTCATATGAAGAATGCATTGGAATTAATAAGTGACGGGTGGAGCCCGCTATAGCTCCTCGATGCATCGGCAGGTCTCATGAGACAAACTAGTGTCTTGGCATGAGGTCTTGACAAAATATTATTTGTGGTCTTGCCACGAGGCCTTGGCTACATGGATATGATAGTCTGGGATTATGTATTCCATCATTATGAAAGTGTTTATTGATATTTCATGTGATTATTCGACCAGTAGAATATCCATGTGAAGAAGTAAATGGCATTATCTCATTTTACTTTTGCCATATTATGTTGAAGTTCAAGTTTAAAAGGCTTTTGTTTTAGTTATAAATTGCCTTAAATTTTTATGTTTATTGATGAAATCTTCCGCTATATTGTTATCCTTACTGAGCATCTGATCTCACCCATTTCAATGTTTTAATATTTTCCACGATGTGAAGAAGTATTTTATGAATGACCTACAGGGATAGTCTGAAGGGGATAGAAGTGTGGACTATGGATACTTTTTTATTTTAGTTTTTCACTTTATGATGAAATGTAACATTTGTGAATGTACCTAGTGTTTCCAAAGAAACTAAACTAATCGGTCGTTCGAGACTTGATCTTTTGTGATCATGCCAATGTTACGCAATAATGCACCGACTCCAGGTAACTGGGGTCTGGCAGTTACAGTTGGTATCAGAGGTAGTTTCGTACTAACCTTGGAAGCTAGATTTATATAAACTCTGATTAGACCACATAACCCTAAGACAGACTTTCATAATTAGTATAGAAGAACTTCCTATAATTTGGGTATTATATAGATTTTTGTGAGTTTTCCGAGCAATACATCCCTGTCTAGATACGAGTAGGTAGAGGCTGCTCTAGCACAGATGTACGTAGGGGTAATACCCAAAAACACCACTTTGAGCTAGACTCGAACGGGAACTAGTGCAAGACAATGGGCCTTGCTGCACTCTTGGTTACGACACTCCCGGGGGATATGCTTAGGATAATTCTCATTTTTTTACAAACCATTATGAAGGGTTTATGAGTATATACTTCCTCAATGAAAACATTTTTTTTATGATTATGGATTATATCCATAAAACATTCAATTTGCATTAAGTATTTTAAATGTTTGTAATTATTCATTGAAATTCATAAACTGACCTAGTTTATTCCATTGTATAGAAATGACGCCCAGTAGAAGGAATGTGAACTCCATCAATACGTATGATCCAAAGAGTAAGAGGGATCATATCTTTCATGGTATTAAGCCAATATTTAGAAGGGAAATAGTCTCCCATGTGTTCTCAACATATGAAGAAATAGTATCATTTGTTAATAAGATAAGTAAACAATTCTCCGAGTCTTATGGATTTGAAGGGAAGAAATAGAAGAAAAGGATGGAAGAGAGAATGATGGATAAAGGGATGAGAGAAAAGAAGAATTTTCCAATATGTGATAACTGTGGGAAAAACACCTTGGAACTTGCTTAAAGGGATTGGGAGTTTGTTATAAATGTGGAGAAAAAGGTCACCAGGCTCGTGATTGAAAGGGAAATAAAGAGGCTATCAATGTTTAATGCTACAATTATAGGGAAATGGGGAATCGTGAAAATGAATGTACTAAGCGTCAGGGAATCATACCTCAAAAAAGGCCAAGGGATCAAGGCCAATCTTATGTTATTACTACAGTTGAAGTGGAATAATTAATGTATTGGTGCTTTTGGACTCATGGATTATATTCTGGTTATAATAATAATGTGATAAGGATTATACTACAGTACTTGTTGTTTCAGTAAGGTTTTAATATGATGAAGGTAATCATATTTTTAGTATGTGACAAAAAGAGAAACTTTAATTTTTTTGGGGAATCTGATGTTATAATTGATATTGGTATTTTGAGACCTTTTAGAGAAAGTCTAGATAGAGGTATCTTGGATAAAGATAAGGGTTGGAATGGAATAAGTTGATCTTTGGATAGTATTGTTTAAGGTTAAAACATTTCTGAAGATTATTTTTGGAATATTATAATACTATAGTTTTAGGAAAAGGAAAACCTGCAGGTTGGGGGATAACCCGTCGCGTCGGACAAAGCTGCAGGAATCGAACCCACAACCATAGTGCGATAGGCCTTTATTACCTACCCCTAGACTACAGGAAGTGCCTGATTATTAAAAAATAGTTTTCCTAATCTAAATGGTATGTGGTAATATTTATAACCTTATACAATTAGGATAAAACGAATATTTTTCAGTTCTGTTACCATTTGGAGAGAAATATGGGTTTGTGGTAAAAATTTATTAAAGAATGAAAGACTACACGACAAGTAAGTATATTTCATTACATTCTTATTAAATCTCTTAAATAAATTCCTCACCTTTATAAAAGGTAACTTTAAACAAAAACATTGCCGGTTAACTTTTCCAACTGGGGATTTAATGACCGTTTAACCAATCACAAGTTTGTGATTTTCTTATGGTTAACATTCTCCTAATCTATTTTTCTACAACTCTCTATCAGACCTTGATGGTTTGTTTTTCTTCCATATCCATATTTTCATAGAATCCTAGTATGGGCTATCTCAGGTGACCTTTATACTTCTCTTTATTTCTTTTAAAGTTATATTTTTATTGACCCTATTTCCGATGTGGGTTTTCCACGAAGGTATTTTCTATTTTCTACCTTTAATTTTCAAAGAAAAATTTAAAATTGTGAGGACTCAATTTATTGAAGGAGGGTAGAATTTAACAGCCTGAGCTTCCACGATACGCTTTTCATTCAATAATGCAACAGCTTGCGTTGTATGCAACTTCAAGTTCTAACACACTGAAACCAATAAAAGTATCCGTTATGAATAGTAATACCCACTTTTTCAAATTATATAAATTTTATATTTCAAAATGGACTTCATTTTTGTATTTGGAATATTTAAATTATACTAAGTTGAATTTTTTTTAATTTTCTGAGAACATCCATTTTTTTATGAATAGGGAAAATACATAAAAACAACTTTTTTAATCAAAATAATTTATAGTGATAAATTATAATATTGAGTGGTTTTAGAGTATAATCAGAATATAATTTTACCATTTCATTCAATGCTGTTCATTAGAATTAATTTCACTTTGAAATTAGACATAAACAATTGTCAATCTTTTGATATATATTGTTTCGTAAAAACATGCTATTTGTTGTGACAGTGGGAATTAATTATAAAATTAATTAATGAAACTTATATGTTTGGAATTTTTTAAAATAGACATCATTTTTGAATTCGAAATATCAATTATAGCTTAAGGTGAAATTTTGGCATTGTTCTGGAAAACTTTAATTTTTGATGAATAGTGAAACCACTAAGTGGTAGTTAAAAAACTAATTTTTCATTTAAATTATACATTACCACTTATGTGTTTTGATTTTCAAAAATCCAACATAAATGGTTGTCATTAGGAAGTAAAATGTGGTTCAATGGGATAAAAATGATTTTTTTGGTGAATAGTAACTTTTAAGTTTAATTAATTGCGATTAAAGGTAATTAATGAAATTTAAGGGAAAGATAATGTTATAATAATATGAAAATACTTTTACACTTGTCTTAACACTATTGGATGAGTCATGGCCGACCAAGACAATCCATGGGTCAACTTGGGGACCCCATGGAGCCACTTTGGTAGGAAAATGACATTAAAAACTTTTTACTTAATGTTAAAATAAAAATGTCACAAACATGAGTTTTTTTACTAAAACAATTTTTAAATGGGGTTATACAAGTCATATTTTTTACTATAAATTTTAATTAGAAAGATAAAAATATTTAATACATCGTGATATTTTTTTATAATTTTTATACATTAAATAATTAAATTATTTATGACACCATGATGATGTAGTGATTAACTCATTAATTAACGATTTAAATAAAATGAAAAGATAATGTAAAATCTAAGACATAAACTTGTCAAAAACCTATTATATTAGTAGTTTTCTAACCCTTATCACCTAATCCTCGAAATATATCATTTTGGGACCTTTAGAATTCGAAAATAATTTCATAATAAAGTAACATTTCAATCTTTCCAAGAGTGCCCCCCCTCTCCTCTTATAAAAGGCCCCCACCTCTACCACCTTAATCACACCTTCAAAGCCTATTGTATCGGCCAACCTCTGCCCAAATACTCTCCCAACTTCCCTACCTTACTCCTATAATCCTCACTTTGGGCAGAATTATTCCCAAGCAAGCCTTTGGCTCAAATCAAAAAAGTGTTACCCGATTTTAAGGTAATGTCTTCCCTTATGTTATTTTGTTTTATTTTGCTTCTCCAACCCCTTAAACACTTTTTATTCTTTTCATTTTTAAAAACACAAGTATCCTAAATATACTAGGATGTTTTTATAATTATTTTATTTACACTTACACAAAACTTCTTCTAATGGTTAAAGAACATACTGTTTCTGTGGGTGGTGAAATACTGCCTCACGAAACGATGATTGTTCAATACTCTTTTAACACCTCTAATGGTAGACATTATGATTACACTATTTTTATATATGATATATATTATGTTTATGTTTTTATTATGCTTCTGTATTTTTCATTTATGTCATACCTTTATGATTTCCATTATGGGTAAACGCGATAATTTCATTTTAGGAAGTGTGGACCACCGCCACCTCAAAGTGATTTGAATCGTTAATGGCATATGTGGGATGTATAAAGGATGGATTAAATGATATTATATATTATATTATACTAGAATTATATCATACCTTTATATCATTATGATTTCATTCCATTAAATATGAAATAAAAATGAAACTAGCGTTCATGCGTACGTACGGCTTACCGTCTCCATGAACGGTGCATTTCATTTCTTACCTCTAAATGTTATGTAATATTATAAAAGAATTTATATACTGGATATATATGATATATATGATATCTACATCCTGAATATAATTCTGGATATAATAGATATTTCACCACATGAACAACTTGTAATTATAAGAATTTTATTGTTGACTCAAGTACCAAAGATCGAAAATGACCGTTATTAACATAAATGACTACATAATTTTCGTAACATTTTAATAAGCTATATAAAAGTGATAATGAACTTGAAAAAGGTTCTTAATCAAGTATAGATTAAATGTAGTTTATTATTCAGGAGGTTAAAGAATGGTCGAGTCAAGTCGGACACAAGGTAAGGGAACTTCTTAACCCAATTTCCATTCTTTGGGTTAATCTCCTACTTTCAAATTATGTCTAGATATTATTATGTCCTATCTTGTATATTTACTTTATTTATGTTTAATTATAGTGAATACACATAATAGATCTATTTTAAAAATGATCTTTTTAAGGTACTTCGCCTCAATCACCTTTCATTGAGGCATATTTGGTTTTATACACAACTTTCCTTTATATGGTGTATAATACCCTTTTACTTTTACTTTTATTCAAAAGGAATATTTTTATACAAAGTGTATTTACTAAATGACAAAAGGAATGTTTTTTATTACGTATGTGGTGACAACGACTTCTCCGCCGCCGTGACAATTATTTGAGTTTCAGATTCCTCTACAATCCATAATTTATTTAAAATGAAAAATAGATACCAAGTTTTAATTTTTTTTTTATTTTGGTATTGAAAATGGTTTTGAAAGTGTTTTTATTACATCAATGTGTTTTATTGATATCTTTTGATTGAAATATGTAAATTTTATGTTTCCTTTATGCATGTTTGATGTGATACGATTATGCAATGGTTTATGATATATTTAAACCTA
The DNA here is from genome assembly GCA_963277665.1 of Viscum album. Taxonomy (NCBI): domain Eukaryota; kingdom Viridiplantae; phylum Streptophyta; class Magnoliopsida; order Santalales; family Viscaceae; genus Viscum; species Viscum album. The sequence goes on from OY728147.1 coordinate 1,409,588,866, forward strand.
TTCATACGAGGAATGAATTGGACTTAATAAGTGATGGGCGTAGCCTGCTATAGCTCCTCGATGCATCGGAAGGTCTCATGAGAAAAACTAGTGTCTTGGCACGTGGCCTTGAAAAAATCATATTTCTGGTCTCTGAACGAGGCCTTGGCTATGTGGTTATGATAGTCTGGCATTAAAAATTCTATCATTATTAAAGTGGTTATTGATATTGCATGTGATTATTTGACCAGTAGAATATCCATGTGAAGAAGTAAATGGCATTCTCTCATTTTACTTTTTCCATATTTTGTTGATGTTCAAGTTTAAAAGGATTTTGTTTTATTTATACATTTCCTTAAATGTTTATGTTTATTGATGAAATATTACGCTATATTGTTATCCTTACTGAGCATCTAAGCTCACCCCTTTCAATGTTTTAATATTTTCCAGGATGTGAAGAAGTATTTTATGACTGACCTACAGGGATAGTCTGAAGGGGATATAAGTGTGGACTATGGAGACTTTTTTATTTTAGTTTTTCACTTTATGATGTAATGTAACATTTATGAATGTATATAGTGTATCCAAGGCTTCTAAACTAATCGGTCTTTCGAGACTTGATCTTTTGTGATCATGCAAATGTTACACACTAAAGCACCGACTCCGGGTAACTGGGGTCAGGGAGTTACACTTGTCTTGATATATGTAAGGTCTCTGAAGATTGTACATCTCTCTAAAAACTTTTGGATTATGGAATTATGGGTTCAAGGTTTTATTATTCTGAGAAAAGGGGATAAGGATTCCTTGAACAAAAGTGAATTCTACATTAAAGATTTCTTAGTGAACTACAAGAAGATAAATTTTTTAAATTATATCTTTGTTAAAATTGAGAATATTATTAATGGAAATTTGAAGTCTCAAATAATCATATATCTATCTATACTCTCAAAGATTATAGTTTTTTTTGTCTTAAGTCATTCAGAATTTATTTTAGTTCTAAGCCAATTAATTTTAATGTAATTTTGTTGAGTGATGATACTATCAGAATGATGAAGGATGGATTTAGTAGTAAATCTAAATATTTCTCTGATTTGTCTGAATGGGAAATGAATTATTTATCAATGAAACCAAAAGTGGCTGAAATTTCCAATAAGGGCTGAAGGAAGAGGAGGTTGATTGAACCTGAAGGGAAATAAAAAATCCATGTGGCTAATAAAACTCAATAAGCACCACCAAATCCTATGAAAAGAAAGACTTGTCCTGATGAGGTGGTTGCCTAGTGGAGAGAAGAAAAAAATAATAATAAGAATGTGGATCCTAGTTTTGGTTTGGACACTACTGAGGAAAAAAGCCTTGATAGTGAAGGCTGCTAAAAATCATGATAAGTAATAGAAAGAAAAGAATAAGAGGAAGAAAATGTTTGAAACTGATTCAGTTCAATCCATTCATAAGGCTGTAGAAAAAGCCTCTGAACGAATTTTGGTATGATAATAATTTGTTTAACAATCACTTCTTATGACTCTGGGAAAGTAGTTGGTGATTCTGAAACCAGAACAAGAAGATAAAATAGTTCAAGAGGAAAAAGTGGAAGAAGAAGATGATGAATAAGGAAGTGGTGATACATATGACATGATAAGGAAAGTGGAGGAATTTCAAAATAAAGAGAGTACTTATAAGAAACAATAAATACAAAATTCTAATGTAGAGTCATCAAAACATCCTACACCAGGAAAAGAATATAAGGGTAGGAATAAGAGAAAAAACAATCTGAAGAAGAATGTAGCAACCATTATTTCAACCATCCGAAGGATACTATGGCTGGTGCCGAGATGAAAAACCTTGAGGAAGAAAATATTGATCAGTTATCAGATAGTGATCATGAATCACCCAAAGAAGAAGATATCATTCTGATAGATGAAATGGGAAATCAGGTGTTAGTTGATACACCAATGAAATCTTTGGTAAAATGTTGGTGCTTCATCAAAAAGGAAATATGAGGATATTGAAAAAGAATCCTCAACTACCAAACACTCTGATTCAGTATCGTCCTCTCTTGGACATGATTTTGTTGTGAAATATTTTAAGAAGTTGGTTGATACCATTCCTTTATTCTTGATTATCGACTCAACATTCCAGATGCTTCAGCATTCAATAAATCAAAAATCAAATTCAGTTTCAATGATTATGGATATGTTTTTCAGAATCGAGGCATATTTGAAATCTTTCTTCATTGGTTATGAAGCTCAAAAATGGTCCTGAAAAAACATTACAAATTTTTTAATGAATACAATCGAGGATTTGAGGGACTTTTATGAATTTCAAGATAATGTGAATGATTCTTTCGACAATTAATATAGAATGTTTAAAGATCACACTATGAGTTTTGAGGAAAAGCTGACTCTCAAACAGACAACTCGGAAACATGCAGTCAAGGACTTGAATGGAATGATTAATTTAGTGGCTCTAAATTGGAAGAGAGAAAGGGATCTCAGAATTTAGTTTTAAGAGAATCGTGTTAAGAAAGAATAATTTTTGAAGGCTCAAGATGGTAATATTTAGGCTCAGGGTAAAAAGATCAAAACTTTAGAAAATAAAAATGAAGATCAGGATCTGTTGGTCATGTTCCTGGAAGAAGATCACAAGGAGATAAAAAACAATAAATCCATTGTAACGAAGTTAATGCTGAAGGAGAGAGATGGATAATTATTTTCCAATATTATATTTTGTTGTATTTTTCCTAATTTGTAAAAATCATTCCCATCCTAATGAAATTTGTGTTGTTCATCATGAGTTTTTTTGTATAGTAAATTTTTTTTAGGAATCATATTTTTTTCATTCTCTTTATTCTTTTTGGAAAATCACCAATAGGCGAGAAAGTAATGTTAAAAATAATAATAAGTAAAGAAGAAATTTCCCTATATAAGGGGGAGTTTATCTAAATGTGTGTTATTATCAATGATAATTTTCAAATGCAAGAATATGTAAAATCTCATTCAGGAAATCAAGAATACAATCCTTAGGGATTTTAGAACCAATGAGGTTGTTAGTCTTATTCACCATGATTCATAAGTAAAGGGAGATAAGATTTTGTTTTCAAGTCTATAATGAAAATTTCTATGTCCTTATATTCTTTTCTATAAGGATGTTTGTGCCTTCCAAATCGGGGGAGATTATTGAGTCAATAAGGTTTACTTATGACTTTTACATTCCTCTATGTTTTGAAAATCACTAACACTATATCTAATAGAAATTAATATTTTCCACATGAATTGTATTTGTAGGTAATTTTTTCAGCCCCAAAGAAATATTATCCTTACTTATGTTTTCATTGTTCATTTTATAGTTTCTCTAAATCTAACCCATTTTATTAAATTTATAAAAAACAATTTCACATTTAAAAAACAAAATAATATAAATATATAGATATAGAGTATTCTATTTTTAGGTTCTGAATTTAGGATTTTAAATCTCTACAATTCAGAATCCGAATTCTCTGAAATTCAGACTTCGAATTCTCTGAAATTCAAAATCTGAATTCACCTGAATTCAGACTCTTAATTTATTAGAATTTAGACTCTAAATTCCTTATAATTCAGACTCTTAATTCCTTAAAATTCATACTCAGAGTTTCATAGAATTCAGACTCTTAATTACTAAGAATTTTGACTCTGAATTCCTCATAATTCCAACACCAAATTCCTCAAACATTAGACTCTGAATTCCTTATAATTCAGACTCTGAATATATTGTAATTTGGACTCCGAAAATAAAAGAATTCAATTTCTAAATTCCTTGAAAACAGAGTCCAAAAACCCATGCTTTATAGTCTACAAATATTTTTTTTCGTAGACTCCGAACTTTTTTCCCATATTCTATGGATAATTAGATTTGGTTAAAAAACCTTATTTTTCTTACACTTTATATACTTATCAAATGATGATGTACATTTGGTTTCTAACTAAAAATTGATTGAGTGACACATTTATAGGTCCCTCTTAAATTCAAGGGAATATAATATTGTTGGAGGAGGGAGACGACCGTTGGATAAGTTACTATAAATAAGAGCTCATATGAATGATCTTGATATAGTTCCATCACTCTAAAGATTATAAGTTACTGATGTGATTTCCAGAGAGATATACCCTCATGCCTTGTGTGTGTTGAACATCTTGTTCGTCTTGATTCTTCAGACGCCAATTGTTGTTGTGTAAAATTGAGGACTTTCGAAGATAGGAGGATAGAGGTGATGACTACCTAAAATTTCGAGGACATCTGTAGATTGGAAAATAGAGTCTCTGAATACCATAATGTTAGAGGGCTTGCAGGGATAGCAAGTCGTATTCTAATATTTTTTATTTATGGCTTACACGGGTGTGGGAAACACATACTTTCTTAAAATTATAAATCATGAGACATTTATCTAAGATTTTTGGATACCCTATTCTGTGGTTAAAAAGATTTCATACTTGTTAGTTGTTTTGTTTAAAGTTTAATTCCCCGGTATCATGATAATGGAAAAATTTATAACCTACTTATACTTCCCTTTTCTTTTGTATACTCCGATATGTATGATTCTATATGCTTTAAGGGATATTATTTTCCTTGTAAACTTTTCTTAAGTTTCATTTCTATATCCATATTTCTAGAACCTAGCTTGTTTGTTGAACTAAAAGTGGTCTTGTGAATTTACATTTTTTAACCTTGTTAAACATAGTTTTTTTAAGTTTTAAAATGAAATTTATTAAACCTATAATTCCCCCTATTGTAATTGAGCATCTACATTCATATTTCGATCCTACATGATTGTCAATAATATCCATGGACAAATAGATTAATAAACCTAAAAATGAATAATAAAAGATAGTATTAATACAAAATATCCCAATTAGAGTAAGGATATATGGTTTATTAAAAAATTATCTAATAAGTTTCTCTAATGAATTTTCAACAGAAAATAATCTCGAATAAAATGAGATTGTGAAGTAAACCCATGATAATACAATATAATTTATGTGAGAATCAATAAATGAGTAGATTATGTGTGTCAAATGTTAATCCTTATTAATAAAGTTTAATTAAAAAAAATAGTTAGTAAAAATGTGATTACACACATAATCTTAGAATATTAACGATAATGATGATGTAATATAACCCAATCAAAAGGAATCGAGATATGGAATTATTAACACGTGGTATGTTTTAATTCACAACCCATTAGAAAAAATTATTAAAAATGAAACTGAAAATACCAATAATGATGAATGAATAAAGATATTACAATTCAATGTCATAGTATGTACACCATATATAATTAATTAAGTGCACATCAATAACGAATGTATCAAATAATAGATTATGAGACGAAGTACCTTAAAACTGTTGTAACATTTGAATCGAAAACCCAAAAAATAATAGCCACCAACTAGAACATTTAAATGCCCTAAAAATAAAATTATTAATGATATAATATACCAAAAGGGTCTGTAGATACACCAAAAAATATGTAAGTGTTGAATATGATATTTATCTCATTGATGTGAAAAGTGAGATGAAAATCCCTTACTATGAATGTCCTTTCAGGTGAACACCCATTAAAATTCTATATAATCAATTTAAACATTTTAATAACTTATAAAAGCCCATAATCATTTTAATAATATCATATATAATCTTTTTTATAAATTATTACTCATTTGTTAAAAATAGTTCATTATTTTCTACTATTTCCAGTGTTAATTCTCTTGATTTTCGTGTATTTTTTGACTTATTAAATGTCGTTAATATTAATTAGATCCTGATTTCATTATCTAAGTAATTTATAAAATTACATAAATATCCTATATATTCCTTAAATATTTATTTAATATAATCCCTACGATTTGGAGATATAAAATGAAATGTGCCTTTCATGGAGACGTTAGGTTATACACACGCATGAACACTACAACCCTTTCCTTGTCAAATTTAAAAGAATGATCATTAAAGGATATATATATATATATATATTATAATTCAATTATCACATATATTTAATTTATTTGACATATTTTATTTAAATCACACCTTTAAACATTCTATCTATAGTGTGAACGAATCACATTACTTTGAGGAGGTGGTAGGCCACACATCCACAAACGATGATATTGTATTCACAAAAAATGGAATGAGTGAATGTATAAGTTATATAAGAATTAAAGAAGAATAAATACATTATATATGTCATATATATAATATATAATATGTTCTTCCATCATAACTCTCAACCATGATAGGTGGTATAGGAAAAATTAATGACATCATTTTGTGAGGCAGTAGTTATCCGTCCCTGAATCGATAAGTTTGTTACACATTATATAGATGTGTGTGTGATTGTACGTATAAAAACTGAATAAATTAATATTATTATATTTATGATACTATTGTTATTATATAATTGTAGAGTAATATGAATGTTGTGGGAGAAACAAATAAAACATAAATGAAAATTGAATAATGTTAACTCTTATTTGGGTAACTCATTTTGGTTTTTACCAAATATAATTAATTGGTTTTATTTACGCATAATGGTAGGATACTAATATCAGGTTTTGTGTGTTGGGATATTATTTGAGTTGATTTATTTTTATCCAAATGTATTGAGAGCTGTGAATAAGTGGGAGGTGTGAGTTCTTTTTTATAGTGGATGACGAGGGAAATTCTTGTATGTTCTTGAAAATTGAGTTCCAAACACACTTTTGGATGAAATTTGGTTAAAATAATGGTATATATTAATGAAATGGGATGATAGGGTCTAAATATTAATTTAAAATGGATTTTTTAGAAGTTACTATATCATCGTTTTCCCATGTATATGGTTTATCCCTTATTAAGCTAATTTTTATCTTAATCACTCTAATTATTTTTAACCACATTCACTAATATTTTTGGTCAAATACGATGTTGACCATATTTTTATTTATAAATATTTATTATTACAAATATAGAAACCATTTTTAAAAATTCAAACCACATGTATGAAAGAAATTAATATAAAATTAATCCAGATGGCGGGATGACAATGTAGGTTTTTAGAGTAAAAATGTTCAAATGATTGCTAGATTTTTATATCCAATTTCAAAGTGGAATTGATTAAAAGAGCCTTAATTAGATTAATAGATATAAAATTTATCTAATTAAACTTAGTAACTAATAAAATATATAATTTTTCCTTATATACTAACTAGATGAAAAATAGTTTTGAAATAAAATTCATAATTTCGCAATATTCCCCAAAATTTTAAATTTCACTAAAAAATTCCAACAAATCACCCTAACCTAATTTTGAAATATATATTTAGAAATAAAATTTCATTTTTAAATATAAAATAAATTAAAATTTCAAAACCTATATTTTAAATTGTTTTCTCATTATAAGGCAGTAAAACTATCTTTAGAAAATATAGATTTTTATGCATAAAATGTGTTTTTTCTTATCTTATGTCTATAAAATATGTTATATGAATATAGAAAATAATTGATTGGATATATAATATCTATATTCTCATAAGTTCGTTATTACTATTCATATTCATGAATTTTAATGGCTATGTTATGTTTTATTTTTTAAAATAATATTTTTTAGTAATATATTTTTGTTTGGTAAAAATTGATATTGCATGTAATGCAAGTATTATAAGAATGTAGTTGGAGCGTTTGAGGAAATAAAACATAGTCTTGTGTGTTATACAAGCTATAGAATATGTTAAATTTATTTAAAATGGAAATTATATTGTAATGTATCGGTATATTATATTCCCTTACAGTCATAGGGTTGAAAGCCATACATTATACCCAACACAATGTTCTTATTTTAGTATTTTGGGGAGTTACAAATATTTTCATGCATGGATAAAAATGAAAGATAAATTCATGTCAAATAATGTTATCTCTTTTTCAAGTATCACCTTTTTGATTCCACCAAAGGGCTTCCTTGGATGGATTTCTTCCCAAATTGAGGTCTCTAAGGTGAGGGGAGGTATGGTGGAAGATTATATTGGATGGTTTTGAATAATACAATGTTTTTAGAGGTAAGAATTAATGAGGATGATAGGTAAGCATTTATAAGTGGGTTAAAGGACATAATCTGGTATTCATGAAACTATTTCATTGCTCCCTACATTTTACATGTCCCCTAAGGGTTAAAAATTTACCATCATATATCATCATAGGTGTAATGGTTGAAATATGTCTCAAAATGATTTAATGAAAAGTGTAGTGTCATTTTTAAATATTATTTTCCATGTTTAGTAATTAATTATGCTTGTTTTACATTAATCACTGTAATTAATTTTAACAACATTCCCTAATAAATTTTTCCCAAAATAGTAGTTGAACATATTCGAAAATATAAATTATTCTAATTAAAAATATTAAATCCATGTTTCTAAATTACATTCTTAGAAGTGGAAATAGGTAATTTAAAATTTATCCAGTAGACAGGAAGACAAATTATATTTTTAACGTGAAAATATTCTAAAGTATTCTATGTTTTTATATATAAAATCAGAATGAAAATATTAATAATAAAATAAATTGAATTAAATGATATTAAATTGATATAAATACATATTAATTCAAATTAAAAGTAAAATATTACACTATAAATTATTTGTATGAAAATCAGTTTAATTTTAAATTTCGGTGTCATTCACTATTCTTCAAATTTTGAAATTTATTAAAATAATAATAATAAATAACTATATGTAATTATTAATATTCAACTTTCAAAAATAAATTTTATTTTTTAAAATAAAATTTATTAATGTTTTAAAAATTATATTTTAAAATAGTGCACCATTAAATGTCATTAAAACCAACATTTAAAAACATATAGGTTTTTAGGATTAAGAATTGGATTTATTATTATCATGGCCCCATAAAACCAATTGGATTAAATTTAAAAACATTTTATTAAGTATATATTATATAAATTTCATTAATATCATCCAATAATAGTTATTAATTAAATTTATTATGTTAAAATTTCATGTAGGTCATAAAACTAGTTTTCAAAAAAAGATATATCCATTATATTTCATTGGTATTTATTTTCATTTATAATTAAACGAGTAACCAATGAGTTCATTTTATAAACATTTGTAAAAAATGGTTTCATAGTTTAGTTAATTATATTAATTTCCAATATTAAAATGTCTAAGTGAAAACTATTATGTTAAATAATTAATATTAACAGTAAATTATTGTGTGGTAAGACTCAACCATGCGTGTAACATAATTCATCAACGATATTTGATGTTGTGTGCAATGAAAGATAAATTTATTGTTTCGTGTGATGAAATCTAAACTATTTATTTAATTCAACAAAATCCTTTAAAAAAGTAAAATTATTTTAAAAGATAATATTTAATTAAATATTGTGGTTTTACACAACATCTCAATAAACTTGATAAGATCATGATGGTTGCATGCTCGTGACTGAAAAGAAAAATTCCCTTAAATGCTTAAATTGATTTGAAATAGAAACATTAACACCATCCAATGAAACCAATGCTAGTAGGTATCCCTCTACCATAGTTATAATTGTATGATCCCAGCACTTACTCGGTTTTAATCTGACGATTACACTATAGTGAAATGGTAATATCGTTTTCTCAGTGGTGTCATTGAAATGGTAGCTCATAACATTAGATCCCCTTATTTTTCAGTGGACAGTAGCAGGTTCTTTAATGGATGTGGTGGAAAATTCGTTCTACCTCCAGGTAAATATTTAATGGTATAGTCAATTATAATAATTTGTGACTATTAATTAAAATTATATTTTATGCTATCATTACAAACTATTTTTCTTGCATTATTTTTGGTATATTTATATTTTTTTAATACATCAAGTTTATAATAAATTATTTATTATTTTCCTTGATCGATAATTATTTATTATTTATTTTTATTCCATGTGAATAGTTTGAAAATATTTTTTACATTTTATTATATTGTTTTAAAAAATTCATTATTCATTAGAAATATACAGCATATTTATACTACATGATATGATATTTTAGTTAGTGATTAAATGCATTATTGAAATTTATTTTAGATTATTCATCTATATTTTTAAATGTTATACAATGTGTTTTTAAATTAATCAATTCTTTTTAATTGTTTTTTACATTTTATACATTTATATAGAGTTATATACTAATTAATTTATTTACTATCAATATGAATTCTATATTTAGGGAATTTTTATTACCTACTATTACGAATACTGTTTGAATTATTTAATGGGAAATTCAAATTTTTTTGAATCAACCATTATGATTTGAATTCATAATATTTTTTATGATTGTTCTTGTAACGCCCCAACCCTGGTTACACTAAGTCTATGCATTATTACATAACAATGGAATGATCGCAAGGGATCAAATCCTAAAAGACAGATCAATTTAGTAGCCTTGGAAGTACTAGATACATTCATAAGTTTTACATTACATCATGAAATAAAAAATCAATAACATTTTGACACCATTGAACAAACATATATCCATATCCTATCCCGATAGGTCAACCATAAAATTTTTTTTCACATCATGGGAAAAATGAAACATAGAAAGGGGTGATCTCAGATGCTGAGTAAGGATAAAAAACTAGAGGATGCTTTCCTAAATAATAATAATCAATTAAGGTAATGTATTAAACTAAAACATAATCCTTTGAAACATAATATTTCGCATAATATGGCCAATATAAATCAAATAATTCCATGTAATTATTCACATGGATATTCTACTAGTCGAATAATCACATGCAATATCAGTAGCCAATTTCATAATGATGGAATGCATAATGCCAGACTTCATAAGCCCATATTCAAGGCCTTGTGAAAGGACTACAAATAATATTTTTTCATGGGCTTGTTCCAAGACATCAGTTTGTCTAATGACACCAACTGATTCATCGAGGAGCTATAGTGGGGCTCCACACGTTACTTACTATGTCCAATGCATTCCTCATAATAGAAGGTTTAAAAATAATATAAACATTCGTATTAAAACTAGCATATGAAATGTCAATACATTATCTATAAACCATGAATGGTATAGAAATAACACATCCACAATAAAACATATCACAAAACCTTCAATACAATATGGAAAATTTTTTTCTTAATAATTCAACCTCGATCAAGAGTAATATCTCGTAAAGGATGTGGACATTGTTGAAAATGATAAGAAAAAATATTTGAGAGATATATCCATTTTTCATTAAATAAATTAAAAGTCAAATAATTTATATATAAATTCAATTAAAATATATTTTTGAATCTAAGTTTCCCATACCATTTGGAAACCTTTGAAATGAATTAACTTTTTAAAATATTTATTTCCATAGAAATAAATATTTAAAACCATTTTGAATACAAGGAAATTAATGAGAAAGGTTTAGAATAATAAATTATTAAAACATTTAAAATTATTTTTTAGTAAAAAAGTCTCTTAAAAATAATCCCTTAGAAAACACCTTTATCAAACATGGACATGGATAAAAAATATGTCCATGTAGATACTTCTGTAAAAACAACCTCATATAATAAAGAGATCATGAAATAAAACCTTACCTTGTACTTTTCCTAAGTCGATGGTATGTTAACCTCTTATATAATAGTTAAAAAATTGTTATTAAATTATAAAATAGTCATATACATAAATATGATATCATATATGATCTTATAATATTTCCTTGTTAATAATATTTTAGTAGTATCAAAGTTTCAGGTGTAAAATGATTTGTTTTACTTTATTTTCTTGGTTAAGTAAGCCATGTTGGTTATGGATATGATGTATTTGATTCATATAAATAATTATATTATGTTCATAAATTTTATTTTCAATCATAGAATGAAAATTATTCTTGAATGATTACGATGAGGAATGAATCTCATAGCGTTCTTGGACACGGTAAGTCGTACATACGCACTAGCAACAATATCATTATATTGATGGTGAAATCGTATGTAATTGGATTTTATATCATATTTAAATAATAATTAAAATGTTATATTTATTATTTATATTTTTTACTCATTATTATACCCAAATAAATAATGAAGTGTTTGAATAACAATTTACACCACGACGTGGAGACGGTAAGTCGTACGTACGCACATTTGGGGACTTTTCATTTATAGAATGGATAGAATAATGAATATGGTTGTACAATATTTATAATAACATCACAGTATGTATAAAGTATTGGATTTATTATTTTGGTATGGAAACAACAAAGAATGAGGAAGTAGTAGAAGAAATGAACATGAAAGAGTTGATGAAATATTTACCTCTTCTTAGGGTTCTTATTTTTGATTTCATCAAATGAAATCCATAGGTTGTCTTTATGACCAAAATAAGGCCTCTATGATTAATGGGGGAATGTTGGGAGGATATTTGGGTTGGTTTTTGGCGATCCAAATGGATTGGGAGGTGTAAAAATAGGAGAAGTGGAAGTAACCTTTTATAAGAGAGATGAGGGTCACTTTAGGAAAAGATTGAAATATTATTTTATTATAAAATCATTTTTGGTTACTAATGGCTCCAAAATGTTTTATTTCTTCGATAAGGTGGCGATGTGTCGATAAAATCTCAAACAATATGTTTCATACAGGTTATGGTCAACATATTAACCTTATCATTTAGATTGAACTCTTAGTTATATAGTTTGACATCTACCATGTCTCTTTATACTTTTATATTATATGGTTAATAAACATACTATAAAAAGCTTAGAAAATACCAATTGGTTCATTATTAACATACATAACCTTATCTATATCTTTTGGCCAAACCGTATATTTTTTTAGAATATTATATCAATTAATAATATAGTATTTTCATTAAAAACTCAATTATGTCAATTTTGACACTATTTTGTATTTGGTTTTTTTGAAAATCATAAAAGAATTATTACTTCTAAGAAAAATTATTTAATAATCCATAACAAGTCATATTAACCTATGAAATTATTGGAATTCATCAAAAGACTAAAATTATATTTATATTGATATTTATAATATCCATTATTTTAATATTTCATTAATAAGGTAATTAATGCGTCATCATTGGGTCATAAATAAATTAAATTATATATTGTATAAATAATATAAATAATAAAAAATTATATAGGAAATATTTTTATCTTTATAATTAATATTTATATTCTAATTTATGTTATTTATAATCATATATTAAATTTTTTCTTATTTATTAAACTTCGAATTTGACACTTTTAACTCTTCATTAAATAAAATAATAATAAATTAACTAATCTAATAAAAGTATACCAAAAGGGTCAAATTTTATTTCTAAGGTTTTATATGGTATAATTACACTAATCCAATATAATTAAGACATATGTTAGGGTAATTATAATATCATTTTTACCCTTAATTTCCCTATTTACTTTGAACAGTGGTAAATAAAAGTAAAATGTTACGATTCACCAAAAAAATCATCTTATTTAACCACATCTTACATACTTATGTAAACCATGCCTCTTGTGTTTTTGAAATCCAACTCACAGAATCATTAATATTATGTTTTATGCAAATTTGTAAATGCTCATAGAAGGTGGGTAAAAGATGGTAAAAAGTTCAATACAATTTTATATATCTAAACTTATTTAAAATTACTCTAATGAATTTCATTGAATATATGTAGGCATTATGTATCTATTTTGACTAAAAATAAATTAAAATAAAATAAATAATTATTTAAATAAAAAGTTAGTTTTAAACTGTAATGCTGTGTTTTTTACAATTCTTTAAAAATTGAAAGTTCTCATAAAAAATCAAAAAATTTACCCTAAGCTATTTTTGATATAATGAATCCAAAAATGAACTCTATTTTGAATATTAAAATTTATAAAATTCCCAAAAGTGTGTATTACGTTTCAAAATGTCTAGTTTCATTTGTCGTGGTGTGTTGAAACTCCAAGATGCATACAAGGCAAGCTACTGCATTATTCAAATGGAAACATAATGTGGATGTTTGGAGTGTAACATTCCCCCATCCTCAAATTAATTTATTCCTCCAAATTGATATAATATCACTGCATAAAAAGATTCAGGTGGATCTTCTTTATATGTTCCTAGAGTTCTCGAGTTTCCTCTTCCATCTTATGATTTCTCTATAGAAATTTCACCAGATGAGTAATACGTTTTCTCAACACTTGTTCTCTGATATCAAGAATTTTGATAGGCTCTTCACAATAACACAGATCAGGTTCCAATTCTAAATCTTCATAGGTGATTACATACGTTGGGTCAAGAATGTATTTTTTCAAAAGTGATATGTGGAACTCTTCATGAATATTCGAGAGACTTGGAGGCTTTTCCAAATGAAAATCTACAATTCCAATTCGTTTTAGAATTTTGAAATGTCTAATGTACTTGGGACTCAATTTACGCTTCTTAAAAAAACGTATAAAACCCTTATATAGAGATACCTTCAAGAAAACATGGTCTCCTACATAAAATTCCAAATCCTTCCTTCGGTTACCAGCATAGCTCTTTGGCCAACCATGGACTACTTTGATATGGGTTACGAAAACCTTCACCTTTTACATAGATTCCTCAATATGTTCTGAGCCAACGAGTTTTCTTTCACCAACATCATCCCAACAAGTCGGTGTGAGACATCTATTTCCATATAATGCATTATATTTTTCCATCTGAATATTTGAATAGAAGATATTATTATAGGAAAATTATACCAGAGGTAAATATTGATCACACATACCATGAATATAAAGTGAGAAAGATCTCAACAAGTATTCTATGGTTTGAAGAGTCCATTTTTATTGTCCATCGGTTTGAGGGTGGTAGGCAGTGCTCAAACGAAGTTCAGTATCCAGGGCCTTCTAAATACTTTTCCAGAATTGTGATGTAAAACGAGGAACATAATCATAAATAGTCGATATACGTAAACCATGGATTCTTATAACTTCATTAATATATAGTCATTCCAAGAGTTCAAGAGGTAAATCTTCTCTTATTGCAAGAAAATGTGATGACTTGGTAAGACGATCAACAATGATCTATATTGCATCATTCATTCTATGAGTGTTTAGTATCCCTATCACAAAGTAAATCTTAATATTATCCAATTTCATCTTAGGTATGGTAAGAGGTTTCATGACTCCTCTAGGCTATTTCCATCAAACATTCACTTGTTGAAAAACCATACATCTTGACAAAGAATCAACAATATCCCTCTTCATATTGTCTCACCAAAAATTTTCCTTCAAATCTCTATAAATCATGGTGCTCCCAGGGTGTATATAGAAATTGGAGCTATGAGAATCATCCAACAATTCCCTTTTTGGATCAAGTATTTTAGGAACATGAAGCATCTGACCAAATTTCAAAATTCCATCTTCATATATGAAGTCACTAAATCTCCCATCACTCACATCTTTAATCTTCCTTTGAAATTAATCATCATTAGTCTAAGAATTTTTTTTCTTCTCTAATATAGATGTTTCTGAAACCATTTGAAAAATCATTGATGTTTCACCTTCCATGGTTATTCCCATTTCTATCATTACTAGATCCATGTATATAGTATCCTTTTCATCTTTAGTGTTGTTCAAAACACCATGATATTTTCTGGTCAAATCAACCACCACCTTATTTTCCTTCCCCGGGTGGTAGTGTATAGTGAAATAATAATACTTGAGTAGTTCAAGCCATCTCCTTTGCTTCATGTTGAGTTATTTTCATGAGAAAATATAATTCAAACTCTTGTGATCATTATAAATCTAACATTTTTTCCATAGAGATAGTGTATCTATATTTTCATAGTAAAGATTACAGTTTCTAAGTCAAGATCATGAGTGGGGTAGTTTTTCCATGAATTATTAAAAGCCATGATGCATAAGAAATAACTCTATCATTTTGCACAAGGACACAACCAAGCCCTTTATTTCAAGAGTTATTATAAATAAAAAACTCATCATTCCCCGATGGTAGAGTCAAGATAGTAGAATTAACTAATCTTCTCTTCAGTTCTTCAAAAAAAATTCACAATATTTTGTCCAAACAAATTTAACCCCTTTATGAGTGAGCTGGGTTAATGGGTTAGCCAATCGGGAAAATTTTTGGGCAAAACGGAGATATTAACCTACTAAACCAATAAAACTACGTACCACAGTTATAATAATAAGTGATGGAAATTCATTGATTTCCTTAGTCCTTAAATGATCAATTGAGATTACAACCTTAGAGACAATATGGCGATAAAATGAAATCTTTTGAAGACTGAATTCACACATTCTAAATTTCCTATATAATTTATTTCTTTTAATATTCCTTAATATAATGCGCTAATGATTTTCATTATATTCGTAGATTTTTGAGTATACCAAAATATCATGAAAAAATACCTCTACAAATTCAATAGGATATTATGTCAAAACTCTATTCATTAGATCCACAAAGACATAGGTTTCTTTAGTCAATTAAAAAGGCATTACTGTAAACTCATAATTCCCATAATTGGTTTAAAATTTTGTTTTCAGAATGTCTCCCTTATTCACACACAACTGATGATATCCATATTGAAGGTTAATCATTGAAAAATATTAATATCCATGAGGTTGGTTGAATAAATCATCAATGTGAGGTAGGGGATACTTGTTCATTATCATTATAACATTGATCGCCCAGTAGTCATTGCACAACCACATAAATCTGTTTTTATTCTTAACAAAAAGAACAGAGGATCACCATGGAGAAACACTGGGGTGAATAAATTCCTTGTTAGTCAATTCCTCATGTTGTTTCTTTAGTTCCACTAATTACACAGTGGACATTATATAAGGGGTGTTCGATATGGGCCTTAAACCAAGAATTAAATCAATAGAAAACTCGATTTCTCATCTAGTAGGATGTTCAGGTAAATACTCTCGAAATACATCAACATATTCTTACATAATAGGATCATCCTCTATTCGAACAATATTTTCCTCACCCATAGTTATTTCATTTTATTCTTCTCTAATAATTTAATTTAGTAGAGCTACTGGGGGCAGATATAGATAAGAATCAGGTGGTGGTGTTTCTGCTTTATAGATAATGTACTCCTTATCATCATCAGAAATTGTAACCTCCTCCTTCTTACAATAAATTTTCGAATAATGGTCTAAAAACCAATCCATTTGGAGGATTATATCAAATTAAATCATGGTTATGACGATGAGATCAGCAGATAAAGAACATTTATATGAGCTAATTCTAACTGATTCAAAAAAACATTGTTGCGATGATACTACTATTATATGTTTTAACTGACAACTCCTTTATTATGTCAAATTGTAAATATCTAATTTTCCAAGAAAACTGGGAAAATATGAAACAATGTGATGATCCGTAATCAAATAAATCATTAGCTGAACATGAGGAAACCATTAAATTATCTGCCAGAACAACTTTTGAAGATTCAACCTCAATAGTAGTGATCACATAAGCTTGTCCTAACTCATTTGATCTTTTATATGTTATGTCCTCTTGGATCTTAATAAATTCATTTACATAATGAACCTTTTCTCTACAATTGTAACATTCATCATTGATAGCCAATTTCTTCTCTTTGCAATCATGAGCTTGGTGGACATTTTCAACACAATTGTAATAGAATCCCATTCCCCTCATGAAAGTACCGGGGTGTTTCTTCCCACATTTACCACAGGATTGATATTCAATTTTTCCCTTCTTACACTTATTTCCATTTCTAGAGTGTTCAGAAGATCTCTTTTTCTCTTGATTTTCTTTAAAGTTGTAAAACTGTGAGAATTCCTTTTCTGTATTGATAGTGCATGAGACTATATCGTTGTATGATGAGAATGATTTTGAGACTAATGATCGATGGAGAAATGGGTTTAACCGATCAATGAATAGATGAATATTACTTCTTGTGTTATGTATATAATCAGCAGTATGCATTGATGACATAGTAATGTTAGCCTCATACTTTGTGACAATATCATCCTCCCTTTTCCTCAGACTCAGAAATTATCTTTCCACATCTGCTCAATGGTCACGAGGAATGTATTTTTTTAGGAAAATTTCTTTAAAATCCCTCAATTCTATGTTCTATAATTCATAATCTTCCATTTTGTTTTGGATTAATGACCAACATTATTCTGCATCTCCCATGATGTGGTAAATTTCTATAACAACTTTTTCCCTTTCGTTACAACCTAATGAACGAAATATTTTTATTTGTAATTTATCCATTGCTCAGATACTCATGGATTTGTGCTCCCATATAATGTTTGTGGTTGTTTCCTTATGAAGCAGTCTAACATTGATCCTCTGTGTTGTGGATCAGGGTTCTCCATATGGGTAGGGTTATTATTTGTAACATAAGTGAGTTGTCCCAATATGTTGATAAGCTGATCCACACCAGTTTCTTCACCAGAACCACTATTATTATCTTATGTAAGAGAGAAATCCCTACATGTATTACACGCATTGATAATGTTTCCATTCATTCCACTATGCACCATTTGTAAATAATGGCATAAACTATATTAGATTATGAATCACAATACATGATTCAAAATATGTAAAAATATTTAACATAAATTGAACAGTTTATGGATATAATCCATAATCATAAAAATGTTTTCTTTAAGGAGATGTATAGACATAAATACTTTATAATTTTTTTTTAAAAAATGTGAATTATCCTAAGAATATCTCTCGGGAGTGACATAACCAAGACTGCAGCAAGGCCTCTTGTCGTGCACTAGTTCCTATTTTAGTCTAGCTCAAAGTGGTGTTTTCGGGTTCTAACACTAGGTACATATGTGCCAGAGCTACCACTACCTGATTGTATCAATACGGGGATGTATTTATTGGAATACTCATAAAATTCTATAGTACAAAAATTCTAGGAAGTTATTTTATACTAATCCTCAATGAATATATTAGGGTAGTGTTCTCTAATCACAGTTTTTCTAAATCTAGTTTCCAAGGATTGTACTGAACATACTCAGATACCAACTATAATGCCCTTACTGGGGTTACCCAGAGACGGTGCATTATTACATAACATTGGCATGATCACAAAGGATCAAATCTCGAAATACTGACTAGTTTAGTAGCCTTTGAAGTACTAGATAAATTCATTAGTTTAACATTACATCATGAAATAAAAAAACAACAACATTTTGTCCTCATTGACCACACGTATATCCTTAGTCTATCCTTTTAAGTCACCCATAATATATTTCTTCACATCCTGTGAAAAATAAATCCTATAAAGGGGTGATCTCAGATTCTCAATAAGGATTACGATATAGTGGTAACTTTCATAAATAAGAATAAACTATTAAGGCAATGTATAAGACTAAAAAATAATCTTTTTATACATAAACATCTTCATAATATGGCCAATATAAATCAAATAACTCCATTTACTTATTTATATGGATATTCTACTAGTCGAATAATCACATTAAATATCAATATCCAATTTCATAATGATGGAATGCATAATGCCAGACTTCATAACCGCATAGTCTAGGCCATGTGCAAAGACTACAGATAAGATTTTTTCAAGGCCTTTTTTTAAGACCCTAGTTTTTCTAAATTGGACCTATTGATGCATCGAGGAGTTATAGAGCGCTCCAACCGTTACTCACTTAGTCCAATGCATTCCTCGTATGAAAAGGTTTAAACATAACATAAACATTCGTATTAAAAAAAGAATAAGAAATGTCAATTATTTATCCATAAACCATGAATGGTATAAAAATAAAACATCCACTTTCAAACATATTGAAAAAGTAGAAATACATTATGTAAGATTTGTATCATAATAAATAAACCTCGATCAATAATAATATCCAGTAAAGGATGTTGACATAGTATAAAATGATTGTACGAATATATGGGAGAAATATCAATTTTTCATGAAATCAATTAAAAGTCACATAATTTATAAAGGATGTTATTTAAAAGATAATTTTGAATCAATGTGTCACATACCACGTTGAATTTTTTGAAAGGAAATAACATTTTAAAATATTTAGTACATATAAATAAATCCTTAAAACCATTTTCAAAACATGGAAATTAATGAGAATGGTTTAAAAGAATAAATCTTTATAATATTTAAAATTTTGTCTTAGTAAAAAATTCCCTTAGAAATAATCCCTTTGGAAACTCTTTTTTGAAGCAAGGACATGGAAAGTAAATATGTCCCAGTAGATACTTATGAAAAAACAACCTCGGATAATAAAGAGATTGTGAAATTAACCCTTACCTAATAATTTTACATAGTCCATGGTATGTTAACCTCATTTATAATATTTAAAACATTGTTGGTAAATTATACAAGAATCATTTACAAAAATATGATTTCGTATATGATCTTATAATATTGATTTGTTAATAATATTTCAGTAGAATCATCATTTCTGGTGTTAACTAATTCGTTTTCCTTTTATGCTTGGTTATGTAAGGCATGTTTGTTAGGGATAGGATGTATTTCATTAATATAAATAATTATATTATGTTTATAAAAATTATTTTTAGTCAAAAAAAGAATATTATTTTTGAATGATTATGATGGGGAATGAATCACATTGCGTTCATGATGACAGTAATCTGTACGTATTCACAAGCGACAATATCATAATATATATGGAAAAATTGTATGTAATTACATGTTATATTATATATAAATAATCATTAACATGTTATATTTATTGTTTACATCATTTATACTCATTATTTTACTCATCCAAATAATTAAGTGTTTGAAAAACAATCTAAACCACGACGTGGGGATAGTAAGTCGTTCGTACGCACGTATGGTGACTGTGTCATTTATAGGATGAATTGAATAACGAATATGGTTGTAAAATATTTATAATAACATCCTAGTATGTAAAAGGTACTGGATTTATTATTTTTTTGTGGAAACAATAATGAAATAAGAAGTGGAAGATGAAAATAACTTAAAAGAGGTGATGAAATATTTACCTCTTCTTCGGGTTCTTCCATTTGAATTGATCAAAATGGATCCATAGGTTAGATTTATGACCAAAATAAGGCCTCTAGGATGAACGGAGTAATGTTGGGAGGACATTTGGGCTCTTTGTTTCCAAGCCAAATGGATTTGGAGGTGTGATATTAAGAGAAGGGGAAGTAGCCTTTTATAAGAGAGGTGAGGGTCACTTTAGGAAAACCTTGATAATTATTTTATAATAAAATAATTTTCGGTATCTAATGGATAAAAATGATTTATGTTGAAGATAATATGGGTTTGGGTTGAAAAAAATTCAACCAATAGGTTTTAGACATGTTAAGGTCAGTATATTAACATTATCGTTTAGATTTTACTCCTAGTCAAATAGTTTGACATTTACCATGTCTCTCTGTATTTTTATATTATATGGTGAATTAAAATACAATAAGAAGCACATATAACCCCATATGGTTAAATATTAATATATATATATAACCTTATCTATGTCCTTTTGTCAAAAATTTTATTTTTAAAAATATTATATCAATTAATAATATAGTATTTGTTTCCAAAACTTCATTATGTCAATTTTAACACTATTTTATATTTGGTTTTTGTGAAAATCATAAATACATGATTCTATAGAAAAAAAAATTATTTAATCAAGCCTAACAAGTCATATTAACCTATAATGTTTGTGTTATTCATTAATAGTCTCAAATTACATTTACATGGATATTTATAATAACTATTTTTTAATCATTCTTTAATAAGGTAATTACTGCATCATCATTGTGTCGTAAATAAATTAAATTATTTAATGTCTAAAAATTATTAATAAAATATCATTATGTAGGAAATATTATTATCTTTATAATTAATATTTATATTTGAATTTAGCTTATCCATAACCCTATATTAAAAATAGTTTAGTTATTAATCATTGAATTTAACACTTTTAACTCTTCCTAAAATAAAACAATAATAAATGTCCTAGTCTAATCGAATTGGACAAAAAAATAACATAATTTATTCTTAAGGTTTTTTGTCTAATTAAACTTATCCAATATAATTAGGACATGTGTTAGTGTAATTAAAATAACATTTTTACCCTTAATTACCCAATTTACTTTTAACTATGGTAAATAAAAGTCAAATGTTACTATTCACCAAATATTATTTTCATCTTATTGAACCACATTTTACTTTTTGATGTCAACCATGTCCCTAATATATTTTAATTTCAACTCAAAAAAGTGGTAAAATTAAATTTTATGCAAATTTGTAAATGCTCCTAGAAGGTGGGTAAAAGACGGTAAAATGGTCAATAAAATTTTATATATCTAAACATATAATAAAATGATTCCAATTAATTACATTGAAAAAATATAGGTATTATGAATCTATTTTGATATTAATGAAATTAAAATAAAATAACTAATTATTTAAATAAAAAGTCGGTTTTAAAAAATAACCGAGTCTTTTCACTATTCATCAAAAATTTAATGTTCTCAGAAAAATACCAAAAATTCACCCTAAGCTAATTTTGATATTATGAATCCAAAAATGAAGTCCTTTTTTAAATTAAAATATTCTAATATTTCAAAAAGTGTGTATTACTATTCATAACGGCTAGTTTCATTGGACGTGGTGTGTTAAAACTCCATGTTGCATACAACGCAAGCTACTGCATTATTCAAAGGGAAACGTACCGTGGAAGTTTGGGGAGTTACAATTCTGGATGATAATTTTCTCTCTCTTCATTTTGTATGAAATTATAATTTATTAACCTAGATATATATTTTTCTTGTCAGTTTTTTATAGATTCAGTTAAAATTTTCTAGGAGACAGTCATATTAAATGACAGTAGTGATAAAATCTACAATAATTTGTTTTTCTTATAGAAATTTTTGTGAAATTTAAAAGTTTCATTAAATCAATAAAATCCTATGTAGCCTCTATGTAATCATTTTGAGGATCTCTCTAGTGCTAAATTACTCTTTATTTGACTTCATTAACCCTGATGATATGAACTAATCTGTTACATAAGAACATTAACATGTACATCATTCACTTTATCTATTGTATAATTATTGCATCTTATAATTTGTAACACTATTCCTAATCTCTCACATGTACTCCCACATTAATTTTAAGGTTTACATACAAAGTAATTTTCCTAACCACATTATGACTCCTCAATTCCAAAAAAAATTATTGTTCAGGTTTTGAATCATATTATATAAATTTAGGGTTGTAATTCGGTACTGAATCATCTTACAATAGTCAACTGTATAGTCATTCTTCCACTAGAAAATTTAATTTGAAATTGATTTATGATTATTATCTTAAATCTGGTATTTCACAATGTGTCTCTCCTCAAGTAGATTTTTATATGACTAGGATAGGTGTCAGGACCCGTCCCCCCATGATATACCCCTTCTGTGGTGGAAATGGGAGAAAATAGATTGTGAAACTCGAGTCCCACCTTCAATAGGCCCCATGTTGGAGAATAACACCAGTGGTTTTGTAAACACATAAGTGAGAGGCATTACAATATTATTGAACACATTTTAGAGAGAGTGATTAGAAAAATATCAACCATGTTTATCTCATACTATAATAAAGAATAAAAACCAAGTAAAAATATGCAATGACATACTAGAACTCATCTAACTGAAAAGAGAACTACATGTAACAAAAGTAAGTAAATCCAGTAGCATCCATAGACCCAATAAGCTCCTAAAAGACCCATATATATTAGTTAATCTCTTAATCTACAAAATACTACATCTGACATGAAAACAAAAGATTATATATTCACAATGTGAGTACAATATTATAATCAGTAGGATCCTTCTCTGGGCCTGTCATACAACAGATAAATAACTCGTGCAAAATAATAATGAACAATAAGTGAAACTATCTTCTCACCTAAACAGGTATACTATGTTCCTATACTCACTGTGGCTACTACCACCAAGTATTTAACAGAAGAGAAATATTATAATAAATAATATCAAGGGTACCCCACTACAACTACCCCACTAGTTTGCTACTCTTCCCCAACATCACACTTCCAAAGCATCTCTCTCCAAAAAGGCTAGTATGAAGACACCTGGGTTAAGCACCACAATATGAACCTCTTGAATCACACCACCACATCCACATAAAAAAAGTAACCTAGTATTTTTTGGGATCCACCACATCCCAAATAATATGTATCATTGAATGATTATTATACCTAAAGCAATCATAGCCCATAAACTGTGTACGGATCCTCAATACATCCTACCCTATACATGTTATACCAGTACTAGTCTATGGGAAACTATATCTAGAACAAATGTGTTTACAATAAATTAAATCCATTACATCCATCTACATACATTTGTGGGAAAGATATCATTATTTCATACCAACACATGTAACTACCCATCAAAAAGAGCAGGGTTAAAGGGCTAGGCATCCATACATCCACCCAGGAGGATTTTTGGTAAAATGCCCCTAGGGCTAAGAATACCCACGATTTCTGTTTCCCTAAAATATGTCGTTTAGTAACATATAAAAAACAATATTCATATCATATAATATATCTCACCACCACAGTATGGGCATAACATTGCCTTAGACTCAAATGTATCTAATGTCTCTCAGATATCAGGATTAATATTCATTGAAAAGATATACTATAAGAACACAATTTCTAAAAGTGATATAAAAAATGATTTTACCACCTTTAATATGTTTCAAATTACATAAAAAAGTTCTTTAACCATTAATTAACCATTAACAGTTTTCACATTATATTACATTAGCATCACAACAAGTTTTATTCCCTCCAAGCATTATAAAACCATTTCCACTTATTCTCATAATTATAACTTCATCATTGTATCCCAAAAAGCTACAACCCCATAGGTTAATAATTTATTCATTTATTAACAACAATAAATTACTCATAACCAAGTACTCTAAGAAAATATCCTATGTAACACTGCAAGATTTTACAGTATGTCTCTTTTAAATTTTATCATCTTCGATATACTATATTACAAAGAACACCAAACCTAAACATATGGTTAAATATTATCATTCTGATAATTATCACATGTCTGTTGGAATGGAAAGAATTAATGAGATAGGGTAAATTATGAAAAAATAAATTACACATGTTTATAAAATTAATTCATGGGTTACCAATTAATTTGAAATCAAACAAGTTGAACATAAATGATGTATTTTTAAAAATCAATTATTTGCATATAGTGACATTTTATATTAATAATTTATTAGTGTTAGTAAATGATAATAATAAAATTTATATATTATACACTCAATAAGTTATTTTTACATTCATCCAAAATATTATTAGTGGCATAAGATAAGAATAAATCCAACATTATTATATGAAAATGAATCATAAATAATAATAATATAAATAAAATTTAGGCACCTTATAAATTGTACTATGATATAATTATACCATAATATAAGTAAATAAATATTTTATACATAATTAATTAATTGTTGGTAATTTTGTAAGCCATCAATTTATACTTATAATTTTATAGTTAATAATAATATTTTGAATAAAATTTATTTTCTTAAAATATATTCTTAATTTAATATATTTACTCTCATGAATTTAAGATAATTTTATGAGACCATAGTAAAATTTTCAAGGTGTGATAAAAAGAGTTATAAATTTAAAATAGGTTTTTTTATAAAATGATGATTTTAATTAAAAATTAAATTTCTCATATTCAGGAATTTTTTTCTAAAAATGGAGTCAGTTTTTTCTAAATATTGAAAAAAATTTAGGGTGATTTTTTTTTGATTTTCTAAAATAATTGATTTTTTTGAATGGTAAAATATGATAATTTACAATAAATTGTAAATAAATTAGTTATTGATTAATAGATGATATATGGATGATATAAAAACATAATGAAAAACTATACATCAGTATTTTAACAAATTTGATGAAATATCTCAAACTATTAACAATATTGATCCAAAATAACAGAAAAATGGATAAAATATTAAAAAAATATCTATCTCCATTAATAAAAATACCACCCCTTCTCCTCACACATTCCAAGCTTTGTGCCTTATCAAATTTATACCAAATAATCTTCCCAATCTATTACTCCATGTTATTAAGATCTGGGTATAGAAAATTGACCTAAACAAATCTTTTTAAGGAGGTTCTCAAGGAGGACAATTCTAGAGGTAAAATTCTTCTTCCTCTTATTTTTTTTTATTTTCAATTTATTTTATTTTATTATCCATAATTAACCTCCACTATCCAAAGGTACATGATAACTAAAAAATAATTTATATATTTTATTTATATCATATTAATGGAAGATTCCCCAGAAAACTCCTTTCTCTAATTCTTTTATTCTTCAAATGAAAACATCCCCCATGATGTGTCAATCGACTGACATCATGGATGATTTATTTTTATATTCCATTAATACATTCAAAAAATATAATAAAACCAAAATTATGGATAAAAATATTTTATTATACATATAATAAATTATTTAGTATTCTAGAACCATTATATATACATGATATTAATTAATAAGTCAAAACTATTTCCTGATGATTGAAAACCCACCAAAATGATCTAAACGATAATCACCAACATCTTATTTAATGATTCATCATCACCCCAAAAATTAATTATCTATGAATTTCATCTTATGGTTGTTCATTAAGAAAATGTAACATCAAATATAGATTTTTATTTTCATTTTACATAATCTTTAAAACTCATATATATGTAAACTGATCATGAAAACCACGGAAACGAATGCTCACAAATGATAAAATTGTATTTTATAACTCATACAAAACCCATAAATGTAATTAATAAAATTATATTAAATCAATTAAATGTATAAAATGTTATGAAATAATTAATTAATGGAATTAATTTGATTATCCAGCACATTAAGTTCACAAACAAAACACATTGACATAAAAGGTAAGGGTTTTCTCATCTCAACTTAATTTCTGTGAGATATGACTTTTTCACCAACATTTATTGTGTACGGTGTATGTGTGCATCCATTTTATTTATAAAACCATGAATCTATTTTTTTATGTTATTTAATGTTTTATTTTATTGATAATATCTTTATGGGTCATATGATTTGATTTATTACAATGTGGTATGGGTTTTCTTCCTGAACCTCCATTTCATTCGAGTTATGCTTTATCCTTCTTTACACTAATGTAATTCTTTATTATTTTTATATACTTATTCTAAATTATTTTTATACATTCAAAAATCATGTATCCATATAATTTCATAATTAATTAATGGGAAAAATGTTTTTACAAATTTCACTTATCAATTCTTCCTGATATGCAAGCCCAATTAATAGGAACATCTCCACTTCATACACATTTTCATGTACCGTCCATAATTTATTTTATGAAAAAATATATATAAATTTTTAAAAAAATCATTAAAAACAATATTTTCTCATTTATGATTTTATAAAAATAATCATGGAAAATTTAAATTCTTTTTCCAAAAGTACTCTTCTTTATATGTAAAAGGTGTATTTTGATCAAAAATTACATGATGATTTTATTAGAGTTTTTTATATATTTCAACAACTCTGTTGAATTATATACTTTATTAAGATTAATATCTTATGATTATCATCTACTATATTATATTAAATGGTTTATGATTTTTTTGACTATGGATGTGCTATCGTGATACCATTCACGATACTAATCCGGATAGTTAGTGAATATGTTTACATATTGGGGAGAGTTATATAAATTTCATATGTTTATGATATTTATTTTTAACCCCATCCATATGAGAATATAATTTGATATATCAAGTGATTTTTGGTTCCCTCTATATCCCCTTGATGCATCAGTAGGTATTATGAGAAAAAACAGATATAGACTTTGTTGAGGTGTTTCCCATTTTTAGATATGGTTTTGACCGAGGCCTTAGCCATTTATTTTTAGATGTCTTGGCCGAGACCTAAAATGTATGTTTCCGATTTATATCATATTAATTCCCTCCTTATGGTATTATTAATTATTTATCCATGTGAATCTATGACTATTAAAATATCTATTTTTAATTTCATTTTGTATGTGAATAGTTATATGGAATTATTTATTCAGATTTTATTCATGACATATTATGGTTAAGATTGTATTACAATGGTATGTGATTTTATTCATCAACTAAGAATTATTATTTGTATTATCATTCTATATAGTTATTACCCTTACTGATAATATTATATAACCCCTTTCTTATTTTTTATTTTCCCCTATGATGTAACGATGTATATTATGAATGACTTTCATGGATAACCTAGGATTTTATGGGTGTTTCCAAAGGAGTTTCTATGTTTTATTTCATTTAAATTTGTAATTTAAAACCTATGTTTTTATCTAGTTTTCCAAAAGAACTAATCTATTTGGAACATTCGGTTGTGACTTACTTTTTTATTATACCAATGTAATGAAATTCGGAAAAAGATCTAGGAAACTGGGGTTGGGGTATCTACAATTGGTATCATTGAATGTTTAGTAGAATCCATGAAATCTAGGTATAGAAAAAAAAATATATTAGGGAACATATCCCGAAGACACACATTGAGGATATCCGTATAACTACATTCTATGATTTTGGTAAGGTGGAGATTATATGTATGTTCTTTTAAATATGTCCATGTCTGGATACAAAGGTGAACTTGATTCTAGCACAGATTTACCTTGGGGTTAAAAAACAAACAATTTTTCCCAGGGTTGAAATGGGGTAACCTGGTACACATACATGGGACGTAATACGCACCTGGTTTGAGACTTCTATGGTATATTCTTTTGATAATTCAAATTTTCATATCAAACCATTTTGAAGGATTTAAAATTAAATTTCTCCCCAAAGAAACCATTTTTATGATTAGGAGATTAGTTATTCATAACCATTAAATTTATGTTGAGGTATTTATAGTTTGAAATTATTAATTATGATTCATAACCTAATATAGTATATTCCATTATTTATAAATGGAACCATGTAGCAGGAATGGGAACTTCATTGATAAACATGATCCAATGATTATGATGGTTCATATCTTTTATTGTCCTATTACAATATTTTTGAGGGTACACGTCTCCCAAACTATCTCATTATATGAGGTCATGGTATTGTGTTCTAATTATACATGTAATAAATTTTATAAGTATTATAACTTTGAGGGAATCCCCAAAAAAATAGTACAACTAGGCCAAAGTTTTAGGCAAGAAATAAGAGAATGAATTATTTTCCCACATATGATAATTGTACAAAAAAACACCCTGGTACATGCAAGAAGTGAATATGTGTGGAGAGAAATTCCACCACGATTCTTATTGAAAGGGTAAGAAAAAAGTTTCCAATGTGAAATTACTCAACTGAAAGGATATTAGACACTACAAAAATCAATTTCTCAAGCATCAAAGTAATATCACCCAAAATAAGATAAAGGATCATGGCCAAGCCTGTGATACTACTTCAAATGAAAATAAATGATTATTATATCAATTTTTTTGGATTCAAGAATTTAGTTATGATATTTTGGATTATAAGAATCATGAAATATATAAATATTTTACACAATTACTTTTTCGTTAATTATTTAAAATCACATGTTGAATGGAACTAAATAGATTGATTTGGTAGCTAGTTGAACATTTGAGAAAATATATGGATGAGGGAAAGATAATCCTTATTGAATTCCAGTTGATGGTATATTGATGATAAAAATAATTTTATGGGAATGTATTTGAGACCAAATAATTGGATATTTATTGGATGGTTTATGCTATATTTTCAAGGTTTGTTACATGTTTGGAATTAAGGACTGTATTCAAAAACAAGATATTTTACTGTTGGATGCATGCCTGCTTTCATAATAGTTTAAGAAGATTAATGTATTAATATATATGGAATGTGAAAAAAGATAATTTATTTATCTAAAATTATGATCTATTTATTTTGTAAATTTGGTTTACTTCCTTCTAAATTTTTGGATGCTGAATGAGGACAAACATGTTTTTGAAAATTCTTAATATTAACTACTTGTTGAATGGATCAAGTTATAAATTGGAAATTATTTTTCATTGAAAACATGTGATAAAATTATTGGTTTCAATAATCCATTAATGGTCTAAATAATGACTTAAGGACAATATTATTTTTTAAATTCACTCTCGGTGTATAAAATGAATATTTAACATTCATTTCTAAGTGTAAAAGAGAATGTGAAAATAGATCAAATAAAAAAAATGACTAGATTATACTTATGACATGGATGGTAACCATTTAATTTTACTTTTTATATTTCTAATCTGGATATTAAAATAATCCCTAAACTCTATATGTATGTATTTTAGAAAAAATGACATCCATTTAAATTTATATGAAATCAATAGTCTTTTAACTGATCACAAATTAATAGTTTTTTCATAGATAACATTTAATGACTATGTTCTCAGTCACTATCCATCAGAACATCATCGTCTGATTATTCTTCCACTTCCATATATTTACTTCATACTAATATTATCATATTCAAATGCATAGTTTTGTAGTGACCATTGTATCCCCCTTTCCCTTTTCTTAAGACGATATTTTGTTAAACCTACATCCAATTGGGGTTTCTGAAAAAGTATTTTTTATTTATCTACCTACGTTCCTTTGAAGTACAATTTGAAATTGTAAGGATGAAATTTTTTGTAGTAGGGTAGTGTGTAACACCCCAATATTTTTAAGTATCCCTCATTTTAAATTTATCTTCTTTGATAGATTATATTACACATAACATTGAACATAATGAAACAACTAAATATTATTTTGATAGTTATCACCTAGCTATTGGAATGGTATGAATGAATGAAAATATGTAAGTTTTGAAAATAATGATTACACATCTTCATAAAATTAATTCATTGATTAAAAATTAATTATAAATGAATAACATTTGGAAATAAATGATGTATTTTTATAAAAAAACTATTTTATGCCCAAAATGATATTTTATATTAATAATTAAAAACTATTCATCAAATATATTATGGAAATTTATATATTATATATTCAATCAAATATTTTTACATTCATCCAAAATATATTTAGAGGCATAAGATAAGGTTAAATCATATTTTACACATAAAAGACTATTTTTCTAAACATATGGTTTACTAAATTTGAGTAGAAAACATGTTTAATATAAAGAAATTTACACTCTAATAAATTATATTTGAAAAATTAAACATTATTTTTGAAATATTAATATCAATATTTATTTTGGTTTCATTTTATATATATTTATGATAAGTTTTATATTTGATGAATAGTAATGTGATCATTGGAATAACAATGTGACCTCTAGAAATATTATTATTTCCATTGGAATAAAATCATTTATTGTGAAAATATAAATAAAATTTAGGAATATTATAAATAGTAATATGATATAATTATATCATTGTATATGTAAATAAATACTTTAAAAATTATTAATTATTTATTTGTATCTCTTTACATTATGAATTTATAATTATAGTTTCATATTTAATAAAATTATTCAAAATAAAATTCATTTTTCTCAAATTTATTCATAATTTGTTTATTTTAAGATAATTTTATGAGACCTTATTAAATTTTTCAAGGAGTTATAAAATCCTTTATAAATTTAGAATCTGAATTTTTTTAGTTAATGATGATTATATTTAAAAAATAAATTTATCCCATTTAGAAAATTATTTTAATAAAATAGAATAGATTTTTAATTATAATTTTTAAAAATAATTAGAGTGAATATGTTGTATTTGTCTAATATAAATTAATTTTATGTGAATATTAATGTACTAAAATTTACGTTAAATGATAAATACATGAATTATTGAGTCATAGACGATGTATGGTTGATGTAAGCCAATAATCTAAATGTATCATTAATTATTTTAATATATTTGGAAATGATTCTAAAACAACTCATTTTCATGATAGAATATTATAAAAAATGAATAAAATATTATAAATACACCACTCTCCTCCACTATAAATAACACCCATCACCACACCTTATCTACACACCTTCAAATATTTTTTCCTTCTCAAATTTATCCACAATACTCTTCCAAAAACCCTCCCCCTTGTCGAGGAGCTCCTGGTCTCATAAAAAGACCAAAACACATCCCCTTAAAGAGGTTCTCAAGGATGAGAATTCAAGTGGTAAAAATCACCTTCCTTTTAATTAATTTTTTTCAATTTATTTTATTTTATTGACCTTCCCTCATATCCCCTGTCTTAAAAGACATGATAAACCCAATATCATTTAAATAATGAAATTATATCATGTTAATTTGTGATCCATAATAAAACTCCTTTATCTCTCTCTCTCTATCTCTCTTATTCTATAACTGAAATCATTTCATGTGATTTGTCAATTTACAGACATCAGGAACAATACATTTTAATTTTCCATTAATGGCTTCAAGGATGGTCATAAAACCATAATTATAGTTATACCATATTTTATTATATATATATTATGTTATTTAGTATTCTGGAACAAAAATATGTACATTATATTAATTCAAAAGGTGAAACTATTTCGTGATGATTGAAAAAATCCACAAAAATCATCAAAATGATTATCACAAATGGCTTATATAATGATCTATCATCAAAAAAGATAAACAATTGAATTTTAAAATAATTTAATCTTATTTATCTTCATTAAGAATATATAACATCAATTTTTGATATTTATTCGCATTATACATAAACATCCATACTCATAATCAAGTAATCTGATCATGAAAACCAAGGAAACAAACACTCTTAAATGATAATATTATATCATACAACTCATCCAATGGACCATAAATGACCTAAAAAATATTAAATTAATGAAATGTATAAAATGTTATTAATAAATTAATTAATGTATTTAATTTTATTATCAAGGACATTAAGAGCAAGTATAGAATAATTTCGATCATAATGTAATAGATTTTTCATCTCAAGTTCTTTACGGTGAGATATACCTTATTCACCACCATTTCTTGTGTATAGTTTAAGTTTATTGAAATTTAAGGTATAATATCATGAATATATTTTTTTCTTGTTATTTAATTTTTCATTTAAGGATTATTATCATTATAGGGAATACAATATGATTGATTAGAATGTGGTAAGGGTTTTCATCCAGAACCTCCGTTTTCATTAGAGATATGCTTTTTCCCTCTATAGAATAATGTAATACTTACTTATTTTTACATAAAATTTTCTAAATTAGGTTTATACATTAAAAATTCATGTATCTGTGTCATTTTATGTTTCTTTTATGGGAATTTGATATTTTACAAGGTCTCCTTCTCAATTCCTCCCAGTACGCAATCCTAATTAAAAAGGACTTTTTAATATATTTCCATTTCAAGTACCATAAATAATATATTTTAAGACATCATTATTTTTATAAAATTACAACTTCATTAATAAAAAAATATATTTTTTCGTTTTTTTTATAAAAACAATCATAGAAATACAAATTAATTCTCCAAAACATCTCATCATTGCCAGAAAAAGGGTTATTTCTCTAAAAAATTTCCCGATTATTTTATTAGAGTATTTTCATCAATTTAAACACCTCTAATGAATTAAATTATTTATTGAAATTGATCTATTATGAATATCACATACTATATTTTTTTGAAAGGTTTATGATAAGTTTTATGATGGATGTTCTTTTTTGATACCATTAACCATACTACTCAGAATGGTTGGTGATTATGGTAACAGATTAGGGAAACTTATTTACATTTCATATCTATATGATGTTTATGTTTAAACCCATTAATATGAGTAATTAATTAGTCTTATAGTGTGATGTGTGGGGTCCTGAATAGAACCTCAATTCATTAGTATGTCCCATGAGACAAAATAGATATGGACTTGGCTGAGGCCTTTCCCATTATCAAATATTGTTTTGGATGAGACCCAAACCATTTTTTTCAAATGTCTTGGTTATGGAAACAATGTTTTGTTTCGGATTTCAAGAATATGATTTCCCTCATTATTATATTATTAACTAGTTATCAATGTGACTATTTTACTACTATAATATCCATGGATAATATTGAATCTCATGTGAATATCTATATGGAATTTTTTATTCTACTTTTATTCATTCCATATTGTGCTCATGATGATATTCTAAGTGAATGTTTTTTAGTCATTCACCAATAATTAATATTTATATTATATTTTGTTGTATTGCATAACCTTAATGAGCATTTAAGGTCACCCCTTTTTTATGTTTTATTTTCCCTTGGATGTTAAGATGTATATTATGAATGACTTGTATGTATAATCTAGGTGTTTAGGTGTGTTTCCAATGGAGTTTATATGTTTTATTTTATTTAAATTTGTAAGGTAAAGCATATCATTGGATCTAGTATTACAAAACTACTAAACTATTCAGTCCTTAATGTTATGAATACCTTATTTATTATATCATTGTAATGATGTAAGGCATCGAATCTGTAAAATTTGGGTTTGGGAATTTACATATTAAGCTACCAAATTAGGTAAAACACCAAGTACATTCTTCTGCCTCATGAAGTGGGGAATGAAAATTAGATAAAAAATTAACATGGCTACTATCCGAACAATATATTCAAACAATCTACCAATTCTCATATTAATGATTATGCTTAGCGTCAACCCATCCCCTAATATTTGGTTTCCTCCCTTACACCCACATGAATATTCCAATTCATCCCACCACTACATGTATCAACTGTTACCATAATAAATGGGCCTCACCACCCTATATATCATAACATCCCTCCAAGATCATCCATCCTAGGATCACATTACATCAGCAAAAGTATGAAATAGAAAAAGACACTTAGGTCTTGGCCATAAATCAAGGCATCCAACATTAACACACAATGAGCTCTCACGACTCCAAAGCACCATGCACATGGAATTTACAAGAAACTAGGAAACTAATTACCAAAAATGCATTTCCTTTTAACATAGAACCAAATATTATTCCATATTAACGTTACCAATTCAATATTTATAGGTTCCAAAAATGGGAAACCTATGAAGCTTGTAATCACAAGCCATCACAAATTAATTAAACCGCTTTTTATTTAATTCCATTAATTTTTCTATCATCATGAATCAACATTTTTTACATCATTATTCAATTTCGAGATCACATGGGAGATCGATTCATTTTAAAAATTAAGAATCATTAAAATTTTAACACATCAGATAAATTAATCATTCCCCTTTATTCACTTAGCCAATGAATTATATATTAAATCATTAATTACGTTCTATACAAATTAAACCTGAGAATCCAACAATAATTAGTACAAAACACATATCAAACAATATAGAAAAAAGGAGAAAAACCATTATCACAGTACAAAAATAAAACACCTCCATGTGACTGATATCAAGTCATTAATATTATTCAAGTAAAAATTAGGACATTTTCCTGGGAATCAATATGGTTAAATAATTCTAGCTCTATGATTTCACATAATATTGTGAAGAAATGAATTTCAAGCCTCAAAAGGGTGTCAACATTATCTACATGAAAATAGACCAACAATGTGATCCTAATCAACTCTCCCACAAGGACAACATCCACTGAGGATGTCGTGCCACAACTACACCAACAAACATCCAACAAAAATCCTTCAGAATAATGGAGATCAAGATCCATTGCATGGAAACGAGGAATAGGAGAAATCAATTTAAATTAATAGTAAGAATGTAGGTATAACATACCTTTGATCGATGAATGATTGATGTAGGGAAGATATAGATTGAACCTTGAAAAAAGAATCCCCAAAATGTCAAATAGGGGTTTACCGGGTCACATGGAAGGAGAGAGAGAGAGAGATCTATTGTAGCCATAGGGTTTGACAAACTGAAGTGGCTGAAATTTTTTAAAACATACATATTTAGGGATTTTTGCAATGTGTAATCCCCTTAAACATCATATAATCCTCATGTTTTGGTTTCCACCAAAAAATGTTATTCCTTTATATTTATAAAACTCTATTTCTATACAAGTCATGAATCCCACTTTCACTTCATGTAACATTACACAACATGAAATATCATTTCATCCAGCTCTTAGCAGCCGAACTCCTCTAGAATTCCTTGAAGCCTCCCATGAGCACCTCAATCATCAAAAATTCACAGAGGGTCCATCCACATGGATCTTAGCACATACATTAGATACCTATCAATACATTCTCTTCCTTGAGAATCTAAAACCAACCAAGAGGGAAAACAGAATAGGTTCTATCTGAGCATCCATCCCCCCATGAGATACCTCTCAAGGATCCTTACACTATAGAAGATAAACCACCACATAAAAGGAACAATTTGAAACACACCAAAAGAACAACCATATCTCAGAAACTCTCTCATTGAAGGAACATCTTAAAGAGAGTAATCCACAGTATGAAACAAGAGACAACCATCTCATAAAGTATAAAAGGTCTCACACAAAAAAATGAAGAATGTTATAGATGAAGATATAAACACCTAATAGATCACGGTACTGAGTTAATATCTATGACTAATTTTACCAAATACTCTCTTACAGACCTAGGTTCCTCCACAAGACACAAACCAAGGAGTTAGAAAACCTGAAAACACCTTCTCCTAGCAGTCCTGGATCTGTACTGGACACACCCCAAAGGTCGCATCATCATCAACATCAATCTCTCCCAAATTTATAACATGTGATTCATCATGACGATAACAACGGAGATGTGACATGTGAAAAACATCATGTAACCATGTAATTTGTGGGGGGAAATGAAATTTGATACACCAAGACCCTAACATGATTTAATACATAAAAGGCCCAAAAAACATGGTATAAATCTTACTCCCATGACCAAAACTTCACTTCATGCTATGGGGAGTCGCCTTTATGAAAACATGATCCCTAATGTTGAACTCCATATGTATCCTCCTATGATTGACATCATATTTCTGATGATCTCTCCATACATTCTTTCTCTTGCGAAACACCTGAACCATCTCTATTGTGTTCTGTACCAGGTTCAGCATGAGAATTGTGGACTCCCAAACTCAAATCCAGAAAAATGGATAATGTAATGGTCATTTGTAAAAGGAATCAAATAACTCTATACCAATAGTGAAGTGAAATCTATTTTTCTAATCGATCAACACTACGGTAATTTTCCTCATCCACAAACCTACAAAATTGCGGACATTAGAGTGCAACATGTATTCATGAGTTCAGATGGTCAGCTCTGTCTGACCATATATCTTTGGATTAAAACAAGTGCTAAGGCGTAGCTAAAAACCAAAATCATACTAAAGACCTCTCCACACCCTGGAGGTAAAATTAGGATCTCGATCAGAAATGATCATCTTCAAAACCTCGTGGAGTCTCCCCATTCGTCTAGATAATTCAATTGCAAAACCTCTAATTAGATACACTAAATAATAACTGTGAAGTCAAATGATTACCTCAAATTATACACTACAACCCATATAGATTCCTAAACTCCCTGAGCACAAGGAAAACAAATACAAAAGTCTATTGAGACAACATCCCACTTCCTATGAGGAAAATCAAATGGTCGGAGAAATCCACTGGGAACAGGGTGCTCAAACTTCACCTTCTAGAAGTCCAAATATTGATACAGAAACCCTTAACTACAATCTTCAACCCTGGTCACCAAAACTATACATTCAATGATTAGTACTTAATTTTTACGCTAGGATAGACCACCAAAGTAGAACTACGGAACTCTCTAAGAACCATCTCACTCATTAATAAAGGAACAAAATGCCTTCCCATAAATAACACTCGGTGTGGTTTGTCCCCATAAAAACCATTAGGGGAATCTCCATAAAAAACTCAATCACTCTATACCACCACTTCAAGATCACCCATCTGGGACTCCTTAATATGCTGGACCATAGATTACTAAATTATCACCAGAAAAAGATAACACATACCCCTATCTTTCCCCATATCTAGATGCAATGCAGAATTTCATTCCATTACTCTCCAGGAATTTCATGATTCATGAACCGCATCAATACATTACATCCAAATCATCACAATGACCATCCCCTTTTTATAATTATAAGAAATAAATTAGTCATAATCTGATAATAAATCCATCTATTTATGATGATGCACTTTCATGTCACGTTGCGAGAAAATGTACCTCAAGTTATTATGATTATTGAAGATAAAAAAAGTACTTGTTGTGAGGTAATGTCTCACAAAATATAGGGAACACACTATTGTATCGAAAATAATATTTTAGGTAGAATAGTTACACTCATGGGGATTTACATTCGAGACTCATAAGAAATTATTTATCCCTATTGCCTTAGAACACGACCCAACTGATGATGTGAACCATCATAGAAAACCTCTAATTGAACTCCTTCTATTCGAATAAAATCAATTGTAGCAGTGAACATCCTCTCCTTCAAATACTAAAATGTTGTATCATTCTGATCATTCCACAATAATTCAATACCCTTACAGTTGAATGCTATTAGAGGAGTCACAAATCAATATAAATCATCTACGATCCTCCTAGAATATCCTAAAAGACCAAATAAACTCCACATATTTTCTACTATCTTGGGTGTTTCCCAATACACAAATACTTATATCTTCAATAGATCCAATACTACTCCCCAATGGGATATAACATTCCCCATGAAATAGGCTTGTCGTGCCTAAATATCATATTTTGGGAACTTCACAAACAATATCTCACGATAAAGAACTCCCAAAATGGAATGCAGATGCTCTATATGGTACTCCTTAGATACTGATTACACAACTATTTCATTGATGAAAACCACCATTAATTTTTCCATGAACTCATAGAACACAACATTCATTGACCCCATGAAAATATCTAGAGAATTTTTCACAGCATGTGGCATCATAAAAATCATGTAATGCCCACGATGACAATAAAAAATAGCCCCTAGGATATCCTTATCCTTCAAACACATTTGATGATATCTTTATCTAAAATATATCTTCAAAATCAATATTTCACTGTTATGTATATAAAATAATTCATTAATTGATGGAATATGATATATTTTCTTCAATATCACTTGGTTATAGCGATCATAATCATTTCACAACCACAAAATTCCATCTTTCTTCTTCACAAAAAATCATGTTCAACCCATAGTGAAAAATGTTTTAAAAAAAAACCACATGACAACAGACCATCAGGATTTATACACCTCTCTCAAAACACGTAAGGCATCATCATATATGGATACATTGTGATAATAGACACACCCTTCTATAGATTATTCGTGAACTAGATCTCTTATTGGGGGGTAACACTACAACCTCATGTAGAAAAAAATTTCAGTACTATACTATAACCCTGGGAAACACCAAGTTTTTACCCTTTAAAGAAATTTGCATCATCTCATCTATCACTGATGAAAAGGACAAAACATGCTTTTGGATTATATAAGGTCATCGATCATTGAAAAACACTGTTAACTCTCCATCATCCTCGAATAATTGAACCTTCTACC
This sequence comes from Viscum album, assembly GCA_963277665.1. NCBI lineage: Eukaryota > Viridiplantae > Streptophyta > Magnoliopsida > Santalales > Viscaceae > Viscum > Viscum album. The sequence continues at coordinate 1,409,628,529 of OY728147.1, forward strand.
TGAAGAAATGCATGATATCTTATACTAAATACAACAAATCTATGTTGAGGATGATATCATTCATTTATATCTGTGAAAATTGGTAAACTATCTAATAGCAGTTCTACCCCAACACTAGATTATAGTCTCTAAACACATCATGCAAGTGACATCATCCTCTAACTAGTGTAGTCAACACCAAGGGAACTAAACATCTCTCTAAAATTGTATGACAAATCATGTATAAAGGTAGGTGATATGAATGAGTGTGTATCTCCTAGATCAAACAAGGAATACCACAATGTTGGAAAAAATCATAGGCTACCTAAAATGACTTATGGCTCACCCGACACAGATAATGATAAAGCATTAAGCTGACCCTAACCTGCTCCATGGATTCTCTGACCATTTTAATGACCACCTCAATGGTTGCCCTCTAATCTATGTAGATGTAGAGTGTCCCAAGGCTACCCTATGCTAGCCCAATCTACTCTATATTGATCCTGAACTGGAGGAAACTACTATTCCTACATCAGCAAGAACTACTACAGTGGAGGAGCTAGAAATGGAAAAACTAGTACACATTGACTACCCAAAAAGTTTGTCCACTCTCATTGCTGATGACCTCATTCTCTATAATAAAAACTATTATTTTATCGCTTGGAATATACCAGAGAGACACCACCTCTATATAAATGAAACAATTGGGGCTAGGACCTACACCAAATTGATCAGAACCTCTTCTTTCCTAACAACTGGGAACCCTAGACCATAGCGGTACTTCATGAGGAGTAATGACGACTCCCCTCTCACAAGATACAGTTATAACTATTTCCTTCTCGATGACCTCTACACTCTCTAGAACATCTAGACATGTCTTTAGAATAAAAAGGGTAACCTAGAAATGGATATATTGATTCCATGCCTCCTTTAAATTCATCATCCTTGCCTCCTTGTTTGGAAATAGGTCTGAAGCATATCGCTGAAGGATCATGAAACGGATCCTAAACACTCGCACACCAAATCTCCCCTACAAATGTGTAAGAATATCTTAGAGACATTCACCCTTCATTTTCAAATAATGAAGATCCATCTGAACTAGTCTCAATGATCCACTTATGAGACTATTGACTACTCGTGATATCCACGGAACAATAACCACCACTACGTCGCTTACCCACGCAGCATCATCAATTCAAATTATACCCAATACTCATTTAAAGAACAAATAGAACTAAAGTTTATCTCAACCACATCAAACCAGTAATTTGTGACTATATATGAAACATATCCCCCATACCTCTATAGACTCTAGATATTAAACAGTTGGATTTCCCTCCTCCATGTTTCGTCATTTTCAAGATCTACCATGTCTTCATCTGCTGGCGCAACCCTCTGAACATATTCAATGTGAACATAATGAGTACATCTACCTAGATCCCTGAAAAAAAATATCGTTAGGTCTCCTAATCTAGAATATGGAAGACTGAATATTAATTTTTTTTCATTTATTCATTTTAGGTTAACATATTTCCCTGATTACCCATTCAAACACAATCACAAAGTGGAATGGTGCATGATACTTTCCAAAGTCTGTACCTTGTAACCAATATCATGTCATTTAGTATATGTGTTAAGCATAATGTTTCATGAATTAGATCATATTGGGCCCTAAATACCCATGTATTCACCTGTGTCTCATGTTTAAAACACCTTTTAAATATAGCTGACATTGTTTCCTTACTAGCTCATGCGACCTCACCTATGCCTAACTCTAACCTCCATCATATCCCTCAATCATACCTCTGATACCACTCTATCATGACCCCCTCCCCACAATGTGTGCCCCTCCTAGGTTAGTAATGAGATTAGGGAGATATTGACTCCTGATTACCACCTCCATTAGGCATTGTGTTGTTTATTAGCATCAAGGGTATAGTGAACAGACAAATGAGAGGCATTACCCTCTAAGAAAACACATGCGAAAGAGACAAATAAGAAAAGAACAATAAAAATCTTACTAGAAATATGATATAGAAGAATACCCAAGTAAACGTATATAATGACATGCATGAACAAACTACACCTGAAAGGAAACATGTAACTATGAAAATAATGTAATAATAGAATTGCCCTCAAAGCCTAAACAACTCCTACAAAACCCAAAGCTAGTAGTAACTAACTTGATCTCAAACATTCTACAACTGAACTGAGAAATAGTTTATATATACATAGGGTGAGTATAATAGTATAGTCACTTAGATCCTCCCCAGAGCCTCAAGTGGAAAAGATAATAAAATAATGTTAAACCACAGTGAAAAAACTGAAAATAACTTATCTCCTAAAAATGAATACTATGTTCCCAGCCTCACTATAGATATTTTCAATACATATCACATAAAATATCATATAATATAACATATAATATAAGGAGTACCCTTCTACCACTTCCCCACTAATTTATTGTGTTGCCCCAATGTTGCGCATCCTAATCATCGCTCTCTAATAAGGCTAACCTGCAAACACCTGGTTGATGCACCGCAACATAAACCTCACGTAACACACCACCAATCCCTTGTAAAAAAATTAAACATGTATTTTCTATGTTCCACAAAACACCATATAATGTTTATCTCACATTGGGTATTTGTAACTCAAGTGATCACAACTCATACACTGAGTAAGGTTCCTCAAGCCATCATAGCCTATACACATTATACCTATAGTAGTTCATGGAAATCTATATCTAGAATTAATGTGTGTGACATTAACACTATCCATTATAGACCTCTACACACATATTCAGGGAAAAATAACCATCATTAATACTATCACAGGTAACAACCAGGATACGATAGTGGGGCCAAAGGGGTATTCAACCATCTATCCTCCCACTTGGATGTTGGGGAACCCCCCCCCCAGGCTTAGAATCCCCAGGTTGTCGGTTTCCCTTCTCTACAAGGTTGAGTGGCCTATAAAATAAAAAACAATAATTATATAATCTATCTGAAAACCACATTATGGGCATAACCTAGTATTAGACTCAACTACAACTAACATCTCTCGGTATACTAGTTTCCATTGTTAAGACCATATATCATGTAATCACGTAGCAATTTATAGAGATGCATCAAATTATTTTATCCATTTTTCTTAGTTTCATATTAACCTAATTAATTATTAAACCATTAATTTAGCATTATCATTTTACACAATACATTACATTTTCATCCTAATAAGTTTCATTACCTCTAAGATTAATCAAACTGGGTCCATGGATTCATAGAATTATAACTTTACCTTTTCATCCCACAATCTCTAACCCCTAGGGTTAAAAAAATTAATTTACTGAAAACATTAATCTCTATATTATCGAGTACCATATGAAAATATCCTAAGAAACTAAATAAGGTAAACAACTATGAAAAACCATCATCAAAAAGCCACAGGAAAAAAACCGGATAAACAAACCACCTCATCATCAGCCAAACAACAGATTAAAACAAGCATCCAACATTCATATAATTTGGAATGTCCTTCTTCAACCTATCCCTTCCATCTTTGGTTTCCTAACTAACAACCACATGCATATACTGATTCATCCCACCACAATAGGTGTCAACAACTGCAAAACCAACCATTCCTCCCCACATAATATATAACAACATCCCTCTAAGATCAGACATCCCTGGCTCAAATCACATCACAAGAAGGAGGAAAAAATATAGAAAACATGCAATTTTCCCTAAATTAAATCATCTAGGATTCACATTAAAGAGAAATAATAGTTCCAATGCATAACTCACATGTCCTTTATAAGAAAGTGGGAATATCAGGCCCTATAAGGAACTATATTTTATCACACACCAAATTCTTATTCCATCCATAATTAACTAATAAATTATTCAAGGGTTCAAGCTATAGGAAAACAAAGATTCAATGTTTTACAAGACAACACAAATTAATTTTAGTGTAAAATTTATATTACTTTAATTATATTATCAACAAATATCAAAAAGCAGAACATTTTTTTTCAATTCCATTAACACGAGGAGGATCAATTCTTTTTAAAATTCTTGTAATTCTAAGATTTTATCACACCATATTCATTATACATGCCTCGTAATATATTTTCCAATTAATTATCAATTAACTATGGCTATATGATATTTACCAATTCCAAAATTCTAATATAATAATATCAAGAACAATATATATATAATATTATATATCAAAATAGAGTAATACTAGTATTATTTAAAAAAAACATCACCATGCATCTTATATTAATTATTTATTCGGGTTAAAGTAATTATTAGGTTATTTTAATTATCATAGAAGGGGATAAATCATTCTATCTCTACAATTTCATGTCAAATAGAGAAGAAAATAATCCCCAATCTCAAAAAGGGTGTCAACTTTCTCTGCATGTGAATAGAACAACACTGTAAATCTTGATCTCCTCTCCCACAAGAACTACCTCCGCATGAGGATGTTGTTCCATAATCATTCCCACAAATATCCAACAATAATCCTTTAGAAATATGGAGATCAATTTCCATCATATGGAAAGAAGGAACGGGATGCAGTAGATAGAACAAACCCCATGATCAAAGGTAGAATATATATGGATCAAAGACGGATCGATGGAGGGAAGCTAAAGATTGGTTTATGTCAAAGGCTTCCCCATAACATCGAATAGGGGGTTTCCTCAACACTTAGAAAGATATGTAGATTAGTTACAGACATTGAGTTTGAAAAACATGAGTGGATGAAATTTTTTAAAACATATATCATCGAGGATTTACATGACATGTAATCCTCAGGGTTCAGTTTCTTCCAAAAAAAAATCACCATTTTATATTTAAAACCTTTGTTCATTACACATAATGAAAACAAATTTCTCAATATGTAACTTTACATGGCCTGAAATCTCCATAGTTATTTCTATTAGTAGTTGAACTCTTCCAAAATTCCTTCATGCCTCCCCCAAGAACCTCAGTCTTCTAATATGCAGAATGGGTATATCCTTGTTGATATGGTCCCTTACACTATGTCCAATTTAGAAATAACTACTATAAAAACATCAAAATTTTCATTTTATTTTCTCTAATACTAATTATGTTTATTAATTATTATTCATAAATAATATAAATCATTAAAAATTATTTTAATTTTTTTTTAATTTCTTTATTGGCCCCCATCTGGACCATATACTAGTTTCTTATCATGGCCTAACAATAAGTTTCATAGATCATTACTTTTTTTATTTAGTCAAAAAATTTATAGAATTTGATTCTAATATTTTATTGTTTTATTCAATTCCTATAGCTGACCATCTATGTAAAATATCATTTTGATTTATTGAATTAAGAAAAACAGTGATTGGATTTATTAGAGGCCACCATTATTTGATAACAATGATTATGGATATTGGAGATTTATAATGGAGAAATACCTAAAATAGTTTGCATAGAACACTAGTCTGTAATGGAAAACATTTACAAACTACCACTGGGTAACCTAGAAACTATATATGATGGTTTTTTATATATGTTTTAAATTCAAAAGTATTAAATATATAATATTATATAGTTAATAAAAGGTTATTTATTCATGTGTGTTCATTTGAGATAGATATAGACATTTAGAATATTATTCATGTTAATCACCATGTCATAGAAAAGTTGGTTCAAACCATGAATGGAAAACTTTGAGATAAGTACCAATACTTTTAGATGGGTGACGATGAAATAAAAAATCAAATTTTTCTTCAATTCAAAATAGCTTTGAATTGTATGAATTCCATTAGATAAAATTCATAAAACTAAGAACAAGTAGAAATAGAATTAAGTTCTCTACCCATTAATTTCCATGAAAAGATGTTTGTGATCAATTAACGTATGAAATTCAAAGTGAACACTCTAGATGAACTCAGTGAATTGTTTTTATAAGAAAAACATGAGTTGAATAATATTACAAATGAAGAATCTTAAAAATGAATTTATTGAATTAAAATCACATATAAATGTTATTTATAACACTTATTAATATAATGAACATGAAATAGAAAAAGGATAAATTTACAATATAAGAAGAGGTATTTGTATTCTTATGAAGAGAAATAAATTTTCAAGAAGACACCAAGTAAACATAAAATAAATGACTAAAGGAAAATTAATCATACAATATATGGTACAAATGAGACCAATTATAAATGTAGAAATATGAGACATATCAAACGACATGGTGCTAATATGAAGAAAGAATGTATTGGAGAGAAATAAAAAAATTGAAATGTTCTTATAATGAGGGATAGAGATTCATTGAAGTATCCAACACAATTGATGAATTTGAAAGTTAAAAATAGATAGATAAACTCGTCTTGATTGAAGTAAATAAAAATAAGGGTTCTAATAAATTTAATTAGAATAATTATTCTAATAACGATGTTTATAACTTTTAATAATTATATATTGAAAATAAAATAATTATAATTCTTTTTTTCTAAATTACTGTGTTGCATAATTTTTTTTAAAAAAAAATAAAGGTATGATATAATTATTTAGATTATTTTTGATAGGATGATGGTGATCATTATAAGTATGTTATGAGCATAAAAGAGTTGTTATCTACTTTTTGTCAAGACAAATAAAAATATGAAAACATGATTACTATAAAAAACCAAATATTAATAAAATAATATTTGGTTATAATCCGTAGAATATTAATATATAATAGAAAAATTTTGATACATTTTATAAAGGAATGGATTCTTATCTTAAATGAATTAAATATTGTATGTAAGGAAATAATAACAATTAATTTTATCTTAGATACACTCAGTATCTTGGTTATAGAAAGATATATATTTTCAATAATTTATCACATTGGGTGCTTTAAAAAAATTAAATCCGCTGGGTTAATTGATAAATATATTACTAACACAGTATAACCCAAAATACAATGGGTACCAAAAATATCATTTAATATATTTTTGTCAGAAAAATTCCATGTATAACTCAAGAACTACACATTGTATATGGACAGTGGCTATTCATAGAAAATACATGTGCCCAATCGAATTTTATCTAGTACAAAAATTCTATGGAGGAACTATAAATTATTTAGATAGATATAAAGGGATAGTTAAGGGATTTTGTGAAGTATGTATTTGAAATATTATTTTTAAATTTCAAAAAAAAAATTACCTTGAAGATATAAAAAATTTATTCAATATTTCATAATAATGTGATGATGATATATATATTATATTTAAAGATAAAAAATGGTTATTATTTAGAGATTATTCAATATTACTGTATTCAAATTTAATGGAAAATATTTTTTCTATTAATTTCTATAATCATTATAACAATAATTTTGAGTGCCTTAATGCTATAAAAATAGATGATGTTCTCTATTAAATATGTATTTATCATTATTATTTTTCAAGATACTCATTTTAACAATGAATTACTAGTTCAATAATTACTAAAGTTAAATATGAGAAAATGTTTTTTTTTCTTAAAAGGTCAGAAACACGAGGAATCATTCAAATATATCAATAATGATTATACATATTGACCTATTAAAAAATTATAACATGATTAATTTGGTCTAATAAAAACAACTAGTTTAAATGGAATGAATTATTTTTTTTCATTGTATTATATTTTAGTGTATTTTCATGTGTTAGTTTTATATATCTTAAGCATTAAACCATGTGTAGATTTATTTAATTTTGTAAGAAATTTAAAAATAGTAAAATTCTATGTAATTTATTCTTTTAGCAGTGATAGTAGTGGTGTGTTTGTTAGTTTTGAATTTAATACGTTTTTTAAGAAACATTTTATGCAATTAATTTTTCAACTCCTTAAGCATAGCAACAAGATTGTATTATATAGAAGAAGAGTAAAAAATTTCTTGAAATATATTAAACCATGATTAGTAAATATATATTAGGAAAATATTTTTTTTCTAAATATGCTTGTAATTATTTCTCTCTTTTAATAGATTTTAAGTTAGATAATTATTTAACAAAACTATAAATTAATTATTTTATGGTATAAAACAAATTGGTGGTTAAATTAATCTTTTTTTTGTAATATTTTTTTCCGTAATTCAAAGTATTGTTTACATAAAATTGAGGATAGAAGTGTTGGAGGTATCTTCCTTGGTAAATCTTATAATATAAAATCATATAGATTTAATAATAAGCATAAAATAACTATTTAGTAATAATTTTATATAAATATTTACGAATCTAGTGATTTTTAGAAACATTTTTTGGGAAAATGTTCATGATGATTTTAGGGATTTCAATTTTTCTGATGAAAAAACAATAGAAAATCTATCAGTTGTGGGTGAAAAAAATTATTTCCATTATTATAATAAGTCAAAAATAATTCATAATGATAATCAAATTGACAATATAAATATTAACGTTGGTTTTGGTATGAAAACATAATGCTCTACTCTAATATTCTTTACTAACTCTCATTCTATTTCAAATTATGTTTCTAATAATGTTTCTAATTTATTAAATGACACTACATGGATTATTTAAATGAAATATGATCTTAATAAACTTTTTATAAATAATGCTTATTCCTTGTATAATTACCATAGGATATAGAATAAATCTGAACTATGTGGATCTTTAGAAGTATGTTGGATGAATCTGGACAAATTGTAAAAAATAATCCCAGAATTATAACCCATGGATACTCTCAAGAATACAGAATTATCTTTGTATATTCATTTACAAATTTATCCATAATAGATTATATTATAAACTTCATATATATTTCTAGTTTTCAAGCATTTTTGTTATTTTTAATGGCTTTAAAAAGAGCTTTTATAAATTTTTTCTCAATTAGAGAAGCTTATTTTTGAATAACCACTTCTTTTGAAAATGAAAAATATCATATTCATGATTTTAAATTATCTACATACTTTTATGATTTTAAATTAGAACCTCATTCTTGGTATGATAGTATTTCATTATTTATAATTAATAATTGATTGGGGAATTTTAATGTTGATCATAAAATTTTTATTAAAATATATTCTAATGATATTTTAATTTTTTCAATTCCAATTGAATATATAGTTTTTTATTATTCTTGTGAATATCATTATATAGTTTTTTTATGTTAATATCATCTGATTTTGACATGGTATTAATGGGAGAGTTAATTTTAATTTTAGGCATCAAAATTATCGAAGGAATGATCAATTATTAAATATGAGTATAAAAAATAGTCTGTTAAAATTTGTATTCCCTATTATTATAAGTCTATGAAAATTTCTATGAGTACTACGTGTGAATTAGATTTCAATACCAATCGTAGTTTTTTTTAATATAAATGTTAATAAAGGAATAATATGTATCATTCATTATTTGATGGCACCTAGACTCAATATCTGGTTTACTGTCATTCTATTTGAAAGATTTCAAGTTGGTATTAAAGAGAGTCATATTAAATATTGAAAATAACTAATTTCATGTTATAACTGAATTATTAAATATAATTCTTCATATCATAATTATAGTAATTTTAATTTAATATCATAATCTAAATTTTAGTTTTTTAAGCTTTATAATTGAAAAAAATATCCTTAGGTATTTTTCATTTTCTTAGAAAAAGTATAATTTTTTGTTATATTAAAAAAAATTCTGTTTCTATATCTAGTATAGAAGCAATGTATATCTGTGTTGTTTGTTTATTTTTCACATAGTATATGGTTTATGAAAACTATATGTGATTTTTGTATTTATATTGATAAATTGCCTGTTTTTTGTGATAACACATCTACAATCTCAATTTCGAAAAATCCATTAAACCATTCTAGAAAAAAATCATATTTAAAATATTTTCTATTTCATTAGATATCATGTTAATAAGGGTGAAATTGTTTTTGAATTTATTCCTTCTATGAAAAAACATGTAGTCATATTTACTAAACTATTATACACTTGTTAGTTTGAAAAAAACTATATTTAATCATGGGATGTTGGAAGATCGATTGTTGTAACATTTCATAAGGTGAGTTTCTCTCTTAAAATTTTTTTCATTTAAAAAAATTAGATAAAATTAAATGTCTTGTGTACTAAATGTTATATTTTAGTAATAATACAAAATGTCTTCATTTTTTGTGTATTTTCTTGCATGTATTTGTATTTTAATATTCTATAGTGTTCATTTATTTTTTTAAATATCCCAAAACCTCTAATTATAAATATGGAAATTAGTTTTACTATTTTACTACATTTTTTCTTTATCATAAGATTTTATTATTATAATTTTATAACTCCAATTTCATATGAAATATATAAACCCTATGTAATATCTATTCAATAACGATATTATCACATGAAAACTCTGAAATGATTACATTTTTTCTGAACAAACTCATGATTTTAGTTTCAATAAAAAAGATACTTTTTAGTGGTTAAATTTTTTCATTAGTTGTTCTATTATAGAATAATTTATATAAATAAGATTCCATTTAAAAAATTCCCATTTATGATCCAATTTATTTATTTTAATTACATGAAACTAGAATTATGTATGAAATTTTTGTTTCATTGCTCTAAAAATTTCAGGAATTGGATGCAACTGTACTAAAATTCAAGAATTTAAAGAATTAAAAATATTTATTATTTCATTGATATCTCTTCGGATATAGATTAATATCGCATGGTGCTTGTTGTGTTTGAATATATGAAGCTTTAATACATTTTTTCACATCCTACAACTCTATAAATGACATTTAGATTTCTTAAAAAATGGTCCGATTTACAAATCATTTCAGCCATTTTTCCTTCAATAGTAATTCTACGTTTTTTTATTATTTGATGATATATTAGTTTATATATGTCAGATTAAATAGATATTTAATTTCTTTAGAAAGCTGAAAAAATTATATTAATTAATTTTAGTCGGACCAACAATTGTATCTATTTTTTAGAAGGACATATAATCCCCATATTTTATGGGTCATGTTATTGAATTAAATGTTGAACATTGTTCATAATCTACTTCTTCTATCTTTGGTGTGACATTGTAGATTCTACCTTATTAGTTCAGTGTAACACATTTAGTATCTCCACCATGTTCTTCCATAATTCTATAAAGTAACAACTTTTCTATGGATCTTCATTGTGTTTGTGGTATCCACACATGGAGACACCTTAATGAACACATCCATTATTTCATAATCTCACCATCACATCCCTTATGGTAGAATAGATCCCTCAAAACTCTCCTTAATTCAAAATCAAGCTTCATCATGTGAAATAGAAAATCATCTATTATGATTGAAACATGCTCTTACTATTTGTATTTTGATCATATGCCACTCCCTAGTAGTTTATATTGGTGGTAGTTCATAGTGACTATAGTTCATAAAAACGTTAGTTTTCTCATCTGTCAATCCACAGAAGTAAAATATTCTTGATTAAAACAGTATCACTATCACCCTTTCTCCATGTGATGGAAAACCTCAAAAATATAGAATAATCTCAACTTTGGGGGAATCATCTCTTAAACATATATCCACATTGAAAAAATAATGGTAGAATTGTCCGACTCGAATTGTTGTATCAAGTATCTATTTATTGTAGGGGTAATGGTAGTTTCTCATCACCTACTCTATATTTATCTGACGATTTCACTATAGTGAAATAGTTCCACCACATTCTCAATGGTAGCACCAAGATGGTAGATCAAAATGGTAAATTTTTGTTTCTTTATGTGAACATAGTATGTTCATCAATGGTATAAGTGGAAAGTTTCAACCATCGTGTAAATATTTTATTCTACCATAAGTTAATAAAATATTTTTCCACTAGTTAATTTTTTATCTCATAGCAATCCAAAATATTTATCATGATCATTTGTGGTATATTTCGATTTTTAATAAATTTCATGTTTATAATAATTGATTATATGATAATTATGTTTTATATAATTATTTATTATTAATTTTTCAATCTATGTTAATAGTTTAAAAATATTTTGAACATGCTTTTTTATTGGTTTAAATATTACCTTTATTATTTTATAGAATCAAGTTGCATATATATAGTTTTTAATATGAAATTTTTATTAGAGTTTTAATTGATGACTTTAATTTTTTCTAAATTGTTTATTAATTTTTTAAAATATTTTTCATTTTGTTTTAAAAAATTAAATTCATGTTAATATGTTTTTTACATTTTATTCATTTATATATAGAGGTATTCTGATGATATATTTTATAGTCACTAATAAACATTTATTTTCATAATTTTCTTTACATATTATTATATCTACAATTTAATTTATTTAATTGGTAATTAATATTTCATCAAATTTGGCTTTATGTTTTTTAATTCAAAAAATTACTGTTTCGATTATTCATGATTCTAATTTTCATTCTCATAAATATTTTTTAAATTTTATTTTCTTTATCCAGTTATGGATGTGACATTTTAGTTTTTTTAGATACCCTATTTAAAGGGTTTTGGATGCATCCATATTACATGACACTATTAATAACATCTATAAAAATATGTTTCTCTGCATGAAAAATAAATGATCTTTTAAAGTGTTTTATAATATATAAAATCATGGGAGATCACTATTTCATCACCTAAATGATCTCTTAAGTGATGAAGGACATGTTCATTAAGTTATACTAATTTGATGTGAAAATGAAATTCTTTACTCAATAACAAGTACATGTGGTTAATTCATTTTAGCTTCCATTTAATTCGTTTCTCTTATATTTGTAATTCAATTTACAGTATCACACAAGTGATGTCACATTATTTTTAATCTTATGCATACAAAATAATATTCATTCATTATGTTTGGAATAGATGAATCTAATAGTAAGTATTGATTGGGATATAGATCAATATATCAAAATTATGGGTAGTAAAAGGGTCTTTACACCCCATAAAAAATTCAGGTGTTTTGTTCTTCTATCACTTGAAAAAGTAGTTTTTATTCGGGTTATGATTACAATTTAACAATAAGGTAGTGCACAATGTATATCTCACTAAGTATAGTGTTATATTAGTAAACAAATTCCACTTTCGGCCTAAATACTGAAAAATATCCTTCTGTTCATTTTTTATTCTTCATATAGTTAAATACATTATTGAACATTTATAATTAATATTTCACATTAACCAATTAATTTAAGAAATTTTAATTTTATATATTTACCCCAGTATAGACCATCTATCACCTTCCAATCCGGACCCAACAATAGAAATGTCGTCCTTTCTTTCATGATGTGGATGAGAAGTTTTTTTTGTGATTTTTTTGTTCTAGATTCCCAATAGTAATGGAATGAATTGTTAATGATGAAATCAAAATATGTTTTGTTAGAATGGGTAAATGAACTGTTAAATTAAAATATAAATTTGGATAATGTGGTTTTTCGTTAATATGAAATGATTGAGATATATAAATGAAGACTATTGGTAATTAGTAAATATTGAAATAGATTAACCTAAATGGAATCATATAATATGGTTTTTTGTTGTGGTTCTCTAATGTGATGTGATGAATTTAGAAGTAGAAGTGAATTAAGAAGTGGTTGTGAGTCCTATGTGGTGATTTTGGGAATTTTAATGTATTCTTATTAAAAAACCAATGGTTTATCTATTTTTATGACTACTATATTGTAACACATCCATAATTTAATATATGTATCCTTTTAAATTTATCTTCATTGATAGATTATATTACACATAAACCCGAACATAAAAATGATTTAATATTAATATTGTAATATTTATCACCTAGCTATTAGAATGGTAGGAATTAATGAGAATATGTAAATTATTAAATTTTATATTACACATTATTGATGAATTATTTCATTGTTTACCAATTAATTATAAATGAAAACCAATTGAACATAAATGATATATTTTTATAAAAACTACTTTATTCCCAAAATTACATTTTAAATTAATAATTAATCTCTATTACTGAAATATAATAACAAATTTATATAGTATACATTCAATAAAATATTTTTACTTTCTTCTAAAATATTTGTATAAGCATAAGATAACAAAAAAAACGAATTTTACACATAAAATACTATAATTTTTTAAACAAATTTTTATTGCCTTTTTATAGAGAACTAGTTCTAATTATAAATTTTGACAATATTATAAATTATATTTGAAAAATTAAACATTATTTTGTAAATAAGAATATCAAAATTTATTTTGGTTTATGTTTTGTAATTTTTCTGATAAGTTTTAATAAGATGAATAGTAATGTCACTGTTGAAATAACACTATGTCCTTTAGAATAGTAACATGTTAATTATATTAATAAAATTACCTATGAAAATATAAATAAATTTTAGTAATTTTATAAATTTTAATATGATATAACTATAACATCGTATAAGTAAATATATATTTTTAAATTTATTAATTACAAATTTGTATTTTGGTATGTTATATAATTATAATTAAAGTTTTATAATTAACTAAATGATTTAAAATAAAAATTAAATCCATAAAATGTATTCAAAATTTAATATTTTTATTATTGAGATTATATGATAATATTTTGATACTTCATTAATTATTTCAAAGTGTTATAAAATCAGTTATAAATTTAATATCTATATTTTTTAGTAAATGATTTATTTTATTTCAAATTTATATTTTATGTAGTTACATTTTTTTTAATATAATGGAGTCCATTTTTAAATTAAAAATCATGGAAAATGGATAGTGTAAATTTTTGGGGTTCTTCTAAAATACATGAATCTTTTCTAATAATAAAATATGATAATTTATGATCAATGCTCAATATATGAATTACTGAGTCATATATGATGTGTGGTTGTTGTAAGTCCATGATCTATAAATATCCATCCTTATTTTAATATAATTGATTATAATACTCAAACTATTCATTGTATTGGTCCAATATAGGAATAAAATGAAAAAATATATATTAAAAAAACACCCTTCTCCTCAACTACAAATACCTCCCTTCACCACCCCTTCTCCACAAACATTACAAGTATTGAGGGTTATCAAATTTCATCCCAATAATCTTCCCATGACCATCTTCCATGCATATAAGGACATGGTCTCATAAAAATTCCAAAACCAATCACCTTAAAGAGGTTCTCAAGGATTAGTATTCAAGAAATCATTAAGATCTAGTGGAGAAAACTTCCAGACATATGGTAAGGGTTTTCTCAACTAAACATAATTTTTATAAGTTAGGCCTTATTCATGACCATTTATTTTTTATGTTGTATGTGTAATTACCTTTGATTTATTATATCACTAATATATTATTATTTATTTGTTGAAATATTCATTTGATCATTATTAACTTTATGGGGTGTACAGTTAGATTGATTACAAAGTGGTAAGGGTTTTCATCCCCAACATCCATTTTCATTTGGGTTCTGCTTTCCTTATATATACACTAATGTAATATTCAATTATTTTTATATAAATCTTCTAATTTATGTTTATACATTCCAAAATCATGTATCCACATCATTTCATCTTTTGTTTATGGTAATTACATGTTTTACAAGGATCCACTCTCAATTCTTCTCGATACACAAGCCTGATTAAAGGGAACATCTCAATTTATTACCCATTTTAAAGCATCACCCTTATTCTATTTTAAGACACCATTGATTTCCTAAAATTATGTTTTATTCATGATAAACTATATTTTTTTCATTTTTAGTTTTATACATACATTCATGAAAAATACAAATTATTTTTCCAAAAGAAATCATATTTTCATGTAAAAGGGGTATTTCTCTATAACATTCCTCGATGATTATATTAGATTATTTTCATCTATTTCCATACATATGTTTACATATATGTTTTATTGATATTTATCTCATATGATTATCATCTATAATATTTTATTAAATGGGTTATGATTAGTTTTTCTTTGGTTGGGTTATCTTGAAACCTTCACCAAACTATTCATAATCGTTAGAGATTACATTTGCAGCTTGTGGAATTTTATTTTTATCACATATATATTGGATTTATATGTTTAACTATAATGAACTGACGCATGTCAAACCTGAATCAGTCATCGGAGTCTATTTTCGGTATGCCCGGAATGGCGTTCTAAATCCCAATAGGCAGACTACTTGTCCTGGTAACCAAAGTAAAATAGTTAGGAATGATTTTGTCCCATAAAGAAAATATATATAAAAAAAAACTGAAACAATTAGATATTCAATAATAATATAAATAACATAAAATATCATAGCCAAATGTATCTCTAGGTGACCTTATGCCATGACCTAACATAAAACCATACTTGCTGCAAGAGCGATCCAAAACATTATCCGCAAATTGAAACAATAATGTAGGAATGAGAACTGAAAAGATGTGTAGGAGTTGAAATGATAAACCATTGAATACATTTATTTTCCTTTCCCAAAAACATTCCAATAATTGTATTTTTGAATTAAAGATATTAAAATGGGGTTTTCTCAGGTAGGTTGATAAAATTAAAATTTCATTTTAAATAAAAACACAGACACCACCTTTCTATTTTTAAAAGATTATTTTATCATTTAAAAACAAAAAACCCTAAATTGGGAAATAATGACTAAACATGAAAAAAATATATATGGAAAACAATAAATAAACTGACATATGATATAAACTGCATAGAAATGTGATCATAAAATCAATAGAATAGAGATAAAAACTAGTAGATAAATAAAGTAACCATGGATGATCCTAAACATGCCTATAAGACCCTTGGACATACTCAGTTCGTAACCACCTATCATCATATGTTGAAGCACCTACGTCAATAACCACTAGCCTCCCTAAACTGACCAATCCAGTGGAACATCCCACTTGGCCTATCATGATCTATGGGGTACTAACCCATAAATTTGGGTTCGGTCAATAATCATCACTCAATCCCCTAAAAGAAACCTAGGAACCTGTGTTAAAAGTAAATTGTGCAAGTGGTAGGCCCTTGTATGTGTGACTCACCATATTTTCCCTTAACATACTTTCCTACACACCATAAAGACATTACCTATACAAAAACCCATAAAGGAAATCCTAGTTAGGGGTTCCAACTATATACATATACATATATACATCACTCATTGAAAGTGCCAACCGGGAAGTCAGTTAATATCAATATCATAACATATTTTATAAAACACATTAATTTGCCAACCAGGTCGTCATGTCCATTTCAACTAAAACATACCTAAAAATATTCAATGATTCCAGCAAGTCACACACATCTTTCAATCCAAATTCTTTTCCAAATTCAACACAAAACATCTCTTTTAAACACACAACACCAAATATGAACTTTGTATTTACACATCCAAAATAGATTTACCAAATACACATAAAAATTCATTTCCAAAACCAAGATGAAACATCACATTTATATTGAAAATTTCAAATGGTCCTTTAAACCAACCTTCTCCCACACACACCTCAAATTACAAACATACCTTACCTTTACCAACAACTAACCTATTTTTGTTTCGAGGCCAATCAGGCCAAAACATAATGAACACATTCAAGACCATTTTCAAAACACATGAAACAACACTTCCCCCATTTTAGAAAACATATAACCATTTTAATGGAAATATGAGAAAGTTGATAATACGTGTGTTTGAGGGAGACTATCCCTAGTTCTTCGTATTCATTTCATTACACATAGAATGGAACATGCTATTGTCAATGAAAACGCTAAAAACCATTTTCAAAAAACCACTATTTTCTTTTAGCCCAAATCCATCCATTTCACTCATTCATAAAATGAAACACATGTTCAGAAAACAAGGATTCCTTTTCAAAGATTGTTTTAAACCACAATAATTGAAATCACCATGTATCGCATATAAAATCCACCATATGATCCAAATAATTTTAACAAAATATTTCAAATGGTAAAACCTCCCTCATAAAACAAATTTCACTATAAAAGTTAAATTAACATTTTATAAAACTCTAGGAGCACCAATATACAAGGGAAAAAGGGAATACTCTTAAAAACCCATGTTTTTTACAAAATGTATGAACTTCAAAACATCTTATGAAGCATAATAGAGGGATGATATAGGTGTCTAGAAAGATTATAATTTTTTTAAAGACATCATGCATCACATGTAATATGTTGTAATGGAATAAAATGTAAGCACATTCCTCAGAGGTGTGTGAATGAGACCGTTCATCAACAGAAGGGAGAATAGGTCTTCACAAACCCTTCAAACACCCAAAAATATAATAAAATCGAATAACAAACAACCCCTAACTTCTAGGATTCATATTAGTGTAAAAACCCAAAAAATCAAGGCAAAACACATAAGGGGAAGAGAGTATGTGGCTACTGGAGAGAATTATAATTGAGGAGAGGGAGACACGGGAAGAGAGGGTTACACTGGAGTGGCTGTCGAAGAATGGTTGTGCTGATAAGTAGGCCAGAAGAGGGTTGCACTTGAAAGATGACTGGAAGAGATGCGGCATGGGGAGAAGGTCTGGAATGATGAGTTTCAGAATGTGGAGGTCAGCTGGATGAGACACAGACTAGGTAGAAGGATTTCTAAGAATTATGTCATAGGGGGGTGTTGTGTGCTAGGAGGGGAGTCTGGAGGGGTCATATTGCAGGTCATGTAAAGGATGGGGGAAAGAGAGTTGGAGGCCATGTAAGGAGATGTCAGGGGTGGGGGGCGATGGCTTGGGTAAAATATAATGTTAAAATAAAAAATAATCCTATAAATTCAAATAAAAATGTATTATTATTATTATTGACCATTGTAAAAATGATCATTAATTTTATAAAATAACAATATCATTAATAATAATTTAATAATATTATTATAAGTAAGATTTTACTAAAAATAATATTATTATCTATAAAAGTAATGTTATTATTATTATTTTTTAATCATATATAAAAATTATTTATTTCATGTATTGGGATGCTAAACGGTAACCTGGGATGACCACGCGGTTATTGTTAACTGTGCAGTGCCGGTGCACCTTCTCAAAACCCACCAAAATTTACAAAACCTCCAAAATTTAGACCATCCCTCCACTTGATCCTCGATGACAGTAACCAAATCCAAGAAATAATAAATTAAATTAATTTTCAATTTTTAGGGTATGAAAATTCTCCCCACATAAAAGACATTCTATAACCAATAATTTACTAAGATTGATGTTAATCAAGAATTGATTCCACACCCAAACACAACCAGAAGATAAAATAATTACAATGTGGTTATTTTTTTCCTAAGTCACTCCAGACCGAACTAGATGAAACCACAACCCAAACTAAGTGGGGACATGATAGGGTTCTCCCCACCATATGGATTATAATATAACCGAAATAAAATCCTAAACATACCATCTTGAGGAGGGGGAAACACAGGAACTCCTAACACGAACTAACAAACATCTATATCATAAGAAAAATAACACCCTTATTGAAACATGGAATAATCAACCCATGAAAAGAACCCACAACACTATCAAAAATCATTGGAAGAACATATACCAAAAATTAAACCCAAGAACAACTAAAAATATCAATTCTTTCATAGGCACATGTGTCTCCTAATGAATACATCTAAACTAAGATCAACTCATATAAGGTCCAAACACACATTCAGGAAAAACATGATTCAAGAACCCTTATTCAGAAAAACATGACTGATCATATTACAACAGAACACATTAATCCTAATATCCTAGGAGAATGAAATATTTACAATGGTGGAAAACCCACAAAAGTAGAAAACAGGGCTGAAAATTCTTTAAATGTTCCAATCCCAACATGGAACAAAATACCCTGACTGATGCTTCACACCCAGGCAACTCCTGACAGTACGTGAGCTCCACCCCGAGATTTTTGGCAGGGGAAGTGGCGACTGAAGATTATCTTTCAACAATGTTAGCTATGATCCTCCCTTAGTCATAATGTCTTCTACAGATGGCGCTTCCTAAAAACCACCCCAGATGACCCAGGAAACTTCAATGATGGCACACCTTTAGAGGGACATGACATGGTGACTTAAAATTCATGAACCGGCCACACTAGTGGAACGCAACCGAATGGTCTGATGGACATAAATCCAGAACCAAAAAAGGATTTTTTTCAGAATAAATTCTCTCAAAAACGACACTCTCTCCAAATGGTGATTCTTCATGTGCAGTAAGAGAAACTGGATTGCTAACCGCCTGCTCTTCAGATATGAACATAACTAGAAATGATTCATCTTCCAATCTCTCGAAACAATGGTCCTTTGAATTGAGGATTCACTCACTGATCTCTGGATGATGACCCCCAAAGAAGATTTAAGTCTTCAAGAGATCATGTGATGATACCTCTGGAGAAAAGGAAACCAGTTCCGTGAAGTGGTCAACATATTAGGTCACCATCTACTGGACTTGTTGAATACACATGAGATCTTCCATTTTCAACGTCTTTGCCTATTCAGGTGTGAACCATTAGATGATGATGGATTTAATGATATCTTATGTTATCGCATCTTGAATTGATGGTGGGTTGAAAAAATCCAATTCATCCATAGATGGACCTTCGTATAGACAAAAAAGGCACACAATCTGACATCTTTGGGAGTTAGAAACACCTTGATGACACACTCTACCTCTTTAGCTACACAATTGCCTTAATGGGCATTGATAATTTTGAAGAGTAGAAAACATCTAATATGGACAAAAATTTGGGAAAGGATCATTGGCAACTTTGGAGAACTTTTTCGGTGGCATTATCTAAGCATCCTGGAAAACTCAAATCATATTAAAGATCAATAAAAAGCAACATCCTAATATTAAATGACCGTCTCAGAAAACAAAAAAAAATACAGACACAACCAACAATATTTCTTCAAAAGAAATCAGTTTTAAATAAATTTAAAAACATCCTTCCTCGAAAGCTAGTTGTTCAAAATAAAAAGAATCCCTTTTAAACCAAATTTCAATTTACAAAATCGTTTCACTTTTCCAAAATAACCATTAGAGAAACGATTCCATGACATTGCTTTCAAATTAATTCACATGTAATCCCATCAAACATCACATCCGATTCCCTCTATTTCCATCTACACATGCCAACATTCACTTCCTACACTTACTCACACAAATAAAAATAGTCCTATAGAGTAGCCAAGGAATTCTATTAGAATGTCCCATCATCTATAGAACCTTCAATACAAAACACTTTCCATTTCAAAACCCACATTACCAATATGAAATCATTTAAATGAAAAAAAATCATTTTAAACCAATTATCATTTTCAAAACACCCTTACACCATCTAAAATCAAAAAGACACACAAAATTCCTCATAGTACAAGAGTAGGGGACTCTAAATCATGTTTAACCTGATGAAATGGTAGTGCGCCACACCCCCAGAAAGCCTGAAAAATTAGTTTGAGCTTAAACCATGTAATTAGACTCCACATGGGTCACAACTCTATGTGAAATCTTGATATAATTCTGGATTTCTTCTATTGTTATCCCCCAATAAAAAAAGTAAATTAATAAAATCCTTGAATACCCTTAGAAACTCGTGGTTTGGAATGAGCAAGGGATCATGATACCCTTCTCATACCAACATACCAAGTCCTGATAGTCCTAATCTCCAACTACCAAACACCCCAATTAACAAGGTCATTCCTCTAATACCATTTTTTCATAAACCAACCTAGGAAGAACCTAAACCAGCCACCTGAGTTAGTCATCGGCATGGCCTGAAGGGCGTTCTAAATCCCTATAGGCTAGAAACTAGTGTCAGGAACCAATTTAAAAATATTGTGAAAATTTTTGGACATTAAAAAAATGTAAATAAATAAAAAAACAACCAAACAATATAGATAAACACTAACAGCTTGAATAAGATAATGGGGCATAGAGAAATGGGCCTCCAAGTGACCTCATGGGTCACCACTTGACATAGAACCATGATCGCTGCATGAGTGATCCAAAACTAGAACCAGGAACTGAAATGATAAAGTATGCATGAGCACTAAAATTCTTAGTAGTAATTCTAAAGTTAAACTATGGTATCCATCAATTTTCCTTTCCCAACAACATCCCATTAACAGCAGTTTGAAAATCCTTATATGAAAATAGGTTGTTCTCATGTTGTTTGAGAAAATTACCATTCATTTTTAAATCAATAGACACTCACCACCTTTCCATTTTCAAATTTTTAACATACCATTTTAAACAAATCCAAAACTATAAACAAGGAAATACTGGCTACAAAAGAAATGATTAAACATGGAAAACGGAAAATAAGCTCACATATTCTGAAAAAAGACTATAAGTTAGATCAGAAAACAAAACATAGAGATGTAAAAACATGTAGATAAATATTGTGACCATGGGAGATCCTAAACGTCCTTATAAGACCCCTAGACAACTCGGTTCAAAACCACATGTCGGCGTGTGCTGAATTTCCTAAGTCAATATCCACTAGCCTCACTACACTGACTAATCTAGTGGAATAACCCGCTTGGACATTCATTGATCTATGGGTACCAAACAATATAGTTGGTGTTGGTCCACAACAGTCACTATATCCCCTAAAATTCTCCTTGGAACCCATGGTAAAATTAAATTGACTAAGAGGGAGGACCTCACATGCCTGACTCACCTTACAATTCATAATCAAACTTTCCCACCCCAATCATGGACATCACCTATACAATAACCCATAAAGGGGGATCCTAGGTAGGGTTACCCACTATATACATATACATATAATCATCCCTCATTGAAACTAAAAATTGGGTCATCATGCCATATCAATTCCAAAACCATTTAATAAAACACATTGAGTTGGAAACTAGGCTATCACAACACATTTCTTCTAAAACATACTTGAAAACATTCAAGGATTCCATACGGGAAGAAACATTTTCAAAACCACAATCATTTCCAAATTAAGTAAAAACATCTATTTTAAACACCCAACTCTAAAAATTCCCACAAGATTAACAAATCCCAAATACATTTTCCAAAAGTATTTAAAATCTATTCTAAAACCATGATTAAACATAACTTTTATATTGAAATTTCCAAATGGGAAATTAAACCAACCTTCACCCACACACACCTCAAATTCAAAATGCGCATTAACTTTCCTATCAACTAACCTATATATGTTTCATTTCCAATGATAAAAACCATTCAATAACACATTAGAGACCATTTTAAAAACAGAAGAAACACCACATTCCCCATTTTAGAAAACATGGAACCATTTTAGTGGAAATTGGAGAATGAGGAAAATATAAGTTTTTGAGGGAGACTAGACCTTGCATGTTTTATTAATTTTATTTCACATACATCTGTGCACCTAGATCACCCATAGTTGTTCCAACATTTAATGGAACTCTCTAATGTCAATTAAAACTCTCAAAACTCGTTTTTAGAAAACTACTATTTTTTTCAACCCAAATCCATCAATTCCACTCATTCATAAAATGAAATAGATATTCAAACACCAAGAGATACCTTTTCAAAAAAACTATAAGACACACTAAATGAAATCACCATGTCTCACATATAAATTCCATATTATGGACCAAATCAATTTTAAAATACATTTCATGTGGGAAAACCTCACTCAACTAACCATTTTCACACTAAAATTTCAATTGAAATTTTAACAACCACCTTTGGCACAAATACACATTGTAATAAACCAAGATTTATGAAAGACCCAATTTTTAACAAAATATAACGAAATCAAAACATCATATCATGCTAAATAGAGGTATCATAGAGGTTTGTATAATGTTTATAAATTTATTTAAAACATCAATCAACAAATGGAATGCATTGGAAAGGATGAAAATAGAAACACCTACCTTAGAGGTGTGTGAATGAAACCGTGCTTCAATGGAAAGGAGAATAAGACTTATCAGACCCTTAACACACCCTAAACTCCAAAAAATATAATTTAAAACAAACCACAATGTCTTGGGTTTTGATAATGGGAGAAAACCGCAAAATCAAAGAAAAATGTACTAGAGGAGGAGAGACTATGGCTGGTGGATAGATGCAGCACTCCATAGATGGTGTCACAGATAGAGAGGGTTGTGTTGGAGTTGCTTTCCCGAAGAGATTCGGCATAGGTAAGAGGTTCTACTAGAGCTGGTGTGGATTACTATTATCGGATGGAGGAGATGAAAACTAGGTAGGAGGAGCATCTAGAAGGTGGCCTGAGGGGGGAGTCATGTTCTGGGAATGGTGTCTAGAGGGCATGTGCTATTGTCAAGGGAAGGAGGGGGATGGAACTGGATGAGGAGCATAGAGAGGTAGGGGTAATGGGTTTATGGCTATGGTAAAAAAGAAAACAATTGTAATAATAATAATAATAATATTATTATTATTATTATTATTATTATTTCTCATATTAATAATGTTCATTTCTTAGTTTTAATAATGCTAATATTAATAACAATTTAATAATAATAGTATTAATATAAAATTGATAATAATATGATTATTATCCACAAAATTATTATTATTATTATTAAGAATTAAAAAGTTTAAAAAAATTATTTATTTTTAGTATTGGGTTGTCGCACAATAAATTGGGTCGACCGCATGGTTGATGAAAAATGTGTGGTCCCTATGCACTAGCCTGAAACCCACCAAAATTAAAAAATCTCAATAAAATTAGACCAACAATCAACCCAAACCTCGACGACAGTAACCAAATTTAAGAAATAATAAAATAAAATAATTTTTAAATGTAGGGGTGTGACATTAAACCCATTTTTATTAATAATTCATTGGACCTAGAAAGTGATTGAAGGGGCCCTCTATTTCTCTTAAATGCATCATTAGGTCTATATGGGAAAATAAAATAAGTGTTTGGCCGAATCCTTTCCCATTTTAACAATATTTTTTGGATTAGCACTTAAACATTTAGTTTCAAATGTCTTGGATGAGGAATCATTGGTATTTTTAGATTTCCTGCATATGAATCCCCTCAGTGTGATATTAGTAATTGTGTATCCATGAGAATATTCTACTAGTCGAACATCCTTGGTTAATATTACCTTTCATGTAAAAATTTATGTGTAATTATTTATTCTGCTTTTATATTTCAATATCATTCTCATGATTATGTTCTAATGGAATTTAGTTTTATTCATTTAACAAGTTTAATTATCTATATTATCTTATGAAGTATTAATTAACCTTAAAGAGAATCTACGTTCACCCCTATATTGTGTTTTATTATCCCCTTGGATGGGAAGATATATATTGTGAATAATTTTATGGGATAATCTATAAGTTTATGGGTTTTTTAAAGGAGTTTCTTTATCACATTTCATTTCAATTTGTATTGTGAAACATATTTTTATATCATTTTTTCATAGAATAATAAACTATTTTGTCCTCCAGATACAAATTCCATGTTTATTATAATAATGTAATTAAGTAAGGAATCTACTCTAAACAACTCGGTTAATTTTCTTTACAGTTTGTACTAGGGAAATTTAAGTAGAAACTATGGAATCTATATTTATAAAAAATAGATTATAGAACATAACCCTAATATATAATTTGAGGATAATAATAGAATAAAATAATAGAATTTATGTAGGGTGTGGATTAAAATTTTATTCCTATAAATACATTAATTTCTAGATACTACAAGGGAACATGGTTCTGGCACAAGTTTACATAGTGGTAACAACTAAAAAAGGGTGTCAGATGCTTGACTCGAAGTAACGTGGTAGAAGAAAATGGGACTTACTGCACACTTTTGTGACACTCCTAGGGGATATTCTTATGATAATTCACATTTTCATTATAAATCATTATCATTAATTTAAAAGTAAATGTGTCCATAAAGAAACCTTGATTATGATTATGAGATTAGTTATGAATAACATTCAATTTATGTTGAGTTTTTTTTTCATAAAAAATATATTTTTTGATTCATAATATAATTTAATTTATTCCATTGTTTATAAATGGTTCCAATTGTAAGTAATGGGAACTTAATCCAAGAACATGATCCAAAGAGTAAGAGGGATCGTATCTTTTATGGTCTTATTCCAATATTTTGAAGGGAACAGATCTCTATAAAATAACATCATATGAGGATATATTATTTTGAGTTAATAAAACAAATAATGAACTATCTAGGTATTTTTCCTTTAGAGGGAAGAAAGAGAACAAGAGTATATCTAGGAAATTGTTAGATAATGAAAATAAGATAAAAAGATATTTTCCCACATGTGATAACTGTGGAACGAAACAATCTGGTACATTCTTGAAAAGAATGGGAGTTTTCTATAAGTGTGGAGAGAAAGGCCACAATGATTTTGATATCAAGGGTAAGAAAATGGTTTATAATGTTAAATGCTTTAACTAAAAGAACATCATACACACTTAAAATCAATGTCTCATGCTTCATAGGAATATACACCAAAAGATGATAAATGATCATGGTCAAACTTATTATAATACCTTAGAAGAATAAAAATGGAAAATATATCAATGTTTTTTGATTAAAATGTTATTATATAATAGTTATAATAATTATGAAATATATAAGTATTTTAAGACATTACTCATTATTTAAGTATTTTAAAGCATATGTTGAACTACATAAAAAATGATTCAATAGCAAGGAGAAAATTTTAGAAATTACATAGTTGATGGAATGATAACTCTTACTATATTTCTATTGCAGAGATAATAGGGATAATCATATTTTTTGGGAATGTATTGGTGACCACGAAATTGGTTATTGATTGGATGTTTTATTCTATCTTTTCAAGGTTTATTACATGTTTGAATTGAAGGAATGTATTCAACAACTTGAGATTTTACTATTGGAAGAATTCATGTTTTCAAAATGGTTTATAGATATTATGGTACTAAAATATTATGTATGTGAATGTAAAATATACATTATTTTAGTGATCTTTTTTATGTTGATTTTGGGAATGTATTGACATTCCTTCTAAATTTTTGGTTGTTCAATGTCGAGAGACATGTTCTAGATAAGTTAAAAGATTAACTACATGAGGAATGTATCAATATAAACATTGAAAATTATTTTTCATTGATAACATGTAATAAAAATCTTTCTTTTAGAGAATATTTGAAGGTCAAAGGACTGACTTATGGATCATATTACATGTTAAATGTGCTTCAGGTGTGAAAAAATATTCTTGAACATTTTTTAACAAGTGTATAAGATAAATTGAAATAATATTGAAGCACAACAAAAGGATGAGATTATAATTTTGTAATGGAAGATAATAGAAAATGTATAATTTATCTAGTGCTAATCTAGATATTAAAATAACCCCCAAACTATATGATTTTTTTTAAATGTCATTCATTTATTTTTTAGGAAATCAATGGGATTTTATTCGATAAAAAATTTAGGGAGTTTTGATGGATTAATTTGTACTAACCATGTCCCCTATCACTCTACATCAGAATTTAAAGGTCATATTATTCTTCCACATTCTTATTTTTAATTCACACTAATGTTATCATATCCAAATACCTACTTTTGTAGTGACCAGTTTATTTACCTATCCCTATTTTTAAGAGGATATTTTTTTAACCTAACTTCTGAAGTGGGTTTCCCATAAAATATTTTGAAGTATCAACCATTGTTTTTTCAATGTACATTTTCAATTTATGAGCACACGATTTATTTTAGGATGGGAAAATTAAACACCAAAAGATTTTATAATGTGTTTATTTTTAAATTTATCTTGTTTTAAAGATTATATTACACCAAACACCGAACTTTAAAAATTATTGAATATTATTTTTTTGACAGTTATCACCTAGATGTTGGAATGGAAGTAAATAATGATAAAAAATAAATTATGATAATATATATTACACATGATTGTGAAATAATTCAATGGTTACCAATTAATTAGAAATGAAAACTAATTGGACTAAAGGATGTATTTTTATCAAAACATTTTTATTCCCACACTAACATTTTATGTTAATAATTAGTCACTATAATGAAATATATTAATGAAATTTATATATCATATATTCAATAAAATATATTTTCTTTTATCAAAAATAATTTTAGAGGCATAATATAACAATAAATCCAATTTTATACAAAAAATACTATTTTTTTCAAAACATAGTTCTTATACAATTTAATGGTGAACATGTTCTAAATATAAATATTTACACTCTTATATATTATATTTTACAAAATAAAATATTTTTTTTAAATATTATCATCAAAATTTATATTGGGTAATTATTTGATATTTTTCTATTAAATTTCATTATTGATGAATAGTAATGTGACAGTTATAATGATAATGTGACATTTACAAACAGTAATATGGACATTATAAAATTAACCATAACATTGAAAATATAAAAACAATTTAGGGGTATTATAAATGGTTATATGATATAATTATATCATAGTATATATATATAATTCTTTTAAAAATTATTAATGATGTGTTAGTATTTTTGTAAGTCTTAAATTTATAATTATAATATTATAATTAATAAAATTATTAAAAATAAATTTTTCTTCTGAAATTGTAATAATAAATTAATATATTTTTTTCTTGTTATTTTAATTTAATTTTATGAGACCTTAGAAAATTGTTCAAGGTTTTATAAAATCAGTTATAAATTTGAAATATGTTTTTTCAAGTAAATGATGATTTTAATTAAAAATTAATTTTATCATATTTAGAAAATAATTTTCCTAAAATGGATCCCATATATTAATTCTAAACATCAAAAATATGGTTATGGTGAGTTTTTTGATTTTTTATAAAATAATTAAATCTTTGTGAATTGTTAAATACGATAATTTAGGATAAATAATAAATACATGAATGATTGAATCATAATTGATTTATGTCTGATCTTATCCAATTATCTCTAAATATCATTAATTATTTTAATAAATTTGGTGATAATTCTCAAAATATTCTGATTCTTTAGTCAAAATAATAAACAAATGAATAAAATATTCAAAAAACCTCATCTCCTCCACTATCAAAACCACCACTCATCACCCCTTCTCATCACACCTTCCAAGCATTGAGCATTGTCAAATTTTAACCTAATCCTCTTTTTAAGAACATCCCACACACCCAAGAGATCATGGTTTCTTAAAAATTCTAAATCGTATCCTGTTAAGGAGGTTCTCAACTTGGAGAATTAAAGATTTCATTATGATCAAGTGCTAAACACTTCTTAACATAAGGTAAAAGTTTGGTCATCTCAACTTCATTTCTAGGAAATATTCAGTATTGACCAATATTTTTTTATATGGTGTGTGTGTAAATCCATTTTATTTATAATATCATGAATATCGTATCCATAATTTTATTGAATGTTTCATTGGATTATAACTAACTTTACGGGTCATATGATTTGATTCATTACAAAGTGGTAAGGGTTTTCTTCCTGAACATCCTTTTTCATTCAAGTTATGATTTCTCTCACTATACAAAGATATAATAATTATTTATTTTTCTATTATTATTATATATTTTATTTATATGTTCAAAAATATTTTATTCAGATCATTTAATCTTTCGTTTATGGGAATTGCATGTTTTACAAGGTTCACTTCTCAATTACTCCGGATAAGCATGCTTGGTTAAAGAAAAAATCTAAATATTTTTCCCATTTTCTATTATGATCAATAATATGGGTTATGAAACCATTATTATTATAAAATTAATACCTTTTCCTCAAAAAAATTTATTTGGTCATTTATGGTTTTATAAAAACCACCCTAAAAATAAATATGATTTTTAAAAAAGATGTTTTATCTCCATGTAAATATTGTATTTTTCTTAAAAATTCTCCAATGTATTTATTTGATTATTTTCATGTATGTAAACACCTATATTGAAATATATTATTTATTGATATTTATCTCTTATGATTATGATCTATCATATTTTTTTAAATAGTTTATGATTAGTTTTATTATGGATGGACAATCTTGATACTGTTCACTATACAACTCATAATGGGTTGTGATTATGTTTAAAGATTGTGGAATGTTATTTAAATTTCAATTTTATACGATGTATATGTTTCACCTCATTCATATGAGGAATGAATTGGACATAGAATGTATTCAGTGGTCCCTCTATTGCCCCCCAATTCATTGGTTTTTCTTATGAGACAAAACAGATATGGACTTGGCCAAGGCCTTTCCCATTTTTAGATATGGATTTTATTGAGGCCTTAGACATTTATTTTTATATTTCATGGCTACACCCCAATGTTATGTTTTAGATTTCTAGAATATTCTTTCCCTCATTATGATATTAGTAATTTATTATCCAACTTCGTATTCAATTAGTATTATATCCATGGTTAATATTATTTATCATGTGGATATCTATATGTAATAATTTATTCTGAATTTATTTTTGTCATATTATTCTCAAAATAATGTACTAATGGAATTTTTTTTATCATTAATCATGCCTTATTATTTTTATTAGCAATCGATGTATTATGTAACATTACTGAGCTTCTGATATCACCCCTTTCTTATGTTTTATTTTACCCTTATAATGAAAATATGTATATTATGAATTACATTTATGGATAATCTAAGAGTTTATGGATGTTTCCAAAGGAGATTATCTGTTGTACTTCATTTCTATTTGTAATGTAAATCTAATTTTTGGATATGGTATTCTAAATTACTAATCTATTTGGTCCTTTAAGAAGTCAATTATTTATTTATTTTTCTAATTTAATGAAGCAAGGAATCAGATTTGGGAAATTGGGGTCAGGGTATTTACATATATATTTTATTTATATAGTGATTTGTATTGGTACCAAGCCCACATTGAGCACCATGTGACGACATGGAAATTTTTTGTGGGTTATTTTTTATATCCATATGGTGATGATGGATGTATGTCTACCCTCTCATCCTCTATCTCTTCTAGGTTAAATTATTATACATGGGTTGTGTTGGATTGTGTATTTTAGTGAACTTTCAGTTTTTTCTCATATGGTGAGTTTTTTTATAGTGGGGTTCATGCATGGTAGGATAAGGGCACAATGTTGATCTAATTTATGCTCGTGATACCAACTATTCATAATATAGTTGTGGTTGATATGTGACGGGTTCGACCATATATATATAGTATTAAGTGTCTATATCCATGTAGTCTAACCCTTCATGTGTTTTTAAGGATCTTTGATCTTGATGGAAACATAGAGTGAGTCTGGATGGGGTCATTTGATAAAATATGAAATCTTGGAGAATACATGGTGTCTAAGTATTTAAAATCAAGTATTTAATGTTATGTCATTGTTGAGGATGGTTTGTGGGATCTTTTAGATTCAGTATTTATTCACTATTAAAAATTTTGAGGTGTTGTTTTTCTAGTTATATATGAGATCTATCATTTATATGATCTGTAGTCTTTACACACTGTGTAAATCCAATGTGAAATACATATTTCAATTTTAGGAGGCCTGATTTAATCTCAAAAACCTATAGAATATGTCAAATTCATGATGGATGAAAATTCTCTTTCTAGGAATATTTGTATTCCTTCAATGGGGATTGATCCTTTTCTTATCATCATTGAATTTTGGTGATCTTTGGTGATCTAAGATGAATTCCTTCTTCATTTTCAAGTGTGTTCTCCAAAATCAGTCTCAATTTCTTCCATTCCATCTCACAATGCAATGTCAAATAATTTCCATGTTTTAAATGGAGTTTTTCATAGTTTATGTTTCTACATTTTTGTTTTGGTGTCCTTGTATGGGTGATCCTTGTTTTGGGAGAGGTGATAGAGATCCGTAACATTGGTCCATTCTCGTTTGATGAACGTCAATTCATTTAATGTATGAGATTCGTTATTTCTCTTTTATTTACACTAAATTGTAAATTGGTCATGATATATACCTTTTATTGTAAATGGAATTAAACTATTAATTTTGAATTGTATTCAAGAACATGGTTTTTATCGAATGTTACCGATGTTTTTTCTTTTTACCGTGATAGTGGTTTACCTCATGATATGATAGATGATGTGATATCTATGATATTTTTTTTAAAATATTCTTCTCCTTTGACTAGAATGTTGAAATTTAAAATTAAATTAAATATAAAATAAATTGGAAATTAATTTTCATAAGAAATTAAATAAGTGACATGTTTCTAGTTCAGTGTTTGATGTAATTTTATAATAAAAAAGTTGATGAAATATCGGTGTTTAATTGAATATGTGATATTATTTTTGATTTCGGGAATTGAAAAATAATTTGAGTAATTTTTATTGTTTTAATTGCCTATAATTGAAGTTTAATATTAAATTATAATGGTTGGATGCTTGGTGAATTGTTTAAATTAATTTTTTGAATAATTTAGTAGCTTTTTATAGAATCACACCATAGGTTTCCCATATTTGGAACATGTGATTAATGAATTAGTTAATTAATGATGGAATAATAACCAGTTTTTTTTATAAATATAATATCTATTACATATGATGCATATTTTCATGAGAAGTATTAGAACCTTTTTTAGGAAATTTTATAGCACATTTATGTGTGAAAGTTAGATTCCTTGATTAGGGACTAGGTTGCATTGATTGTTATACTTGATTGTTTCCACATACTTTGGTGACGTTATCTATATTCAATCCTTGTGATATGATCATGGTATGGTTGAGACTTGTATGGTTGATTTGATATGGGGTTGGAGGATAAGATGTGATATGATCTTGGGATAGATGATGTGATATGGGGTAGGTAGGTCCAGATATTATGTGCTTTTGGTATGGAAGAGCCCAGGATGGCTTATGTGATGCACTTAAGAAGGCATAGATCATATAGAAATAGTTAGTGTGTGTATTGGAGTGGTTTAAAGAGATATTCATGTGGTTTTACTAGATGGAACCAAAGATTGTGGAATGTGTTAATAGTGGTATTTCCCATTGACGTGATGCAAAGAGCTGGGATACTCTCTTATTAATTGTTTTGATGTCCGGTGGTTGGGTTGCTTGTCTTATTTTCATTCATTTATCCACTACATGATAAGATTCTGGATTCATTGGGATCAATTTTCTTCTTGGTTGTAGATTAAGATGGTTTTCCTATAGTAACTGGTTAATTGAATTATTTTAATAATGGATAAATAACTATTAACCAGCAGGGTTGGTTGATGCTGTAATGAAAATGAGAAAAATGTGTTACTCCTGACAAACCATGGACTCATTTTGGAGTATTCCAAGAGGGAATGTAATTTACTCTGATAGTAATTAATGTAATACAATGTTATTTTCAAAAAATTTAATGGCTAATTAATGGTTGATGAAGTAATTGATGAAATTAAATGAAACAATAATGAATGAATCTAGTGTATCTCTTTATATTATTATGTGATTATAGGATATCTAGTCTTAGAGGTTTCATGTGAATTCCTGAGTGACATTTTCAGTAATTTATTGTAAGATCGAGTGATACCGATATTATGTTTGTGAGTCTTATTATACCATGTCTATTCTATGATATCATACACTTCCCCACCCGTGTTGGTTAGGGCCACTGAATCCAAGTTGAAAATGGGAGGTTATTTTCCCCAATATCCTTGTTGGATGATGGATTACCCCCCCCCCCCACCTATACGCACCCTCTTCTCTAGTAAGTTACTTATACCGGTATTCAAGGAACTTATTTTTCCCATATATGTGTATTTAGGGTTGTAATGTATTGTGGTTATTTATCACACACCTATTACCAAATATAGTATCCAATGGATTATTAAATGTTTGATGTGTATAGGTTGTGATGGATTGAGGAACATAATCATGGTATGGGATTTCATTGATTGATGTATAATAATTATTTTTAGTACATGTCACATGGTCTATGGTGTCTCTAAAAAAATAATTACATACTATTCATGGATATGGGATAATAAGATGGTGTGATGAATAAGGTGCACATTGTGATGCCTCTATGAGGTGTGTTAGGGTCAGTTTTGCTTTTCTAGAAATATGGATCATCATGTAGATGTTGGGTAGAGTAGAAAACTAGTGGGGAAGTTGGATCAAGGTACCCTTGATGTTTTATTACTATATTATATACTCTCGTTCATGTTATACATATTGATTGTTATATATGTGGAGGATGGGAACTTAGTATACCTGTTTAGGATACAAGTTAGTTTCACTATTGTTCCTTATACTTTTTCATGATTTATTTATCATTTTCATTGTAGTCTTTAGGTAGGACCCTACTAAGAATAATTTTATTATAATCATATGTATATGTATACAGTGTTTCCTATCAAATGTAGTAGTTTGGATATTGAGCTAGAAATTACGAGATCGTGCTTTTCTAGGAGTAAGTTGGGAATCATTTTTATTACCATATTAACATTTTTTGGAAGTTGTAGTTTACCTTACATTAGATTTGAATTTCATTTAATTACATGTTTTTGCTTGGGATTTATTTATATATACATGTTCAATAAGGGTGTTTTTTTTGTATCATTCTTATCTATCTCCCATGCATGTTTATCTCTCAGTGTAATGCCTCAAAATGCATGTTTATTATACCCAATGTGATAGTTTCCAACCTAGTGCCAACCAGATGTGGGATGAAGATAGTCAGTATCCCTCTCCCCTAATTGAGGTGTTTTTGTGTAGATTCGGTTCTTCATACAGTGGTATCTTAGTTTCAGGTTGAGGGATTGGATGGGGTTTCGATTTTGACACAGGTGAGGTTTCATGGGATTGTATGGAAACAATGACAAATAAGTTTAGTAATAAATTTAATCATGTGATACCCACTAATAAATAGGTATTTAGCATCAACTATGATCTATTTCAAGAAACATTAAATTTACTAAGCCCACTAAATGAAGTGATAATTGTTGTAAGGTATAGACCTTTGAAAGGAATATGCAATATTCTTATTTTTAACTATGTTTTAAATTGATGTACCTAGTGATAGGATTAAAATATAAACAATATAAAAAATTAATTAAATAATTTTTTTCCTAGTTGATATCCCTAGTAGGTTCTCATCGATGTAGTTTAGCAGTATGTGCTAGCAGATCATTGCAGATTTGAGGTCGATATAAATGGAACATGGAGGATGAATCTATGATACTTTTACTGTCAGAGTCTATATAAGTGTCTAGAAACTGTTTAATATGAATTCATAAAATACTTTTTGGAGGAGGTTGAGGTATATTCTGGTATTATTTGTTATCTAAAGAATATTTGTGTTTCATTGGGCGTGATAGTGCATTGTGGAGTAGTACGGTAGTGATAGTTTTAATCCTCAAGGATAAGGTGGAGTCAATAAGTCTTTTGGGACCTGATATAAGAGTATTTCCAAGAATATTTTAATTATATTACATTGAAGTCATCAATTATCCATGATTTTCTTACCCTTCGACAGGGGATTTCCATCATGATATAGTTTGATATCCGTTTTAGGGCCCTTTTAAGATATGATTTTGATGTATTACTATATGAGGTGGCAATAAAGAGTAAATTTGATGATTAAACACATCCATAGATATTGTGACATCACCAATTTCAAGGAGATTATTTATATTAAGTTGTTGATGAGAGAACATGTTATCGAGATAACATTATACAGAACTAGTTTTTCATGATAGGGGAGTTTCTAGGATTCCTCATGAAGAAAAAATTGGGTATGGGGTTCCCAGTTGTTAGGATAGAAGTGCATTCATTTGACCAAGGGTGGGTCACAACCCTAAGCATCTAATTTATCTTGGGGAATAATATCATATATATATATTCCAAAGGATCTTATGCGTGTTTTGTTGTGGAGGATAAGGTATTCATCATAAATAGTTCCTGACATCTCTGAATAGTCTTAGTGTGCATGGTGTTCCACTTTAGATTCCCCTATTGATGAATTTTCATCCATGGTAGTAGAAAATTGGTGTTCTAGTATGGGATCATCATATAAGAGAGTGGTAAGGGGAGAATATTCTTTATATTCTCTTCATCCTCATAATACAGAGCATGGCCATGAAGGTGGTCCCTAGTAGGTTTAGAGAGGTTGTGGAGTAGGTCCTGGTTACTATCATTTTTTCGCATTAATAATACTAGGCGATGCATACCTTGTTCGAGTTACCCTTTTCTTATTGTTTTTTTGACTTAATATTTAGGATAAAAACACTCCTTTATATCACCTTCCATTGTCTATACATTGGGATGTGAGTTTCTGAGGATTCTAGTTCCCTTGTCATTTACTATGCTACATAGAGGTCAAGATGGTATGTATAAATTATGTAGTGACTAAGCGATTGTTTTTGGAATGAAGCATTGTTGGAGAGACATACTAGTTCTAAGGATATAGTCATATGAAAATATCCTATGAATGGATTTGTGGTATTCAGTGTAGTCTATTGTGGAATTATTCAAGAGGCACATTGTTTTTTATAAGGATAATGGATACAAAATTGTGTTTGTTAGTGAGTGATACTGTATGATAGGTCAGAGGTATGTTGGGTCCTAATCTTCTTTGATGGTTGATCAGATGGTAAGCTTATCTTAGGATCATAAGTGGGTGTTTCTCAATGTTATAGAGGAGTTCCATGATGTATTTCTAGAAGAGGTTTTTTTACACCCTTTAATGTAGATCTTGTTTTGGATATTCCTAAAGACATGTGTGGCACCTCTATCAATGTATCTATATTGGATGAAACCTTCCAAGGTTTGAGATCTATGAGCATTTCTCAATGAACTGTTGTAGTGATATTTTTTGGGTCGAGTGTGTCAACATAGGGTGTGTCTATTTTGTTTGTAATGAATTATGATGGATGTTTGTAGGTTTTTATTTACTATCATCACTTAAACCAAGTGACAGTGAAGATCCACTATCTTATTCCATGGATTGATGATTTATTTTATCACATGAAAGGATCATATTGGTTCTTGAAGATAAATTTAATATCATGATATCATTAGATGAAAGTGAAGGATGATGTAAAGACCCATAAATCTCAAGGAAATTTTTTTTTCTTAATTTTCTTTGGAATTTTACAAGAGCGCAGTTTCTGAAGGCACCTGATTCCGTGGCCCGGTGTGCCCGGAATCTTTTTCTGAAGTTTGGCTCGGGTACGTTCAGTGAACGGACGAGCGGGTTTTTCTAACTTTTGAACCGGTGCCCGGAATCGAATTCGGAGGTCACCGATGAAATCGCAGCGCCGATATTCCCTTAGAAACGCCTCTTCCGGAGTTGCGTTTGCTCGGGTGTGGTTTTTAAATTTCAGGCTTAAAGTTAAGAAATAAAATAATGTTGCGACAACTTTATTTTATTTCACTTATGCCACTTGGAAGACAATTGAAGCCACTTAAAGGCGGCTTGAACTGAGTTGAACCGGATAGGATGCTATCCAGAAATATCCTACCCCTTTGGTAGGATATTTGTGAGGTGGGGCCCGCACGAGCCCCGCCGTTTCTTTCCGCTAAGAAACGCACCCGCGAAAACCCGTCTTAATGAAAGTCAACTGACGCGTTTCTTAAAATCTTAACAGACCATTTAATTGGGCGGTTTATTTCGTGAATTAAATGGGCTGTTTCTTTCGTTGAATTAATTCAACGAATTAATTCAATCGTTTCTTAACCTGTTTTCGTGTGTTGGCATATTAATAAATAAGACCAACCAAAACCTTTTGGGGATTACTCGTTGAGACAAAATTCTTGTTTCTTCTTCCTCCTTCGCGAAGAACGCGAAGAACGCGAAGAACGTCGAACCCGGAAATCGACGACGCGACGTCGTGATCCGCATCGCCGACAACGTTCTTCTGCGACGTCTCTTCCTCCGCGACGGATCTTCGATCGGCTGCTTGAGGTAAGAGTCTCGGACCTTCCTTTTTATCTCCTTCGTGATTCTTAACCAAAACACGGATTTAATTAATTTAAATTAAATCTGTTGTTTCATGGTGCGTTGAGTTCGCCGACTCAACACCGGATTCCGCGACGACGCGACGACGTGACGATCCCTCTCTTCCACGACGATCTTTTCCGCGAAGAACGCCCGCGCGCGACGATCGACGAGGTAGGGATTTATTTTGGGATTTACCCCTTTTTAATTTTTTTTCCTGTGAACGTTCTTTAAAAATTAAAGAACCGGTTTCAAACGAACAATTTTATTTTTATTAAAATTGTTGGTTCATGTGTTGAACAAAATTCTCCCGGTTGTTTATCTCTAACGCGGAGGGTGCAGGCTAAACGAACATGGCCCAACGACCCTCCACCGTTCTTCATTTTGTGCGGAATTGACGGGCGACGACGGAACGTGCCGCAACGGATGTTTGATGATTCTGCAGTGAAGGACGAGTCCTGGGAGGAGCAGCGGCGCAGGCGGGAACAAAATCGGACCACCGGAGCGATCCCGGTGGCCCGCGGAACTCGCCAGCGGCGCGGGTCGCCGGCGCGGCGGCGCCGGCAGCCGGGAGCGGGGGCGCCCCGGCGCGCCGCCGGACAGGCCGCCGCGACTCAGCGCGGCGGCGGCGGCACCCGCGGACCCACGGCCGTGCGGGTCCGGTGCCCTCGGACGCGGCTGAAGCCGCGTCCCGACTCAACGCGGCCCCCCGCGGGGGGTCGCGGCACCACCTGGCCGCGGGGGCGGCGCCCCGCGTGCCTCGGCCGTTCGGCCGGTCCGACCGGCCGGGCCACGCCCCGGCCGGACCGAACCGGGTCGGACCGGGTCAGGTCGACCCAGTTCGGCCGACTCCCGGGGGGGTCGGGCCGGGTCGGCCCGGGCCCGGACTTCGGACGGTTTTCTTTCAAACGCCCGTAACGTGAGCTACGGGCCTTCGAACGACGCGCCGTCAGCGGCAACGAGATCCTTGGATCGAGACGGTTGTTTCGGTATACTATACTCAACGTGCACCTTTCTTTTCGGGAGCTTACGTAGTTAAAACTCCGTAGTTAAGCGTGCTTGGCCTAGAGCAGTGATCAGAATGGGTGACCTCCTAGGAAGTTTCCCAGGGTGGGTGTGAGACGGAAAGGCCAATAACTAACAGACCGGGCGTCCGATTGACGCGCCGTCTGTTTCGTTGAATTCCTCTAAGTGAGACGGATCTTTTGGCCCACTCTGCCCGAGGTTTGGATGCAGGTGGAGTACGGTCGGGTTGGTTTTACCTTAAAAACCAACCGGGCCCCTGGGACGAAAAAGCCAATAACTCTCAGACCGGGCGTCCGATTGGCGCGCCGTCTTCGACGTTGAGTTCCTGTTGACGATACGGAACTTTTGGTACCTCAACTTCGGACTTTGTGTCAGTTGATGTATCAGTCTCTCGGCTCGTGGAGCGGACCCTCCCGAACGAGCTTGCTGTGTGCGGGAACCCTAGTGTTGGCTGCGACTGCTTCTCCGACAGCGACGACTGTGCAGAGATCCTCCGTGGACTCCGACGACGACCGTGCAGAGATCCTCAGTGGACTGCGGCGACGACTGTGCAGAGATCCTCCCTGGACTCCGACGACGACCGTGCAGAGATCCTCAGTGGACTGCGGCGACGACTGTGCAGAGGTCCTCAGTGGACTGCGACGACTACTGCACTCAGCAATCCTACGTGGATCAGTGCTACAGGTCCTACGTGGGCCCGATCTTGTGTGGGTCCGATCCTGTGTGGGTCACTTCGGGGGTTAGTACCTATCGATCCTTCGTGGGTCCGACGACTTAGATGGTTCAGTGATCATCTTTATCGTCATCCGAAGAAGTATACATGTGTGAGCTGAATCTTCTGTTTTACTCGATAGAGGTGGTGCGCTTGGTTGTAGCGGTAGACCCGCGATACTGGAGACGAGCGTACAGAGTACGGAGACCGTGTAGCCGGCTGAGTCCTAAAGACTGCTCGACCAACTCGACTTGGAGTGAGTCGACTAGCCCAGTGGATGGAGCGCCCGGTATTCGGCGGCAGACCCACGGCGGACGGAGCGCCTGGTAGTTGGCAGCAGACCCGCGGTACTCGACTGGAGGAGTGCCTCTGTAGGCTATTTGGGTGAGCGCCCGGTATTTGGCAGCAGACCCTCAGCGGACGGAGCGCCTGGTAGTTGGCAGCAGACCCGCGGTACTCGACAGGAGGAGTACCTCAGCAGTCTTAGGTTAGTGAGCAGTACCTCGGAGTCGTGACAGGACCACTGTACACTTCAGAGATGGGGCTCTTCAGTAGTTACGTTTTTGATAATGAAAATCCTGGTTTGAGCTGAGTCAATGATCCTTGTGTTTCCCCTTGATTGAGATGGGTTACCTGATAATTTCGATATATGTGTGGGCAAATACCTTTGAGAGTTATCTGTTGAGTTTTCCTGTGTGGATTACATTTCCTCTCCTTTGTGGATTGTGTTGAGCTATCCTGTGTGGATTTACTGTTTACTCTCCTTTGTGGATTGTGTTGTTCTATCCTGTGTGGGTATACGTTTGCTTTCCTGTGTGGACTGGGTTGTGCTTAGGCTCAGACGTTGGAGCCAAACGGGAATTGATGACTTAGGTATATGTATGGGCATATACCTAAGCCGTGTCAGATGTTACTTCGTGATTGTATCTTTCATTTGTGGATTATCCTTTGTGGATTCTGGGAGACCTTCGGGGGTCTCGGGGTCCCTACTGAGTAGCTTATACTCAGCCCTGCACGGGCTATGCCCGCACTTCGTGGTGTTGGTTGCAGACGACGGGCAGCGCTGATCGAGGTGGAGGCGTGCGGAGCAGGACGGTACCTGGAGGTGGACCACTGGGCGGGACGTACTCGGAGTGGACGGCTGGACCGAGGAGCTGTGGAGGCTATTTGTACCCACCCTTCAGGTGGGACTTCCAGAGGACGGCTCGACGCTGCGGCTTTTCTTTTCAGTTCCTGTTTTTCCCTTTCAGTTGTACTTTACAGTTGGGCTTGTATTTCCGGCCCCTTTTACTTTCTGCACAGCCTGTTACAGTTTTACTTAGTGTTTACTTTTCCGCTTTCTTACTCTGTGGTGCTTGTTTACTTTTCAAAGGAAATGCCTTCCCTTTTTTGTTGGGATTTACGCCTTGGTGCTAGTCGCCAGCCCTTGGCCTATGGAAGGCGGGCTTGGGGTAGTCACGGCACGGGCCCCGAGGACAGGTCGTGACAAATTGGTATCAGAGGTGGTCGGTTCTACCGCAGACTCTGATCTTTCTTCTGTGTGAAGCAATAGTGTTTAGCGTATTGAGTGTGGTTATCAGTCTAGGGAGTCCAGTGTTGGTGCGGCGGCCGACGTATCCATACACCAGGACCCTGACTTCTGATTTCTGACTTAATGCACGAAAACATTGATTGCATGTGTGTTTCAAGTTTTCTTCGTGATTACTTGTGTCAGCTCACCAGGTACTGTTCTGACCGTGGCGCACTTGTTTCCTTTTCAGGATGGCACGACGACAGCATCCAGCTAGGGTTCCTAGAGTAGAGCGCGACGACAGCCCACCGAGCGACGAGGCCTCGGTACAGGGCCCGTTGACCGCAGAGGCACCGGCGGTACCTTTACCCGCCGAGCCCCCGATGCTTCCAGCACTGGCAGCTGACGATACACGACGCCTCGGAGCTCTGCACGAGTTCCAGCGCCAGTGACCACCCAGGTTCCGTGGGGAGTCGGACCCCCGGGCAGCCAAGGACTGGCTGGAGGCGGTCGTCCGAGTTTTCAGGCTAGTGAGGACACCAGCAGACCTCATTGTGATCTTCACGGCGAGCCTACTGCACGCAGCAGTAGGGCGTTGGTGGAGCCTGATGCTCCAGGTACACGATGAGGCCTCCCTCATCTGGATGGACTTCGAGAGCCTCTTCCGCTCAGAGTTCGTTCCGGCCACCCTCCATGCGGTGCGCATTCAGGAGCTTCTTCAGCTGCGGCAGGGCAGCTTGACGGTCGCTCAGTATGCTGTGAGGTTCACCGACCTTTTTCGGTACTCGACAGACATGGTACGGGACCCCTTCTTCTGGGCCCAGACCTTCGAGCAAGGATTGAGACACGAGATCAGGGCATCGCTGATCTCTCTCAGCATCCCGACCCAGGAAGGAGTGCTAGAGCAAGCCCTCCTGATCGAGAGCTTCCTGGCTGAGTCCACAGCGAGACCTCCTGCAGGGCGACAGATAGCGGAGTCTTCGGCAGCCGGTAGCCGACGGATGACTCAAGGTTCCAGGCAGACCAGACCTACCGGTGGCCGACTGCACGACTCAGGCTCAGTTGTGCGAGGGAGCCGGGGTGGAGTCAGAGCCAGGCGTGCCGAGAGTGGGCAGTGTTACTCCTGTGGCGGGATTGGTCACATGGATCGTGACTGTCCGACCCGCCATGCTGATGATCAGCAGTTAAGTGAAGAACCTCCCAGGTAGAGGCAGAGGTTCGACCGTGGCGGTCCGCAGGGAGGAGGCGGACGACGCAGAGGAGCTGGCTGAGCAGCAGGAGGTGGGAGACACTTTGAGGCTCTACCACCACCACCACCAGGAGGTCCACCCCGACCACAGGGAGTAGGAGAACATGCGAGAGCTCAGCTTCAGGCAGCCGAGGCCTTCGATCATGGAGCTCTGGGAGCAGATGGACAGGAGTAGAACTAGTGGATACGTCCTTTGTACTTCTAGTTCCTTGTTGCTATTGTGTAGCGTCTTGTATTATGAGCTGTAATAATAAAAGACTCATACCATTGTGATATTTTCATCCCTTTCCTCTTTCGTGATGTTACTAAGAGGTTCCAGTTTTGGCTGTTGACTTGACCCTCACTTGTGAGACATCTACTGGAGGAGACCCAGTTACCACACACTGATGCCGACAATGTGACTCAACTCTTAGAGGTGAGAGTGACGGTTGGATTTCATGGTAGTAGCGTCGAGGCCTTACGACGTCAACCTTGGTATGGATTAGTATCATCCATTTCAGGATTGACTGTATTAGGCAAAGAAGGTGGTTCATCCAGGGGATGAGACCAGATTTCTCTTATCGGCAAAGAAGAAATCTTGCAGCTCTTGTGGGACCTGAGATGGTCCAGGTCATCTAGGGGCGGATAACTACAGCTCAGAGCCGGCAGAAGCCTTTTGCTGACAGGAGGCGGAGAACACTAGAGTTCGAGGATGGCGACCACGTCTTCTTGCGGGTCTCACCTCGGCGTGGTTTGCGGAGTTTTGGCGAGGTGGCTTATCGTCTGGCTCTGCCACCTCAGTTGCACCGGGTGCACGACGTCTTTCACATATCTCAGATGAGGAGATACGTGCACGACCCGACACACATCATTGACCATGGGGATCTAGGCATGGATGATGAGGCGACTTTTACGGAGGTCCCGATGGAGATAGAGGATCGACAGGAGCGGTCCTACGTGGGCTATCGATTCCTCTCGTGCGCAGCAGATGGCAGCACGGGAACCTCCAAGAGAGCACTTTGGAGCGGGAGGCTCAGATGTGTGCTCAGTACTGCCTTTGTATCCCTAGATTGTGTTGAAGCTTTACGGGGACGTAAAGCCTTGTGGTGGGAGTAATGTAAAGACCCGTAAATTTCAAGGAATTTTTTTTTCTTAATTTTCTTTGGAATTTTACAAGAGCGCAGTTTCGGACGGCACCTGATTCCGCGGCCCGGTGTGCTCGGATTCTTTTTCCAAAGTTTGGCTCGGGTACGTTCAGTGAACGGACGAGCGGGTTTTTCTAACTTTTGAACTGGTG
The DNA here is from genome assembly GCA_963277665.1 of Viscum album. Lineage (NCBI taxonomy): Eukaryota > Viridiplantae > Streptophyta > Magnoliopsida > Santalales > Viscaceae > Viscum > Viscum album. The sequence continues at coordinate 1,409,672,241 of OY728147.1, forward strand.
CCCGGAATCGAATTCTGAGGGCACCGATGAAATCGCAGCGCCGATATTCGCTTAGAAACGCCTCTTTCGGAGTTGCGTTTTCTCGGGTGTGGTTTTTAAATTTCAGGCTTAAAGTTAAGAAATAAAATACTTTTGCTACAACTTTATTTTATTTCACTTAAGCCACTTGGAAGCCACTTGAAGCCACTTAAAGGAGGCTTGAACTAAGTTGAACCGGATAGGATGCTATCCAGAAATATCCTACCCCCTTGGTAGGATATTTTTGAGGTGGGGCCCGCACGAGCCCCGCCGTTTCTTTCCTCTAAGAAACGCACCCGCGAAAACCCGTCTTAATGAAAGTCAACTGAGGCGTTTCTTAAAATCTTAACAGACCATTTAATTGGGCGGTTTATTTCGTGAATTAAATGGGATGTTTCTTTCGTTGAATTAATTCAACGAATTAATTCAATCGTTTCTTAACCTGTTTTCGTGTGTTGGAATATTAATAAATAAGACCAACCAAAACCTTTTGGGGATTACTCGTTGAGACAGAATTCTTGTTTATTCTTCTTCCTTCGCGAAGAACGCGAAGAACGCGAAGAACGCGAAGAACGCGAAGAACGTCGAACCCGGAAATCGACGACGCGACGCCGTGATCCGCATCGCCAACAACGTTCTTCTGCGACGTCTCTTCCTCCGCGACGGATCTTCGATCAGCTGCTTGAGGTAAGAGTCTCAGACCTTCCTTTTTATCTCCTTCGTGATTCTTAACCAAAACACGGATTTAATTAATTTAAATTAAATCTGCTATTTCATGGTGCGTTGAGTTCGCCGACTCAACACCGGATTCCGCGACGACGCGACGCCTCCCCGCGACGACGCGACGATCCCTCTCTTCCGCGACGATCTTTTCCGCGAAGAACGCCCGCGCGCGCCGATCGACGAGGTAGGGATTTATTTTGGGATTTACCCCTTTTTAATTTTTTTTCCTGTGAACGTTCTTTAAAAATTAAAGAACCGGTTTCAAACGAACAATTTTATTTTTATTAAAATTTTCGGTTCATGTGTTGAACAAAATTCTCCCGGTTGTTTATCTCTAACGCGGAGGGTGCGGGCTAAACGAACACGGCCCGACGACCCTCCACCGTTCTTCATTTTGTGCGGAATTGACGGGCGACGACGGAACGTGCCGCAACGGATGTTTGATGATTCCGAAGTGAAGGACGAGTCCCGGGAGGAGCAGCGGCGCAGGCGGGAACAAAATCTGACCACCGGAGCGATCCCGGTGGCCCGCGGAACTCGCCAGCGGCGCGGGTCGCCGGCACGGCGGCGCGGGTCGCCGGCACGGCGGCGCCGGCAGCCGGGAGCGGCGGCGCCCCGGCGCGCCGCCGGACAGGCCGCCGCGACTCAGCGCGGCGACGGCGGCACCCACGGACCCGCGACCGCGCGGGTCCGGTGCCCTCGGACGCGGCTGAAGCCGCGTCCCGACTCAACGCGGCCCCAGGCGGGGGGCCGCGACACCACCTGGCCGCGGGGGCGGCGCCCCGCGTGCCTCGGCCATTCGGCCGCTCGGCCGAACCGGGCCAGGCCGGTCCGACCGGCCGGGCCGCGCCCCGGCCGGACCGCACCGGTCAGACCGGGTCGGGTCGACCCGGTTCGGGTCGACCCCGTTCGGCCGACTCCCGGGGGGGTCGGGCCGGGTCGGCCCGGGCCCAGACTTCGGACGGTTTTCGTTCAAACGCCCGTAACATGAGCTACGGGCCTCCGAACAACTCGCTGTCAGCGGCTACGAGATCCTTGAATCGAGACGGTCGTTTCGGTATAATATACTCAAGGTGCACCTTCCTTTTCGGGAGCCTACGTAGTTAAAACTCCGTAGTTAAGCGTGCTTGGCCTAGAGCAGTGATCAGGATGGGTGACCTCCTAGGAAGTTTCCCAGGGTGGGTGTGAGACGGAAAGGCCAATAACTAACAGACCGGGCGTCCGATTGACGCGCCGTCTGTTTCGTTGAATTCCTCTAAGTGAGACGGATCTTTTGGCCCACTCCGCCCGAGGTTTGGATGCAGGTGGAGTACGGTCGGGTTGGTTTTACCTTAAAAACCAACCGGGCCCCTGGGACGAAAAAGCCAATAACTCTCAGACCGGGCGTCCGATTGACGCGCCGTCTGCGACGTTGAGTTCCTGTAGACGATACGGAACTTTTGGTACCTCAACTTCGGACTTTGTGTCAGTTGATGTATCAGCCTCTCGGCTCATGGAGCGGACCCTCCCGAACGAGCTTGCTGTGTGCGGGAACCCTAGTGCTGGCTGCGACTGCTTCTCCGACAGCGACGACTGTGCAGAGATCCTCCGTGGACTCCGACGACGACCGTGCAGAGATCCTCAGTGGACTGCAGCGACGACTGTGCAGAGATCCTCCGTGGACTCCGACGACGACCGTGCAGAGATCCTCAGTGGACTGCGGCGACGACTGTGCAGAGGTCCTCAGTGGACTGCGACGACTACTGCACTCAGCAATCCTACGTGGATCAGTGCTACAGGTCCTGCGTGGGCCCGATCCTGTGTGGGTCCGATCCTGTGTGGGTCACTGCGGGGGTTAGTACCTATCGATCCTTCGTGGGTCCGACGACTTAGATGGTTCATCAATCATCTTTATCGTCATCCGAAAAAGTATACATGTGTGAGCTGAATCTTCTGTTTTACTCGATAGAGGTGGTGCGCTTGGTTGTAGCGGTAGACCCGCGATACTGGAGACGAGCGTACAGAGTACGGAGACCGTGTAGCCGGCTGAGACCTAAAGACTGCTCGACCAACTCGAATTGGAGTGAGTCGACTAGCCCAGTGGATAGAGCGCCCGGTATTCGGCGGCAGACCCACGGCGGACGGAGCGCCTGGTAGTTGGCAGCAGACCCGCGGTACTCGACTGGAGGAGTGCCTCTGTAGGCTATTTGGGTGAGCGCCCGGTATTTGGCAGCAGACCCTCAGCGGACGGAGCGCCCGGTAGTTGGCAGCAGACCCGCGGTACTCGACAGGAGGAGTACCTCAGTAGTCTTAGGTTAGTGAGCAGTACCTCGGAGTCGTGATAGGACCACTGTACACTTCAGAGATGGGGCTATTCAGCAGTTACGTTTTTGATAATGAAAATCCTGGTTTGAGCTGAGTCAATGATCCTTGTGTTTCCTCTTGATTGAGATGGGTTACCTGATAATTTCGATATATGTATGGGCAAATACCTTTGAGAGTTATCTGTTGAGTTTTCCTGTGTGGATTACATTTCCTCTCCTTTGTGGATTGTGTTGAGCTATCCTGTGTGGATTTACTGTTTACTCTCCTTTGTGGATTGTGTTGTTCTATCCTGTGTGGGTATACGTTTGCTTTCTTGTGTGGACTGGGTTGTGCTTAGGCTCAGACGTTGGAGCCAAATGGGAATTGATGACTTAGGTATATGTATGGTCATATACCTAAGCCGTGTCAGATGTTACTTCGTGATTGTATCGTTCCTTTGTGGATTATCCTTTGTGGATTCTGGGAGACCTTCGGGGGTCTCGGGGTCCCTACTGAGTAGCTTATACTCAACCCTGCACGGGATATGCCCGCACTACGTGGTGTTGGTTGCAGACGACGGGCAGCGCTGATCGAGGTGGAGGCGTGCGGAGCAGGACGGTACCTAGAGGTGGACCACTGGGCGGGACGTACTCGGAGTGGAAGGCTGGACCGAGGAGTTGTGGAGGCTATTTGTACCCACCCTTCAGGTGGGACATCCAGAGGACGGCTCGACGCTACGGATTTTCTTTTCAGTTGCTGTTTTTCCCTTTCAGTTGTACTTTACAGTTGGGCTTGTATTTCCGGCCCCTTTTACTTTCAGCACAGCCTGTTACAGTTTTACTTAGTGTTTACTTTTCCGCTTGCTTACTCTATGGTTCTTGTTTACTTTTCAAAGGCAATGCCTTCCCTTTTTGTTGGGATTTATGCCTTGGTGCTAGTCGCCAGCCCCTGGCCTATGGAAGGCGGGCTTGGGGTAGTCACGGCACGGGCCCCGAGGACGGGTTGTGACAGATGAGGATATTCAGAATAAATATTTCCATTATCATCATGGGCATTATGAGTTTGTTGTGATTCTATTTGGTGTGATAAATTATCCATCTTTGTTAATGGTGTTGACTAACTTACTATTTTAAGAGTTCTTGGTTTTTTTTGTAACACCCATGGTTTTTATGGACCCATTTTTTTCAAAAAAATGTAAATTTCAATTTATATCTTGAAATTCACTAAGTCAAATATTCCTTTCACACAGAACTGACTCGGTGTACATTACACTCAACACCGACACGGCATACGATGCATGAAACACTGAGTTTCTACAAAACATATCTTTTTATTATTTTAATTATTCAAATAATATAATTATATTATTTCCATTAAAACTAGTAATAATTTTTTTTTACATTTTTTTATATTTTTCTATTATAATCAAAACATATTGATAATAAAATATATGTTTTTTAGTAAAGTTATATTTAGGTTTTAAAACAAAATTTTATCAAATGAATAACATATAATAATGAAAGTAATATTATAAACATTTAGAAATTTAATTTAATTAAATAAAATTTGTTTTTTAATTCAAAATTTTGAAATTTTTATAGGGAAATGTTTTTCGATTTTCATAAAAAACATCATTTTTTAATGAATATTGAAAAATACTACTTTTAATCAAAACTGCATTTTTTCCTAATTAATTATTAATGATAAATGATATTAGAAAGAAATTTAAGGTCCCCTTAGATTAATATTAAATATACTAAAAAAATTACATTCATTAGGATCAACTTCAATTAAAAATTTAACAAAAAAAACTTAACTAACCTTTATACATTTTCCAACTTTAAAACCCCATTATTTCGTCCTGTCTGCGGTATTATCACTAATATAAATTTTGCCTGTTCTATGAAGTGGATTTCACAAATCCAACATAAAACATTTAATTTAGTCTAATATTTATATTCTAATAATACAATGTTAGTTTTGAACAAATTTATTAGTAAAGGTGATAAAAATTAATCACATTTGTTATGGGCAAATTAATATTAATTGCAGACTAAAACATAAAATTAAGGGCCCAGATAACCTAGAAAATTGTATAAACCCCATTTTATGTCAATATTTAGTACATAATCCGTCAATTATAGATTTTTTTTTCTTTTTAAGAAATTTCTTACGTAATAACATGTGCACATATAATTTTATTCTAAAAAACCCATTTGAGTCATTTTCCATTCCTATAAAAGGATACCACCTCTACCCATTCCTTACAACTCTCAAACATTTTCAGTTCATCCATAATCTTCCCAATTAGCCTCAAAATAATCTTTCATTAAACTTTTAATAATACCTTGGGTAATAAACCCTCTCAAAGAATCATTATTGTAGAAACCAAAAGGAGTCACCCGATTTAGAGGTAACATCTTCTCTCGAGCTCATTTCCTTAATTTTCTTTCTCCACTGCTCAACTCTCTTTTTTCCATTCATGTGTGAAAACCCCAGTATCTAGAATATATTATGATTTTGTGATGAATATTTTATTACCTAAACATACATAAATTTCAATCTAATGGGTTTTGAATATTTTTTTTGTGTACGACGAACTACTTCCCCCACGAAATGATGATTATTGATTTATTCTTTTCCACCAATAATGGTGGACAATATGATTGAAAGCTTATTTTTATATGTAATATATTTTATTTATTATGTATTTAATCTTCTTTATTCATTTTACAACACACCTCTTTTAACCTTCCATTTGGTGTTAATATGATTATCACGTTTGGGAAAGTGTGGACTACCGCCCTCTCAAAGCAATGTCATTCGTTCACACACCACATAGAATATATTAAGGGTAGATTTAATGAGATTATAAAATATATATAATTTATTAATTATAATTTAATAATTATATATATATATATACATATATATACATATGACATATACATACCTTCTTTTAATACGACAATAAAAAGGGAAAACTACATTCATGTGTACGTACGACATACCATCTCTATAAATGGTGTGTTAAATAGCATACATAATTATGATATAAAACATTATAATGTACCTATAATTTTACATAACTAGTATTTATATCATTTTATACATTATGGAATCATGATATAATTATAAGTACCAATGTTATAATAAATTAAGACACATGCGAAGAACAAAGCGAATATTACCTGAAGAGGATCATTAACATGGGATCATTAAGTAGTGGGTAATATATGATAATAACAAAAAAATTATGTTATTATATATAAAATATTCTTCGGTAAAATATTTATAATAAATTTATATTTATTATACATAAATCTTGTACGAGTACGAATAGATTCAAGACACAAGGTAAAGGAATTTTCATCTCACTATTAATTTATCTGAGATACAAGATATGTTTACCAATATTTTCTTTTGTGTGGTGTATGTACTTATAATTATTGTATTCTATGTATCATGAAATTAAATTTATGGGTACTTAAATATCCATTAAATTATTATTCTTTCCAGGGATATAATTTTCAAAAGTTACCAAACCAGAAAAATAGTTTTGTCTCAATTTTCCTACTTTGAGGCTCTTATTTTTGTATGCACCTAAACCCTAATTCAATGTGTAATTAATTAAAATTGAAAAAAAATATCATGAATGTAATTATTTTAATTAAATATTAAGATTAATTTAATTTCTTTTTCTTATATGGAGAGTACGATCACAAGTCACTATGTTATAAGAGTTTATTGTGATAATCCCCTTGTTTTCATGAGATTGTTTATGTTTATGATTTCATTAATGAAATATGATTTTCCATAGTTCAAAAATATTCATGATATCCCTTATCATATATTAATCAAAATAACCTCATTTTTTAGTACCATTTACCCACTTTGGTACCTATATAGTGTTTTTTAGTAAAATATGACCACCTCTCTATTTGGTCGAAAATCTATTGTATTCAAAAAACATTTTAAAAAAAACTTTCAAATTTTGTTACCAAATATCCTTAAAGATAAATCTCATGGAAAAATTTATTTCATAAACGATTTATTCTATTAAAAAATTCCTTTATAAGTTTTGAAATATATTTTCAAAGAAAGAGGTATTCAAAAGGATTTATATAATAAAATCAATTTGTCAATGAAGAAAGGATATTTTTCTCAAGAATTTCTTTTAAAAGATATTGAAAATTTATTTCCCATCAAAGATAGCATCCATTGGTTTTTGTCATGACTTTATGTGATATTTAGTAAATTTTTCCATTTGTATTCTTTCATTGAATTGATTATTTTTTTGATGGCATGATTTGTTGAAACACATTTCTCTATCATGGGTTATATTCTTTTGAAAACCACTTATTTTCATGGGTTATGTTTATGATGAAATTATTGTGAATCTTGTATCTTTCCATAGGTTTTGAAATGATTACATGTTTAGGATAACCATTTCATTTCAGGGATTATGATATGTTCATTTATGATCTTGTGGCACATGTTTGTATGATTTCATTAAGTGATGTGTGGGAAATTTATCTACATAAAATTAATTAGATAAATATTTATATCTCCTTAGATAAAATATGGATGGAAAGATGGTTACTCAGTAAAATAAGACAGTTCTAGAATAAGGGTTACTCAGTTTAGTTATATAGGGCTTGAATGAGGGTCACTCTATTCAGTAATACATAGCTGGAATAATAGTTACCCAGTTTAATAAGTGACTTTTTCCATTAATATCATCTGGGAATTGATTCCATGAATACTATGGAAATCAGTATACGCTTCAATGTTTCCACAATTCCTGGTCTTACACCTATGTTATGCTTTCATGGATTATGTCCTTTACTTCCTTTTAATTTAGGTCTAATGAACTGCCAAGCATTATGCCATGATTCATGTATATTCTCTTTGATATGCCAGGTATGATCTTATATTTTCAGGATCATGTTTTCATACCCTTATGATCATGTGTGGGTTTACATGTCTACCTTGTTTAACCATATTGATCATATTATCTCACCCCTTTTTATGTTTCCTTCTCTATGTTATCAAGATATGTATTATGTTACTTGTTTCTAATATTGGTTCTAGTTAAGGAAAACATAGGGGGAGATAATGTACCTCATTTATGTATTAGTGTTTTTGTTTCCATTATGGCATCCAACCTTTTTATTACATAACTTTCCATTACATTTTACAAATTGAGGATCTTCAATGTCTAGTGCCTTGGAATTCAATAGCATAATACATTAAAACATAACAAAATCCTTTATGTCCCTTATAAAATATTCTTGAAAAGATAATCCTATATAAAATTACGGTATCTCATTACCTAGAGACATACATCAATGGAAATGGTGAGCATAAGGCCCAGTAAGGAAAATAGGTGAAACAATTTACATGTGAACTTGAGAGATATCAATAAAAACATAAGATATGTCATAATGTAAGTATAAATAGGAATATCATAGTAATAATAACTTGAAACATAACATGAGAATGTTTATACAACATTTAATTTACCCATTCATGAACATATCACCATGGTCTATCCCTAAGGTGCAAAGGTTATTTACAAAGGTATCATAAAACTTGTCATCTCTAGTGATTAAATTATTTACCCCATGCATTGTAGTGATATCATGGAAGACCATTAATATGTATTTAATCTTACATGATCCACATATATCATAAACAAACATTCCAAAAATAACCCAAAAAGAATAAAATATATGGGGTTTATTTCCAAATAGTGACGTTTTTAAAAGTGCTTGAATTCATGATCATTATGTCTTTTATAACCCCTAGAAAAGGAATGAGGTTTTCATTTATGTAAATTAAAAATGAAATTTATAACATTTTTTGTATTTATAAATACCCATAGAAACCAATTTTTTTGGAATTCACATGAATAAAATGATATAATTTCTTGAGAAAAAGATTGATAGATTTTGAGATGAAAATTATGTAGCATAACGGCTATACAACATAGTTTTATAAAATATTGAAAAGAGAAGGGAAAAGGGTCACCCACTCATAAATAACTAATATTACAGTATGGTTAATGAATAAAAATAAGTAAGATCATGTTATATATATTTTCATGAAATACCACATGAAAAGGAATGTTTAAAGAAAAGAGAAGATATGATTTCCTTTATGAAACATTCAGCAACCTAACGACATCCCTTAAAATATAGAAATGTATGTTGATGAGATTGGAAAGGGTCTCTCATAATTTGGATAAAAAATGGAATGGAATGATGAAATAAAATAACACGTCTCAACATAATAATAACGAAAACTAGAAGACATAACATAAAGGAAGTCATGACTACAAGGGGAGGGTGAAAGGTTCCCTAACCTTGAATATTAACATTGAAACCTCGAAGGTTGGGACCTTGGGGGGATTGGGGGAACCTTCGGAGGACTCCATGGGAGGAAAAAGGACTAGATCATTGTTTAGGATTAATTTTTAATGAAATTATTAAAGGAATCGATTGGTATTTATAGAAAAAGTGAGGGAATATTTTATTAATTTTCTAGGGACACCTCATTGGTGGTATTTGAAAATTCATGGGCTTTCCCATAGTATTTTCCCATGGAATTGGCCACTTGGGAAACCTCGTAACATATATTACTATTCACAAGTTCACCAAAATTATTAAATCAGGATTACATCATTTATGTTGTCATTAAACACACCAAAACCAAAAAATGTATTTTTACTATTCACCGAAAAACAAAACATTTTATAAAAATCTCATAAATTCACCCTATCCTAATATCAATGCTCTGAATTCAAAATGAACTCCATTTTTGGAAAATAATTTCTAATTATGAGATTTTTTATTTTCATGTAAAAACACTATTTACTCGAAAAAATACTAACACTTATCTAATAATATCTGAAATTGTTATTTACTTATGATATTATATTACAATACCAAATAATATTCCAAAATTATATTTTTTACTTTCTTAAGTGAGGTTACTATTCCATTGGCCACATTACTATACATAAGGTTAATATTACTATTCATGATTTACTATTCACTAATAATTATGTTGATCTTATTAGAATCTAAATTTCATACTGATCACAACTGTAAAAAACCATTTTTAGAGAATCATTTCACATTATTAATTATTAAATGTATACAAAAATATTTGAAAATACTATTTTTCCAAAATTCATATATAATATGGAACATCTATAAATTAATCCTATATTTATTTTAACATTTGTAATCCACTCATTTAGCATAATAAGAAATAGAAATTTTATTTATATAAAATTATTAAACAAACTAACTCAGGTCTTGTTACATATCACCTTATAACACATGAATTGGACCTATGTGTAAGATATTCTATGGTGATAGAATCTTGGGTCTGTTCATAAAACATTTCTCATATGGTGATTTCTATCAGCTTGAACTTCTCCCATATTCGATTTTATTAAAGCATTATATATTTATTCTTAGCTTGGGCTTAGTCTATAACAAATCTCAAATATTATACATCCTTCCCATTCTCTGACAGATGTGATTCATACAACCTGAGTCTAATGGATGAGGCCATCAACTCCTCTCTCTATTTTAATTAACCGTGATCATTTGTATATATAAAAAATAAACATAACATTAAGATTATAGTATCCAATGGGCATATTGACCAATGGTCATATAACATTCAAAACACAATAGTATTATTTTAATTATACTCACATCATTAATTAAATGATATATTTTTGTGTATTATGAATTAAAAAACAAAATCATGAAACAAATATTATTCAAAATTTCAGGTCGTCACGTTCATCACCGCTTATGAAATTTTGTCCCAGAAAATTTAAATCATACCATTATAAAAGAAATGTTGAGGGTACTTTTATCTCATAGATTCCTCCAGTTCCCACATGGCTTCCTCATGGTTGTGGTTCCTCCAAAACACCTTAATAAGGTGGGTAGTCTTGTTTCGTAGATCCCTGTCTCTATGATCCAAGATCTGCACTGGATTCTCCTCATAAGAGAGTCCATGTTCAAGTTGTACCAACTTTATATTTAGTACATGTGAATGGTCAGATATGTACTTTCTCAAGAGGCATACGTGGAACACATCATGATCTTGTCCTAGATTTGGAGGAAGCACAATCCGATATGCCACTTATCCTATGCGATCAAGGATTTCATAGGGGCCAATGTATCTAGAGGTGTGATTCCTTTATTCCCAAAACATAATGACTCTCTTTTAAGGTGAAATTCATTGAAGGACTTTGTCACAAACATAAAACTCTGATGTCCCTTCGACAGTTGTTGGTATAGCTCTTTTTCCGACTCTGAACAGCCTTGATGTGTTTCTAGATGGCATGGACTTTTTCTTTCATCTCTCACACAAGATGAATCCCAAGAAGCTTTCTCTCACTAGATTTATCCCAACAAGTAGGAGTTCTACCTCGCTTCCCATTGAGAGATTCACAGGGTTCCATCAGAATGCCCGAGTTGAAGATGTTGTTGTAAGAGAACATGACTAAAGCGAGATGTTGATCTCATCCACCTTTAAATTATATTGATCATGTTCTCACCATTTCCTCAAGTTTTTGGATATTAATTTCGGATTTTCCATTATTTTGGGGGGTATAGGCTGTAAAAAAATTCAATTCGGTACTCATACAATGTTGAAGACTTATACCAAATTTTTATGTCAACCTTGGATCACAATCTGATATGATAGAAAGTGAAACTCCATGCAACCTTAACATTTCCATTATGTAAATTTTGGAAAGTTGATCAAGAGAGAAACCATCCCTAATAGAGATAAAATGGGATGTCTTGGTGATATAGTATACAATAACCCATATTGCATTGTTTTCTTTGGAAGTTCTTAGGAGACCAGTGACAAAGTCCATTGTGATATTGTCTCACTTCCATACAGGAATGGGTAGTGGTTACAATACCCATTTAGGAAGTTGTGAATATTCCTTCACTTGTTGGTATACCAGGAACCATTAAGTGTAGTCATCAATCTCCATTTTTCATATTATCCCACAAATAATGATCACGAAGGTCTATATACATTATCTTACTTCCTTGATGTATAGAGAAAGTATAGCCATGAGTTTTATCCATCAACTCCTTATTTATTTTTAGAATATTTGTATCATATAGTCCTCTACGAAATTTTAGTACACATTCCTGATAAATATTGAATTCAGGAAACTATCAATCCTTCACCGCCTCATACTTCTTCTGTAACAAAGGATTTTCATTCTAATCTTTTTTGATATTCTCTATTAATGATGGTTTTAAAATCATTTGGGTTTGGGTTGATGATTTTCATTCCCTTATAATTCCCATTTCCATACTTACTAGGTCATTGATCAAAGGATCTCTTTGAATTTTCATCATTGAAACAACAACTGGGTTTTTCTTGCTTAATGCATCGGCAACATTTTTTTCTCTCCCAGGACGATAATGAATTGGAAAATAATAGTCTTTAAGAAGTTCCAACCATTAATTTTTTCCTATGTTCAATTCATTTGGTGTGAAAATATACTTCTAAATTTGACGGTCTATATGTATATCAAATTTATCCCCAAAATGATAGTGCCTCCATATCATAAAAGCAAAAAACGACCACAGCCATCTCCATTTCATGCGTAGGATAGTTCTGCAAATGATTCTTCAACTGTCAAGATGCGTAAGCTATGAAATTATCATTTCGAATGAGGATGAACCAAAGCCCTTTCAGAGATGTATCACTAAAAATAATGAATACTTATCCACTTTATGGCAGAGTTAACAAGGGTGAAATAACCAATATCTTCTTCATCTCTTGGAAACATTCCTCACATTCATTTTTCAAGATTAACTTGACCCCTTTTTAGTTAACATGGTTAATGGGTTAGAAATTCAAGTAATGTTTTTCACAAACCTCTTATAATACCCCTCTCATCCACGTGAATTATGAATCTCAGTTATTGTTGTAGGATGAGGCCACTCATCTTTAAATTTTTTCTTCTTAGAGTCAATTGTTGTTCCATCATTGGTTACAATGTCCCCTAAAAAGAAACATTTTCTAACCAAAATTCACATTTTATGAACATTCCCAAAGGCTCTCCTTCTATAGAGTTTGTAAAATAACCCTTAGATGATCCTCAGGCTCCTCACGACTTTTGGAATATATTATAAAATCAACAATAAAACCAACCACTAAGTAATAAAGGTATTAATTAAAGACTCTATACTTAAAATCTATCAAAATAGTAAGTGAATTAGTCAGTCATAAGGGCATAACAATAAACTCATAATGCCCATATCTTGATCAGAAGGAAATTTATTGAATATCGTATTTCCTCACCCTCAATTGATGATAACATGTTCGAAGATAAATCATATAGAAGAATTGAGTCCCATGATATTGGTCAAATAAGTCATAAATTATTGGAAGAGGGTATTTGTTCTTCATTTGTGATCATGTTAAGTTCTCTATAATCAATGCATAACTAAATTGATCTATCCTTCTTCTTAGAATGAGAATCAGTGCTCCCCAAAGAGGCACACTTGGATAGATAAACCCCTTCTCAAAAATTTATTGGAGTTCCTTGTTAAATTCCTCTAGCTATACATTTTTAATTCTATACGGGGTCTTTGATATTAGATAAGATCCATGTATGAGTTTTATGGAGAACTCTACCTCTCTTTTTGGGGGAGGTCTGGGTAACTTCTCATGAAATATGTCAATGTATTCTTTGGTGATGGGGACATTTTATAACCTTATACTCTCATTTCCTTCTTCTTCTTCACTGATAAACTCCATAAAGAAGGATATATAAGGTTCTTCAAGATAAACATCAGGTTGAGATATCTATCATTTGATGATAACTATAGGTTTTTCATTCATGACTACTGAGATTTCTATACTTCTATATTTGATCATAGCATTACACATTGAGGGCCTTCCCGTCCTTAGTATAATGTTTAATTCTAGAATGGGAATGACTGCTAGATTTTCTATAAGAATATGCTCACAAATGTAAATACTAGAGTTTTAAACCCTGATGATTCTTGGATAATCCCACCAAGAGTCTTGCCTGATAACTCTACTTTTATCAATTTAGGGGATGATTCTAAATTCCGTGCAGACATGGAGGAAATAAATGAATGCTTAAAACTAGAATCAAACAATGTACTTGATTGATTTGAGAGAACAAAAAGATTACTTGACACCATGGAATTCGTAGATTCATCATTAGCTGTCATGACATAAACAGCACGATCTTTCTCCCTCGCCTTTGTTGAGGCTGTTGGTGGTTTCCCACTACTTCCATCAGATTTGGACAGTGATTGGAAAAGTGTCCAAGTTTTCCACACTTATAGTATTGGACATCATGTAGGCCGTACCGTCTTCCAATTTTCGTTAGTGTTTGGGAGTTATGTTATCACCTCAGTATGACAATTTCATGTGACATGGGAATCTTTTCCACACTTTTATAACTTCCTGCTCTTGATTAGGCAGTTCCTCGAATGCTTCTTCTATCATTTGTTACACATCCGACATTGCACATTCTTTCCTCCTCTTCCCTGATCAAAAGTGAACCCCACGAATGGTTGTATCGATCTCTTCATGTCTTTGGATTTATGATACCACTGCATCTCAGAAAACTCCACATTGTCCTCGTTCACACTCATTAAAATCTCCTCATACCTATCATAGTCTCGATTGGCTAGATTCCTCCACAGATGAGGTTCTAGTCCACCAAAGAATATATCAACCTTTCCACTAGGATCCATGTCAATTCTTGAGGTTTAAGAAGAAATTATAGCGATGTTCATCGCATAGAGTCCGATAGATTCATTCTCCTTCTACTTCAGCACTAGAAACACTTTCTCTATTCTGGTTCTCATAGAACAAGGGAAATACTTATTAAATAATATCCCCTTGAACTCTTTTCTCTCCATATCTTCAACCTCCACTCTTCGCCTCATTATTTTAATCAATTCCCACCACTGATCAGTTTCTCCCTCTAATCGATAGATTTCCAGGGTTACCTTCTCTTTATCTAAACAACATAGAATCGAAAATATCTTCTCTATAGAGCTAATCAACTATTCAGCAATCAGTGGGCCAATCGATCCACTAATCGTACTTAGTCTTCGATGCATAAAGGACTCAATAGAATTTTGTTTACATCATGGTGATATCGGTCTCTCAACATTATAATAGTTATTTACCATAAGGTTAGTCATTTAGTTCATTATTCTCATGATATATTCTATTTTAGCTTCCATCAATGGGCTGTCAGCACATGGTCCATTGTGGTCACCATTTTCACAGTTCCTCCAATTTCCCAACATTTTATAAAAGAATAAAATCATAGTTAGAATCTAATTTAATTTAATAATATTTTAAATAAAAAGGATTTTATGACTTAGAACTTCATTCTTAAACAATTACATTTCTCAATAAATCCTTCATAAAGATTCATAAAATAGTTGTGATTAACCAAACATATCCCTCAAGAGTGTCGAACAAGGTGTGATGCAAGGCCCATTGTCTGATACCTGGATACCCTGGGTCAAGCCCGAAACACCAAGTATTAGTTTTTACTCTTAGGTATATCAGTTCTAGATCCACATCCACTTGTTCATATCCAGTCATGGATTTATTTTTTCGAAAACTACCTCTTAAATATTTCGTCAAAACACCAAGAAGTTTCCCTATATTTAAAATTTTCTACAGGGTTATTCCTAATGTTTTAATATCCTAATTTCCAAAAATAACTAAATTACCCTTTGATACCAACTATGGAATCCAGACATTTTATACCATAACTTTCCATTAAAATTTAGAAACTGAGGATCTTTACAGTATAGTTCCATGGAAATTAGGAGCATAATACATGAAAAAATAAAACAATATTTTAAATACCCTTGAAAATCATCTTAGAAAGTTAATCATATGTAAAATGACAACATCTCATAACGTGGATACATACTTCAATGGAATGGGTGAGCATAAGGCCTAGTAAGGAAGACAAGTGAAACAATTTACATGTGAACATGAGAGATATCCATAAAAACATTGGGGATATCATAAAGGAGTGATAAAGAGGCATATCATAGATATAATAACGTGAAACATAACTTGAATATATCAATAAAAAAATTAATTTATACATTGATGAACATATCACCAAGTTTTATCCCCAATGTGTAATAAAAATAACCCCCAATTTATTCACCAACGTATCGTAAAACTTGTCATCACTAAAGATTAAATTATTTACCCAATGAATTGGAGCTCTATCAGGGCACAACCTTAATATGTATTTATTTTTCATGTGTTCAAAATATATAATAAACAAAAACTTCATAAATAAACCAAAAACAATAAAAGATAGGGGTTCCATTTTAAAATCTTGACGTTTTTAAAAGTTCTTAAAATCATGATTGTTATGTCTTTTATAGACCGTAGAAATGAAATGAGGGTTTTAGGTATGTAAATTCTAGAATCAAATATATCTTATTTTTGTATTTATGAATACCCATTAAACCCAAATTGGTTTTTAAATTCAAATGAATAAAATAAGGTAATTTCATTTGGAAAAGTGAGAGATTTTGAGACGAAAATTTTGTATCATAAGGACTATACGACATTATTTCAAAAAATATTGAAAAGGGAGTGTACAAGGTTAACCCACTCATAAATAAATCATAATAAAATATGGTTATAGAATAAAAATATTTAAGATCATTGTATTGATATTTGAATTAAATACTACATGAAAAAGAAACATGAATGAAAAGAGAAGATGTGATTTCCTTTACGAAAAAATCGGCAGCCTAAAGTCATTGCTTAAAATTAAGAAAAATTATTTTATGCGAGTGTAAAGGGTCTCTAATAACATGGAAATAAAATTTAAAGCATCTATGACATAAAATAACATACCACTACATAATAATATGTATACTATAAGACATAACCTAAAGTAAGTCATGACAAAAAGAGGAGGGTGAAAGGTTCCCTTACCTTAAAGATTAACTTTGAAAGCTAGAAGGTTGGGACCATGGGGGCCTTTATAGAACCTTGTATGGACTATTTGGAAGGTAAATGTATCATATCATCTTTGAGGATGAATTTTTAGTGAAATTAATAATGTAATGGGTTGGTATTTATAGCAAAAATGAATGAATATTTTATTAATTTACAAGGGACACCTCATCGGTAGTATTTGAAAAACCTTGGGCTTGACCATGGTATTTGCACATGGTATTTGTAATTGTGGAAACCTCATAACATATCTTAATATTAACATGTCTAACATAATTATTAAATCATGATTATATCATTTATGGGGTCATTAAACACATTAAACCTGAAAACTATATTTTTACTATTCACCAAGAAAGAAAACATTTTATTAAAATATCATAAATTCACCCTAAACTAATAACAATGATCTAAATTCAAAAATGAACTCCATTTTATGAAAATAATTTTCTAACTATATGATATTTAGTTGTTAAGTAAAAAAAATATTTACATGGAACAAATAATAATTCATAACTAATAATATCTGAAAGAGTTATTGACTTATGTTATTATATCACATTACCAAACAAGATGAATAAATTATATTAATACTTGTTTAAGTGATGTTATTATTCCATTGGTCACATTACTATTCATATGGTTAATATTACTATTTATAAATTACTATTCACTAAAAATTATGTTGATCTTATTAGACTCTAAATTTATTATTAATCACATCTGTAGAAAACCATTTTTTGAAAATCATTTCACATTATTAATTATATAATGTATGTAAAAATATTTTAAAATACCATTTTTCCAAAATTCACAAATAATATGAAACTTCTACTAATTCTTCATATATTTGTTTTTCCATTTTATATCCACATGTTTAACATAATGAGAAATAACAATTTTTTTATATAAAATGATTAAATAATGTAACTAAGGTATCGTTACATAGTCCCTTATAACACCTTTATAGGACCTACGTGTAATATGTTTTATCGTGATAGAATCTTGGGGTGGTTCAGACAACATTTCATGAGCAGTGATTTCTATCAGCTTGAACATCTCCCATAGGTGATTCCTTAAAAGATTCACAAGTTGAAGCTTGACTTGGGCTTGGTCCAGAGAAAAGCTCATAGATGCTACCTACGTCCCAAGCTTCGATAGTTGGGATTTGTACGGCTTGAGTCTACTAGATGAGGCCATCAACTCCTCTTTCTGTAGTAATTAACCATGATCATTTGTATTTATAAACAATAATCATAAAATTAAGAGTATATTTTCCAATGCACATAGTCACCAATGGTAATATAACAGTCAAAACCTAGTATTATTTTTTTATTATACTCAATTAATTAAAGGATATTTTTTTACTACAAAATAAAACACAAAATCTGGAAACATTTATTATTCAAAATTTCGGGTCGTTACATCCATGTTTGCAAAGGCAATAAACTAGAACGGTCTTCTCACATATGTCTGTATAATGATTATTTATTTTTTAAAAGTTATGTAATGAAATTTTTATAAAGATAAGGTCACTATAGTTGGTATCAAAGGAAAATATTAGATAACCTTTCGAATTTAGGATGATAAATCCTTAGTGAGAACCCTAAGGAACATGTCTATGGATAAGTCTGAGGACCATGAAAAGTATAAAAAAATCCTAGAATTTTAGTGAAGGATAGATTTAGTGGTTTTCTAAAAATACATCCACGTCTGGATACTAAAAGTGGATTTGTCTTTGGAATAGATATACCTATAGGTAACAACTCTAATACAATGTTTCAATAATTACTCAAGGTAATTAGGTACACGACAATGGGCCTTGCTTCACACCTGGTTTTACACTCTTGTGGGATATGCTTTGGGAAATCCCAAACAATTCATTAACCATTACGAAGTATTTAAATATAGGTTGGATATGAATAACCAAGGATAAGTATAAGGTTTCATATATTAAAGAAGGTGTCATAAGATAGACATTCTATAAGTGATTATTCATGATTATGTGGTTTATCATTATGATAATTATTTCTTACCCTATATTGTTGGTTTTAGTCAATGGTTTGAACCTAAAAGAATCAAATTAATGGTGATTGTGATAGAAAATGTAACGATGTTCCACCATAGAAAACTAATTCTATGGGAGATGTAATGAAAAAACTCATTTCTATTCTCACATATCTTTATCGAGCTATAAATCATAGTGGAATTCAAAATGTGTAAAGGGGGATCAACATTCTATTGATACATTCATGAAGAAACATCCACCTTCTTTTATAGGGTCTCTTGATCCACTTATTTCTGAAAAATAGATTTGTCCACTGAAAATATATTCTATGTTCTTCAATGTTTAAAGCATAAGAGTTTTATTTTGGCTATTTATCACTTGGAAGCCGAAGCAGATCAATGTTGGACTCTAATCAAGAATACGAGGCAGTATGATGAGATTGAATCCATGGTTTTGGATGAGATTAAGAGTTTATTTTTCAATTATTTCTTTCCTTGAATTATTCATTCCAAGATGGATAAAGAGTTCCTTGAGTTGAATATAGGGGATTATGAGTCTATTGGTACCTACAAGGATAATTTGACAAGACTAGTTAGGTACGCTTCAATAATTATCATCCAACCTAAATATAATGTTGATAGATTCTTTAGTGGCTTAAAGACAAGTCTCATAAAGGAGTTGGACATAAGAGACATTAGTATCTATGAATATATTTTTTATTATGAAATCATGGTATAAATTAATGTTGGAGTCTAATATCAATTTCATGTTGTTGTTAAGAAGAGGAAGATGGATTTCAAAGGAAACTATAAAAACATGATGAAAAAAGGATGAACATTACTTTATGCTCAATGTGTGGGAAGAAGTATGGAGGAAATTTCATTAATCAGTCTAGTAAGTGTTTTTAGTTTGTAAGGTAATTCCATAAGGGAATTGATTGTCAAGGTGATGGGAATAAGATTTCTCAAAATTCTAATGGGGAAAAAGACTCACATTATTCTCCTCCAATGATTCAGTGATTCAAGTTTATGGAGAATGGTAATTATGTAAACCATTTCCAAAATACTAGGGTTAGTGATGATGATCGATGTCAGAAACCTCTTATACTGAGGGATAAGGGGAAATCTCATTCAATATCTATATCTGATGAGGGGTGTGATAACGACATAATGGAATGTACACTTACCATCTACGATAGAACTTATAATGTCATATTTGATTCTAGATAAACACACTCTTTCATATCTAAAAAATTTTCAAAGGGTGTCAAAAATACACTAAAACAATTAGATTTGGAATTAGCAGTGAAAATACTAAGAGGTAAAATGATTTCATCTCAAGTTTACGATTCCACTCCAGCTCATAATTTTGGGAATGTGCTTCCTGGAAATATTTTAATTCATACTTTGGTCAAATTTTATTTCTAATTAGAAAATTATTGGATTTATCCACAAGAATCCCACATAAATTTTCGAGGATGATATGTTATTTTTGATATTTCATAACCTTTAATGATCATCCTTTAGTTCCACGATAAGACTGAACATCCTATGGAGATTACGTCTAGTGGATGGGTCTTAATTCACATTCAAAAGTTTTTTTTATCTCAAATGGTTTGGGAGAAAATCGACATCGATGATATGCCTATGGTGCGTGATTTTTTGCAAGTCTTTCCAAAAGAGATTTCAAGTCTTCCACCAAAATATAATGTTGATTTCTCAATATAACTTGTACCTAATTCCACACTAATTTCAAATGCTCATTATATAATGGAACCAATTGTGTCACATGATTTGAAGAAGAAACTCCAAGAAATAATATATAATGGATTCATTCGGCAATGTGTGTCACCATGGGGTGTACCAATTCGGTTAGTGAAGAAGAAATATGGGTCAATGAGTCTCTTCATTGATTATTAGTAGTTGAAAAATATCGCAATCAAGAACTAATATCATCTTCGCTATATTGAGGACTTTTTTGGTCAACAACATGAAGATCAATACTTTTCCAAGATTGACCTTTGTTTTGGATATCTTCAATTGAGGGTCAAGAAGGAGGATATACCCAAGACGACATTCTGTACATGGTATGGTCACTATTATTATATAGTGTTTCCTTTTAGGAATACTAATTCTTCTATTATCATCATGAATTTAATGAACAGTGTATTTAGTGATTTCCTAGATATGTTTTTTGTTGTCTTTATAGATGATATTCTTATACATTTAAAGAGAAAGAAAGAGAATAAATATCACATGATAATTGTACTGAAGAACTTATGGATATTTTAAATGAAAAATTTACAAAATGTGATTTTTGGCTTTGAAAGTTTTATTTTTTGGGTCACATAATCTCAAGAGAAGGTATATTAGTAGATCCATAAAAGGATGAGTCTATTAAAGCTCTCTTTTAACAACCACGATGAATGAGATCCATAGATTTCTTGATTTATCTGGATATTATTGATGATTTTTGGGTAATTTTTCATTACTATATAATACACTGACTATGTTTACTCCGAAGGGTGTGATGATCCTCTAGACATATGAATTTGAGAAAACATTCAAGGAACTGAAGAGAAGGTTGGTCAGTGAACCTGTACATACATTACCCTGTAGTGGAGAATGGTTTGTAATCTATAGTGATGCATCTAATAAGGTATTAGGATGTGTTATTATGAAAAAATGACATGGTTATAGTCTATGCCTCATGATAATAGAAGAATAATGATAAATATTACCGAACACGTTGTTTGGAGTTAGCGACGGTAATCTTTGTATTAAAGATATCGAGAAATTATACTTCTGGTCAAAAGTATGATATATATACTTATCATAAAAGTATGAAATATATATTCACCTAGAAGGAGTTGAATATGAACTATATAAGATTGTAAGAGTTGAAAAAGGATTATGACTACTCAATACATTACCACCCTAGGAAAGAGAACAAGGTGGTTAATGCCTTGAGTCAAAAGCACCATGAAAAATTATCTATGATGAGGATCACAAAAGATCTAATATTTCTTGATTTTCAAAGGATTGATCATGAAATCCTAAAGGATGTGAAAAAACCTTTTCTTTATCAAATTAATGTTCATCTCTTTATCCATGTAAAGATTAAAGAGGCACATAAAGACGATGAAGAGTACAAAAGATGGTTAGCATTGTTCATGAGTTTAAACATAATCACGATGGAATAATAAGGTTTAGGAACCATGTATGTGTTCCTTAAATACCAGATTTGAAGAAGGATCTGTTAGAGGAAGCTCATAGTTATTCATTGTCAATTCATCTGAGAAGTACGAATATGTATATGTAATTAATGAAATATATCTGGCGTGATGACATGAAGAGAGATATTGTGGAGTTTTTATCTTGTTGTTTGGTATTCTAGCATGTTAAGGATCAAAGTCAAATTTCAAAAGGGATGTTGCATCCATTACCCATATCAAAATTGAAATGGTAGAACATCACTACAAATGTTTTTCATTAGACTACCTGAACCTCGAAAGGTATTAATGTTATATGGGTGGTAGGCAAACTCCTTACTATGTCAGCACACTTCATTGCTGTTAGAGAATATTTCTATCTGGATCAACTTTATATGATATATATTATGGAAGTTGTAAGGTTTCATTGATTACAATGTTCCATTGTATCCTTTAGCAAATAAGGTTTACCTCCTTGTTCTGGTAATGTATTTAGAAAGCACTCGATACAAAAATGAGGTTCACCACTTCTTATCATCCTCAAATAGATGTTTTGAAAAAAAATAAAACCCTAAAGGATATGTTGGGATCTTTTTCTCATGATTTAAAAGGTGTTTGGGATCAACACCATTCTATATTTGAGTTTTCATAAAACAATATATTTCACTCAATAATTTAGATGGCATCTTAAGAAGACCTGTATGGGAATAAAATGTAGATCTTGAACGTGCTGGGATGTGGTTTGATATAAAATGTTATTAGAGCTAGAGATCTCTGAACAAATGGTCAAGAAGGTTAGAAACATTCAAAAATATATCATGGCAGCACAAACTGATAGAAAAGTTGTGTTGATAACCATCGGTGTGATCTAGAATTTTATGTCGGGGAAAATGTTCCTTTATACATCTCACCTTGGAATAATGTTTTTAGATTCTGGGATAAGGGAAAACTAAGCCCTAGGTATATCGACCCATTTTAAATTCTTGATTGTATCAAGATAGTATCCTATTGCATGCCACGTCCTCAAAATCTCTTCCAAGTCCATGATGTGTTCCATGTATCACTCCTGAGGATTTATATACCTAACACTCCACAAGTACTGAACATAGAATCATGCCACTAGAGTATGATATTTCATACGATGAGAACCTATTGAAATTTTGGAACAATCACAGAAAGTTCTACGAAACAATACCACTCACCTATTCAATGTTTAGTGTAGAAATAACCAGCTAGAGTAAGCTACATGGGACCTTTAAGATACGATGAAGTTCAAGTATCGTCAATTGTTTTTACCGAAGTGAAGAATTTCACGGTTGAAATCCATTTTAAGAGGGTATAATTTATCACCTAGAGTATTTGGGTACAATTTTTTGAATAAAATTATAATTTCATTTATATCATGGAATGAACTAAGTCAAATATTCTTTCCATAGAGAACTGACTAGGCATACGTTACATACAACACCGCCTTGGCATATGATGCACACAACACCAAGTTTCAACATAACAACATTCTTTATTAATTTTATTTTTTTAAATAAGATAATTATAACTCAGATATTAAATTGAGTTATAAATAATTTTCATATATATTTTATAATTTTTTATATAAATAAAACATACAGATAATAAAAGATATGATTTTTGGTAAGGTCCTTTTTATGTGAAAAAATATTGGTTTCTCTAATGAAGTACATTTAATAATGAAATTACTTTTAGACACATTTAAAAATTTAATTAAATAAAATAAATTTCTTTATTGATTTAAAAATGTCGAAATAATCTTACTATGATTTGTTTTTTATTTTTCTGAGAAACATCATTTTTTGATGAGTTTGGAAAAATGCATCTTTTTTATATAAAAACTAACTTTTTGTCTAATATATTATTAATAATTAATGATATTATATATATTTCTTAAGGTCACATTACATTAATAATAAATATAACAATAAAATTAAATTCATTAGGATGAACTTCACATTGAAACTGAATAAAAAATATTAACAAAGTTTGGATCTTTTTCCTACTCTAAAAGCCTGTAATTTCATCTCGTCTGCTGGATTAGCAGTAATCATAATTATTACACTTCTGTGAAGTGCATTTGATAAATACAAAATACTACATTATATTAAGTATAAAATTTCATGTCTAATAAGACCATGATAATTTTCACCCAAATAATTAGTAAATGTGATTAAAATTAATCACAGTAGTTAAGGCCAAATCAATCTTAATATAGACTAATCCATAAAATTAAGGGCCCAAAAGACACAAAAACATTTATAACAACCCTTTTATAACATTATTTATTCTATAGACCTTAAATTATTGAGTTTTTTGGGTTCGGTAAGACTTTTTTTAGGTAATAAAATGTCCACACCTAATTAATTTCTAAAAATTCCACGTGACTCCTTTTCCTTCCATATAAAAGGCCACCACCTATTCCCATTCCTCACACTTATCAAAACTTTTATGTTCATACATGATCTACCCATTTAGCCTCCCAAAAAACCTCCCTTTAACAGTGAATCCTCCCATTGGGTAGATACCCTCTCATGGAAGCATTTTGTCACAAACCAAATGGAGTAACCCTATTTAGACGTAACATCTTCTGTAAAGCTCATTTCCTTTATTTTCCTTATCCATACCATAAAATTTCATTGTTCACTTATTTTGTGAAATTAATGGTCATACATATACAATTTTTTTAAATTCATTTCTTATAATATACAATTACTCACACCTCCATCTAATGGATGTTGAACACACTGTTTCTATGTATGAAAAACATTGGCCTCACAAAACGATGATTATTAATTTATCCTTTACTACCAATCATGGTGGCCTTTATTATGAATATTATATTTTTATATGTAATATATTTTATTTATGTTTTATTTAAGTTCTATTTTTATTTGTTAACACACCTTTTTTACCTTCAATTTGGAGTTAATATGATAATCTCATTTGAGAAAGTGTGGACTACTGCCTAATCAAAGCGATGTGATTTATTCACACACCACATAGAATGTATTAAACATAGGTTTCATGAAATTATATGATATATATTATATAGTAATTTTAATTTAGTAATTATATATATAAATAAATTTATATACATATGTCATTTACATAATTACTTTCATTACGAAAATAAAAATGGAAAACAACATTCATGCGTACGTACAACTTACCATCTCCATGTACAGTGTATTTCATTTCATAGTTAATAATGATATAAAAAATTATAATTTACATATACTAGATAATAAATTATATTTATATCATGTTCTACATTATGGAATCATTATATAAGTATAAGGACCAATACTATAGTAAATTAAGACCCATGTGATAAACAATGTGAATATAACTTGAAGTGAAAATTTAACACAGGATCATTATCAAGTGGGTAATATATGGTCAAAATCAAACAATATATGGTTTTATATAAAAAAATATTATTTTTTAAACAATTTATAATATTGTTTTATTTATTATACATGATGCTTTTTTGAGTACAAAGAGATTAAATACACATGGTTAAGGGATTTTTATCTCACTATTAATTTCTGTGAGATACAAGATACGTTTGATGCTCTTTCCTTTTGTGTGTTATATGTAATTAAAATTATTGTATTCTATGTAAATTTAATTTAAATTTATAGTTTTTCTCATATCCATTATTTGATTCTTCTTTCATGGTGTTTAATATTCAAAAGGTACCAAATCTGAAATATAGTTTTGTCTCAGTTTTCCAACATTGAGACTCTTATCTTTTTATACACCTAAAATATTCGTCTATGTGTATATAGATAAATTTTTAATTTTATATCTTGAATCTATCTATTTTCATGATATCTTAAGATTCATTTAGTTTCATTTAATTACATGGATATTATGATCCCAAGTCACCATGTTATAGAGTTTATTTTGACAATTTCATCATTTTTTTAGAGTGTTTATGTTTTTACTTAATTTGATGAAATACGATGATCCATAATTAAATACTATTAATGTGATTCCTTTATTTCTATTTTTTTAAGATATATTTACTTTTTAGTACAATTTTTCTACTAATTGGTACTTAAGAAAAGGTTTTTTAGTAAATTCATACCAATTATTTCTTTTGTAAGAAATATATTGTATTAAAAAAACAATGTTTTCATAAATATTTTAAAAAAATACATGAAGATATTTCTCAAGGAAAAAAGTATTTCCAATATTTTTTATTGTTTGAAAATTTTTCTTAACATATTTTCAATAGTATTTTCAAATGAATAGGTTTTCAACAGGATTTATGAAATAAAAATCTTTTTTCAATGATGAAAGGATATTTCTTTCGAGAAGTTTATTTAAAATATATTTACAAATTATTTCCCATCTAATATAACATCCATTTGGGTTTCTCATGACTTTATGAGAAATTATTCAATGTTTCCATTCATATTATTTCTTTAAATGGATTATGTTTTTATGGAATGATGTTATGAAACCTGTGTCTTTTCATAGGTTATATGATTTTGAAACCCACATCATTTCACAGGTTACGTTTATCATGAAGTGATTCTGAATCCTATTTATTTCAATGGGTTATGATTTTTTTACATGGTTATGATACCCATTTCATTTCATGCGTTATGATATTTTCATTTATGATCTTTTGGAACATGTATGTATGATTTCATTATGTCATGGGTGTAACCTATATATCCCACCAATGCATTGGGAAAAGATTTATATTCCATGATATAAACCATGGTTGGAATGAGGGTTACTCATTTCTGTAATATGGGGTTGGAATGAGGGTTACATAGTTCAATAATACATGGCAGGAATGAGGTTCATTCAGTTTAGTAATACAGGGCTTGAATGGGGATTACTCGATTCATTAAAGGACGTTATCCATAAGGTAGCCTTGAATTTATTTCATGGATATAATATAAATTTGTATATGCTTATGTTTTTTGAAAATTCATCTTCTTAAACCTATTTTATGCTTTCAAGGCTTATGTTCTTTACATAATTTTGATTCATGTATTATGAAATAACATGGCTCATGCCATGATTCATGTATATGATCTTTGATATGTAGGGTATGATCTTATATTTTCATGATCATATTAGCATACACTTATGTTTATGTTTGTGCTTACATGGATCCATTGTTCAAACTTATTGAACATTTTAGATCAACCCATTTTATGTTTCCTAACCCAGGATATGATGATATGTGTTATATTTGATGTGTCTAAGAAGGGTGCTAGTCATGGAGATCTTTGTGGGAGATAATATATCTCATTTATGTAGTAGTTTTTATGTTTTCATGTTTCCAATGGAACTAGACTAGTACGGTCCCCTCGACTCAATTTTTATAATGTTTATATATTCTAAAAAAATTAATGATTGTAATGTTTGTAATGATAGGGTGTCTATAAATACGTTGTGGTTTTCATCAATGAAATCCTTCTATACTCTACATCTGAGGAGGAGCATAAAGAGCATATGTGTGCCATTTTGTGAGTTCTTAGCCATGAGAAGTCATTCGGTATGTTGTTGAAGATTTATTTATAGCTTTGTGAAGTCTTGTTATTTTTTCATGTCATGACCCAATAGAATGTAGTAACGGTTTTTTTGGTTATAAAGGTAGGTGTTTCTTTGGAATCCTGCAAGACAATGGCATAGGTGGGGAGTTTCCATGGCCATGCAGGATATTACTGTAGGTTTATTGTTGATTTTTCTTAGGCTGTGAATCCTCTAATATCTTTTACCCAGAAACATCAACTATTATTGTGGATTTTCATGCAATAAGGATCATTTGAGTACATAATGATGAATTTTCCCAGAGTTCCAGAACTTTTTTTCTATTAGAGGGGATGATATTGAGGATTTCTATGATGCTTCACATCTTGGATTACAATATGTTCAGATATATAAAATATTAGTTATTTGTTATTTACAATGGATGTTATTTCCCCATGAATGTAACTATTACACCAATAATCATAATATGGAGGAAATTTCTATCCCTTGGATTTGTGGACACATTACCTCATCAGTAGGGATTTGTGGGTTTTAGTGACCATAAGACCCTTAGGTATGTCTTCCCCCAGTTTGACATTAACTTGATTCAGCATCGTTGGGTAGAATTTTTATAAGATTATTAATTTTAGATTTATTATATTTCAATAAAGGGTAAGGTTATAACTGACGAACTGAGAAGGAACTCACATATTAATTCAATGCATGAATTAAAAGACTCTTAGAGAATAATGAGATAACTCTTAGAGGTTCATAATGATATGGGTGGGGGTGGAGGTAGAGGTTGTCTTTTCCAAAATACAGTGAAGTCATAATTGGTGAAACATGTGAACGAGTCCTTGCTAGGGGAGTATGAGTGGAGGTCTGGAGAAAGTGAGTTTTTTTGGAAAATTCTACTGATGGTTAGTCTAAGGATGGAAATCACTGAGTGTTGTTCAAGGAAAGGTTGTTTGGTCATTTAGTGATGTATGAGAGAGTTATTATAGAGTTCAATAGTTCACTTTTAGGGGTATATCCTAAAATGAACATGATTTTCTAAGGTTTAAGAGGTTAGTATTGGTGTCCTGGGTTAAAGTGTGCATTCTTAGATTTTGTTTATCGATGCTTAGTCTACCAAAAGGTGATGGTCAATAACGTTGTTCTCTATAGCTTGGTCAATTTGTTAGATGTTCCCTAGTGAAATTGGTAGGATATCCCGATGGAATTTGTTACTATTTTACCATTTGACCTTGGAGGATATAATGATATATGGGTTTTAGTTCATTTGATGAAATCATCCATCTTTATAGTGATTAGGGACTCAATATGAGTAGATGTTTTTTCAATGTTGTATTTAGAAGAGGTTGTATGACTCTATAGAGTCTTTGGGATATCATCACAAATAGAAATCCTCATATTACCTCCATGGTGTGGAGAGGTATCCAACATGATTTTGTTTCTTAGTAATTCGATAGAAAAACATTTCATCAAGAGAGGGATATTCAGTTTCACTGGACCATTTAGACTCTTGAATATTTATTGTTCTCTTTTTACTGGATATTGGTTGTTTATTGATGAGGTACCTATCATTGTTCAAGTGTTCTTATAATAATAATTTCCAATCCATGATTATTATTGCGCAATATTAATATTTTTATTCATTACATTTCTATTATCATTTCTGTTCGACTGGGGTTGGAGAGGCAACAATTCTTGGGTCGAAACACATATAAAATATGACATAGATGGTACAGGTGACTCAAGAAAGGATTAAGGTAGTGCTCAATCACCATAAATCATACACTGATCATAAGAGGACAAATCCATAGTTTTAATTTTGAGATCATGTGTTCCTAATAGTGACTCCTCTTCGAGGGTAGTAAAAGATTGGATGTCGAAGTAAGTTTTTTCCTAATTGTGTCTCCACTTTTGTTGTGTTAGAACAAGTTGGAGATAGGGTGTTATAGATATCACTTCATCAACATATGATCTAGATAAATGATTATTTTCATGACTCATAGCTCTGTCATTATCTTCATATTGACTCTCAAGTCATTTATTGGGGTATGGGAAATGTTGATGATGATGTGACCATTTTGGAGTAGATTATGGACATCCAGGCTCACAATGATAATGTGTTGTGTATCTTTGTTATTATCCTGGATTTTTTATTTTGGGGTACATGATGGAATAGATGATAATACCTAAAAACGTGATTAATATATGCACACTTAGTACTATGAGTTGTTAAATGATAAGATCTTTTATTGTATCATTCATCATTTTTTGGTTGTGGACCATTTTGTACATGATATGGTTTCCTCTTATTACTTGTTGTCTCTTGGCTCTAGTTTTAGAGGTAGCTCCTTTGGGAAAGTGTTTAGTAGTTTTTTTGTTGTTGTTTGGATTCTTTGCTTTACCCTCCGATGAGGTTCTTGGGATCCTGATATGGAAAGATAATTCAGAGGTATCTTTTAGGGTAGCTATTTAATGATAACTTTTCATTTTCTCTCTTGGTTGGTTTTGGATTCTCAAGTATGAGGATTTATTGAGAGGTATCTAATGTAAAAGAATAGATCCATATAGTCTTACCCTTTTTTTCTAAGGATCATGGTGCTTAAGGGAGTCATTGAGTGAGTCTGGAAGGGTTCCATAGCTTAATTTAAGAATATGGAAAAATACATGGTGTGAAAGTATTTTATGTCATGTATTCAAGGATAATAGCTTTTTAAGGATGGTTTATAGGGTGAATCATGATGTGCATTCATTAATGGTTTAAAGGATCGAGGTGACTTGTTTTTTGAAGATGTATAAAACCTGACATTTACATGATGTGTATGATTTATGTGATATGTAAATCCCTTGGTTAATGAGTCTATAAATATCAGAAGGCCTTGGGTTTTCTGAAAACCTTACAAATTCAATCGAATTCCATGAATCATGAAACCCTAATTTTTAGTGTTTTGGATTCCTTTGGTAGGGGATGATCCATGTTTTCTAATCTTGGATCCATGGGGATATATAGTGATGCATGGTAAATTCCACCTTTTTCCTGCAGGTTCCCCCATATTGGTCTTGTTTACTTCCTTTTAATCTCTCCATGAAATGGTGGATCATATCCAAATATCTAATTTATTTATACTGGGTTTTTTTGTATATTTATTCCACATCATCCTTGGATGCATTAATATTTTTGCAAGAGAGGTGATCGAGATCTGCAATGTTGGTCTATTCTCATGTGAAGAAATATTGTTCCTTTGATGTAGGAACAACATTGATTCTATTTTATTTACATGAAATTGTAAATTGATCATTCTTTTTCCATTTATATATAAATATAATTAACCTAATAATATTGAACTAGATTAATGTAATTAGATGTGATCTCAATTTTGGAATGTTGTTCCTTTGTACCATAATAGCATTGTGTCTCATGACATTGTAGATAACTTTATATCTATTATTGGCTTTGTTAGAATGTTCTTATTCAAAGAGTATTTTGTTAAAACTAAATATATATTTAAATATATAATAAATTTATAATAAATTTTCTTATAAAATTAAATAAGTACCATGTTTTCAATCCAGTGGATGTTGTTATATTGGTTATAATCAAATTGATACAATGAACATATAATCATCTTATCATTGTCAATCTCAAGGGAAGGAAATCCTTCCCACCATTTCCGTTTAGATTCAATAATCCATGGGATCTTCATTAGAACAATATAAATATTTTGAGAGACACTTGGAATTCATTTGATTAAAGAAGTAGTCTAATGGCCTATATATGCATGTTAGAAGTGTCCAAATATGTATCAAAAGATATAAATGAACCTATTTTATGATATTTACATGTATATTGATACACTGGATTCTCAATTATAACCATTACATTAATGATGAACATGTTCATGTTTTTACAATAATTTGGATAGTGATATACCTTTGACTAATAAACTATATAGTCTCTTAAATCAAGATGATAAATTTCTAAAAATGACCTTCAAAATCAGGTGGTTAAAATATAGATATTGAAATAATTTTTTAACACTCTTCAAAATTTATGGAAGGATAATCATCCACATCCTCTTATCAAATAAAGATATCTAGTGATTTATTAAAAGAGAGTGATCTTTCAGCATGTGACCTCTTTCTATATGAATATTTTTAATGTTTCTACATGAAATTTTGTGTTAACGGAAGGAATTATGCATAAAATTGATAATGTGGAGGATAACAAGATATTAACACCTTTTATCATTTTAATTATGAAATAAAATATGTATTTTTTTTAAACACTGGAAGTTCCCCTAGCCCAGATGGATTTCCTAATTTAGTCATTCAAAGCTTTTGGGATATCATCTAATATGATATATTTATCTGGTTAATCAATTTTTCAAAAGTGACTCTTTCATAAATGGAATAAATGATCAATTACTAATTCTTATTCCAAATTTGGAAAAGGGTAGTGACATAGGCTCCTCCAGACTAGTGGCCCTATTAGGAACCATTCCCAAATTGACCAAAAAATCCATTTTAAAAGGCTTTCAAAAATTATTGATAAAAATTTTCACATAGATTGAGTTTGGTTTTTTAAAGGGATTATAATTCTATATTTCTTTATTACATATTCATAATTTGTTAATTTATTAAAATGGACTTGTAGAGAGGAATAATTAAATTGAAGGTATATATTAAATTACTTTTTACATGATGGATGGGGGATTCATTTTCAATTTTATTATCAGTTTTGCATTTGATGATAAATTTAATATTTAGATAAAAATTTATTGACCTCAAAAAACATATCAATTATAATTAATGGTTTTTGTGAGGTCCATTTTTTATTTTCAATAGGGGTAATACAAGGTGACCCAGTTTCATCGATCATTTTTTCTACAGTTGAGGATTACCTTAGTAGAATTCTTCTTAATATAGTGGAAAAGGTCACTATGAACACTATCAGGGAAATAAAGAATTTTCTATTCCCTTAACTAATTCTCCATGCTAATGATATCATTTAATTTATGAATTAAGATATTAAGATGTTCAGTAGCATAAAAAAGAATCTTCCACGAAGAATGTTTTAGGAATGTTAGTCAACTATATTCAATGATTTATATTATTTGGAAAAAATATCTCTGCTGGAAGAAAATAGTATATGATTTACCAATTGGAGATTAAAATGGGGATAACCCATTAAAGTTTTTTAGGCTACCTATTTTTCAGAGAAATAACAAATCCGATTTTTTAATAACATTGTTGGAGAGGTTAAACAAATATTAACTTTCGAGAAAGGGAAATATCTCTCAATGATGGGTAGAGTATGACTTTTGAAGCATGAAATTGTTTCCATGTTTTTCTATTCCTTAATATTTTATAAATTTCGCACCATATTAATTAAGAGAATTAACACTATCATTAAAAAAATCACAACTGGCACAATCCTTCAAAGGAACGTTATCCCTATTATATGGAGATAATTTTGTAAACCACAATCACTTAAAGGGTTTGGAATTAAAAAATATATTTTTTATTCAATCCCTACAATATTAATTTATATGGATATTAGTAAGTGGAATGGATGAATGTCTTTATTTTCTAGGAGTTATTTTTTTTAGAAACCCTAAATTAAGAAGAAATATTTATTTTTGAATGCTTGGTAGGAATATATTTTAAAAGATAGTTATCCAAAATCTATCTTACCTATCACTTACTGGTTAATGAAAATTAATGTCTAAATTTTTTGTTTGATGATTTGATAGGGATGACACTTTTGAATCATCTTAATCGTCTGTACCATGAAATTTATCTCAACATTTTAATCTTATTACCAAATGATGAATCTAGAAAACCTACAAGAAGATGTTAAACATACTGTGAAGGATTATACCATCATCAGACATGATGCCATTATGATTGGTGAACCAACTATATTCACTCTAAATATAATTTCTATAAATAAATTATTATTATATATGTTTATATTCGGATTAACAAATTCAATAATAAATGGGGGAGCCCCACCATATTTAAATTAGTTTGGATGATTGCGTTATAAAAACTACAATTAAATTCTTTGCATAAATTAGTTGTTATAAAATTATACTCGAGATTTATAATCATCCACTAATAAAATAAGATGTTAAAAATATATTATTGACCTCTAATATATCTTTATCCCTTTATAGAATGGTTTTTTACTTCATTGATGTTTGTCTGCAACATTTTGAATATGTGTAGAATCAAATTTCAGATTGTTTTACACTCTATATTTCAACACAAGTATTGATTATGATGACCATTTATATTATTTATCTTATACATGTTTTTTGGCTTAATAGAAAATAATTCAAGCAAGATCAACTAGAAATTGACATTCAGACTCCTTGGACTCAAATCATGGTGGTTTTCCAAGAGGCAAATATCATTCATAACTGTCACCAAAACAATTCTATATATAATTTTCCTATTTTAAATTTTTTAAATGTTTCATTTAACTATTTCTTCATAAAACAAACATTGTGAGCTCCATGTAATTCTCCTTTTACTAGGTTGGTTAAGTTAATCACTAATAGGGCACCAACAGGGAATCATGTTCATCTAGAATTTTGTGTTGTCTTTAGGGACCATAATGGGAGGATCAATAGTTTCTTAGTTATTCTATGTGTTTTAAACACATATCTGGAAGATGAAATGTTAATGTTGACAAATTTAGTTAAGATGAAAAGGAAAAATGGATGGAACAACATATGGTTCAAATGTGATTCTACCACTATTGTACACATTATGAGAACCTATAATATACATTTATCTAGGTAGAAGATGTCCCAATGGATCAATTTATTTGAAGCTCTATCTTATATTCATTACATAATCTCACAAATTTTTTAGGAGGAATACTATCTTACAGAAGGATATAAAAAAGGATGAACTGTGAGAAATTCAGAGCTTATTTGTTCTTATAGATAACTTGATTCCTCCATTTTATTGACAATTTTGTAAAATTACATCGTTCAGACTGGTGTAAATTTGTTTATATTTTAAGAAAAATAATTTTCTAGTAAAATAAATAGATAAAATACACATTATTAATTTAAAATTCTTTTTTCTATATGAATAAAGGAATTGAAAAATAATGTATATCATGTTTATTATTTTTGTTTATAATAATTAAAATTTTGGGTAAATGATAATTTTTGGATTCGTAGAATAATGTTTTAATAAATTGTTTAATTAATTTGGTATATTTTTATATCTTGATAATATAGGTTTCCATAGCTATAACTTGTGATTAATGAATTAGTTAATTCATGTTTTAATAAGAACAAGTTCTGTGATAAATATAATTATTAGGGTAGAGTATACAATTTTCTAAAGAAGGTAGAGTGACGTGTTTTGGACATGTAAGATATAATTTATGTGTGATGGATATATTTATTAATTCGGGGTATATATTTCCCAATTGGTTGTGATTAGTTCATTCCTATTTCTTTTTGGGTGAGATCTAGATATGATACTTATGATATAATCCTAGTTTGGATGCGCCTTGAATGCCTGATGTGAAATGGGTTAGGGAGGTACAGATGTGAAATTATCCTGGGATGGATCATCTTGGGATGTCTAATGTGACATGGTGTGGGGAGGCCCAGATGTGATGTGAACCCGGTATGTTTGTTCCTATGATGTATAATATTATGTGGGAAGGTTGACTGAGACTTTGTAACAGCACTTGAAAATTATGATGGAATGGGTGGGTATCGGGGATGGCATCAGATATCATGGAATATTGAATAGTTGGGACTACACATTCATGTGATTTTGTGATTTTGGATACTTGCTTATGAGTCTATTTGATGGATGATATTTGG
The DNA here is from genome assembly GCA_963277665.1 of Viscum album. NCBI lineage: Eukaryota > Viridiplantae > Streptophyta > Magnoliopsida > Santalales > Viscaceae > Viscum > Viscum album. The sequence goes on from OY728147.1 coordinate 1,409,707,942, forward strand.
GTTTCTTATTTTATCAAAATTTATTTCCCAAATAATTGTGGTAGTTGGGGGTGATTGGTTTGATGTTTCATCATTGTGGTTTCGTAGGATGGTTTTACTAGAGTACATAGATTATGTAATGATAATAATAATAAATTAAAAAAAATTCAAAACACATGTATTCATTTGATATTGGAATAAAAAATATAAAATGTTATAACACTCAAGAAATCATGGATTTTTTTCAATTATGACTAGAGGTCCTAGACAATACTCTGATGGTAATTAATTTAATTTAATGAAATTTGGAATAATTTTAATGGTTAATTACTATTTAATGAATTAATGTATAGAATCAAAGGATAAAAATAATGAATTAATCTAATGTATATCGTTAAATTATTTTGTGGTTATAGGATATCTGGTCTTAGTAGTGGAATCCTAGACCCAAGTGACATTAGCTACAGATGAGTCTAATAAAATGTTGTGAATATAGTATGGTAGGTAGATATATTATATCATATATTTTATGTGATTTCATTTACTTCCATACCCATGTTGGCAAGGGTGAATAACACCCTATGGAATCTAAGAGGGTGTTTTCCCTGAAATCATGGTGAGAGGGTGGATGACTGACTACCTCCTCTAGACCCACTCTCAACTCTTGATAAATATTAATTCTAGTATAAAAATTGGTTAGTTTTCCTATATATGTTTGTATAGGGTTGTAATGGATTATGGTAATTGCACACACATGTATTACCAGATATTGAATCCAAAATATTAGTATATGTATGACTTGTATATGTTCTGATGTCTTAAATTACGAACATGGTCTATGGGATATAATTTCTTGAGTTATATTACCTGATATATGATACATGTCATACAAGTGGTTGTGTACCTTGGAAACTACATCGTTAATATATACAGATATTTGATATTAGATGATGTGATAATGAGATTCACAAGGTTCATATTGAGATTCTCCACCCCAGTGTCTTTAGTCCCACTTAATTTTGGAGACACATGGCTCAGGACGTGTGATTTTGGGGTAGAGAAGAAAACCAGTGGAAATGTTGGAGAGGTATTCAATTTATGTTTTCTTAATATATTATATGCACTATTCTATGAAATACATAGTGAGAGTTATCTATAGTGAGTCTAGGAACTTAATATACCTTTTTAGGTGACAATTTTGTTTCACAATTGTTCGTTATTCATTATCATGGTTTCCTTATCATCTTTATGATAGGATTGGAGTAGGATCCTATAGAGTATTCAATTTTTATCACTCTATGTAAATATACACATATATAAGCTTTTTTTATCTTCAAAAGAATATCAGATATCAGAATAGATATTAATCATTCTTGGTTTTGAAGGAGTTGTTTTGGATTCATGGTCATTGTCATCTTTATCTTTTTGGTATTTTTAGTTTCCCTTTTAGTATTTTATACTATTTTACATTTCATTTTTACACATGGGTTTTCATTATGGATATACATGTTGAATTAGGTGTTGTTTGATTTGTCATTCATATTCTTCACATCCACTTGCTTCTCTTAAAATGTATTTTATCCAATTTGAATGTTTTTTATTACCTTGAAGATAGTCACCAGCCTAGGGCCTACTGGATGTAGGACTTAAGCAGTCACATTCTCCCAACCCTAACAATGATATCTTTTTGGTGATGGGGATCATGAAATTGGAAAATATTTGATGTGTTGGCCTATTTTTCAGCAGTTGGGATGTGATTTAAAAATTCATTTGGGATTCATGGAATGATATGGTTTTACATTATACATCAATATAGATTTAATGAAAGTGATTTGGAGTGATATAATATATGATTTATGGGTGTTATAGTTAAAATTTAGTGGGAAATTGGTGTGAGTTACCATATTTATCATTATTGACCATATATTTGTATTATAATTGGATGCATTGTTTGGTGAGTGAGCCCTGTTGAGTTCAATAACATGTTAAGAAGATAGGTGATTGATTATTATTTTTTTCCCAGGGTAATTCATATGGTTATCTCAAATTATCATGAGATATATTAGGTGTAATCCTAGGGGGTTGACATTTATTATCACGCTATGTATGTAAAAACGGTGTTGTGGTTTATATAAGGTCATTAGGTATCGATCTTGAAATTAAAATATTAGGATTTAGATATGATCTAGGGTTATTTACATATGATTTTTCATTGTGACTTTATATATATTCATTTGAAATTTCATACATTTCATATATTGAAAATTTTACCATTTCATATTTCTTGGAGTTGATCGGTGTTTGATACACTATATCAAGATCTTAATTAAATTTCTATTCATGGTAATCCCTATTATATGCGGGACATTTTTTATACCCCCAATTCCAGTTTGCAACTCGAGGCCTATTGGATGTAAGACTCACAGGGGATTTATCACCCCTTATCCTTTGTCAGTGTAAGATGGATAAATTTGGAGGGAAGGGGTCATGTCAATGTTTTGTTATAGGATGTTGTTGAGATATAGGATAGAGATTCAATTTGGGAATTATGTTTATTTCATGGTATTGTATTGAAATGGTTCTAGTCGATCTTAGTATGTGACGCTGGCTATGGTGACTAACTAGGGAATATGATTTTATGCCCCATCTAATTTAATGCATGGACTTAAAACCTATACAATAGAAAAGTGTGGTGGTGTTTCATATAGGTTAATGACCTTGGAAAAGTACAATTATAATGATTGATTTCACTTTTGATATACTGAGTTAGTTAGGTAAGTATTATAATTTTATTAAATGAATTAGTAAATTCTATTTTTATTTCTCTTACGATTACTAGGATATGTTTTGTAATAAACTATTGTTGTTTTATAAATTAGACATATAATCTTAAATAAATGAGAAAAATGGTCATTAACTGAATTGTGATATATGTTAGAATATGTGTCAATCCATTATTGTTTCATTCTCCTACCTATTAAAATATAAATCACTATGAATTTAATGTTACTTCCATTCTTAAATTGAATAACATGATAACATATTTTCATAATATTTAATATTTTCATTGAAGCATGCTATGTTTTGTGTGAATATCCTTTGAATTTTCAAAAACCTTATAAATAACGTTTCCTTGAGTAGATTTAATTTTTTTATACTAAAAATATTGTTCAAAAAACCTTGAATAAAATTATTCTAATTTCATGGAATGTTAAAATTCCATGAAATGTATTCCATTTTAATTTATACTGAGCATGTGTTGTGAATTTATTAAAAGTCTTGTCAATTATTTTCGTTTTTAAATTCAAGGAAAAGATAAGAAGGATATGTGATAACATGTGGAGACTCAAAAATATTAATATTATTAGAATTAATATTTTGAAGATGGATAAAACTTTTTTTTTGTATTTAAATTATTTTTAATCACATGTTAAGCCATCTTTAGTTTGTTATGGGAAGCATGTCTGAAGGTGAAGAAACATTTGTAGTGACTATTAATTTTATTTTATGTGAATCTTGATAATGTATATTCTTAATATGTTTAATTTAGTATATGAATGTGTGTCATGAACTAATGAAGTTTTATTTAAACATGGAAGTAAAATTGTGTTCCCCGTGTTACAGTGTATTAGATGTTTTAATTAAAAATTAATTTACTTCAATAATATTTTTTTCAATCATTATAATAATTACACATAGTAATTAAAAAGGTGTGGTTTTAATTTTTTGGTCGAAAAGAATGTTTTTTTTACATCAAAACAAATTTTTTATAATTAATGAGGGATTTGAATTGATCACCATTACCTTTCTTGTACAAATTATTATTTGATGTTAGAAGTGTGTTTCCTTAGTAAAAACATGTTCCTGTAATGTTTTTTTAAGCATGTTATTCATGATTCATAACATAATACATGTAATGTTTTTGTCTTTATCATGGATTTATGTTATATCTTTTTAAATGAATGTCAAGATTTTTAATTGGGAATGAATTCAAAGTGTTTATTCTTCTTTATGTTATTATTTTTTTCTACATTTTATTATTTCTATTATTTCTTTAAAACTTCTTTCATAATTATAGCATGATATTTTAGAAGATGTTTAATAATAATATGTTACTTGTTAAATCAAAATCTAGTGACCCTTTATATCCCTTAACATAGAAATCTATGTTATCTTTGAGATTATTTCCTTTGATTTTTAGGTTACGAATTCCTAATATGTCCTGTTTTCTTGTGGTTGTATTGATTCAATCACCCAAATTTCTTAAAATGGGTGGTTAATGACTTAGTGTAAAGAAATATGATAGGGTAATTAATTGAAGAGGAATGTTAATTAAATCATGTGATTCTTATAATTTGATGGAAATAAAATTATCTTTGATGAATGTCTGATTAAAATCATTCTTTCATATGTTAATGGCATTGGATATAGAAAATGATGATCTAAAATCATAATGTTAGAAATAATGAAGATTAAAATTAATTAGAATATTCTTCCTTAATGTTTTTTAAAACAAGAAGTTATTCTTAAAAACATTTTTAAATAATTTATTGATTTAAATATATTATTCTGTAGGATCGAAATAATGTATGAGATGCTCAATATACAAGAGGGGGGTGAATTGTATACTTTAAAAATTCCTTTGGAACCTTTAAAGTTAGTTACGAATAACTATGTTTTCCTTAAGTAAAGGAAAAGTCTAAGTTTAACAAAGTTAAACTAGGCAAATTCACAACACCTCTAACACCGAACTAAACTTGGAAAGAGATTCCGAAAGTAGGTTCCGGAAATATGGTTCCGGAATTTGAAACTTAACAAAAGTTACAATATGAGATTCTACCTTAAAGCGTATAGAATCTAAATGAATCATAGTAATTAAGGAAGTATAAGAAAGATATACATTCCTTAAGATACAAATTGCAGCGGAATATAAACAAGTAGTTAAACTACAAGTAACAAGATAATAGTCTTTTAACCCAAAGAGAAGGGTATCCAACAACCTTGGATAAAGGTCCCTTGATTTATACTTTCAAGAAAGTCTGTCTTACCCACACCAGGGTAAGCCCTCGATACGAAGATCGGAGTCTCTGTCTTGCTATCCCCGCAAGCCCTCAACTTCAAGGTAGTTGGCAACCTCTGTTTTCCTCAGCAAGAAAGCCCTCGAACATTAAGGTAGTCGGCACCTCTGTCTTCCTCAGCAAGGAATCCCTCGAACTTTAAGGTAATCGGCACCTCTGTCTTCCTATCCCCGGAAGCCCTCGAATGTAATCACCAACATTCGGAGTCGCACGAAGCTTTGAGACTTAATAAGAGCCTCTCTCTCTAGAAAACACTTCAACAGCATGTATGCACTTTTTCAGAAATCAGCACTGAGCTCTTTCAAATGAGCTCCTATTTATAGTTAAGGTCGGCTCCTTCTCCAACGGGCATATTTTCCTTAAAGATCGGAGGGACCTGTACACGTGTCACTTAGACAACAGTTAGTTTATAACAAAATGGACGACATCGTTTTATAACAAAACAAATTTAACAGAATGTACGACATCATTTTAATTCTAACAAAAAGGATCGGAATGAAAACTTCGGAGTTAAGGTTCGGAGTGAATAAATTCAGAGTGTATAAAACAAAGATAATTAGATTCTGTTTAATAGGTGAATTCAGCATGAGAATTCGGAATGAGAATTCGTCATCTGAATTCATAATGAGAATTCATCATCAGAATTCGTAATGAGAATTCGAAATGGGATTTCTTCATTAGAATTCGTAATGAGAATTCTTCTTCAGAATTCGTAATGAGAATTTGGAATGGGATTTCTTCATTAGAATTCATAATGAGAATTCCTCTTCAGAATTCGTAATGAGAATTCGGAATGGGATTTCTTCATTAGAATTCATAATGAGAATTCTTCTTCAGAATTCGTAATGAGAATTAGGAATGGGATTTCTTCATTATAATTCTTAATGAGAATTCTTCTTCAGAATTCGTAATGAGAATTCGGAATGAGATTTCTTCATTAGAATTCGTAATGAGAATTCTTCTTCAGAATTCGTATCCTGAATCTGGAATAGAACTTAGTCAGAGTTCATATTCAGAATTCGGAATGAAACTTCCTTATAGTTCGTGTCCAGAATCCAAATCCTAAAACAGAATGCTTTATATCAAAGTTTCAATGATTCCGAGAAAATGAATCTGAATCTCATACTTAAGAAAAATATGGATGAAAATATGACAAGGATAATTTTTCTTATAAAATCGATTTTCCTTAAGAAAGCAATTTTCCTTATAAAAGCAATTTTCCTTATAGAAGTAATTTTCTTAAAGATAAGGTGTTTGTGATTTACAAAACAAGAAGGAATGGAAAATTCATAAGGAAAACCTTATTGACTCAACAATCTCCCCCTTTTTAGAAAGCACAAACATCCTTACGAGAAAAAAAAATTCTAAGAAGAAAAAAACATAATAAAGCTTATCTCCCTTGCTTTAACGATATTGACTAATACGACTAAATCCCCCTTAGGCTTTGAAACTCTAAGGATCGTATTCAGATTTCCGGAGTGATAGATAAGAATGTATTCTTTAAGAAAAACTCCCCCTTAAACAAACTCTTATTTAGAGTTATTTTTCCTTGGGTATTTTTCTTTCTCCCCCTTTGATAAACTCTTATTAGAGTTCTTTTTTTAAGGATCTTTTCCTTCTCCCCCTTTGTAATTTTAAAAAAGAATTGGTGGGAATGGAAAAACTTAACAAAGTACCTGAGATATTAGTAATGACAACAATAGAAACAACAAATACAACTTTCATTAACTTTGAAATCTTGACAACAAGAAAAAAATACAACAAAAAGATCGGATTGGGTTATTTCGGATCTTTTTCCTTAGACATGAGGCTCTTTAGAATAGTCTTGATCTTCTTGAGGTCTTTATGATCTTCTTCAGCTTGTTTTTCTAAGGCAACTATTCTTTCGGATTGAGCTTCAATCTTTTCTTCCTGAGCCTTCATCTTTTCTTCCTGAGCTTTGATTTTCTCTTCCTGAGCCTTCATCCTTTCTTCAAAATCGATCCGATGATCCCTTTCAAATTTCCAATTTTGAGAAACGGAATTGAGCTTCCCATTCAGATCCCTGACTTCTTGGATCCGGAAGTTCTTTTCCTCATTCAACTTCTCTTCAAAGGATGCAGTCAGCTCATTAATCTTCTTGTCCTCGGTCTCAAAAGCATCCTTAACATTATCTTGAAACTCATCAAAAAGCCTCATCTCTTCCACAGTCTTCTTAGAACAGCTTGTCATCCTCTTGCAAGATCTTTTATGAGCTTCGTAACCAATAAAGAAGTTTTTGAACTGTGCCTCAATCTCAACGCACTTATCCATAACCATGGATACGGAGTCTGTTTTCAGATTCAATGCTTGTTGGAGCATCTGGCATCGTGAATCAATACTTTAGAAGGTCGGAATGGTTCCTACCAACTTCTTCAAAGACTGAACAACAAAGTCATGCCCCAACAAAGATGACTCCGAATCTGAAATCTTTCTCGGAGAGTTTTCTTCCTCAATAAGCTCCAACATTCTCTTAGAAGAACTACCAGCTTCCTTTCTCAACCTCTTTTCTGAACTCGGAGTATCAGAAAGAATTTGTTTCCCCTTATCTTGTTTCGGAATTGAAACTTGTTCCGGAGTTTTCTTCTCACTATCATAAACTTGAACAATAAAATCTTCTTCATCAGCAACTTCCTGAATAGCATCCTCTACGTTTTTCATATGAGAAATATCATGTAAAATTTGTTCTTCTTCTCCATGATAGGCAACTTCTTCTTCTCCTTTCTCTTCTTCCATTGCATGAGTAACTAGCTTTGAAGATTCAGCTTCTGAAGTCCGGAGTGATAAGTGTTCCGAAGGAGTTCCCTTGTACTCATCTACTTGTTTTAGCACATCTCCTGTCTCACCACTTCCTTCAGCAGCCTCTTCAACTTGTTCCACTTGCTCTACTTCCTCAGTATTCGTAGCAACAGCCTCTTCCGGAGCAACAAGATTTCTTCCTGGAGTCTCAGGTAGAGATTCCAGGGAGAAAGATCTCGGAACTGGGATTGTTGGTGAAACCATTTCGTTGAACTTAAACAACACTTGAACAGCCTCGGCTTCTGACATCTTCTTCTTAAGCTTCTTTTCCTTAGCTTGTTTCTCGAGCTCATCAGCAGTTTTCTCCTTCAAAGCTTTAGCTTCCGCAGGGTCCAGTCCGAACTGCGGATCCCCTTCTTTCCTCTTCTCTTTGGCAGCTCTCCACTTTGTAACAACCTCGTCAGGATAGGATTTCTTCTTCTTAGGATTTGGAGGTGCGGAATGGACTTCCTTAGACTTAGGATTTTCTTCTTGTTCTTCCACTTCTTTCAGATTTCTCTTCCTTACTGGCTTAGATGATTCTGGATCAGCAACTTTCGGAGAAACTTCTTCTTGAGGAGGTAGATCAATAAACTTTCCAGAATTCTTGTCAAAAGCTATATTAATTCTTTTAAGCGTGCCATCACTAAGCAGCATGATCTTGCAAACTCTCGGCTTAGATTTGCAAGCCTCCTTGAAAGACTCAAAACACCGAACAATCAACTTGGAGAGGATTGCTTGATACATAATAATCTGAGCTCTAAGATTCCCCTTCTTCAAATTTTCAATATTAAGAAGAATATGCTTCATCAAGTTGAACTTTCTTAGATTTATCAGAAAATCTTAGATATAGATCTCACTTTTCTTCAAGTTGTCCTTATCACCTTTTCTCGGTACGATATGTCCTTGCACCCATAATTCCAGAATCCGGAAGTTTGTAGATAGACTTGCAATCTTCGGAGCCTTGTCATCAGCCAATCCGAGAGTTTCTAAAGCCTTTTCCTTGTTGAAACTACCCATAGAGTCTGGCAATACGTGAGAAATAAACTCAGCTTCACCTTCATAAGTTAACCCTACCAAGCTTGCAGCCTTGGTGTATGAAATCTTATATGTCTTGCCATACGATTTGAAAGAAAACTTCTCTCTATCATCTTCCTTAAAGAAAGAAACTGATTCATAAAATTCGACAAGCAAATCAAAATATACTTCATCTTGATTCCAGGTTTTAGATACCGCAACATCCTCCCATCCATTCAACTTGATGTTCTTTGAGATGATAGAATCGTAGTTTCTGAAGAAAGTCGGATGGACTATCCTTTCTCTGTAAACTATCCACTGAGAAATAGGCTTGGTTGAAGACATTTCTTGAGATGCTAACTATGCAGACATTCGGATTAGAAGTTCTCTAGGAAGTTCGGAACGGAGAAGACTGAAATTCGGAACGGGATGACGGTTCACATTCAATAGTTGATCTAACGGTTGGAATGAGCTGCGATCAGATCTGACGGTTGAAAGCTCGAATCCGATCTTTTTGAGGTTTTATTAAAACATAGAATTAAGAAATCTAAAATCCGAAAACAAAATATAAGAAACTGCCAGCAAGTAAAATATGATTACGAAAAATTCAGTAAGGAAATCATACCTTTCGGATTAGCTTAGGAAAGTTATTCGTAATGGGTAATATAAAGATGACTACGAAAAACTCAATACGAAAAACTAAATATGAAAAACTCAATACGTAAAAGTAAATACTAAAGAAAACTTGGTACGAAAATCTGGTTATGAAAGTACCAGTACGAAATTTTCCATTCCGGAAATTTTCAATACGAATACTTCCATTCCAGAAGTATTCTGTGAGAAAATATCCATTCTGGAAAATTGTAGTTCCGGCAGTTCCATTCCAGAAATCTTCGTTCCGAAAAGTTTGAAAACAAATTTTGAAAAACTTTGTTAACCAAACAATCAAATGTACACCCCCTATAAAAAGGAGTTTATTACTGTAAGGAGACTTTTTCAACAGAAAGTTAATTAAGGAAGATTACCTTACGGTTATCATTCCTAACTTCTGTTTAATATATTCATATCTATCAGAAGGCAAAGATTTTGTGAAAATATCAGCAAGTTGATCTTGCGTTCCAATAAACTGAAGAATAATATCTCCTTTTAGTGTGTGATCCCTAAGAAAGTGATGCCTAATATCTATGTTTTTTGCACGGGAGTGATGTGCAGGGTTCTTACTGAGAGCAATGGCACTTGTGTTATCACACAAAATTTGAGTTTTGGTAAAACTCAAGCCATAGTCTGTGAGTGTGTGTTGCATCCACAACACTTGTGCACAACAACTTCTAGATGCTACATATTCAGCTTCAGCAGTGGAGAGTGCAACTGAATGTTGCTTCTTGCAGGACCAAGAAACTAATGAATCTCCTAAGAAATGACATGTTCCGGATGTACTTTTTCTGTCCATTCTACATCCACCAAAGTCAGCATCAGAAAATATTTTTAGAACAAAATCATTTCCAGAAGTATAAAATAATCCTAGATCCATGGTTCCCTTAAGGTAGCGAAAAATTCTTTTTACTGCCTTTATGTGAGATTACTTAGGATTGGATTGATATCTTGCACATAAGCATACTGAAAACATTAAGTCTGGTCGACTAGCTGTTAAGTAAAGTAGACTTCCTATCATACCTCTAAAAGATGTTTGATCTACTGGTTTCCCAGCTTCGTCCTGATCTAAAGAGTTTGAGGTACCAATGGGAGTACTTATACTCTTAGTGTTGTCATAACCATACTTTTTAAGAAGATCTCTAATATACTTATGTTGAGATATGTAAGTTCCTTCTGGTTTTTGAGAAATTTGAAAACCAAGGAAAAATGTTAACTCACCCATCATACTCATTTCAAACTCAGATTTCATTAGACTAGCAAAAGAGTCAGTCAAAGATTGCTGAGTTGAACCAAATATAATGTCATCAACATAAATTTGAACAATCAAAACATTTTTCTTATCTTTCTTTATAAAAAGGGTTGGATCTGCATTTCCCTTAACATAGTTATTTTGAAGCAAAAATCCAGTGAGTCTATCATACCATGCTCGTGGGGCTTGTTTAAGGCCATACAATGCTTTGGTAAGTCTAAAAACATAATCCGGATGTTTTGTATCTTCAAAGCCAGGAGGTTGTTCAACAAAAACTTCCTCTTGAACATAACCATTAAGAAAAGCGCATTTCACATCCATTTGAAAAATTTTGAAATTAAAGAACGCTGCAAAGGCAAGTAGAATATGGATAGATTCAAGTCTAGCTACTGGAGCATAGGTTTCTTCATAGTCTATTCCTTCTTGTTGATTATAGCCTTTAGCAACGAGTCTAGATTTATTTCTAACAATGACTCCATTTTCATCACATTTATTTCTGAAAACCCATTTTACTCCAATAACAGAAGTTTCCTTAGGTCTTTCAACTAAGGTCCAGAATTTATTCCTTTCGAATTCATTTAGTTCATCTTGCATTGCTTTGATCCAATCATCATCACCTAAAGCTTCATCAGTGCTTTTAGGCTCTAATTGGGAAAGAAATGCTAGATGTTATACTTCATTTCTTAAGAAACTTCTAGTCCTTACAGGTTGATTTACATTACCAATGATACTATCACTGGGATGATTCTTCAGAAACACCTGATTTGGGTTTTGTAAAACCTGTTCATCAACATAGGGTAGAAAGTCTTCTGGGGTAAATGTTTCAGAAGTATCTTCTAGAACAATTTCCTTATCAGAAGGTTCTTCTATCAAAGGTTGATAATCAGTTTTTGAAAACACATCCGAAGATGTAAGTTGAGATGATTTAAAAATAAAAGGATCAGACTCATCAAATTTCACATGCACTGTTTCCTCAACAGTACAAGTATTTTTATTAAAAACTCTATAAGCCTTAGAGGTTGTGGAATAACCTAAGAAAATCCCTTCATCAGATTTTGGTGCGAATTTATGTAAGTTATCTTTAGTATTCAAAATGAATACTTTGCAACCAAAAACCTTGAAGTAGGAAAGTCTAGGTTTTCTACCGTTCCATAACTCATAAGGATTTTTATTAAGAAAAGGTCTAATCAAATCTCGATTTATAGTATAACAAGCAGTACTTACAGATTCAGCCCAGAAATGTCTAGCAATAGAATATTCACTCAACATGGTTCTAGTTATCTCTTGAAAAATTCTATTTCTTCTTTCAACTACACCATTTTGTTGAGGAGTTCTAGGTGCTGAAAAATTGTGAGTAATACCTTTCTTACTACAAAAAGTTTCAAAAACAGAATTTTGAAATTCTCCTCCATGATCACTATGAATAGTTTTCAATGGAAGGTTTTTCTCATTTTTAACTTGAGCTCTAAAACTTTTGAAATAAGAAAAACCTTCAGATTTCTTTGCTAGAAAATAGACCCAAGTAAATCTAGTGTAATCATCAACTAGAACAAACACATAGTATTTTCCTCCAATACTTCTAGTTTGTGTTGGACCAAAAAGATCCATGTGCACTAACTGTAATGCATCAGTTGTTGAGACTTCACCGATAGATTTAAAACTAGATTTATGTTGTTTGCCATATTGACAAGGATCACAAACTTTAGAAGAATCAAATCTAAGATCCGGTAAATCCTTAACTAGTTTCTTCTTAGAGAGTTTACATAGGTTCCTATGATTACAGTGTCCTAATCTTCTATTCCATCACCAAGAATGATCTTCCATTGCACTTAGGCAAGGTAGATCTTGGCTTCTAAGATCTTCTAAGTTCAAGGTGTAAACATTCTCTTGCCTATTGGCTGAGAGAATAAATTCTTCCTTGGAATTGTGAACTAAACACATACCATTCCTAAAATTCACAAGGTATCCTTCATCACATAACTGACTTATGCTAATGAGGTTGTTTTTAAGACCTTTAACAAAAAGAACATTTGAAATCAAGGTTTTACCTATAAGAACAATATTACCAATACCAACAATCTCTCCCTTAGCATTTTCTCCGAAAGTTACCTTTCCTCCTTTCGTTTTGATAATCTTTTCAAAAAAGCTTTTGTTACCAGTCATGTGCCGGGAACATCCGCTATCCATGTACCATGTATTGTTGCTGGTACTTTCTTTATTATCCTGAAATCAAGAAGAAAATTAGACTTTTGGAATCCAAACTTGTTTGGATCCGAGATTTCCAGACAATAATATTTTAGGTATCCACATTTTCATAGAAAAGTAGGATTTGTGAAATCCTAGAGATTGGGTTTTGTTTAATGAACAATTCTTTGCCCAGTGACCACCACATTGACACTTGGTACAAAATGGGGCACTTTGAGGAACAAAATAATTGTTACTGAAAATAGGTTTTGCATGGGTATAACCAAATCCGGATTTATTTCTTAATGATCGTATTTGAGAATACATCTTGTCAAAATTTTCTTTACCATGGGTAAAGTTTGATAAACACTTCTTTAAGGGAAAAATTTCGGACTTGAGTTTTACAACCATGTTTTTATCCTCAAAATCATTAGTTTTTGAACTAGAGTTAGGCTCAAAAACATTTTTCTTAGAAATTACTTTTTCTAATTCTTTAGAAAGTTTATTCTTCTTAGAACTTACTTCCTCAAGATTTTTTGAAATATTTTCAAAATCAGCATTTTTCTTATCAAGATCTTTAGAAAGATCTGATATTTCTTTAGTAAGAATAGAATTCCTAGAGTTTTCCTTATCAAGTTTCTTGTTGAGTTTGGAATTCTCAAAAGTTTCTTGTTGAGTTTGGAATTCTCAATCTCAAGAATTTCAGCAAACCTAGAGACTTCTTCAAAAGTAGGTAAAGTATTTTCCTCATCAGAAGATGATTCTTCATCAGAAGAGTTATAATACTTACTATCATTAGAATTTAAAGAAACATTGGTCAATGATTCAGTATTTCGTACCTTAGCCATAAGACAATGATTATTAATAGGCAATCTGGCTATAAGACCAAGATTCTTCTGTCCTGAAGATTCATAATCAGAAGATTCATCTGAAGAGTCACCACCACTGGCACTCCAGGTGTCATTAGCTTTCAGAACTTTCTTAGCTTTGGATTTATAATACTTCTTCCTGTTCCTGTCTGAATGTCTTTCCTTTCTTTCTTTCTTTTTGAGCATAGGGCAATCTGGTCTAATATTTCCAGCTCTTTTACATTCATAACAAGTAACTTCTCCATCTTTCTTATCTTTCATATCCTTCTTCTTATACTTGGATTGAAAGTTTCTCTGTCCAGCTATCTTGTTCATCCTTCGAGCAAGATTGGCTAATTCATTTTCTGAGACTTCTCTCTCACTAGATTCGGATTGGAAAATGACTTTCTTAGACTTTGATCTGGTTACTCTCTCAGGAGTATTAGCTTTCATCTGATTTGAAGTTGTAGTAAAAGCAATAGTACCATTTCCATTCTTCTTCTTGATGTTGTCAGCATCTCTCTTCATTCTGGTTTCATGTTGTAGAAGAGTTCCAAATAATTCATCAAGAGTAATTTGAGTGACCTTCCTGTTTTCATCTATTGTTGTTCTCTTGGATTCCCACTCATTGGGAATAATATCAATTATCTTGTCCACAAGAGCTTCATCATCTAAACCTTTCTCTCCCATAGATTGTAGACTGTTGACTATAGTCATAAAACTTTGTTGAACTTTACAGATAGGTTCTCCATAAAGAAAATTGAAGCCATGATATTCAGCTCTAAGCATAGCTTTTCTAGTCTCAATCACTTTAGAAGTTCCAAAGTGTGTAACCTCTAACTTCTTCCATATACAGTTAGCTGCTTCACAAGAAGAAATTTGGCTATATATATTTCTGGTCATTGAACATAGTAAACTATTGTGTACCTTATAGTTGAGTTGATATTCTTGCTTTTCCTGGTTAGTGAAAGATCTGACTTCCTTGTCAGGAATTTTATAATCACCAGTAATCATGACAAAGTTGTCTACTCCAGTATTGATAAAAAATGTCTTCATACGATCTCTCCAGTATTCATAGTCATTACAATCAAAGATTGGTGGTCTTTTAGGATTTAGATTGTCAATTGAACCAACATTAATTCCTGCCATACTAAAAATAACTTTGCACACAAACTTGTTAGTATCAAAGATTCGTAATAAAAATGTTCGGAATGAGAAAAGTTCGGAATTGATAAATCGGAATGACAAAGTTTAGAAAGGAAAAATGAGCAAGAAAAACTTATTTGTGAGTATAAGTATTTCAAAACCTGCTCTGATACCAAATGTAAGAATGGTATAGAGTAAGAGGTTTCCAACCTCTAATACCAATAGTAGGATCGAAATAAAGTATGAGATGCTCAATATACAAGAGGGGGGTGAATTGTATACTTTAAAAATTCCTTTGGAACCTTTAAAGTTAGTTAAGAATAACTATTTTTTCCTTAAGTAAAGGAAAAGGCTAAGTTTAACAAAGTTGAACTAGGAAAATTCACAACACCTCTAACACCGAAATAAACATGGAAAGAGATTCCGAAAGTAGGTTCCGGAAATATGGTTCTGGAATTTGAAACTTAACAAAAGTTACAATATGAGATTCTACCTTAAAGCGTATAGAATCTAAATGAATCAGAGTAAGTAAGGAAGTATAAGAAAGTTATACTTTCCTTAAGATACAAATTGCAGCGGAATATAAACAAGTAGTTAAACTACAAGTAACAAGATAATAGTCCTTTAACCCAAAGAGAAGGGTACCCAACAACCTTGGATAAAGGTCCCTTGATTTATACTTTCAAGCAAGTCTGTCTTACCCACACCAGGGTAAGCCCTCGATACGAAGATCGGAGTCTCTGTCTTGCTATCCCCGCAAGCCCTCAACTACAAGGTAGTTGGCAACCTCTGTTTTCCTCAGCAAGAAAGACCTCGAACTTTAAGGTAGTCGGCACCTCTGTCTTCCTCAGCAAGGAAGCCCTCGAACTTTAAGGTAGTCGGCACCTCTGTCTTCCTATCCCCAGAAGCCCTCGAATGTAAACACCAACATTCGGAGTCGCATGAAGCTTTGAGAGTTAATAAGATCCTCTCTCTCTAGAAAACACTTCAACAGCATGTATGCACTTTTTCAGCAATCAGCACTGAGATCTTTCAAATGAGCTCCTATTTATAGGTAAGGTCGGCTCCTTCTCCAACGGTCATATTTTCCTTAAAGATCGGAGGGACCTGTACACGTGTCACTTAGACAACAGTTAGTTTATAACAAAATGGACGACATCATTTTATAACAAAACAAATGTAACAGAATGTACGACATCGTTTTATTTCTAACAAAAAGGTTCGGAATGAAAACTTCAGAGTGAAGGTTCAGAGTGAATAAATTCAGAGTGTATAAAACAAAGATAATCAGATTCTGTTTAATAGGTGAATTCGGAATGAGAATTCGGAATGAGAATTCATCATCTGAATTCGTAATGAGAATTCATCATCAGAATTCGTAATGAGAATTCGAAATGGGATTTCTTCATTAGAATTCGTAATGAGAATTCTTCTTCATAATTCGTAATGAGAATTCGGAATGGGATTTCTTCGATAGAATTCATAATGAGAATTCTTCTTCAGAATTCGTAATGAGAATTTGGAATGGGATTTCTTCATTAGAATTCATAATGAGAATTCTTCTTCAGAATTCGTAATGAAAATTCGGAATGGGATTTCTTCATTAGAATTCGTAATGAGAATTCTTCTTCAGAATTCGTAATGAGAATTCGGAATGAGATTTCTTCATTAGAATTCGTAATGAGAATTCTTCTTCAGAATTCGTATCCTGAATCTGGAATAGAACTTAGTCAGAGTTCATATTCGGAATTCGGAATGAAACTTCCTTATAGTTCTTGTCCAGAATCCAAATCCTAAAACAGAATGCTTTATATCAAAGTTTCAACGATTCCGAGAAAATGAATCCGAATCTCATACTTAAGAAAAATATGGATGAAAATATGATAAGGATAATTTTTCTTATAAAAGCGATTTTCCTTAAGAAAGCAATTTTCCTTATAAAAGAAATTTTCCTTATAGAAGCAATTTTCTTAAAGATAAGTTGTTTGTGATTTTCAAAACAAGAAGGAATGGAAAAGTCATAAGGAAAACCTTATTGGCTCAACATATTCCATTGCTGGTATATAGTGGTGACCTTTTAAAATTGAGTCAATTTATCCAAGGCACTAAAAACATTGGTTGTTTGTTAAAGGATATCACTTGGTTCCAAGAAAGCATGTTTCGTTGTTATGGTAGGATTCCCTCTTTTAGGGCATGGAATCCCTATTTGATGAATTGGCTATTTTTTTCCTTCTATGTTATCTATAGATGAGATATTTTCTATGTGATTTGATATGATTCTTGGGATGGATGTTGGTTGATTAGATATAGGTAGGGATGTCTAAGGATGTGATGGTCGCATGGGGTGATAGTTATGGTGATGATATGTGTGGGGATGTCTAAGGCAATAATGGTGGCATAGGTTCTAGGTGTGATGAAGATATTGGAATGGGATTTCAAATGAGTTGTTATGTGGAGTTGTATAAAGGATGGAAAAGGAATAATAGAATGGGATAAATCTTGTATTTCCCGTCATTTTATGCTAAAGGTTTTGATGCTTTCATGATAATGAGTATAATTTTTTAATGGTTGTGGAATAGTTTTCTAACATCCATAGTAAGGAGTTCTCTCATACTGTTTATGTATGTTATGACCATGAAATTTTGAATAGAGTATACACATCTCACATCATGATGTTGTATATTAAAATTCCAATTAAAATATTGTGAGAGAGTCAGTTTCTCCCAACGAAAATAATACATTTCAAATTTGGATGTGTTCATGTTATATGTATTCTTATTCCCTTTTCCATTGATTGAACTAAAAGTGATGATTAGGTATTTTAATATGATTTTTATTTGGAAAAAACTTAAATACAAAAGATTCCACCTGTGGTGAATGGGACGTTATATCGTTTTTCCCTTTTTTATATGTGTGGTCATGGTGAAGATTGAGTTTTTTTAAACATGGAAGATTATTAAATACAGATAAAGTATATTTATTAAACATTATAATTTTTTTGTGAAGGATTTCTCATGTTAAATTAGACGTTATGTCTATTAATATTAATTTTAATTTTCACAATTACATGGTATAATTTTTCATGTCGAAGAAACATATTCTTATGTAATCATATTTTTAATATCATACACTTATTAATTGTTAACAATTAATTTAATTGATATAAAGTTTAAATTCTTTATTCCCAAGAAATTTAATTCAATGATTTATTATCAAATATTATTTTTTCAATTTCAAATAATTTTTTTGTAATGTTTATATGTTTCGGTAATATGTATTAAAAAAAATAAATTATACATTTTCATGATACATTCATTTTTTTATAATTATTTTTAATAAAATGGATGTTTTTAACATGTTTGTTAGTGAAAAGTTGTTATCAACATGTTTTTTAATATTACCAGTTTCAAAATAGAAATTATTTCACACATTTATACCAAGTAAAAAAAATTTGAAAACAGTTTTTTGAACTTATTTACTGGATTAAAATAATGAAATTTTGTAAAATTAATATTTATATTTTTCAAATAAATTAGTTTTCACTAAAATTAATCTACTTCGTTCAAGACATGATATGAAAGATGAGTTATTAATGTTTTGGATTCCAATTTTATGGAATGATAAATATTGATAATAAATGTATATATTTTCATTTTGATGTAATTTAATTGTAAATATGCTAAATTTGATGATATAATAATGTTTTGTCCTTATTGATGATTTATACCTACTCTTTAAATCAATTTAATGTAGTTGTTTCTGAATTTCTCCCCTAACAATGTGTTTTTTAATTGTTTGATTATTATGTATTGATTAAAAAATATTATGGATATCTATGTTTATTTGTTATTATTTTCTAGGTTATTACCCTAAGATATTTTCATAATAGTTATTTATTTTTTCTATATATAGTAAGATTAATGAGAGGTATATCATAAGGTTGTTAATTGATCTCTTCTTCTATTTCATTCCCTCCCATCATTTATTTAATTCGTTAATATGGTAATTTTATCATAGGAATATAATATAATGGTCAGTAATATTCATAATACATCCTTTTCCATCCTAGTCTATATTTTCATTCACAATCAGTTTCATAAAATACATATTTGAAAAAAATGTCATTTATAAAATATTGGTAATTTTTTACAAATTATGTCCGTAATTGAAATATTATTAAAATATATTTAGAATTTATTTTGGCTATTTCAAAATTGATTCCAATTATTTATAATTGGTTTTTGGATTTTTTTTATTGATTAAAAATCCATTTTTAAATTATTTATGACATTAATTTAAAATTTAATATTTGTAAAAAAATATTTAGACATAGTCATGAAATTGGATTTCCATATGGGTAATAGTGGTATTAAATATCTTGTATTATGATTTTCTTATTTTTCTATGGCTTTTGTAAGGGTAGCCTAGATTTTTACAAGAAAATAAAAGGGGAAGGTTTTTTTATAAAGAATAAATAAGGGTAACGTGGAATTTTTAAGCATTATTTAAGGTTAGTTCCCCATTATGTATGGTTAAAATAGTATACAAATGTTATATCATGGATTTCATAAGGTTAAAATCTCATGTATGTTTCATCTCAATGAATTTATTAAAAGTATATTGAGTTTTCTTATATCCATGTATGGGTAATCCAAACCTTGTATAATGGTAAGCTGTCTATCCTAATGCTCACATAAGGGTACCCTGGAATTTCTAAATCTAGAAAAAGGGTGGGTTTTGTGTTTTTTAATTTTATAAAGGTAACTATTCTTAACATAACATAGTCTTCTCTCATCGTGTCAAGGTAACCATGATCTAGTATAATGTAAATATAAAACAACTTACCTCTATGTAGTGTTTCATACATGCATGTTAGTAACAATTTTTTTCCTAGTTTTCTATATTTTCATATTATTAAATTTTGTAAAAATCATTTTCAGTGGCATAAAATCCTAAAATAATTTTATTGAATTCTTTCAGCTTGTTTTCATTTTATATAATGTTTTCAAATATTTTAATGGGACCACAACTAATATTTAATTTATGTTCATATAAAATGGGGAATAAAATATATAATTTTGATAGTGTTTTTCAATTATATTTAGATGGTTATATATATATATATATTAACATTATTTGCATCCCCTCATTTGAGTATCTCATACTTCCTCTCTTGTTTGGGTGGTGCAATCCTCACCATCATATATATGATATCCAGTGAAAATTTCTTCTAAGGAATCTCATGTTTTGATTTGGATTATAACCTCTTCTTCTACCCTCTATCCTTATGGGAATAATTATTTACAATGAAAAATAAATATGAGTAATGGGGTTTGTGTTCTTTGTTGTTATCAATGAATATATATTATTGGTTCCATTGGTTACCTTTTTACTAGATGGTAACATTTGTACAATTAATGAAGATTAAATGATCGTATAGAAATTAATGGGGAAGGGTAAATATCACATGTTATTTTCTTATTTCTCAACACATTATTTATTTATGATTGCGTGTTAGATATTTTTATTAAAAAAAGAACTGTTTACTGTAAATATGTTTCTATTTATTAAAAAATAATCATAGAAATAACCTCTCATTAAAAGTGGTAAAGCCCATAAATATGGTAATTACTTTAGATTTGTGTAAACAAGGAATTATTATATTGTTCCATGTGTTTAGAGTTAATCAATTTAATGATATGTTTCATTATTAGTAATATGGATGTTTTTTGTTTGATATTTGGGGATTTGGA
Source organism: Viscum album (assembly GCA_963277665.1). Classification (NCBI taxonomy): domain Eukaryota; kingdom Viridiplantae; phylum Streptophyta; class Magnoliopsida; order Santalales; family Viscaceae; genus Viscum; species Viscum album. Next base: position 1,409,728,646 of record OY728147.1, read on the forward strand.
GAAGTTGTGTGATGTAGAAACATGAATATGATATTGGAATTTTTAATTAATTTGTTTGTTATCTTGGTAGTTTCTCGGTAATTCTTGAATTCTGAAAATTATTTAGTTTTAATTAAAGAAACATGGGATGGCATAAATGGTTTTTTGTATGGAAACTAATGAATTTAAAATGGTATAATGATTTATTATATGAATACATAAAAATGATAATTGATTATGAAAATGGTTGGAAATTGATGTGGCTAATGAGATCTATGAATGTGTTATTGTATAGTTCGTGTGAGGGGGTTGTGATGAGTAAATAGTTGTGATATGAAATGGTGGAAATTTCATTCTTTTTTACATGATTATGATGGGTTTTTTGTGTTAATTTTTTTATTTTTCTAGTTTCTAATTTGTAAGGGAATGAGTTCTGTATGATGAAACTACAATGGAATTGGTTTCAATGGGTAAATATAATGTTGAATTAAAATGAAAAGTGTGTTTAAATTGGTTTTTATTAAATACAAAATGAATGGAGGTCATAAATGAAGATGTTTGGTACTCGGTAAATCTTTAAATTTAATAACACAAAATGAAATATGGATAATGGTTTGCAGTTGTGATTTTATAGGGTGATCTGATGTGTTTAGATGTATAAATGTATGTGTAGGAGGATGTGAGGCCTTTATGGTGATGTTGTGACTAAGATGATATTCTTATTGAAACCCAATATATTGGGATTATTTTTATGACTATTATATATTATATTTTCATTTTGATTAATATACACAGTCTAACACCATCATGAATCATTTTCAAGAACCCAAATGTTTTTGGGGTGTTTTTTCCATCATCTAGATAGTGAGGATGGATGGTAGGCAGCCCACTCTTCCATGATCTCTCATACATGAATTATTTTTATTCATTTTTTGTGATTTATTTTGGATTTAAGTGAGTTATATTTTTATGAACTAATGTGGTTATTTATGGTGGGACTATGTATGGTAGGAGGGAATGAGGTTGATGTTCTTCGTGTTAATGATACAATATAATTCTAGATACATTTTTGGTTGAGATGTTATTTAATGTCCTACATATATTCAGGTGAGATGGTATGTGTTAGCCTATGTGTGTTTTGGGGAGATGTGATACCTTTTTTTACATGGTTTTCTCAATATGATGTGTTTTCCCATGTGTCTCTAAGAAGGATTCTATAGATATGATATGAGATCCATAGCGTATGGAATTAGGCTGTGAAAGAGGTAAATTTGTAGAATTTTTTTTTGAGTTTCCCTTTTTATCTATAAGCTTCATATAATGTCATTTTACATTGAATATTTATTTGTTGAGTGAATATTTTTGTGGCCTCACACTAGTGAACCAGATAGGAACATCTTAGTACTATTATTTTTTATTTGAGGAATTGGTATGCTCATCTAACAGTTTCATGTGGTTCATTGGGAATGATCCTATAGAGTATACAAATATACTCTCCCCATAAATATATAATCTATTTTTCGGTTTCTATGAGGTCTTCACAGACTAGACTGGGAATTACTATCATTAGTGACAGAGCTTTAATTTGTTTTTTTCTATAGGATTTTACATAGAGACTTTTATTGTATTCATCTGACTTTCAATGTCGTGTTGATATTTTTGATTTTATATTATCTTATATCAAGGACTTATTTGGAGGTTGATTTCATATTTAATAATGCTACTTTTTAAAAAAAAAATGATGTTAATTCCTCCAATATGTGTGGAATTATTTATACCCTTACTCATACTCCCCAATCTAGATCCTGCTAGAGGTGTGACTCGAAGGTCATTATTTCCCATTCCCCATTGTTGTCCCAAGAGAAGTACCTTTTTATGGTAGGGTTAAGACATAAAAAATAATTTGTATTTATAATACATAATTTCAATGTTTATAAGTATATAATGAATATTAATTTATAAATAGATACTCTTCTCTGTCAAATTTAGAAATAATTATATTATAAATATTTTCCTATTTTAATCTAAACAATATGTCTTCATGAACACCATGAAACCTGATTTATGTTTTATTGGTTATAAAATAAATATATTTTACTGAAAATATGACTAAAAAAATAATATAAATGATCTATAATACATCCTAGATAAAAAATAACATGAACATGAAGGAGACCATTAATGTCAAATAGCATATGGTGTGTGATAAATATTATAATCAAAAGGATGTAAGTGGAATGATAATTAAACTTTTACAAAAACATGGGAATAAAATATAAATTGGTAGGGTCAAAAATGACCATAAATTCATTGAAAATAATTTTATTTTTTAATTATACTCTTTCAGAAAATAGAGTGGATACTAAAAGCAAATTTGTTTTAAAAAACACCAATACTGGTTTTGTAAAATTGTTTCAAAAATATATTTTAAAGTAACCTCTAAAATAAATTTATGATAAATTAAAAAATATTTTTAAAATATTCTACCTTAACAAAATAATAAAAATAAACTGTTATTAACTATGAAAATTTTCATTAAAAGATAAAAATATGCATAAGCAGAATTAAATCACTTTTTGAAACTTTAATGAGAATAGTGTCCATGCCTTTTGAAAAATTAAAAGAATAATGGAATAGATATTACTTTAAAAAAAACATAAATTAAAATAAATCAATATAAAAAATAAAAAATTTTCCTCATGGTGAAAATGGCATTGATACAGAAAATCTTTTAAAAGAGATTCATTTCATACTTGTTAAAAATGTCAAAATGACATATTCATAAAATTTTATAGTGATTCCATTTATATTATTTAATATAAATTACAATTTAAAATAAATTAACCATATTTAATCCTTTTTTATTGAAAATAATAATTCTTCATGAAAAATAATGTATCTATACGTTGAAGGGAATGATTGATGACCAAAAAAGACAATAAGGTCAGTTTTTCTTAAAAACATTATTTTAGTGATTTTGAGTACAAATGATATGGGAAATAGAAAAGCAATTTAAGAACAAAAAAAATAAAATAGATTAAAATATTTTAATTTAGGGGATAAATAACACACAATTCAACCAAATTAAATAGAATAATAAATAATCATTGAAAAAGTGAGATTACAAAATAAATGCACACATCTTTGGTATTTTTGAATTATAATACATTAAAATATATCAAGTGATATAGTTCTGTAAATTCCATGAATTAAATGAATTAATATGTAAAAATATATACATTTTAAAGTATTTAAAACATAAATAATAAATAATGGTGCAAAATATAGAACATATCTCTAGAAATAGAAATTAATACAATAAAACCTTACATATTTTATAAAACTTGAATACAAGAATATTGAATGAGAGAATATGAAAGGTAATATTAATTACCCTAAATATATAGTTTATCATGGTATAATATTTCAAATATGTGTTATTTAAACCATATAATTTAAATTGGGGCATAATTCCAAAAAAACTCATAGAATGATATTTTTTTATAAGAAACCAAAACCTTTAAATATTATTTTTTGGATGCATTTTAAAGTAAAATATAATAAATATATATTTATTATTAAAATATATAATTACCAATTGTAAATTTATATTTCTATATATTATTAACATATTGTTTCTTATTACACATTTTTTTATTAATTACTTATTTACATAAATATTTTTGTGATAAGTATTATGATTTCTATGTATATTGTGGTTTGGTGGATCAAATAATTAAACATTTCTCAAGGGTTGGTCAACTATATAATGTTATTGATATATTTATTTTGTCATTCTAGTTGCATAAATTTTTTATTATGTTTAAATAATATAATAAAATTAATAAAATTGTCCTATTATTATGTTTTTTTACATGAATGAATTCTAAGATGAATATTTACTGTAAAAAATTATAATCCAATATAAATTTTATATTATTGATAATTAATCATCTTAAGAATATATAATTTATAAATTAAATCCATTTTAAAACTACCTTTTTAAGGTATTGAAAAAAATGATATAAATCATTCATAAAGAAGGTATCCCACATATAAGATAAGCATTGTTTTTTTTCTAATGAATTATAGTAAAAATTAATATTATTTACTGGATAATATTTATGTAATACATATCATTTTTATTCAATTAATCTATCTTTTATAACCATCCAAGTGAGGTGGTGATTGAAAGTGTAATTCCTCTATCATGGAGGGGGTAGTTTGTACGTATACACGAGTGATATTTCCATTTTTCAATGGATTTCAAGGAGGTAGATTGTGAATATAAAATAAATATAATAAAATTTATCAAAAATAAATATGCTAATTTAATTATGTTCACGTGCTTATTTAATTTTCATCTTATTTATAATATGGAATAAACATGAATGAACATTGTTAATAGAATTACCTCTTCCATGGATATCCTCATTCGGATCTCTCCTTATGACTTATTAGGATAGAATTTTGGGGAAACCTAAACATATAATACATGGATATGGGAATTTGGATGTAATATTTGTAAATATATACATATATTATGCTCTAGAATAGTGTATCATAGGGTACAATGGTGTAATATCCCGGTCCCAGATGCCACTCAATAGTGCCCTGAGCCCGGTTTTCCACATGACCTCTGGAGAATCTCCCTAAATTCCATAGTCTTATGGATAGATGTGAGGGCCTTGGTGAGTCATTGGGGTGACTCTTCCCTCATTACCAAATTATATCACTTCAGAAGTCATTAACAATGAATATTGGAAGAAGGTAAACAAGTAGGCAGTTGGAAAGTAATCAAGAATAGAATATATAACTAATCCAAAACTACCACATATACAATTATGTAGATGATATATTTATCTAGAAAACATCCAAAACAGGTACATGTAAATACAGTAAAGTCAAGTATATAAAAAAAGAAACAAAAGGCCACAATGTGTCCTGGTAGCATCTTAAGCCTCAACATGGTCACATGCTCTCTTTCTCGAAAGAAATTATCAACAACCTGTGTTAGGGAGCGTGTCCCTATTATCACATAAAGCAATATAATATGTTTGGGTCCCCAAGGAGGCCCAAACTGGGTGTGAGATAAATATCCCAATAGTCATTCACCCAATGGTCTATATAGATCTAAGTAGCACAATGTAATATACTATACATGAGTATGTAAGCTGGAAACAAATATAATGTTCCCACATCACGTATCAACTGTAATCAACTGATAACCAAAATCATATCGAGGATACCTGCAAAAGAAATGAAAATATGTTATTAAGGCATCTACAAGTAAGAGAACAATCCAAAAATCATGGGTATACTTCCATCTATACCCTGTCCACATAACCTTGTTGTATATTAAAACCATATAAAAACCCATAGCCTTATTGTTTAACCAAACATGTGAAATATACGATGGTTGTGCCACATAATGATGTATAGATCACATAGGGTCAGATCCAATTTTTAAAGGACCAAGGCACCCTCATCGATTCTCGTGAGAATATTGTTGGAAACTCTGCATAGGCACTGGCGGCAGTTCTAGGAGCATGTGGCTAAACATGTCTTACGTGATTCCAAGGAAACTGTATCCAAGGGTTAATAAAGCCTAAGGCATTGCATGGAATTAAAACCCTTGGAGAATACACTATCCAATGTGTCAAACACTGTATTCCAGATCAATGGAGAGTCATCCATGGAATCTATAAAAAACATGCAATCATTCATAAGATTCAAAAATTAAGTTTCCATATGAGTCTACACACTAATATACGCAATTTCATTCAATTCCATAAAATTAGTCTTCCCTCTCCATTAATACATTTCTTAAAAAAACATCAAATGAGTATACCAACTTACGTATTCCATTTCTATTTAATCATGTCCCATGGGTATACCAACCCATTTATCAGCATTTGTAGTTTAACCTATACCATGGGTATACCCACCAATTCAATAAAATCCAATTAATCCATTTAACACTTCATGTTTAACATAAATCATTTGATCAATTAAACAATTATAAAATTCAAGTTCAAAATAATACATCTATTTAATGGAGTAAAACCATCACTCAGTCATCCCATTCTACAAAATCCATTTATATCTAGGTTTCTATAACCGGGAAAATCCAAAAGACACCCCTTGGGGGGTTTAACATGGAATAAACCTCAAATTTTCATATGGTGTGCTCCATGGGTTATCTTGGTCTCGGAAATGGGTACCATCACCTAATAATGGATCCTATGGGAATCCCTAATAGGTCCGATTACATCTATTGCAATTAACCCATTCAAAACTGGGGTCACACCATAAATTCATGTGGATGGTGTAATGAATGATATATCTAAAAAGCACCAAATTCCAATAAAAGTATATATCACATTCCTTAGCTTTGTTTTGTATTTCTCATCTAGTACCACGCCATGATTCATCCCAGTGTAGTAGAAACAGAAAGAACAGATGAAGAACATGAAATTTGAGCATCGAATCCCAAATCTAAATAGTGAAATTGATTCCAAGAAGTATCAATAAAACTTGAAGATGAATTTATATCTTAATTTTGTGCATGAAATGAGACAAACCATACTAGAATCAAAGATATGGTTGATAATCTAGTTCAAATCCTAGCTTAGCTACCTTGAGATCTAAAAATGGGCTTCTTACAATGTGTGGAGGTTTAAAATGAATTAGGATTAAAAAATTAATTAAAAATTAACAAAAAACCAAAAATTCTATGGTTTTATTGGATTAGGAACATATTTTATTAAAATTTGTGCAAACCATGCATTGTTAGTGCTAGACAAGGGGTACTCGCATGGTTTCCTTACATAGTTTCACTAATCATGTGAAATCCATGCTCTATGCCTATGTCAATGTTTGAAAAAACTGTAGACTTGTCCACATGGACATGCCTCCACTTTTGCATGGTTTTTCTAAACATTCATCCTATGCCACCCCTATGTCTAGACTCATAGGGTTTAGTAAACCTATGCACCATTCCCTGCACTGTTTTAACTACCCTTGCACTAGGCCACTTCAACCCAAATCCTAGTTCTAGGCTCCAAAAAATCTCAGGACCCCTCCAAAATATTTGTGTACATGATCGGTCCTCACATAAAGATATATTTAAGCATTTAAAAAGAAAAATAAGTGACCCATGCTACATAAGTAAACCTAGATTCATATAATAGTCCCCTTATAGAAATTCGTCAACAAATTTTTCTATATAGGGTGGTCAAGATTCGTTTTAGAATAACTATGGCCACTGATCATGCAGAATTCACTCCCTCTCCAAAGTCTCATCTATTAAAAATTCATGATTCCATAGAACCCATACTAGAGGAACTGAACTACCTCATAGAAATTACATGCTTCTTTCAAATATATTAATCAAATACTCTTTGAATGATTCACCAGTCTACAACTTAGCCTCCTCATGTTGGAAAATGTGAGATGGTTCTGAATGGTAGAGGTGTAACAGAGATATGAAGATGTTGTTGTGCATGGATTGGTTCATCTGAGGAAACTAAACAGGATATACTAACGACCCAAATCTATCTAGAATCTCAAATGGCTTGAAATATCATAGTGAAAGCTTAGATTGTCATTTGATTCAATTGTGAACCAGTCTCAGTGAAACCCATAAGAAAACCTAATCCCTGACCACAAACACTATAGTTCATCTGTGGAGGAAAATGTTTGACTTATATAGAGATAGTGTAGTATCTTTCTATCCCTGGATCAACTGAACAAGCTCAGAAGTCTCCGACACAAGGCGTGGTCCCAGTAAAGTTACCTCTCCTAACTCTAACCATTACAAGGGAGATCGACAAAATCTATATTAAAAATCCTCATAAGGTTCCATCTACATAGTCTCATAATAACTATTTTTTTGGAAAAGTCATCCATGGTTATATGATTCTCCCAAGAGTCCCAAAAATCTAGGATGCATGCTCGGAGAATGTACTCTTTCACCAATATCATACACTCTGATTGGCCATACGTCTAAGGGTGGTATGTTGTTCTCAAAAGCACTTATGTACCCAGTTCCCATTGAAAAATCATCCAGAAAAGATACATAAAGTTTGCATACGTATCTAACATTATTGTGGGTGGGACCCCATGAAGTCATAATATCTCAAAAACATACAACATTCCCAATTCATCAACACTGAAGGTCTCCCTAATCAGCAAGAAAAAACAAAACATAATGATCATATCAATAACAACCCAAAATGCAGTCATTAACTCAACGTTATCTCAGTAAATAGCTCATGAAATCCATCGTGACATCATCCCATTTACACTTAGGAATAAGTAACTACTATAAAATTCTGTATGGCCATTGGTGTTCTACCTACACCAGCTGATGGATGGAAAACCTCAAAAAAATAAACTACATCAAGCTTCATTAATTTCCACATGTATTTATAACACAATTCACAGTACATATTGTTGACTTTGGTATAAACTTTCCTTGCTGAGGCATGAAATTCCCACAAAAACACCTCCTGTATATCAACTAAAACCCAAACACATCCATGGAAATGTAGGATCTCATCCTCTCCAATGGTCCAACCATGAGGTGGATCCCTATAAGAAAACTCTTCCATTGGAGTAGGCCCTTTGAATATGATAGCTTCCTCAACCTTATTATATTCAGTAGGGATGAGTTCACATATAAGGATGAATGATAAGTCTTCCCCTGACTATCTTTCATCTCCAAGTGCATCTTAGAGGATATATCCATAAGTATTCACTTGCTAATACCCTTCTACAATACATGAATCCGAGTCCTCCTACTCAGAACATTAGGAACATCATTTATTTTACCAGGTGTGAGGGAAAGCTCAATCTCAAAAGACTGTAGATAATCCACCCACCATCACTACCACATAACATGATCACACTGTGTTAAATATACTTGAGGCTATTGTGGTCTATGTACACAAAAACGTGTTCTCCTAGTATGTAATATATCCATCATCATAAAGCATGAACAACTATATCTAACTCAATATTGTGGGTCAGATAGTTCCTCTCGTGTGGCCTTAGCAGCCAAGACCTCTATGCGACGACTTTATCTCCCTGTATCAGTATTAACCCCAGTCTGATACTTTTTTCATAATAATAAACAGTGTAGATCTAGCTCTGTTCTAATAGTATAAGGATGGGTGATGATGTCAACCATCATTTCAACACTTGAAAGGATCTCACAAGAATCAAACCATTCAAACTTCCCCAACTTCTTATTCAATCCCATAAATGGTTATTTAAAACATGAAAATTACTATATAAAATGCAAGTAGTATCTAGATAGCCCCATGAAAATATTTATGTCAAAAGAGTTGTCAGAATATTCTTAGGAAAATATAGCTCTACTCTCTTGTTGGTCCACTGATACTCTTATATCTAAGAGGAGGTGACCTCAGACCGGAATCTGATCTATCAAAAAGTGTATCTTTGTGATCTTAGTAGATAAACGATGTTCTCTCAGTCTATTAAAAACAATATCTAGATAATTATCATGGTAATGTAAATGGTAATATTACACTAAGATATCATCCATGATAACCACCACAATAGAATCTAGGTAAGGATGGAACACTCAGTTCAACAAAACAATGAAAACTGATGGTAAATTTGTGAGACTAAATGATATAACTGGATACTCATATAGACAGTAACACCTATGAATCGTTTTTTGTGGTATGTCTACAATTCTGAAAACCAACTGTTGATATCCTGATCTATAATCAATCTTCAAGAACACTCAAGCTCTTCAGAGCTGATCAAACATGTCATCTATCTGTGGGAAGGGTATTGGTTTTTAACCATAATCTAGTTTATTTTCTGATAATACATGAATATACTAAGAGTTTTGTCTTCTTTTTTTTTGTTAAAAATGACCATCAAACACCATGTAGAAGCACTAGGTCGAATAAACCCCTTCGCCTCTAAATCCTATAGCTTTATCTTTACCTCCTGTAACTCCATAGTATCCATCCTATAATGTGGTATGGATACTAGTGAATCTCTTGTCACTAGATCGATGGAGAACTTTTACTCTCTCTCTCTCAGTAGTTAAACTCGAGATTTCATCGGGAAAGTCATCTTGATGTTCTCAACCATTAAAGTAAAGTCTTCTTTCATCACTAACTAATCATCAAGATAGAAACTACAAATCTGGGATGTCATTTTTCCTAACCCATGACGCTCAGTCCATCTCAGTTCTCTTGGAAATCCCATTCACACATGTGAGTATACACCACACCATCTAGTGATGTAAAAGTCACCCTCCAGTGATAGAAGTAAATGTAAGATTGATAATATACTATCCTATCTATCCTGAGTACGACTAAAAACCCTGTCATCTCAAGGATATACAATCTCAAAATTATTTGACACCCACCAAAGTCATGGGGAACTCCCTAAACTATTGATAATCTTCCATTCTATTTCCCCATGATGTTTCTAGCATCTAAATTCCCTCAAAAGCCAAGAAAACAATCCCTTGTATTTTCACCACTATTTCAGACATAAAACTATGTTATTAACCTATATTTAATAGAGAATATGAAATTGTAGAGGATAATAAAATTGTACCTCTCATTATAGAATTTCAAATACCATACTCCTTAGGAGAGGGATGTACATGCAGAAATGACTTGCACCACAACCCTGTGACACAACCTCACTTCTCAGAGTATTCCCACACTGATGTCTCATTTAAACTGGTGTTTGTTCCCTATTATACAACCACCACTACCTCAGAAGGATCATCCAAAACTTCTCCAGCTCCCTACAGGGAGTGGCGGAACCTGCTCCTAAACAATGTGTCGAAGGTGACCCCCTACTACTCACTACTAGACGGAAGGTCCTTCATAACCGATGCATGTGGCCCATCCTATCGTAATCCTGAAACTCATCTAGGTCATGGAAACATAGACTCATTATGTGGCCTCACATGAAACATTGGTGAAAAAACTCTTGAGCTATGATTACTCATAGATAGAATGGAAGTAACCTTGTAGTAAGCCTCAAAACAGAACATCCTGAAAAAATACGTAGAACATTTGGGCTGAGAAATAGCATTGACTTGCTTTGTGCCCCAATCCACTCTCATGTTCCACTCTATAATCATCACCTAATTCACAATCTCAGTGATATATGTCATTATAAGTATGTTTACATGATATTTGATATCAGATGAGAGACCTTCCTTAAAGAATCTCACTCTAGATATCTCATCAGTAAGGTATATTAGATATAATGTTAAAACTCTGTAAAGTGTTCCAAGTACTCCATGAATTTCAAGGTACCCATTTTTAGATTCATAAATTCAGCTTCTTACTCTGCCCGTAGAGTCTCATGGTAAAAGTATTTATAAGGGCAGTCTATAAATTCTTCCAACCCATATCTCATATCCCATCATCCTGGTTCATTACATCCCACAAGCGCTTTGCTTCCCGAGATAGCACTTATATGATGAGCATGACCCTCCTTTATTAGGGAGTATAAGGACACTAAAATATATAAAACATAGTCTCAGGACACATATGTACATCCTATGGACTACCATCCCTAGAAAACATGGGATGTTACTCTTACTTGAAATCCCATGTTAGCTCATCCATAGACAAGGAAGGCTATGGATATCCCTATAAATTCTACATATAGTGAACTAAACCCTCTAGGAACTATGCCCAGACACCTATGTCTATAACAATAGATAGAATAATAGCTAGGAAAAAAGTAGGATCCACTTGTATCCTATGGAAAACCACCTGTGGAGTGTGTTTATCACCTTCCACTTGGCGCATGAATTGAGGTCTTCATAGTGGCTTGCATATGCAATGTGAAACACATGCCTTAGAAAAGAATGACTTCAAGGCTCATAGATCAAAATAGTTGTACAAGTAAAAACCTTCATAAAATCTGGTCATAACCCATTGACCACACCTAAATCAAAGACATTAAAAGATCAATCACAAAAAAAACTAGAAACAATCCCCTTTCCCAGTCATAATCTATGTATAGGTCAAGTTTCAATTCCTCATTTCAAGATTCCATGTAACACCCAAATATTTTGAAAATAAATTTAACAATGAATGAATAAAAATATGATTTGCTTAAAAACACCATGTTGTTATAACTTAGCCAGTAAACATAATTTTCCACCTCTTTGATTTGATTTTTGAAAAATGGACATACACAGTTGTGTTCATTAAGATGTTTAGAGTCTGATAAGAAAAACATAATTTTTGGTGAATATTAACATACCATTATGAATAGTAATATGAATAGTAATATGACACTTATGAATATTATATAAAAATATTATTGTTTTAATTTTATAAGATAATGAGATCTTGATTACTTTTTCATGAAGATATAAAATTAATTATATTTTAAAATTATTTTTATTTGGAATAAAAAATGATTATATTTAAAAATTATATTAATATTTGTTATAAAAAAATTTCCAAAAACAAGTTAATTATTCTATTCTTCACATAGAAAAATGGTTAGGGTTAGTATTATATATTTTTATGAATTACACCAATTTTTTATGAATCGTAAAATAAGGTAATTTACTGTATATATAAATTATAGGTTAAATTCACTATTCTTAGTATCATGGACTATGTAATCACTCTTGGTTTGAACTCACATGAACATATTTATATTCAGGGTCAACAGAATAAATAATATTTATTTTCATTGGAAAAAATACTAAAATAATAAGTAAAATAATTTAAAAACCTTACTCTTCCCCACCATAACACCCCCTCCCCTCACTCCATCTTCTCTTTATTCATATAATCCTTGAAAATCTTCAAATTTCATCCCAAATATCCTACCCTATTCACTACACATTTATATGGGCTCTTTGTCTTTCCAAAAGACCAAAACCATTTCCCTTAAGGAGGATCGAAAGGAGGTTATTTCAAGAGGTAAATCATCATTCTTTTACATTTATATTCATTTAAATATATCTTAATTTATTATTCTATCCTAACCCCATATGTCCCAATTATCCTTATAACTCCAATTTCATATATATAGTATAATTATAAAATGTTAATGTAATAACCATTATCAATATTCTTACACACAATCACACTCTATCTCTTTTAAATGAAATCATCGTCGGTGAGGTTGCAATTAAAACCTTTATGGACGAAGAAGTTTCATTAATTTATTTATCCTTCATTATTGGTCATGAAAAACTATTATGGTTCAGAAAACTGTAATATATGTGTTATAACCTACTTAATATTCTAGAACCATTATTTTTATATATTATATGTTTATATGACAGAACAGGTTCATAATAATCAACATACTGCCAAATAATCTTAGTCATTGTCATTGGTATTTCATCCTATGATTCATCCACAGACCATGTAAAAAAAGATAAATATTACCATTAACAGTTTTGTATGTTTATAAAAAATATATTACTTCAATTATGAGGAATTACATCATTTCCACATGAACATCCATAATCATACACAAATATACCGATCATGAAAACCAAGGAAACAAACACTTCAGAACGACATAATTCATTTTTATTACTTATAAATAAGAACATAATGAACATATTAAAATTATTAAAAACTAAATAATTCTATAATAGGTTCTGAATTAATTTATTATTATGTCTAATTTCATATTCCAGGACATTAAGTTCAAGATCAGTACACATTCAGACTTAGGTTATGGGTTTCTCCAACTCAAATTACCATTTTCTTACAGATTACTCTTTGTCTCTCTTAAATCTCAAATTAAATTCTTAAATTTAATTATGTACTCCTCATATATTTTGTGTGAATTATCTATGTATGTGTATAGATCATAATACATCTTTATTTCATGGGAGTCACATGATTTAAAAGGAACATTCAAAATTCTTTCCAAAATACAAGCTTGTTTCAAGGGAATTTATCAAATTATTACCAATTTTCAAGAGAACTATATAGTATGTTTTTAAAAATCATTATCTTTAAAAAATTAATCTTTCTATTATGATAATACTATCTTACTTAAATTATGGTTTTATTAAAATACTTTTCAAATAGAACTCTACTTTACAAAGTAAATGAGTATTTATCTCAAGAATTACAAGATAATTTTAAAAGTGTATTCATATATTCCGACACTCTTGTTTATTATTATATATGAAATGAATAGACATATTTAATTTAATGGTTTATTATTAGTTTTACTATGGATATTATATCCTACAACCATTCACCAATTTACTCTGAATGGTTATTGTTTATTCTTAATGTTCGGGGAAAATTAATTATATTTCATATGTTATTTTAAATATGAAAGTATATGTTGTTTATTTTTATCCCCTATAATATGAGTAATGCATTGGAATTATTATGTGATGTTTGGGGCCCACTATATCCCCTATATTCATTGGTATGTCTCATGAGACAAATAGATATAGACTTTGGTGAGGCCTTGGCCATTTTTAGATATGGTTTTGGCTAAGCCATTAATCATTTTTAGATGTCTTTGATGGGACCTTGATGGTACTCTTTAGATTTTATAGAATATGAATTTGACTCATTATGAAGATATAAATTCATAATTCATGAGGATATTCGGCTAGTAGAATAACCATTATTATGTTTTATTATGGAATTATATACTCTGCTCATATTCCCATCATAATGTGTTGAAGATTTTTATTTGTAGAGGTATGTGTTTTCAATTATTCACCATCCATAATGCCTATATTTATGATACCTTATGAAATTTTTCCTACCCTTACTGACAATCTGATCTCACCCCTTATTATGTTTAATTTTTTTCAAGAGAATAAAAGGTATATTATGATTTAATTGTAGGGATAATCATTAAGTGGTGGTTTCTTCCAATAAAAAAATTATGTTATATTTAATTTCAAGATTCAATGTTGAACTTATGTATGTCTCTTTTCTCAAAATCTACTAAACTATTTGTTCCATTGGGATACAAAATTATTGTAATTATTCCAATGTAATGTAATAAGGTGTCGGCTCTAGGAAATAGGGGTTGGGTCTTTACAGTTGGTATCAAAGGAAGTTTATTAGAAAACTTTGAAACTAGATTTTGATAACGTAGATTAGAAAACAAAACTCTAATATATTTTTGTAGGATAAAACATACAAGAACATCCTATACTTTTTGTAAGTAATAGTTTATGTTTATACTTAAATTAAATATATCCATGTCTGGATACAATAAGTAGATGCGGTTTTGGAACAAATGTATGTAGGACAGAAAACACCAACTATGTGTTTCAGGCTTAACTCGGGGTATCATGGTACACCATAATGGGCCTTAATTCATACATGGATTGAAACTCCTATGGAATATACTTAATATAATTCACAATTTCTTTACAAGCCATTATGTTGGATTTAAATTGAAATTTTTCCTCAAAGAATCCATGTTTATGATTATGGGATTCTTCATGCATAGAATTTCCAATTTATCTATGTATTTTTATACATTTAAATTATACATTATGATTCATAACATAATCTAGTGTATTCTATTATTTATAAATTTATCCTAGTTCAAGGAATGGAAAACACATGAATGCATGTATACCATGTAGGGATTTCACTCTAGTGTAAGATAATGATGTTTCCTCTGGATCTATGACTGTTTCGGAGAAACATATAACTATACTGGGACAACTTACTTTGGTTATGAATAATCACCTGACCCATATAGAGCATCCAAGTCCATGATGTAGAGGAGATATATTGGATCTCATTATGCGACAATAAACACCATCATTTAAGGGAACTATAAACCATTTCGTAGTGGAGATGTGGATAAGTTTCTTAGATATGACATTTCTCGCCTTGGGATGTAACGAAAGGGAGAAGGTTGTCATGGAACTTTATCATCTGTCAAGATATGAAGATCAATGGTGTTAAGTTATTATAAACACAATGGTGGAGTATGAAATATAAAATCTATAATGGAGAGAATTTAATGATCTTTTCTTAGAGAAATACATTCCTCATGAATAGTGAGCAGGTATGGAAAGGTAGTGCTTGAATTTGAGGAAAAATGATGATGAGAATGTTTTGAAGTATAAAGGTAAATTGACATTGTAAGAAAGGAATGATGTGGGAGAATTTAGTAATCCAATGAGAAATATTTTTTGATTCATTGATGTCCAAATGTAATTCGTATGACATGTAAAGGTCTCCCAAAGTTTCTATCATATTAGTATATAATTTCATGTGCTATTAGGACAAAAAAATATCTAATTTTTTGAATTTAACAAAAATCAAGAGAAGAAGTGGTTTGTTGAAAACTTTGGAAAAGTAAATAAGTTATTGGGGAAGAAGTGATTATTTGACTTTCAACCCTGTGATAATTGTGGAAGGAAATACGATCGTGCCTGCATAAAATGAAAAGGGGTGTGATACAAGTGTGGAAAGAAAGGCCATCATGCTAATGTTTTCAAGGGGAAGAAGGAATATATTATTAGTAAATTCTATAATTTTAGAGAAATGGGACTCTATGATAATGATTGTCCAAATATTCAAGTAAATGTTCCTTAGAAAAGGCCAAGGGAGTAGGGACAAGCTTTTGTGATTACAACTGCTAATATTGAAGTTTCAAACGATGTCGTTGAAGGTAATTTAATCATTTCCTCAAACATAGCCAATGAATTTTTTTTATTATGCATATCATCAATTGAATGTGAGTAAGGAGTATATTTAAAAGACAACATTTTGAACCAGGTATGGACATTATGAGTTTACAGTAATGCATTTGGATTGACTAATTCACTCTCTATTTTCAGGGATCTAAGGAATGGTGTTTTCAAGGAATATCATGATGACATTTATTTTTTATTTATTGATGATATATTAGTATACTCCAGAAGTTATGAACATCATTAAAATCACTTGTGCACTATTTTGAATACTCTTATAAGAAATGATTTATATGGGTTGTTTTGAAAGTGAATTTTTTCATCAATAGATTTCCTATGATGGCCACATTGTCACTAAAGATGGAATATTAATCGATCATCCAAAGACAAAGGATGTGGAAGAATGGACGACTCCAATGAAAATAACTACGGTACATATTTTTATTGTATTTTGAGTTTATTATCGGCATTTTTTCAGAAATTAGTCCATTTAGCCAACCCCATGACCAAACATACAAATAAATTGGTTAAGTTCTTATGGAAAAAATAATATGAGGCATGTTTCAAAGAATTAAATAGAAGGTTTGCGAATTCTATGATCCTAACACTACCATTGGGGAATGATGGTATTGGGATTTATATTGATGCATCAAGAAAAATGCACAGTTGTGTCCTTATATAGAATGATATAGTTATAGTCTATGCATCAAGGCAGTTAAAAAATCATGAACACAACTATCCTACATTGGATCTTGTGTTAGCAGTGGTAATCATTAATCTGAATATATGGAGATAGAATCTATATGGAATAAATGTGATATTTTTAGAGATCATAATAGTCTAAAATATATCTTCTAATAAACTGAACTCAACCTGAGGCAAAAGAGATGGATAGAACTACTCAATGATTGTTATTGTTCCATACACTATCTCCAATGAAAGGAAAACATTCTAGGTGATGCAATAAGCAGGAAGTATCATGGAGTTCTCAAAAAAAAAATGAGGATTATGAAAGATCATTTGTACATGGATCTAGTGAGGATTGATAATGGAATTATCAAAGAAGGTGAAATATCAAAAAATTATTCAAATGGTTTCCCAACCATATTTATTGAAATGAATTAAAACTTCACAGTCGGATGATGAGAATTTTCAACAAAATATTAATGTGGTGAAACATGGAATGTTGTCTGACATAATGTGTGAAGATAGAATTCTGTAATTTGGGAACATGCTATATGTTTCCTCCCTACCAAATCTGAAAAGGGGGTTATTGAATTTTACTCATAGCCCACATTTCTCTAAATAACTGGTAGAAATAAAAATTTATATAGATTTGAAAGAACATTTCTGGTGGGATAACACGTAGAGGGAAATTTCTCATTATGTATCAATATGTTTAGTCTGTCAACACTTAAAGGTCGAACGAATATATCCTAGATGAATCATCCAATATATTCCAATTACTATAGGGAAATAGGATGGAATCCCCAGGTATTTTGTCACCAAATTACCAAAAACTCCAAGAATGAATGATGCAGCATGGGTTATTATGGATCGAATTATGAAATATGAACATTTACCTTCTATATGAAAAGATTCTACAAGGAAGATCTTATCAAAACTCTATATAAATGATGTTGCGAGACTTTAGGTAGCACCTTTATCAATTTTTTCTGATTGTGAACCATTTTTTACATCGAAATTCTGGAAAACTCACCATAAATAAATAGGTACTATGTTTCGATTTAGTACCACTGATCACCCACAAACTGAAAGGAAATAAGAAATGATGATACAAACCTTGGAGGACATGTTGAGATCAAGTTTACATGACATTAAAGGTTTTTTGGATCAATGTTTACCTTTAGTAGAGTTCCCCTATAATAATAGTTTCCATTCATGTATTCAAATGGCACAATATAAAGAATTGTACGGAAAGGGATTCCGTACACCAAATATTTGGTATGATGTTGGAGAAAGGAAGATTTTGGGCCTAGGGCATGTAGAAGAAACAATATTGAATGTAAAGACTATTCAAGGCTGTACCAAAGCATCTAAAATCTGCCAAAAAAATATATGCTGATAATTGATGGAAGGATTTGTAATTTCAAGTGGTAGATCATGTTTTCTTAAAAGTTTCTCCATGGAAGGGTGTTATATGATTTGGGAAGAAAGGAAAACTGAACCCTAGGTACATAAGACATTTTGAAATTATTAAGTTAATTTTTTTTCATATCGTTTGGATTTTCCACGAATCATATATAAATTACACAATGTGTTCCATATCTCATTGCTGAGAAAGTACATTCCAGACCCAACACATGTCCTCACTTCTGAAGGTATTTAATTAGAACATGACCAGTCTTTCTATAAAGATCCTATCTGTATTTTGGACACTAAAGTACAGGTGTTGAGGAATTAGATGACTCTTCTAGTAAATATACTTTGTAAAAATCATAAAATCGAAGATCCAAAATGGGAGCCGAAGGAGATTATGATGAAGAACATCCCAAATCCATTTATGAGGTAACATTTTGGTAATTTTGAGGATAAACTTTTTGTAAGGAGGGGACATTGTAACACCACAAAAATTTTCAAATTAATTTCATATTAAATTCAAAAAGTATTGAGTCTCTTAAAAACACTACTTTATAATAATCTAGCTAGTAAACATAACTTTTTCACCTCTATGTTTTGAATTTCAAAAAACTGACACACATAGTGGTCTTCAGTAAGATGTTTAGAGTCCAATAAGACAAACATAATTTTTGGTGAATAGTAACATACCCTTATGAAAAGTAATATGACCCTTATAAATAGTAAATCATATTATTATTGACTTATTTTTATAAGATAATGTGATCATGATTAATTTTTCAAGGGGATATAAAAAATTTATAGTTTTGAAATTGTTATATTTCGAATAAATTTTTTTAATTTAAAAATTAAATTTATTGTATTTATAAAATTATTTTCAAAAAATGGAGTTCATTTTTGAATTCTAAAAATTGAAATTTTTTAGTGTGAATTCATGGGATTTTTCTGAAATACTGAAATTTTTTATGAATAGTAAAATACGGTAATTTACTTTATATATACATTATCAATTAAATTCACTATTCCAAGAATAATTGAAGATGTAATCACACATGGTTAAAAATCAAATGCATATATAATTATTCTTGGTCATAAAAATCAACACTATTGTTTGTATTTGGAAAAATGAAATAATATTGTGTAAAATAATTAGATAACCATCATACCATATAAATAACATAAATTATTGTCATTAATATTTCATCCAATGACTCATCTTCATACCATATATACAAATTCTATATATAACCCTTGGAACTTCTATATGTTCATAAATAAAATATAATTACTATTCTGAAGAATTATATCCTTTCCACACAAGCATTCATACTCAATCAAACCATATTTTTTATACGTTCAAATAACACTTTTAATGGCTAAGTGTGAACCATAACAGATTAACCCAGATAAAAAAAACCAACACATTCCTCCTTCCCAGAATCCAAAAATTTTCACCATCAACAAAAGTCGCAAATTCAAATTTCAAAAAAAAATGATTGTTATACCACATGATGTCCCATCATCATTCCTCTTTGATGGAAGCGCATCCTCGGGTAGCGTAACCATCGAGTCATCAACATACATCACCCCATCCTCGATTTCAATGTCTTCATTCAACCACCACACCCACGATAGATTTTCCAAGCCCATCAAAGACACCAAAAACCATCCCATCATGTCGTCTTTATCCCATTGCGAACCAGTGACCACCAAAAAAATCGAGCTAACCAAATCGAAGAACAATCATTACGGTACCATTGAGAACAACCCAGAGAACTCCACCATATCCAATCGAGAACTCAAAACTAGACATGAACAAGCTCATCAACAAAACCCTTAAAACCCTCATTGCTGGCAAGAGGAAGAACCACCCACCAAAACAACTGTAGAGAAAACAACTTTGGATGTTATTGATGCCATTATAGATCAATGCAATCGTCGAGGACTTACGCTAAGAATGTTGAGGGCCACCGATCCTCACATCCCAAAAACCTTGTCGATACCACCGCTCCCATTCCGCCTTGGAGAGGTGCAACAAACCTTTGGATTATAGAAGAAAATACTAGTTGAGGGCTCCGAATGTAGCAACAACGATGAGGCTGCAAAAAGGGGGATACAAACTCAGGAAGTGCCCGCAAACTGTTGGCCAGCACACCTCAGACCCCAAAAACACAACGATTCCACCGATTCAGCTCGGACCTAGAGTTCTATAGAGGGAGAAGAGATCAGAGCATAGGATGAGTGGCCAAAAGCTTCGACAGAAACAACCTTTGACAGCTCCCCAGAACCACCCAAAAAGGAAAATGATGACAAGAGAACCAAGCACAAGCATCAGAGGGAACACACATTCCACTATCGAAGAAGAATAAAAAGAGGAGCCAAAGAGTCATGGACAAGCCTCTATAAAAAAAGGGGGCATAACCTGTGAAGAGGCTGCACGAACGAGGATGGAAGAATGTAGGGCATGAAGAAAAGTAGGAAATAAAAAATAAAATAACAGAAGCGATGCTCAGGCGTGATGCCGACCCATGACAAAGGGTTTTAGGAATAAACCATAGTTGAAGTCTTGAACTTATGGGGGATGACATAAGATAAGGTATCCATCCCCTCTGATATAATATCTTCAACATGAACATCCATACTCATATACAAATATACTGATCTTGAAAACCAAGGAAATGAACACTCTGGAATAATGGAATTCAATCTTATAAGTTATCAATGAGGTCATAATGAAGTTAATAAAATTAGAATAAACTAAATAAATATATAATGGGTTCTGAATAAATTTATAAAAAAAGTCTAATTTAATATTCTATTACCTTAATTTCAAGATCAGAACACATTCAGACTTAATGTAAGGGTTTTCCTACCCGAACTTCAATTTTATTTTGAGTTACTCTTTGTATCTCTTAATATCAATTAAACTCATAAATAATATTATTTAATCATCCTAAATTCTGTTTTAATTCTATATGTATGTGTATAAATCAGAATCCTGCTTTATTTTATGGGATCCACATGTATTTAAACGTACATTCAAAATTCATTTCGAAATACAAGCCCATTTCAAGGGAATTTCTCAAATTATTACCTATTTTCAAGGGCACTCTAAATTGTGTTTTTAGAAACCATTTTTTTGAAAAGAACTCATTTTATTATGAAATTAATATATTACTTCCCTTCTGGTATTATGAAAATACTTTACCAAAATAACTCTTCTTTTCAATGTAACTGATTATTTATCTCAAAAATTACTTGATGATTTTATAAGAGTATCTTCATCTATTTTAGAACTCTTGTTGATTATTATGACTGATACCATCTACCATATTTAATTTAATGGATTATGATTAGTTTTAATATGGATATGCAATAATAAAACCATTCATCAATTTACTCTTAATGGATACTATTTATTCTTAATGTTTGGGTAAAGTTATTTACATTTCATATGTTAGTTTCAATATGAATTCTTCTATTATTTATGTTTATCCAGGCTAATATGAGGAATTCATTGCACTTATTATGTGATAGTTGGGGGCCCCTACATCCCCTCGATGCATTGGTAGGTTTCATGATAAAAATAAATATGGACTACCCTGGGGCCTTTCCCATTTTTAGATATGGTTTTGGTTGAGGCCTTATTCAGTTTTATATTTCTTGGATGAGGACTTGATGGTGTATTAAATAATGTATGGAATATGAATTTCCCTTCGTATGAAACATTAAATTTATAGTTCATGAGGCTATTCGACTAGTATAATACCCATGATTATGATTTATTAGGGTATTATTTACTCATCTCATATTCCTCTCATAATGTATTGATGTTTATTATTTGTATAGACATGTGTTTTCAATTATTCACCATGCCTAATGTTTCTGTTTATGATATATTCTTCTATATTTCATTACTTTATTGAGATTCTGAGCTCACCCCTTCTTATGTTTCATTTTTTCCAAGATATGAAGAGGTATATTATCATTGACTTGTAAGGATAATATTAGAGTTGTGGACTTTTCCAATGGAACTTTTATGTTGTTTTTCATTTCAAGTTGTAATGTTAAACTTATGTATATATCTTGTTTTAAAATCTAATAAACTAGTCATTACTTCAGGATACAACTTTCTTGTAATCGTTCCCATGTAATGTAATAAGGCACTAGCTCCGGGAAACTGGGGTTGGGTCTTTACATTCCATTTCATTTTCACTTGAATTCACCTTCATTTAAAATTTCATTTCAATAATTTGATTGTTCATGGGGTTTAATAAATTCTTGAACTATTCCAAATACATGAGGGCCTATAACATCTAATGAACCCAAAATGTGGTTCATATTCAATCCATACATATCAAATTCCTTTAAACAATTGAATTTCACCAGTGCACCATTTTCAAACCCATAAGGGCTCATTCACCTTAAGAACATAAATATAGATTTACTCCTTTATCCATTGCACGAAATATATCACAACAGTGGATATAATTATAACAACACCTATCACAACAACATGAAATGAGTAATTCATACAAAATGGTATGTAATAATTCATGTATTGCGATTTCTATAAAGTGCCTATATGATGCATGAGATGGAATACCCTCTACTAATCAGGTTAAAATAGAAAGAGAACAAAAAAATATATTAATATTAACATAATATAACAATTTTGTCACCCAATGGTGAAATCAAATCAACTGTAATTGTCAAAATTGTGAAAATAACAATTCGATCTGTAGAAATTTGACATTTATCTATATCTGGGGTAGCTACACCAGAGAAAATGTAACATACCAAGTAAGTAATGAATAATAGATATTTTTATCTATGTCTATTAATGAATTAGATAGTGTTTTATAGGCTTAAAATGAGAATAAATCCAATCTTATGCATGGAATACACTAATATTCTTACAAGATTGTTTTACTGCCTTTTGATGGGAAACCTTTTTTAAATCAAACTTTTGACAATTTTATAATCTATATTTGTCAAAATAAACATATTCATTATTATTGGGACATTTTAATTTACATTGGATAAATTTTTTGTATTTTTCTGACAATGTTCATTTTTTAATGAATAGTGAAAAATACTGTATCTTACATCGAAATTGCTTTTTCATTTAATTTAATTATATGGTTAGATTATATTTTTAATTGGTCTTAAAGTGTAATCTGAATATATTATTACCATTTAATCTAATGGTGGTCATTATTATTAATTTCACTTTGAAATTGGTCATAAACTAATGCCAAACTTTTCATAGATATTGTTTCAAGAAAAACCCGCTATTTGTTTTGACAACGGGAATTATTTTTAAATCAATTATTGCAATTTCTGTGCTTGGAATTTGGTAAAATGGATTACATATTTGGAATCAAAAGGTATAAATTATGTAATCAAGACTCTTTTGTTTGCGGACATTATGAATAGTAACGACGGTAAATATCTTTAATTGTCTTGATTAATGAGTATTCGGGTAGTTAAGGATAATAAAATAATATCATAATAATAAAAAATGACACCAAAATGTGTCTTAATTCTAGTATTTGTCTCATGGCCGACCATGGGATGTCATGTGCCAATCATGGGGACCCCATGAAATCACTTTTGTGAGAAAGTGACTTTTTATCTTTTTATTTTTTTAAAGATTGTAAAATATAACAAAGAATGTATCACCTCAGTAAAATATTTTTAATTTTGCCTACATAAATTATATTTTGGACTATAAATAGTAATTGGAAAGCTAAAAATATTTTCTACATCATAGTATTTTTTTATAATTTTTAGACATTATATAAATAAAATTATTTATGACATCATAATGATGCAGCGATGACCTCATTATTTGAAGATTTAAATAAAATGGAAAGATAATGTAAAATATAAGACCTAAACATGTCCAAAACTTATTGGGTGGGTATATTTCGAACACTTATCACCTTAGAATCTAATTATATCAATTTGGTACCTTTAAAATCCTAAACCCATTTGAAAATAAAGTAACATTTCCTTACTTTCCAAGAGTGCCCCTCCTCTCCTCTTATAAAAGGCCCCCACCTCTACCTCCTTACCCACACTTCCAAAGCCTTTGGATCGGCCAAAACCTGCCCATTTTGACTCTCCACTTCTCTATCATACTAATTGAAGCCTCACTTTGGGCAGAATTCTTCCCAAGTAAGCCTTTGAGCTCAAACCAGAGGGAGTTACCCGATTTTAAGGTAATGTCTTCACTTGAGTCCTTTTGTTTTATTTTGCTTCTACAACCCCCTAAACTCTTTTTATTCATTTCTTTTGTAACAAATCCTGTATCTTCAATATACTAGGATGTTGTTATAAGATGGTTTCGAGCTACACTTACACACACCTACATCTAATGGTTAAAGAACATACTGTTTCCGTGGATGGCGAATTTCTGCCTCCTGAAACGATGACTGTTCAAAATTCTTTTAACACCTTCAAAGGTGGCCATTAAGATGTAACTATATTTATATATGATATATAATATGTTTATTTTTTCCTTAAGATTCTGTATTTTTCATTTTGTGCATACCTTTATGATTTCCATTATGGGTAAACGTGATATCTTCATTTAAGGAAGTGCGGACTACCGCCCCCTCAATGTGATTTGATTCGTTAAACACCATATGTGGGACTATAAAGGATGGAACTATGATATTATATATGATATTATACTGGAATTATAATATACCTTTATATAATTATGATTCCATTCTATAAAATATGAAATAGAAATGAAAGTAGCGTTCATGCGTACGTACGGCTTACCGTCTCCATGAACGGTGCATTTCATTTCTTACCTCAAATTGATTATGTAATATTATAAATGCATGTATATACTGGATATATATTATATATATATCATGATTATAATTCTGGATATAATGGATACATGAACAACTTGTAATTATAAAGGGCTTATTTTTTACGCAAGTACCAATGATCGTTAAAACGACCGTTATTAACTTAAATAATTACATAGTGTTCATGACATGGAAATAAGTGATATAAAAGGAATAATGAACTTGAAAAATGTTCTTAAACAAGTAGAAATTAACTCAAGTTTATTATTCAAGAGATTAAAGAACGACTGAGTCAAGTCGGACCCGAGGTATGGGACTCCGTCTCAATCTCCTTTCATTGAGGCATATTTTGTTTTATACACAACCTTCTTTTATACGGTGTATAAACCCCTTTGACTTTTACGTTTATCCAAAATGAATATTTTTTATACGAATCATTTACTAAACGACAAAAGGGAATGTTTTTGTTGTACGTATGTGGCGACAACGACTTCTCAGCCGACGTGACCATTATTTGAGTTTCGGCTTCCTCTACAAGCCATACCTTCTTTTTAAAAGAAAAATAAATACCATGTTTTACTTTTCGTTTATTTTGGTATTGAAAATGGTTTTCATAATGTTTTTATGTCAATTTGTTGTATTGATATCTTGTGATTGAAAGGTGGAAATGTTATGTTTCCTTTATGAATGTTTTATGTGATACGATTATGTTGAGGTTCTTCGGAATTATTACGAAGACGGGTGGTTCTGTGATAAACTAAGGGCGGGTGAGACCGATATAGCTCTCCAATGCATTGGGTAATGCGAAGGAGTGAAACGTTAAGGTTTCTCCAAATAGATTTAGGGAATATACTGTGATGGGTATTCCAAACGTAACCAAGAGGGTTACTCCCTACGTAAGAATGTTATGAATGCCTCAAATTACCTTTTATGTTTTATGATTTCTATGATTTATTCATGATTAGATGAGGTATGTTAAAGTGCTTATATTTTATGGGTAAAGTATGATTTCATTATTATGTATATATGTACCCATGTTTCCTTTCCATATATTTTTTTATATCCCTTACAGAGCTTTTTATGCTCATCCCAAGTTTTTTTGAAATGTTTTTCACAGGTCAAGGGAAAGGTACCTGATATGATGATAGTGTCAAGGAAGCGTCAAGAAAGAATCCATGTTTTATTTTAAATATGTTTCCATTGATGGGAAAGAATAATACTATCTTCATGTAACCACATTGTTTATATGTGGAATGTAATGCAAGTTTTATGATCTAATTCTCTAAAACTCTAAACCCGAAAAGATCCTCAATGTGTAATCTTGTAATAACTCAAGATTAAGTAAGGTTTAAGGCTAGGGACTTATAGTTGGTATCATAGGTCAGTTTAGATAACTTTAGGAGTTATAATTCTATTAAATGATTATCCAAAAATATTTTTTTTTGAAATGATATAGCATTTGAAGATTACCATGTTGCTTCATCTAAGACATGTTTGTTTAGAATGGTTTTCCACAGAGGAAATGGGGAAGAAGTGCTAGAAAGGCATACAGAAGGAAATACCCTTCCGAATTAGCATCCCGAGATGTTCGGAATTGGAACTGAATAGTTTGTTGCAGTAATGGCGTAGTTGACTCAAGCGATAAATGGTGGTGGTATCCATGCATGAGATCAGCCAGATCAACCACAGAGGAACATGTCAGTGGTGGAACATTTCATGAGGCAACATCCCCCATCATTCAGAGGATAATCTGACCCTGTGTTAGCTGAAGGGTGGATTAAAGCACTGGAGAAGATTTTCGATGTCATGAGGTGTTCAGACAATCAAAAGGTTAGTCTTGCTACTTACCGTTTGGAGGGTGAGGCAGATCAGTGGTGGTCTATGGTTAAAAATATCAGAGACGCCGATGAGATTGATGCTCTTGACTGGGATGAATTCAAAGGTATGTTTCTTGAGAAGTATTTTCCTAAGGTTGTTCAACTTAGAATGGAAAATCAATTCTTGGAATTGAGGCAAGAGGAAGACTCAGTGGCTACCTATGAATAAAGGTTCACCCGATTGGCAAGGTATGCTCCAAATTTTATCTGAGACCTTGATAGTAAAATCAATCATTTTTACTCAGGATTAAAGCCAAAATATCGAAGGGCATTAGCTTCTCGTGAGTTTAAAAGTTATTAAAAGCTTGTTCGATGTTATGAGAAGGTGGAAATGGAGTTTTCCAATGATCAAGTGTTCTATAACAACCAACAGAAGAAGATACCAAGGTGTCCAGAGAAAGGGAATAATTCTTCAAAAAAGTCTGATGGTAAGAAATCTAAGATTCCAGTTTGTGATAAATGTGGAAAAAGGCCTATTGGGGAATGTCTTCTAAATTCTGGAAAGTGCTACCGATGTGGTAAGATGGGACATAAGGCTCGTGATTGCACTGAAAAATATCAAGGTGAAGGTAATAACAAATTAGATTTATAGTTATTGAAATGTTTTAAGTTCAATGAGATGGGTCACTATGCAAACGAGTGTCCGACAAAGAGCATGAGTGATCATAAGCAGTTAGACTACAAGCTGAAAGGGGTGGTGAAATCCTTTGCAACTACTTCAGCAGATGTTGGTCCATAAAATGAAGTTGTATCAGGTACATTGTTTGTTTTTTCAGATTATTCCAGTGTGTTGTTTGATTCAGGGTCTACACATTCTTTCATCTCTGAAACCTTTTCTAGTAAAATGGGAATACCATCTAGAGAAATGACTCCAGAACTTGTGGTAAAAACACCTAGGGTAAATGTTGAGGCATGAAGAATTTATAAGAATCTTCCTATCCTTATCTGTGGAAAGAACCTACTTGAAATCCTTATTGTTCTACCTCTAGTAGAGTTTGATGTTATCCTTGGTATGGATTTTCTCTCTATTTACCATGCTAAGATTGACTGTAGAGATAAAGAAGTTTCTTTTCAGAAAGACTTTCAGTTTGTGTAAAAGAATGAACCCTTAATGTTGATAACCTATCAAGAGGCCAAGAAACATGTAAAAGATGGAAATGAATGTTACCTTGTACACATCTTTGAAAAAGAAGGAACGGTTCAGATTAATGATGTGCCAGTGGTAAATGAGTATCCTGATGTTTTTTCTGATGAGTTTCCTGGAATAATACCAGATCGGGAAGTTGAGTTTACTGTTGACTTAGTTCCTGATGCTAAGCCAATTTCAAAACCCCCTTATCGAATGGCTCAAATTGAACTTTTAGAGTTGAAGGAGTAATTGCAAGATTTATTAGAGAAAGGTTTCATTCGACCTAGCACATCACCATGGGGTGCTCCTGTTTTATTTGTTAAAAAGAAAGATGGTTCAATGAGACTTTGCATTGATTATAGAGCCTTGAATAACATCACTGTTAAGAACAAATATCCTTTGTTCATATCGATTATTTGTTTGATCAGCTCCAGGGAGCTCAGTATTTTTCAAAGATTGACTTGAGATCGGGGTACCATCAACTGAAGGTAAAGGAAGCAGATGTTCCGAAGACTGCGTTCTGTACAAGATATGGCCATTATAAATTTGTAGTATTGCCTTTTGGGCTAACCAATGCACCTGCTATATTCATGGACTTAATGAATATAATTTTCTATGAGTTCTTGGATAAGCTTGTGGTGGTTTTCATTGATGATATTTTGGTGTTTTCTAAAATTAAAGAGGAGCATGAAAGACATTTAAGGGTTATCTTGCAAACCTTAAAAGAAAAGAAACTGTATGGAAAATTCATCAAGTGTGAGTTTTGGTTGCAACAAATTTCTTTCCTTGGTCACATTGTTTCTAAAGATGGGATAACTGTTGATCCTGCAAAAACAAAAGTTGTGGAAGACTGGCCAAGACCCACAAATGTAACTGAGATTCGTAGGTTCCATGGTTTGGTAGGCTATTACCGAAGGTTTGTTAGAAATTTCTCATGGATATCTAGTCTAATGACTAAGCTAACTCGGAAGGGTGTTAAGTTTATCTGGACAAAAGAATGTGATGATTTTTTTCAAGAATTGAAAATAAGATTGGTGAATGCTCCAGTTTTGGCACTACCTTCAAGTAATAGTGAGTTTGTTATATACAGTGATGCTTCATTGAATGGACATGGTTGCGTCCTAATGCAGAATGATCAGTTAATTGATTATTCTTCATGGCAGTTGAAAACTCATGAGGTAAATTACCCTACACATGATTTGGATTTAGTTTCTGTTGTTTTCGATTTAAAAATATGGAGGCATCATTTCTATGGAGTAATGTGTGAAATATATACCGATCACAAAAGTTTAAAGTATATATTCACTCAGAAATAATTGAACATGAAACAAAGGAGATGGCTAGAATTAATCAAGGATTATTATTGTACAATTCATTACCATCCAGGAAAAGAAAATAAAGTGGCTGATGCTTTGAGTTGAAAAAGTAATGATTCATTAGCAATGTTGCATTTGGAACGTGATCCTTTGGTTAAGGATTTGATAAACTTTGGCATAGAAGTTGTTGGTGCAGGAAGTTCTTTTGTTTTGTTTCAGGTATCAGTGAGATCATCTCTATCAGATAGAATCAAGCAAGCACAGAATCAAGACAGTGAGTTGCAGAAAAAGGTAGAGCTGGTTCAGAAAGGTAAGCTTCCTGAATTCAACATTGATAATGATTGTGTTTTGAGATTTGGGAAGAGATTGTGTGTGCCTTGTGATTCATAGCTGAAGAGAGAGTTGTTATTTGAAGCTCATAGTTCTCCGTTTTTAGTTCATCCTGGAAGTACTAAGATGTACAGAGATCTGTGGGAGTATTACTGGTGGGATGGAATGAAAAGAGATATTGCTGATTTTACTGTGAAGTGTTTGACATGTCAACAGGTTAAAGCAGAGTGGCAGTTACCGAAAGTGATGATTCAGCCTTTACCAGTGCCAGAGTGGAAATGGGAGAATATATCCATGGACTTTGTTGTGGGATTACCGAAGACATCTCGAGGAAATAATGCAATCTGGGTTATTGTTGATCGCTTGACTAAATCTGCTCATTTCCTTTATATACGAGATACTTTTTCCCTAGATCAACTTTCCTGTTTGTATCATAAAGAGATAGTCATGTTACATGGAGTTCTTCTCTCCATTGTATCTGATCGTGATCCCAGGTTCACTTCTAACTTTTGGAATGGCCTTCAGAAGTCGTTGGGTACTGAATTAAATTTTAGTACAACATTTCATCATCAATCAGATGGGCAGTCAAAACGAACAATTCATACCTTGAATGATATGATACGAGCTTGTTCGATGGATTATTAGGAAATTTGGGACCAACATCTTTCTTTGGTTTAATTTTCATATAATAACAGTTTTCATTCTAGTATACAGATGGCACCATTTCAGGCATTATATGGGAAGCGGTGTCGAACTCCAGCTTTCTGGGATGAAGTGGGTGAAAGGAAGTTTATGGGAATAGAATTGATAGAAGTGTTGGCAGAAAAAGTTCAGCTGATTCAGAAACACATGAGAACAGCTCAGAGTTAGCAGAAGAGTTATGCAGACAACAGGAGGAAGGATCTAACTTTTGAGGTAGGTGATCATGTTTTTCTCAAATTCTCACCATGGAAAAGTGTGATGCGATTTGGTAAGAAAGGAAAGTTGAGTCCAAGGTTCATTGGACCATATAAAATTCTCAAGAGAGTTGGATGAGTTGCATACCATGTGGCTTTACCTCCGAGTTTATCTCATGTACACAATGTTTTTCACGTTTCGATGTTGAGAAAGTATATGCCAGATCCATCTCATGTTTTGAGTCCAGAGGTAGTTCAGCTGGAAGAGAACCTATCTTATGAGGAACAACCGGTCCAGATTCATGACCATAGGGAGAAAGTGTTACTAAATAAGTTGATTAATCAGGTAAAGGTTTTGTGGAAAAACCACATGATGGAAGAGGCAATATGGGAATCTGAAAATGCAATGAGGGATAAGTACCCCCATTTATTTGATAAGTAAATAAATTGAGGGGATGCAATTTTTTAAAGGGGGAAGGATGTAACATCCCAAGTAAGTAATGAATAATATATATTTTTATCTATGTCTATTAATGAATTATATAGTGTTTTAGAGGCTTAAAATGAGAATAAATCAAATCTTATGCATGGAATACACTAATATTCTTAAAATATTGTTTTACTACCTTTTGATGGCAATCCATTTTTAAATCAAAATTTTGAAAATTTTATAATCTATATTTTTCAAAATAAACATATTCATTATGATTGGGACATTGAAATTTACATTGGATAAATTTTTGTTATTTTTCTGAAAATGTTCATTTTTTAATGAATAGTGAAAAATACCGCATTTTACATGAAAACTGCTTTTTCATTTAATTCAATTATATGGTTAGATTATATTTTTAATTGGTCTTAAAGTGTAATCTGAATATATTTTTACCATTTAATCCAATGGTGGTCATTAGGATTAATTTCACTTTGAAATTGGTCATAAACTAATTCCAAACTTTTCATAGATATTGTTTCAAAAAAACCCGCTATTTGTTTTGACAACGGGAATTATTTTTAAATCAATTATTTCAAATTCTGTGTTTGGAATTTGGTAAAATGGATTAAATATTTTTAATCAGAAGTTCCAAATTATTTAATCAAGAATCTTTTGTTTTTAGACATTATAAATAGTAATGACAGTAATTATCTTTAATTGTCTTGATTAATGAGTAATTGGGTAGTTAAGGATAATAAAATAATATCATAAACAAAATTACACCAACATGTGTCCTAATTCTACTGGTTGTATCATGGCCGACCATGGGATGTCTTGTGCCAAACTTGGGGACCCCATGAAATCACTTTTGTGAGAAAGTGACTTTTTATCTTTTTATTTTTTTAAAGAATGTTAAATGTAACAAAGAATGTATCACCTAAGTAAACTATTTTTAATTTTGTCTAAATAAATGATCTTTTGGACTATAAATAGTAATTTGAAATCTAAAAATATTTTCTACATCATATTATTTTTTCTATAATTTATAGACATTAAATAAATTAAATTATTTATGACATCATAATGATGCAGCGATGACCTCATTATTTGACGATTTAAATAAAATGGAATGATAATGTAAAATCTAAGACCTAAACATGTCCAAAACCTATTGGGTGGGTATATTTCGAATCCTTATCATCTTAGACTCGAATTATATCAATTTGGTACCTTTAAGATCCGAAAACCATTTGAAAATAAAGTTACATTTCTTTACTTTCCAAGAGTGTCCCTCCTCTCCTCTATAAAAGGCCCCCACCTCTACCTCTTTACCCACACTTCCAAAGCCTTTGGATCGGCCAAACCCAGCCCATTTTGTCTCTCCACATCCCTCTCTTACTCTTTGAAGCCTCACTTTGGGAAGAAGTCTTCCCAAGGAAGCCTTTGAGCTCAAACCAAAGGGAGTTACCCGATTTTAAGGTAATGTCTTCACTTGAGTCCTTTTGTTTTATTTTGCTTCTAAAACCCCCTAAACTCTTTTTATTCATTTCTTTTGTAAAAAAACCAGTATATTCAAAATACTAGGATTTTTTTATAAGAAGGTTTCGAGCTACACTTACACACACCTACATCTAATGGTTAAAGAACATATTGTTTCCGTGGATGGCGAATTTCTGCCTCCCGAAACGATGATTGTTCAACATTCTTTTAACACCTTAAAAGGTGGACATTAAGATGTCACTATATTTATATATGATATATAATATGTTTATGTTTTCCTTAAGCTTCTGTATTTTTCATTTTGGGCATACCTTTATGGTTTCCATTATGGGTAAACTCTATATCTTTATTTAAGGAATTGCGGACTACCACCTCCTCAAAGTGATTTGATTTGTTAAATATCATATGTGGGACTATTATGGATGGAACTATGATATTATATATTATATTATACTGGAATTATAATATACCTTTATATCATTATGATTACATTCTATAAAATACAAAATTGAAATGAAAGTAGCGTTCATGCGTACGTACGGCTTACCATCTCCATGAACGGTGCATTTCATTTCTTACCTCTAATTTATTATGTAATATTATAAATTCATGTATATACTAGATATATATGATATATACATCATGATTATAATTCTGTATATAATGGATACATGTACAAATTGTAATTATAAAGGGATTATTTTTGACTCAATTACCAATGATCGTTAAAACGACCGTTATTAACTTAAATAATTACATAGTGTTCATGACATTGCAATAAGTGATATAAAAGGAATAATGAACTTGAAAAAGGTTCTTAAAAAAGTAGAAAATAACTCATGTTTATTATTCAAGAGATTAAAGAACGACTGAGTCAAGTCGGACCCGAGGTATGGGACTCCGTCTCAATCTCCTTTCATTGGGGCATATTTTGTTTTACACACAACCTTATTTTATACGGTGTATAAACCCCTTTGACTTTTATGTTTATCCAAAAGGAATCTTTTTTATATGAAGCGTTTACTAAACGAAAAAAGGGAATGTTTTTGTCGTACGTATGCAGCGACAACGACTTCTCCGCCGCCGTGACCATTATTTGAGTTTCGGCTTTCTCTACAAGCCATACGTTTTTTTAAAAGAAAAATGAATACCATGTTTTACTTTTCTTTTTTTTTTGTATTAAAAATGGTTTTTATAATGTTTTTATATCAATGTGTTGAATTGATATCTTGTGATTGAATGGTGGAAATTTTATGTTTCCTTTATGAATGTTTTATGTGATACAATTATGTTGAGGTTCTTGGGCATTATTATGATGATGGGTGGTTCCGTGATAAACTAAGGGCGGGTGAGCCTGATATAGCTCTCCAATTCATTGGGTAATGCGAAGGAGTGAAACGTTAAGGTTTCTCCGAAGATATTTAGGGAATATACTGTGATGGGTATTCCAAACGTAACCAAGAGGGTTACTCCCTACGTAAGAATGTTATGAATGCCTCAAGTTACCTTTTATGTCTTATTATTTCTAGGATTTATTCATGCTTTGATGAGGTATGTTAAACTGATTATGTTTTATGGGTAAAGTAGGATTTCATTATTATGTATATATGTACCCATGTTTCCTTTCCATATATTTTTTATATCCCTTACTGAGCTTTTTATGCTCATCCCAAGTTTTTTTAAAAAGTTTTTCACAGGTCAAGGGAAAGGTACATGGTATGATGATAGTGTCAAGGAAGTGTCAAAAAAGAATCCATGTTTTATTTTAATTATGTTTCCATTGATGGTAACGAAGAATACTATCTTTATGTAACCACATTGTTTATATGTGGAATGTAATGCAAGTTTTATGATCTAATTATCTAAAACTCTAAACCCAAAAAGATCCTCAATGTGTAATCTTGTAATAACACAAGATTAAGTAAGGTTTAAGGGTGGGGCCTTATAGAAAAGCTTCTTACCAAATTTAATTTACGTTCTATCCCTATCTATGTTCACCAATTAGTATGTTATACTAGAAAATGAACCCTCTAATACCACTTTGTTACTTCTTGGACCCAGATGCCACTCAACAATGCCTCGAGCTCAGTTCGCCACATGACATCAACTGCATATCCCCAAATTCCAGAGAGTACCCACTAGCAGTGATGACCTATGTGATTCATTAGGGAGACTATTCCCTCATTACCAAATTATATCATATGGGAATTCATTCACATTCAATAGAGGAAGTATATAAACAAACGGACAACTAGAAAGTAAACAAGATAGGAATATACAAAAAATCTAGAACATTCACATATACAATGAATAATATGATACATGTATCTAGAAAATATGAAAAACAGGTACATGGAAATATAGTACAGTACAAGTCTACAAAAAGGACCAAAGTTTAAAAATTGTTCCAATGTAATTGCAAGCCTAATCTTGCTCCCATTCTCTCATGCGCCAACGAAACGATCAACAACATCTGTTAGGATGATTTCCCCAAATATTAAATACAACCATATAATCTGTATGGCCCCAAGGAGGCCCAAATACAGTGTGAGATAAACATCCAAGTAGGAATTCACCAGATGTTCAATACAGTTCCAAATAGCATGACTCAATATGAAATACAAGGCTCAGTAAACAGGTAATAAAAATGGACCCACAAGACTTATCCAATATAAGAACGTGATACCTAAAATCCTTATGAGGATCCCTATAAAACAATTACAAACTCTTAAAAAGTTAGCTACATACAAGAGAATAAATAAAACAGCCTTTCCATACTCCCATCCATCCCATATCCACATGATGTTACCGCATACATAAGCCAAATAAAAACCCCATGACCTTTCCATATAACCAAACATGTCATATATCCCACAACCATTCCATATAATAAAGTGTAGACCATAAAAAGATGGATCAGAGGTTTAAAGGGTCAAGTCATCCTCAGCAAGTCACAAAATCATCTTGGTGGAAACTCGAAATTTGCACTGGTTAGAGTCCTAGGAGCATGTGCACCATGATTTTCTATGCAATTCAAAGTAAGCTAGATCCTAGGGTCAATAAATCCTTAGGAATCCCATATAATCAAGACCCTTGGAACATAATCTATCCAAAGAATCCACTACCACATTCCTGATCTATGCAGAGTTATCCATGGAATCTATATGAAACAACCATTCATTTATACCATTAAACAATTAAATTTCCATATGCTTCTACAAACTCTTATAATGAATTTCATTCAATTACATATAATTAGTACAACTACTCCTTTAATACATTTCAAACCGAAAAAATCACATTATTATACCCACTCAAGTATTCCATATCCATTTAATCAAGTCATATGGGTATACCCACCCATTTATATCGATTATCAGTTTAACATATCCCATCGGTATACCCACCAATCCAATTAAATCCATTTAGTCAATTTAACACATTTCATTTAAAATAAATCATTTGATAAATTCCTCAATTAAACAATTCTTGGTCAATATAATAAATCAATGTAAATATGTAATCTGTAACTCCCTGACCCCAGAAGCTTGGATCCGGTACATTATTTTAATAATTTTTCATGATTACAAAGAATCATGTTCTGAAAGATGGATTATTTTAGCATTCCTGGAAAATAGATTACATACATGAATGATACATAACACTTCATAAAATTAAACACAACATAAAAAATCATTTTAAAATTCCATTATTCCCCTATCTTAACCCTGCATATGAATCACAATACACTTCTTGGCATCGGGGGAAAATAAAAATTCTGAAAGGGGTGAGCTCAAATGCTCAGTAAGTGTAAATAATTTAGTAGAAGCTATTATATTTTATGGAAAGATGTATAATAAAAATAGTACACTTTTAAACATAAACTTGAACATAATACAGAAAAAATAAATCAAACATTACAATATATTCATTCACTTGGATATTCTTCTTGTCGAATAATCACATTTAATTACTACTTTCATAACGAGAGAATGCATCATGTCGGACATAATAACTTCTATATCAAGGCCTTATTCTAAGGCCATTCCAAAAATATTTTGTCATGTCCTTGTTCCAAGACACTAGTTTGTCTCATGAGACCTACCGATGCATATAGGGGCTATAGTAGGCCCTGCCTGTCACTTTCTAAGTCCAATGATTTCCTCATATGAAAAGGATGAAACATAACATAAACATTTGTATTAAAACAATCATAAGAAATGTAAATACATTAACTATAAACCATGAATGTTATAAAAATATCACATCTATAGTTGAACATATCATAACTCATTCTGTACAATATGGAAGATTGTCTGATAATAAATCAACCTCAATAAAGAATAATATCCTGTAATGGATTTTTACATAGTTTAAAATGATCATTAAACTCTTCGAGAGAAATATCCCTTTTTCATGGAATCATTTAAAAGTAACAAAATTTATAAAGGAAGTCGTTTAAAATATATTTTTGAATCAAGGTGTCACATACCACATTGAAAGTGTTGAAAATAATTATCATTTTAGTACAATAATATCAATAAAAATAAATCCTTAAAATCATTTTGAAAACATGGAAATTAATTATATATATATAGATAAATAAATCCTTAAAACAGTTAAAATTATAATATAGTAATATATTCCCGTACATAAAACATTAAAAGATTCCACATTAGGGATATGCATGAATGGGATATCTAAATTTTCCTTTTGTGTTACTATCAACAAAATAGCTCCTTGAAAATCAAGAAAGGAGATTTCAAGACCTTATTAAGGATGTAGAAGAGGTTGTCTCATAGTTACACTGGAATAATTCTTGTAATTAAAATCACATTATTTAATGTCATTAATTTCATCACAAACAATCCTCTAGAACATGAGTCCAATTCAAAGGAGTTAGAGGATGATGTTCTTATCCATAATATTTTCCACACTAATAAAAATGAAGTAGGTTTTCATACCTAGAATAGCAGGCTTTCCCAGAATTTGGGCCCACCCTCAAACAATCCAGCACTAGCTCCTCGAAAGGAATTGATTATGGAAAATGGTAAGAGTCAAATTGTGCCTCACCTCCCTTCTAGAGAGTTTAATCTACTTTATCTAGAAAAATTATTTCCCCAAAAGAATCAAGAGATTGAATAATTGATGAGACTCAGTGTAGAACTATTTTATGGTAGTCTTCCGTCTATATACATTCTTCAAGAAGATCAGCAACTCGTACTTTATGTTGGCACACCTCAACAAGAGGAAATTTCTACAATCACTAAGGATGAAGCATATTCATAAATGAAGGATTCCAAACCAAAAATATATTTGGATCCCATAGTAAAAAATTGAGAATTACATCCAATGGGTACATCGCTAGAACATTCTAAGTTATATCCATATAGGTCTACCACAATAGGGTACCCACAACAAGTTCCAATTGTTTTTTCACCAGTGTTCCCACTGAGTATTTCACATTTTCAGTATCTAGTCACTGGAACAATTTAGGCCCCAGATCATCCAAACATTCCTCTAATTTATATCAACACCATTGAGTCAATAATGTCTCAGTTTTAAGACATGTATGAATGGGACATGTGATACAGTCAGAAAATAAGGCTTACCCTGAATGGGTAGATTTGAAGCTTCCCCTGCCAAACTATGGAAATCCACCATTTCCAATAAATAATGGTTCGGGAGACCCAAAGCAGTACTTGATGCATTTCAAGTCTTTCGATGACACTTTGATAGGTCCCCCAAACAAAAAGAGGTAGTGAAGCTCATGTTTTTAGTTAAATTGCTACAAGGGTTGGCCTTCATGTGGTATATGAGTTTAAAATCTCATCCAATCATGGGGATGGAAGACCTTTATTAGAAGTTATGCTTCTAGTTCATCTAAATACTGTAGAAGAGGATTGTATTCAATATCATGAACTTTAAACAATAGGATAATGAAATCATCTCAAATTTCATTTCTTGGGGGAAATTATTGACATACTCTTCATATATTCTACTCTATTAAGAATAATTGTTTCCCATATATTTAGTTAATATTCACGATGATTTACACATGTCGCTAATACCTAGGAACTACATTCGATGTCTTCAGGACCTTTCCTCAATTACTCAACGAGTGGAAAATTCATCCACAAAGACCAAAAAAGGTCTTGAGTAATTCTGTCAACTCAAGGATTGAGAACCTTAAAACAAAAGGCCATTACAGTTACAATTAACCAATCCCATATACGTACTCCTCCTTTAAATGTTGAGCCATACACTATGGCTCCAAATCCCGAGCATAAGTAGAACTTCCCTCCTCTTCAAGATGAAATGAGATACCAAAAGTGAATGAAATTTAAGGAAATGAAAAATATGTTCTATCCTTTTCGAGATAACCAAGTCCCCAAATACTTCATCTTTTCATAGGAAAATAACAGGGTCAAGTTCTAAATCCCATTAAGCCCTACAAAGATGTTGATGAAGATCTCTAAAAAACATTCCCCTTCCAAAAAATTCTGGGGAAACGAATCTAGTATTGTTTTTATTTCAATTATATCATATAAAATATGGTGGACTCTGGGAAGATGAAACTGAATAATTCTCTCACACAATTAGCATGTATTTCTACTACCAATCTGGAGGAGGAAAATGAGATAAAATAAGATAAGATCAAAGTGTATTAAAGTTTAAAAAATGGATGTCCAGGAATAAAAAATCAATCAAAATCTTGTTATTTTTTTAGAACATCTAAAACAATAAATTTTTCCCACAATCGCTTTTGCTACATCAAAATCGACTTCAGTAGAAGCTCAATATGCTAAAGAAAAATCCTCCAAAAAATGACATGTCTAGAAGGTTAAAAGTAAATTTCTAGAAGATGAGATCCTATAAATGAAAATGTAATCCTAGAATTTATCTAGATTCATTTTGGATGTTCCAAAAGCATGATAACATACCTTACAAATGGAATTATAAAATTATTCCAATCAGACTGAATCTTCATTGGATGAGGGGTTGATATTCATTTGATGGATCTCATCACACAAGATGATTCTGATTATGAAACTGATTTCCCTGCACATGATTAGTAAAATGGGGGAAGTGGTCATGAATTTCATGGTTACAGTAGTGGATGTGGTCCTTCCAGAAGTCACTACTTCAACAAGGCCCTTTCCCAGACTATGGTTATGGCCAAAAATCATTGGAGAGCTTTTCCAAGAGCTCAGCAGGAACAAATGAGTTCTTCCCCCACACAAGACATGGTCCCCAGACCCAATTATCCTAGAATATCTACTATAGGATACACCACCGCCTAAAGATCCTTGAAATCTAGGCATTCCCAACTGACCCAATCCACCAGAAGTATGATCACTTCCAACTACTACCCCAATGGAGGCTCCATCCACATCAAGAACATCATCCTATAAAGTGACATCAAAATATAATCCCTTTATTTAGATGTGCATTCCTTTAAAACAAAAATATGATTTCTTGAAGAAATAATCCCAAGGGATGAAAATTTATTAATCCTGGATGATTTGAATCTATCAATGGTCCCCTAGTAAGAACTTATTGAGGCCTTGTCAAGCCCTAGGTATTTTCAATTTGAGGTTGATGCTGCTGATAATTTTGTGTAGAGAATGATCATGCATAATGCAATGAGGTCATATATATCATTTACCAGTATTAGGATTCAATAATATAATGAAATGATAGTCCCTTGTACATAGCAGGCATGATACATGACACTAATGACCAATGGGCCATTATTGACAATGGATCCGTGTTCAACCCCCTTTGGATCCAAAAATTTTGCCCACTGGGTATCACTAAATCTCACTTTGTCTCACTCCACTATGATGTAATATGGTTTTGAAAAGAATGAACAATCACCCGTCAATATATTTACACTTAGAACTCAATTTGGAGATCCTATTTCTGACATAGAGTTCATTGTTGTTTGGTAGGATACAACATTCAATATTATTTTAGGAAGAACATGGCTACATCAGCATGATTACATTCCTTCATCATACCAACAATGTATAAAATATTGAATCAATTTGTCAATTTGGAACATTTTATGTTGAAAATTCCCCATTCTAATATATGATAAACAAAACATAGATTTATAATTCTATCATATGCGTGGGAAATAATCCATGAAAAATGATGGAACTCAGATTAATTCCCCAAAATTCATGGAGTTGATCCCATATTACCCTTTCATGTAGATCAATGTAGATTATGTGCAACCGATTAATCACATGAACGTTATGGGCCAAAATTAAAATAGAAATTGAGAAACATTCATAATGTCAATCATAACAGTTGATCTAGATGGCGTTGAACAAGTTATCAACACTCTATGTGATAGAGAAATACTAGATGATAGTATCTTCATTATATCCCCTAAGCTCCAAATTTTTTTGGTTCTGTCAGCTGGGCTAGAAGTAGATGTTGTGAAGAAAATATAAAATAATGACATGCAATCTTAGTACCATATTTTTCTTATTCACACCA
This sequence comes from Viscum album, assembly GCA_963277665.1. Taxonomy (NCBI): domain Eukaryota; kingdom Viridiplantae; phylum Streptophyta; class Magnoliopsida; order Santalales; family Viscaceae; genus Viscum; species Viscum album. The sequence continues at coordinate 1,409,770,237 of OY728147.1, forward strand.
AGAATGTTCCATGCTATCAAGTGATCCTAAAATGATTGTCTCATCATATGGCTGACCAAATAGTAACTCCACTCTTCCCCCAAAAAAACTTTATTCACCCCCTACTCTCTAGGTAGAGGTTCAAGTAGTAAAGAATGAAAAAGAGGAAGAATAGGAAGATATTAGGGATGGCCCACTAATATTTGTGGAAGGTGTCTCCAACAGCTTGGATTAACTAAATGTGATGAATATGGACACAAAAGAAGACCCATAACCAACTCTAATTACTGTGTTCAAGACTCTAAATAAATAGGAGGTATATAACTACTTCCTAAAGTCGAATCATGAATCATTTTCCTATAATTACATAGATATTTGAAGCATAAATCCTAAGGTTCCCACCAATCAAATGGGTTTTCTAGAAGATCATCAGAAATACAAGTTGATAGCCAGAAGGGCACACCCGAATCATACCTCCAAAATTGAGGTTGAAATGGACATGGTCAAAAAGGATGAATTTATCTAAGAGGGAAAATATCCAAAATAGAATTCCAACATTTTCCTAGTAAATAATAAAAATGGGAAGATCATATTTTAAAACAAGATTAGTTATCTTAATCGACATTATCCAAACACTGATTTCCCTAGTTCCAATCATAGATGTCCAGATTGTTACATTGGCTAGTTATCGTGCTTTATCCTTCATGGATGGCTTTTTGGGGTACAACCAAATCTAAATGCCCCAGATGATGAAGAATCCATAGCTTTCAATTCCCATCAAGGATTATTCTTCTATTAGGTATTCCCTTTTTCTTAAAGAACACCATTTCCACATGCTAATGTTCCATACATCACATTTTCAAATACTTCATAAGAAATTTGTCTAAATTCTACATTGATGATATAGTGTTAATGTCCCAAAATATTCAAACCACTTTGTCAACTTAGAGACCATATTCAAAAAGATTTGGTAGAATAACATATATCTAAACCACATGAAATGTTCTTTTGTGATAACCTAGGGAAAATTTCTAGGCTTCATTGTTTGTCATTGTGATATAGATGTTGATCCTAATAAGGCTAACGTTGTCCTTGGAATGAAACCTCCTCAAAACATGGAAATGATAATAGGACTTCCTAGAAACTAGGCCTACATCTGGTTCTTCATATCCAAAATTAAAGAAATGTGTTTTCCATTCAACAAATTGTGGAATTCGTGAGCCACTTTCCAGTGGACCCATGAATTTCATGAAATATTTAATACCCTCAATAAGTACATATTGATTACACGAGTGTTAATTCCACCTATTGAGGAAAATATTCGCATTATTAATGTGAAATACATGGAAGGATCACTATGTGTCTTCTTATAGTAGAATAATGGTGATAGGAATGAAAAAACTGTTTACATTCTCATTAGAACCATGATATATGTGATGAATTGATATTCAGATACCAAGAAGTGTGGCCTAGAATTAATCTTTTTGTTAAAAAGTTGAGGAAATATCTATCACACCATTATTTCCACATGGTTTATCACAATAACCAACTCAAATTTACCCTCAGTCTTCCTATGATGAAAGGAAATCTAGAATGGTAGGTAGTTATCCTGCAATAGTTTTCTATATAGTTTGTTCCTAAAAAAGCAGAAAATGTGAAGTCCTTGGATGATTTCCCCGATGAACACCCATCTGGAAAGGATATCTCATTAAATACTGAACTTCTAGATTAATAGGTCATATCTATTCAAATAAGACCCCAAACATGGGAGATATATTTTGATGGTGCATCCAGAAGCCCAATAGGAAACATAATGGAAGACCTGACACTGAACAAAGAAAGGTTTGGGATTGTGCTTATCACTCCAATGAAGGAATTGTTTCTGCAATCCTTCTTATTATTATAATGTTTCACCAAAAATGAGGAAAAATATCATGATTTCATTGAAAACCAAGAATTTTCACTTCAAATACATGTATACCAGTTATAAGGGAAAGGTGACTCAGATTTTATAATCAAGGAAATCAACAAGGATTGTGGAATTAGAAAATAAGAACTAATTCCATTGTTTGACTATTTACATGGGTTGATGGAAAAATTATCCTCTGAACAACCATTAACTCATGTCCCATGATCATAGAATGTTGAGTTCGATGCATTAAAAAATTCATCCACAGCCCCGGAAGATGTAAACCGAGATGAAATTGACATTAGCATTTCTCATCGCAAAATGGCCTCCACTTTTCTTAGTTAGAATAAAGAATATTAATGAGGTTAGCCCTATCTCTATGTCATTAGGCCCTACAACTAGTTTGATGACCCCCATAATAGATTACCTCCAAAATTTAATTCTCCCACTAAATTGATGTTGAAAAAAACAAATCCTATGATGAGCATCCAAATTCACTCTTTATGGCGGTCCAAATCTCCCGAAATTTATCTATATATGAGTCTTTGATAGAGTCCTTCTCCGATTTTTTTATGGATAAGAAATTGTGACAATTATGGAGGAGTTACATATAGGTGGATATGGTTCCCACTAGTCAGGGTTTAGGCAGTCTAATCCAATTCGAAGGCAAGGAGGTATTATTAGCCTTCAATGATGCATAATTGCATTGAATTCACCAATAAATTCCATTTTGACCAAGTTCACGACATGTTCATTCATCAACACCCTGAGATTCTATATATAGCCAAATACTCATGGAAAGTTTCCACATGGGGAATGAATTGAGTGGGGCCATACCCTCTAACTATGGCCAAGTAGTTCAAATACATCTTGACTACTACCGATTTCTTCTCCAAATGGTCAAAGGCAATACCCCTCAATGAATTTGGGGCTAAAATACTTTTTAGCTTCGTCAAAGATAACATCATTATCATATTTGGGGCCCCTCATACCATATTGATGGAAAATGGCCCCAAATTATACTCTACATAGGTATAAATCCTATATTCTAAATACAATAAAGAATCCAAACATTTATCCAACTATTATGCAGATGCTAATAGATAGTTAGATGATTTTAACAAGACCCTTTCGAACATACTAAAGAACATGGTGGATAAATGTAACGAACCAATTTTTTATCAATGGAAAATACCTTCTTATAATTATGTCATATAATAACATAAAATCACAGCATAATGAATTAATAAGAACTATGTGACCTTTAAACATAATATTGTCACTTCTCTGATTTGAATTTCAAAAATATCACATACATGGTTGTGATTAGTAATATGTTTGGAGTACAATAAGACAAATTTAATATTTGGTGAAGAGTAACCTATCCTTATGAATAGTAGCGTACCCTTATGAATAATAATAGGACCCATATGAAAAGTAAATCTTCCAAAAGAATAGTAATCTCATCCATGAATTAATAAATAAAATGATTCCATATTATAAGTGATAATATTGACATATTAAAAGTATTTATACTTTTGAAATTCAAAAATAATTAATTATAATTAATTAACTAATTTAAATGAACTTTTATTTCTCAAAAAAGTTTTCATAAATAGAAAATTTAATTTCTTATGGGTTTCAAGAGAATTTTATATGACCTTATGTAATTTTTTAAAGCATTATAAAATCCTTTATAATTTTAAATTTCATATTTTTCTAGTAAATTATGATTATATTTAAAAATAAAGTTTATAATATTTAGGACATTTTATTTTAAAAATAGATTTCATATATGGATTCTTCACATCAAAAAGAGCTAGGGTGAACTTTTTGATTTTTCTAAAATACTTGAATTTTTTGAAGAATTGTAAAATACGATAATTGAAAATAAATACTAAAACAAGAATTTTGTATCATGCTGGAGTCATGGACTATGTCAATGGCCATTGGTTGAAACCCACATGCACATATTACAATTTTTGGTCACAATAATCATTACTAATTCTTCTCTTATGTTAAAATAATTAACAAAAGATTAAAATATTAAGAAAACTCTCATCCCCTCTATTATAAAAACCGCCCACACTCCCCTATTCATTTCACTCCCCTAAAGCCTTCTGCCTTCCTCAAATTCTACCCAAATCACCTCTAAATTCCACCACCATTCCCACCAGCCCATTGTTTATTCAAAAGAAAAAATCATCTACCCTTAAGAGGCTCTCAAATGAGATAAATCCAAGAGGTAAATTCCACCTTCCTATTCTTTTATTTTCTTTCATGTTCTTTTAAATTGTTTTCTTCATTCCTCACCACACTTCTCCGAAATGGTATTACAACTCCAATAGAATACATGTACTCAAATTATATTTTCCTAATGGAATATTTTATCAAAATCTTTCTTCCCCATCATTTTATACTATAAATGAAATCATCGTCTAAGATGTGTTGATTTATCACATTCAAGGGTGACGAGTATTCAATTTGCACTACCACCATATAGAATATTCATGAAACCATTATAATGGTTGAACCAGATAATAATATATTTATTTTATCTTATTTAATGTTCTTTAATACTGATAAATTCATGATGATAATGAACAATGAAAAAAATTTAATTGTGAGAAAAATCACCAAGATAATCCAAACCATTATCATTAATGTTTTATATAATGATTCACCTTCACTAAAAATAACAAAATGAATTTTATAAAAAATTAATATTATGGATGTTCCCTAGTGTCATATAAATTCAATTCTGTATAACCACACTTATTATACATGTGTATACGAACATGGATATAAGTTAACTGATTTTTAAAACCAAGAAAACAAACAGACCTGAACAATGAAATTGAACCTCATAATAAGTCAAAAGGGTTATTAATGAACTCAAAAAAGTTATTCTAATTAATATAAATGTATAATAGGTTTTGAAATTATTAATTAATGAACCTAGTTTGACTATTCTTGTCATTAATATCAAGTGGAAAGAACCATCGTACATAAGGTAAGTTATCTTCTCTATTTCAATTTTATTCTTAAATGTAACAAACCAATGTTTTATCAAACGAAATCCCCTTCTCATAATTATGTAATATAATCACATCAAATCAAAAAAAATGAACTACTAAGTATTATGGGACCATTAAACATAATATTTTCACTTCTGTGATTTGAATTTCAAAAAATATCCACACACGATTGTGATCAGTAAGAGGTTTGGTGTCTTATAAGACAAACATAATTTTACATAAATAGTAACCTCCCCTTATGAATAGTAATATGACCCTTATTATTAATAAATTTTACAATATAATATTAACCTCATCCATGAATGTATATATAAAATTTATGCATCTTATATGTGATAATATAACCATGGTAAAATTATTGTTATTTTTGTTAGTCATAAATAATTAAATATAATTAATTAATTAATTTATATTAAAAATTATTTTCATAAAATTTGTTCATAAATTTTAAATTTTATGTCATCTATATTTAATGATAATTTATATGATCTTATGTAATTTTTGAAAGAATTATAAAATCTGTTATAGTTATAAAATCATTATTTTTCAAGTAAATTGGGATTTAAATTAAAATTTTAATTAATAACATTTAGAAAATATTTTTAAAAATATATTTCATGTATTGATTCTACACATTGAAAAATGGTTAGGGTGATTTTTTGGTATTTTTGTAAAATACATGAATTTTTTATGAGTTGTAAAATATGATAATTCACAATAAATGATAAAACCTAAATTTTGGCATCATGCTTGATTCATTGATTATGTAAATTTCCATTTTCTGAATTCACATACACACATTACTTATTTTGTCATAATAATCATTAATATTTCTTTTCTTATGGAAAAATAATAATCTATTGATTTAAATATTAAGAAAACTCTTTTACCCTCCACTATAAAAACCCCCCACACTCCCATCTTCTCTTCACTCCTCTCAATCATTCTACCTTCCTTAAATTCTACCATAATCTCCCCCAAGATCCTCCCCCACTCCCATAATCCCTTGGTCTCCTAAAAATATCAAATCTTTTATCATTAATAGTCTCTCAATGGAGATTAACTCCAGGGGTAAATTCCTCTTTCCGATTCATTTATTTTCATTTGTGTTCGTTTCATTACATTTTTTTCATTCCTCACACCCATTCACCCAAATGGTATGATAACACTAGTAAAATAAATTTACTAGAATGATTTTATGTTAATTTTATAGTTTATCATAATATCCCCTTCCCCCTCCTTTTATACTATAAATGAAAACACTGTTTGAGATGTGTTGATTTATCACATTCAAGGACAAAAGCTTTTCAATTTTCATTACCATATTTTATACTGGTCGTGAAACAATTTTAATGTTTGAACAAGATCATAATATATTTATTTTATATTATGTAATATTCTGTAATCCTGATAAATTCATTATGTAGAATAAAAATACAAAATAAGTTAATTGTGAGAAAAATTGCCAAGTTAATCCAAACGTTTATCATTAATATTTTATATAATGATTCAATTTCACTCCAAATAATGAAATGAATTTTATATCCATTTAATCTTTAGTATGTTCAATAATTTCATATGACTTAAATTATGGACAACCATTCTCAATATATATGTATATCCTAAAATGAATATATGTTAACTGATCATTAAAACTAAGGAAACAAACAGACCTGAACAATGAAATTGAAACTCATAACCCATAAAAAGGTTGTGAATGAACTAGAAAAGGCTATAATAAATAATTTGAATTTAAAATAGGTTCTGGAATTATTAATTAATGAACCCAATTTTGTTATTCAGTTCATTAATATCAATTTTATTACACAATTAGACATAAGGTAAGGGATCCCCTCTATTTCACTTTTATTCAACAATTTCCTCTATGTTATAACCTTCTATGTGTAATCCATAATTATGGGGTTTTACTTACCACCCCCCATAATTCCTTGAGAATTTTAATGTAATGAGAAACCTCCTTCATATCTCATTAATCTCTCTTATGTACACCTAATACCATATAGATAATCAATAAGAGCTTCTACCCAAACACCCTTTATTCATTCGGGCTTCCTTATCTCCCTCATACCAAGATGGGGTTACATTATCTTTTTTATGTGAATATTAAAAATGATGTGTACTTGGACCAAATTAATTTATCAATACCATTTCATCATTATCATTCTAATATTAACATGTTTTTATGTGATTTCCTCCTCAATACTTCCAGATAAGTAATCTTGTTTTGAGAGAACTTCCTGAATTCATTCATAATTTCAAGTGCACTATATCATTTGTTTATACCGCCATTTTATTTATAAAATCAGTATTTTTATTATTAAAACCTTCTTGGTTCACTACTGGGATTATATAAATGATTTTTTCCTTTTCTATTTCAATAGCTCTATGGTATTTTCCTTCAAATGGCACAAAAATGTTTTAATGCTAAAAATTTCATAAATACCTTTCATACATGTTATAACATATACTTTACATCAATTTCTTAGATAGATTCCAATTTTCCATTATGGATTTACATTTATATTTTACTTTCTTTTTTTCATCGACACATTTATGATATGCTCATTTGTTACATTTTATGGCTTGATTGCGGTACCCAATTCTTTCCATGGGTATCCCTAATGTTTATATAAGATTTATTATGTATTATTATTTATTTGGAAAACATATTCATGAAAAATTAATATGGGTGTGAAAAAATAGCTCTCTAATGCATTGGGTAATGATTAGCCTCATGAGAGGTTATGTGAAATGGTATTGATGGTTTCCCTTGACTTGTGGTACCATGTGCTACGGTCTTGGTCGTTAACCTTCAGTTGTGATCTTTTAAGTGAAATGAGCCTCGAAAAATGCTAAAGACATGATTTATGTTACTTCCACATTACTAATAGTTCATGTTTATATGATCACATGTTTATGTTTCATGATTCTATGTGTTCCATGCATTTTATTTTCCTTTATTCCATGTCTTCTAACCCATTTGTTAAAGTTTTATTACAATGTATTTTTCCCTTACTAGGATATTTCCTCATCCCATTGTTAATGTGATCCCAAGGGTACCCTTTACCTATGTAAGGGCTCAAAATAATTTAGGATCCCTTTATAAAGATTAAATAAAGAAGTGTTTTTTAGTCCCAGGTTTTTATTTTAATATACCTAGTATTCAAAAAACTAGACTTCACAATACTTGGCTTGAACTCTAATGTTTAATTGTTCTTAAACTCTTGTAATGTTATATGTAAAAGTATTGGGTTTCTATAGTTCATATCAGAGGATGGAATAGTTATTTTTTGAGAATTGGATTAGAGAACCTTAGTAAGAACATTAAATATAAAAATAAGTTTAAGAAAACACCTCTATATTTTGGTAAGTATAGAGTAAGTGGTTTATCAAGAAAATACATCATTTTCTAGATACAAATAGGTATAGGTGGCTTTGGAAAAGATGAATCTAGTGGTAAAACCCAAAATACCTCTTTGAGATATACTCAAATTGGAACTGGTGCATGCCAACGGGCCTTTCTTCAATCTTTATTTGACACTCTCGGGGGATATGCTTTGGTAAATTCATGAGCTTATAATGAACCTTTTTTAGGGAAAAACAATATCCCATAAAAATATAACTTATGAAATAGTTCAAGGATAATCTAGATTAAATCCTATGGAATCACAGGTTAGGATATAATTCTCCTTTATAATTTTTTTTTCTTATGTTCAATGTTTCCCTTTTATTCTTAATAGTTAAGTTATAAAGACCTCTAATTGTACGTTATTTATCATATTTAATAGTGGGAAATTGGAGAACATGTTCCAACAATATATCTGATAGGAAATGAGAATATGTACCTAACGATATGCCTGATATGATGGGAATGGGTGACCAAAATATCATGACAGTACATTCTCATCTAGATCAACTTATGAATAATAACATGTATCATGTGGAACACCCTCCTCCTCTATGTAAAGATCTTGTTGTCAATGACTCCTTAATGCGGCAAAGGCCTTCCATGTTTAGTGGATCTTATGATCCCCTCCCCATAGAAAAGTGGATGAAATCCATTGATAAGATATTATATTTCCACCATTACTCATAATAATAAAAATATGTACTGGTGGTCTATACTTTTGATGGGGAAGATGATCAGTGGTGGACACTGATCCAGAATAAAAGACCAATAAAGAAATTGATTCCATGGTCTAGGAGGAATTCCAGAGAATGTTTTGTAATAAAATTTTTTCATGAACCGTCCATCTCAAGATTTAAATAGTGTTCCTAATACTCAAGAAGATGGAAGATGATTCCATCGGGGCATATAAAGTAAACATTACATGGATTTCAAGTTACAGCTCTGGACTTATCATTAACATCGAAAGTAAGGTGGATCGCTTCTTTATTGTACTAAATTCGAGTTTGCTAAATGAGTTAGAGATTCGAGACTTTGACAGCTATGAGGATATTTTATGTTCTACCCTTAAGGTTGAAATGGATATTGGAGACCCTCAATGGTATCGTTGGCCTAGTGAAAATAAGAGGTAAATGGAATCTATTGTGGGTGGTCCCACCAGTAAATTATATGACGGAATGATGTTCCATCATCTCACGTGTAAAAACTGTGGGAAGAAGCATCCGGGGAACTGACTATACGGAACCATGAATTACTTAAAATATAGAATATTGGGACATATTTCTAAAAAATATTGTCGGGATTTGAAGAATACCGCTAATGTGGAAGAAGAAATAATTTTTTAGAAATACACTTATCTTATAGTACAGTGTTACAACTATAAGGATCATGGCCATTATTCAAACAATTTCCCTAATCTGAGGGTTGTTAGAGGAAATCAGCAACAACCTCCATGGTAAAAAGGAAGGGATTAACCTATCTCTACTATTGAGGTGGAGCTGGAAGACAATGTGGTGATAGGAATACAATTTATTCATTCAGTAATAGGTAATGTAATCTTTCATTCTGGTTTTATGAATTATTTCATATCTTTCATGTTTAGTAGAACTGTTCAAACACCACATATAAATTTGGAGGAAATGTTGTATGTGAGAAAAATGAATGGGGAAATTATTTCATACAAGGTTTATAACACACGCCATTAAATTTTTTTGTACTAAACCTCCCAGAAAGTTTTTTCATACATCCATTAGTCATGTTCGATGTTATCGTGGGAAAGGATTATCTCTCTTCATATAAATATAACATCAACTATTGGGAAATCGATATCACTCTTCACATCACAAAGCATTATCCAATCATATACATGTGTATGGAGGAAGATGAATCTCTTTTAGAAAAATTGTCTCAAGTTTGAATATTAATTCTTTATAAGAAAGTATGTATAGCTCAGATGATTGAGAGGAAGAAAATAATCTCACTCAATTATATACCCATCATAAGGGATTACACAGATGTATTCCATGAATAGTTTCTTGGTCTTAATCCTGATTTATAAATTGTGTTTTCAATTGATCATATTCATAAATATCTACCTATTTCAATGACACCTTATAGAATGGCCACCATAGTGATGGAGGACTTGAAGAAGCAGTTATAGGAGAATCTGGAGAAGGGTTTTATACGCCTGGGTGCTTCAACATGGGGTGTGATAGTAATTTTTGTCAAGAAGAAGGATGTTTCAATGCACATCTGCATTGATTATCATGATATCAATAAAATCACGATAAAGAACAATTATCTTCTACCTTGGATATATGACTTGTTCGATCAACTACATGGGGCCATTTATTTCTCTAAGGTGGGTCTTCCGTCGGGATATCACAAATTAAAGGTATGGAAAGAATATATTCCTAATAATTAATTTAGAATGAGGTATGGATATTAATTGTTCATTGTGATTCCCTTCTTACTCACTAATTCTCCTACAATTTTTATGGATTCAATGAATAGAGTCTTTATAGATTGCCTCAAAACATCTGTGGTAGTCTTTATTGTTGACATTCGGATATACTCCAAGGGAAAGGAGGAATATGAGGAGCATTTAAATACTATGTTAAAGACATTGTGAAGGTAGAATATGTATGAATATTATAGTAATTGTTAGTTATGGATGGAGGAAGTATCATTCGTGGGCATGTCATTACCAGCAAATGGATAGCTTTGGACCCTTCCAAAACAAAGGTGATTGAAGTGTATCCCAGGACAACATCTGTAATGAAGATCCACAACATTATGGGTCTAGTAGGGTATTATCGATGATTAATGAATAACATATTAGAAGTTTTTAACCTAATGACCATGCTAACACGGTAGGGAGTAATATTTTTCTGGACTCAAGAATGTGAAGACTATTTTATGGATTTGAAAAAGAGGTTAATCACTACTATAGTACTCGCACTCCCAACAAGTGGAGAACTATTTGTGGTGAACAATGATGGTTGAAATAATTTATTACGATGTGTGGTGATTAAAAATGTTAAAGTGATATCCTATTCCTCAAGGTTGATGAAAATACATGAGCAAAACTGTCCTACGCATGATTTGGAGTTGGCAGCTAGGATTTTTTGTGTTGAAAATATTGTGGTAATATCTCTATGGGGATATGTGTGAGATATATACTGATCACAAGAGTCTCAAATATATATTCACATAGGAAGAGCTTAATTTGTTACATCAATTATTAGTATACCTCATCAAGGATTATTACTGCTCAATCCACTACCATCCTGGTAATTAAACAAAGTAGCAGATGCTCTAAGTAGAAAAGAACGTGAATCATTATCAATGATGATAATTTAAAAGTATCTATTCATCATAGATTTGTAGAGGATGGACATGAGAATCATTATGGTTGGAACATCATCAATACTTCCTCAAACGATTGATCAACCATCCCTCATGATAAAGATAATGGATGCTCAAAAAAATGATGTAAAAATTCAGAAAAGTGTGGAAGCCACTGGAAATGGGAAATCCTCTATGTTCATGATTGATGAAGAAGGACTCATAAGATTTGGGTCAGGATTATGTTTACCATCTGATGTATATATAATGAATGAGATTTTGAATTATTAACATATCTCAACCTTCTCTATTCACCCAGGTATCACAAAGATGTATTAAGATCTCCAAGAGAACTTTTGGTGTGTCAATATGACGAAGGGGATTGCTGGGTATACATTAAAGTTCCTGGAATGTCAACAAGTGAAGTCTGAAAGGATGATGTCTAAGGGGATGATGATACCACTACCCATACCTACATATAAGTGGTAGAACATCACCATGGACTTTGTCACTAGACTTCCAAGGAAATCTAGATGAAATAATTCCATATGGGTCGTTGTGGATCATATTACAAAGACAAATCACTTTATTGAAATTCGAGAGGACCCCTCATTGGGTCAAATTGCACAGATATATATCAAAGAATTGGTAAGGCTTTATGTAGTACCACTATCTATTTTATCTGATAGTAATCCAGTATTCACCTCGATGTTCTAGAAAATTCTCCAACATGCTCTAAGCACCAAACTCAACTTCAGTATGGCCTAACATCCTCAAAATGATGGTTAATCTGACCGATCTATTTGGAAACTGGATGATATATTGAGAGAATGTTCTATGGAATTAAAAGGAGGATGGGACCAACTTCTTTCACTGGTTTAATTATCCTACAACAACAGTTTCCAATCATGAATCCAAATGAAAGAATAAGAATCGCTTATAGTAAAAGGTGAAGAACACCAGTGTGTTGGAATGAAGTCTATGAGAATAAGTTTTTAGGACCTGAAATGGTCAATGAAATAGTGTAGAAGGGGAAAACATTCTGTAGCACATCAAGGAAGCCCAATGTCAAAAAAAATATTTATGCAGACAATCATCGATAAGACCTTGAGTTTAAATCTTGGCAAATTGTATTTCTACAAATATATCTCTGGAAGAAGGTCATGAGGTTTGGGAAGAAAGGAAATTTATTTCTTAGGTACATTGGCCTCTTCTAGATCCTAGATTTATTCATAGTTGTTGTCTATTGACTGGAACTTCCACTTAACAAGTCCAGAGTACATGATATTTTTCATGTATCCCTCTTAAGAAAGTACATACTAGATCCTTCACATGTACTCTCTTTGGAGTTGGTACAGTTGGACAAAGATCTTTTTTTTGAGGAGTAGAAAATAACGGTCTAAGATTGTAGAGAAAAATTTATACATTACAAGACTACTAACCTAGTAAAATTATTATGGTGGAACCATAAGTATGAAGAGGAACCATGGGAATATGAGGAGGAAATGAATGAAATGTACCACACCTGTTTATAGCCTAGAATGTAAAAAAAGTGAAATTTCAAGGGAAAATTCATAAGGGGGAATAATATAATGGCCCAGTGTTTTATCAATGGAAATTCCTTTATTATAAATATTTCATATAATCTCATGAAGTCACAACACAATTAACTAATAAGTAATATGTGACCTTTAAACATAATATTTTCACTTCTTTGATTTGAATTTTGAAAATCTAACATACAGGGTTGCGATCGGTAAGATGTTTGGAGTCTGATAAGAAAAACATAAATTTAAGTGAATAGTAACCTACCCTTTTTAATAGTAACCCACCCTTATGAATAGTAATATGACCCTTATGATTATTAGATGATATAATATAAAATTAACCTCATCGATGAGTTTATAAATAAAATTTATAAATCTTATAAGTGATAATATGACCATAGTAAAAGTATTGGTATTTTTAAAAGTCATAAATAATTAATTATCATTTATTAAATAATTTTAAAGAAAAATCATGTTCCAAAAAGCTGTTAATAAATTAAAAAATTATGTCTTCGAGTTTTATAGATAATTTTATAAGACATTAGATAATATTTATGTCCATAAATATTATGTTATAGTTTTAAAATTCTTATTTTTCAATTAAATTATGATTTTAACTAAAAACTATATTAATCATTTTTGGAAAATTATTTTTGAAAATAGAGGTCATTTTTGGATTCTACACATTAAAAAATGTTTAGGGTGAATTTTTGGTATTTCTCTAAAATACATGATTTTTTTAATGGTAAAACACGATAATTCGCAATAAATGCTAAAACCGGAATTTTTGTGTCATGCCTGAGTTGTGGATGGTGTAAATTGACATTGGTTCGACCTGACATGCACATATTATAGTTTTTGGTCATGATAATAATTAATATTTCTTGTATTGTGGAAAAATAATAAACTAATGATTAAAATATTAAGAAAACTCTTCTCCCCACCACTACAAAAACTACCCACACTGCCCTCTTCTCCTCACTACATTATATCCTTTCGCCTTCCTTAAATTCTGACCAAATATCCCCCCTGAGATCCTCCCCAAATCCCATAATCCCTTTGTCTCCACAAAATACCAAATCATATACCCTTTAGAGGCTCTTAAAGGAGATTAACTTAAGGGTTTAATTTCTCATTCCGATTCTATTAATCCTTCTCTAGTTCTTTTCTTTTCTTTTTTCATTCCTCACCACCCTTCACCCAAAAATAATGATAACTCCAGTAACATACATGTACTAGAATGATGTTATGATAATGGGATAGTTATTCATAATCTCCCCTTCCCACTCCTTTTATACTATAAATGAAAACATTGTCTGATATGTATTGATTTATAACATTCAAGGACAACATGTTTTCAATTTTCATTACCTTATTCTAGACTATTCATGAATCCATTTTAATGATTGCAAAAGATCATAATATATGTATTTCATCTTATTTAATGTTATATAATCCTTATAAATTCATTATGTAAAACAATAATACAAAACAACTAAATTGTGATAAAAATCACCAAGTTAATCCAAATATTTATCATTAATGTTTTATATATTGATTCACCTTCACCCAAAATAACCAAAAGACTTTTATAAGAATGTAATCTTATGTATGCTAACTAGTTTTATATAATATATATTCTAGACAACCACACTCATCATACATGTGTATCTAAACAGGAATATAGTTTAACTGATCATTAAAACCACGGAAACAAACAGACATGAACAGTGAAATTGAATATCATAACCAATAAAAGAGGTTATTAATAAATTCAAAAAGGTTATACTAAATCATTTAAATGTAAAATTGGTTCTTTAATTATTAATTAATGAACCTAATTTGATTATTCAGATCATTAATATCATGTAGAAACACTATCGATCTTATGGTAACAGATCCCCCCTTTTAACTTTTATTCAAGAATGTCCTATATGTTATTACCTTTTATGGGTAATACCTAAAGATGGGGAATGATTTACCACCTCCCCCATACATTCCTCATGTTTAAAGTGATGCTGAAAATTACCTTTTTATTATAAAAAACACTTTTAAGGAAAATTGAGAAACCATAAAGTCCCAAACCAACCAAAAATCTTACAAAACAAAAAGAAAAAAAATGAAGAACAGGCCCCTCCCCAGCAGTTTCACCATTTCACAGCCTTCATCAAAGGATGAGCCTTCGACTAGAAGTCCCATGCGAATGCACGGGCACAACAAGTTTGAATGGAAAGCTCTGGTGAAGACTCTATTCTCTAATCCCCATCTGGATCAAGACCGCGTGAGGTGATGAGAACCCACCTTTATCACTCATTAATCCCTCTTATCGACACTTGATACCATCTGATAATTCGTACCATATTCTACCCAAACCTCATTTTTTTATTTCATGTTTCCTTATCTTCCATTTACCAAGACGAGTATATCTTATATTTTTAGTTTATTCTTATAAATTTTTATTAAATGTAAAAAAATCATTTATCAAGACCAATTCATCATTCGCATTCGGGTATACACATGTTTTTATGTGGTTCCCTGCATAATATTTCTTGAAAATCAAACATGTTTTGAGGGAACATCCCAAATTATTACCTGATTTTAAGTGCACTGAATCTTTTATTTTATGCAACCATTTTTTGAAAAATATTTGTTTTATGAAAACCTTATTGGTTAACCTCTGGTTTTATATAGATTATTTTTCCCTCTTCTATTTTAAAGGCTCTATGTTATTTTCATTAAAACCGCACAAAAATGTTTTAATTCCCAGAATTTCATAAATTATTTTATTACATGTTGTCACTTCAAATTTACATCACTTAACATGATATATTCCTATTTTAATTTATTAATTTACAAGTATATTTTATTTCCTTTCTTTCATGGACACTTTTATGATACACTAATCCATTTTTCTTTATGACATGATTGTGGTACCATATTCTTTGCATGGGTAAAATTTATGTTTATATAAGATTGATCATGTATGAATAATTATGTGGAAAACATATTCATAAAATGTAAATATGCGAGCACCCATATGGAACTCCGAATAATTGGGTAATCATTAGTCTCGTGAGATGTTATCTGCAACTGTCTTGGCGGTAAGCCTTGACTCATGCTACCATGTTCAACAGTCCTTGTGGTTAACCATGACCTATGACCCTCTATGTGTAATGATCCTAGAATCATACCAAATACATGATTTGTGTTCTTAAAAATTACTCTGAATTCAGGTATATATGATTTAATCTTTTTGTGTCATGATTCCATGTGTTTTGTGCCTTTAATTTTTCATTATTCCACGCCTTCTAACCCATGTGTTAATGTTTTATTACTATGTATTTTCTATTATTGAGATTTTAGTTCATCTCATTGTACATGTGACCCCCCCCCCCCCCAAGGTACCCTTTTTAGATGTAAGGGATCAAATGCGGTTATGATCCCTTTATGAAGATTAAATAAAGAAGTGTTCTTTTAGTCCCACGTTTTCAGTTTTATTTACCTAGTCTTAAAAGAAAATGGACTTCACGATCAATGGATTCTATTATAATATTTAATTATTCTTAAAATCATGTAATTTTATGTGTAAATAGCTAGGGTTTATATAATCAAGATAATAATTCTTTTCCTGAATATCCCCGACATACCGAATGGACTTACCAGACTATATATTGTACTGCAACATGGGAAATCGTGTACTCAATGGTGTATGGAATAGGAGTAGTCTAGCCCATTAATATACAGTTTTAATCTCTCCATATTTCCATTTATGAGTAACTATCTGCAGATTAATAGTATCAGAAAAGGTTGGATGAATTGGAGAGACAAGATGAAAGGAAACAACACACCTTGAATCTTTTAGAGGCCTACCTGAACCCGACAAAATTTTTTGTTAACAAGATGGTCCGACACATTTCATTCCTCCAAGGATATTTTGTTTTAGTCTTTATGACTCTAAATGTACTAGGAAAGAAACCTCAGAATCATATACCAAAGGGGGAGGGACCATAATCCATACATAAGAACCACAGTAATGGATATTATACCTAAATCTCAATGGATGTGAACTCACTATGAACCCATCCAATGAATGGCTCCTAAATAACTATTTATTGTAATTTCATGATCAACTTCATTGATAAAAGATGTTGAACTTCATACTAGATCTTTGTCATATAAACATAATGTTCATGACATAATTCCCCTGTCACGTGACAATGAACATCCAGATACCCTTTTTCCTTACCACATGACATTAAAATACATGGTTAACAACCTTTTAATTCTACATTAAGAAACCCCTAGTGTACCCTGAGTTGAGATATCCCTCATGGTCTCTTTAAAATGGGCCTTTGTTTCAGGTGAAGGTCCCAATCACATCACTCTAACCACACAGTGGGTCGAGATTTCCTCTTAGAGAAACCTGAAGAAGAAAGATGGTTGACCCCCATTCATTAGACCCTATAAAATATTTTCCACTACATAATGAAATTTGGGCCCCTTTTCATAGGTATAAGTCTAAAAATTTTCACTTCCTTCCGACAAGATGATAAATTTAACAACCAACATCATCATTATATGATGAAAAACTGAACGATCTGTTCAGGAACTACATGTTGCATGATTCTCATTCGAATGAGATACATAATGATGCTTGAATCTCTATTCCTATGTCTAGTCATGATTTCATAAAATAAACCCCCTTCATTTTCTTATGTATGAACCATATCTATATAGGGAAATTTTACAAGACATAATACTTGATTCTCATTATAATAACCTTCATAATGAATCATACTCCACAAATCTTGAGTCCATCCATTGTTTTGGAATGTATAAAACCCCATTTTCCTCACATCAATGCTTGATTGGTGTGGGGAGAATTTTTAAAGAACTATGTGTGGATTTATTCTCATATAAATTAGATATATAGTGATTCCTGGATCACTTATCCTAGGTCCAATAGTGAAAAAAATTATATATATCCCTTTTTCATGTTTATGAAACACACCTTCATAGGGATCCATTTTAGAACTACATGTGGATTGATTCTCATTTCATTCAGATATGTAGTGAAGCCAAAATTTCCATCCTTGGTAAAATCCTTGAAATTTCTATTATTTCACATTGGTTCATCCTTTTCCTTACCTTATGATGTTAAATAGTAAATCATTTCAAGAACTACATATAGCTTGATTCTCATTTCAATGAGATACGTAGCGATTCCTAGAACATATCTCCTAGCTCAGCCACAACTTTATTAACATTCCTTAATCATTCAATTGTGTTTTACTAACACTATGAGGGGAACCTTTACCATTTCATGTTTCTCGCACTGAGCATAGCCCACGTAGGATTATGAGTTTGGTATATTTTTTCACTGCATGTGTATGGTATATAAATTCACATTGGATTTTTCAGGGTCATAACTAAAAGTCTTTAAAAGGATCACCATATGTCCTCATTTCATAATAATAAACTACATGATCTATATAAAAACTATGTGTGGCTTGATACTTTCCCCTTCAAGAGTCATACTGTTTCTTGGTACTTTCACCATGGTCGAGCTATAGTGTTCTTTTTCGCAACTAAATCACCTACATCCTTGGTTCCTGATGGTAAAATGCATGGTCCCTTAAGAACTATGTGTTAATTGATTATAACACCTATGAGATAGGTATTTACTTCCGTGTATTCAATCCTAGGCCTAGAAATTGAAAAATATGGAAAACATCTACTCTTCCATGTATGAGTAAAATCTACATGAGGAGATCCAATATGTGTTCTCACCTTATTCGTGAACCTGTATCCAAACCCCTAATTCCCTCCACAACTAAATTAAATTAGTATGAGGGACCTTTATTGTTAAAAATATGGGTGGATTGATTCCTATAGTACTGGGTTACATAGTAAGGACTATTCCATGATAATAATCTCATGTACGAGGAAAATAAAAATTATCCCTCTTCCGTGAACAATAAAAAATTTATGCAAAAAGGAAATATAGATTCCCCCTTTTATATATGAGGTAGATCTGTATAAATGATTTCAAACTCATGTCAAATATATTTAAAAACACTTCCTTTGATCTTGGATATATCCCTTAGGAACATCATTATCCTGATCCTAATTACTTTCAGGTCATCATAATATTTCATCATCTTATAGTAGTGGAATAAATAATGCCTTATAGATCTTTTTCCATACTATGATATAATATGACCAAAGTATAAATTTCATAAAATTACCTTTATAACGAGCCTATCAGACAAAGGATTACACTATTTATATATCTAGTATGTTCCCTTGATGGCCTTTCATAAAAAAACTCTCAAAGTAGGATTAATGAAAAGCATTAATTTATACCTTAGGAGAACCTCATATGTCCCATTAATATTTAATGATGGCTTGTTGGATCCCACGAAAAAATTAAGTGACCATTACTTTAATATTTTTTTTCCTTTCCACTATCTCGATCTAAAATTCTCTAAGACTGTGGTTTATATTTTCCCCCTTCATGAGTTCAAAGCATACTAGATTGAACTTGAGCCGTTTGACCACATATCATCCCACATTTTCAAAATAGTTTGGTCCCAGTTTTATGACCTATAAATATAGGGACCATACTTCTAGAACGTGGTTTTTACCTTCGTAGATATCATATTACCTCGATTCACTAGAAATACTTACTAGAAATACACTTTTTATATTCATGTACTTTTCTCCACAAGCCAAACTCTATGCTTGGGAAGATCTAAATCTCTGTAAACATTCATCTTTTTTTTTGAGATAGAATGATGGAATTATTAAGTACTTCATTATCTGACTGTGTTTTAATACACCCTAGTCGGATCTATCTAAAAGGACACTTGTAACTGGTCTTTTCGCCAAAGGATACCACCATTTACTATGTTGTATGTTCCTTAGTTTGCCTTTTATAAAACTATCCCATAACTACTTTATCAATAATTTCTAACATTTTACTCAAGAGGGACCTTGTCTAACATGATAATTTCTTTTCCCCATACCACTATTTAGATATGGGAATCCACAAATCAGAGATTATAAGTTTCTCTTCTCAAACATTAATATGATTGGACTTTCCAGAAAAATTACCAATAACAAGAGAATCATTAACCTTTCATTAAAATATAAAGACCTTTAATTATATCCCCCTAATGTTCTTGCAGAATGACGTTAACTGTAATTCATAATTCCATCAAAGACCAAATTTAAACTACAGAGCCTATTGTCCCTATTGAATGACATTAAACTACATATCATAATGTCCTTATTGTACTACTATAATCTACAGAGTGAATTTCATGGTCGAACAACATTAAACTACATGATATATTAACCTCTTTCATAAATGGAACTTCCCCAAAATTTTCCCATCTCATGAAATTTCCCCTCCTCCACTTGAATTAAATTCATATAGAAGTTTTTTCCCATTCATGTACAGCACCAATACAGATGTCCCATTCATTCTCATACACATAGCATTCGAATAACCACCCATCATGGTCTTCAAAAATTCAAATAAAAAACTCCCCTTGATCATCAGTGATAGAATGTCAGAATTACTAAGTAATTATTTGATGTAATATTCTCTAACATGAACCAATTAGATTTATTTATGTTGCTTAGAAATTTCAGTGCATGTTAGCTAAAGGATTCCACAATTGACTTTGTAGTATGCACCCTAGTTTTCATTGCATAAAACAACCCACAAAATTTCTTTGTCAACTAGCCGAAACTTTATACTTAATAAAGAAATACCCTATTTTTGAGTATCATGTTTTTTATTTATAACCATAAAATCAAGGCTCATGATTTCCCATTGGATATATAATGTATTTCAAAACAATATCATATGAGTAGACTTGTTTGAGTCTTTTTTCCAAACATTATGGTCAATGATGTTCAAAATTAAACACTATAATTATTATTCTGACATGCATGGCATTAAACTTCTAAAAAAAGAGACATGATACTCTCCAGATTGAAAACTCGTAAAGGGAACTCCATACAATAGTCGAGTCTCATTTCGCAGGGCCTATACTCTATGTGGTTTAATAAAAATCAAGGGGTGAAAATATAAGTAGAAACAAAACACGTTAGGATAAAAACCTAAAAAGGTTGGTCTAATAAAAATCAATGTCATTCCCACTATCCCTCTATTATATTGACCATATATGGGATTTAGGGAAATTTCATTGAATGAAAAATGTTTGCAGGGCTTTCTGTACGAACCTAGAAATAGTAAAACTATGCTTGCTACACCGCAAGGCTAGGAAAAAATTATAGAATCCTTATACAGTTGACATAGCTCAAAAATCCACATGATTATTTAGGAATAAGTCAAAGTTACCTATAGTAACCATAGAACCACATTTTTTCTTTCTGAATTAATCTAATTCTTGGGGGGATTTTTTTTGTCACCATGAAATGTGTTCCATGAATTTTCCACATAATTGAAGATGTAAACCTCACTTAGACACCAAATTTTTATTTTGAGTATAATTGCACATTTATTCTAAATGAAGGAAGAAAATGGATTTCTAGGTGTTTTGACACAAAGAGTCGTCGACCGGGCTCAGAAATATCATGGTCTGACTGTCCATTTTTCAGGGTGCTTAGTGAATCATTCGAAGGGGCCAACCTAATGTATTGGGACAACAGCCTGATAGTGATCTTGAGCAATGTTGTGGACGTGTAGCCCATGAATTTTAGAAAAGTAGGTACACCAATGTAAGCCGCACAAGTCCCAACAAATACCATCAGTGTGCAAGGTACCATTGATTAACCTTTTGCGACCAACTTGGATTGGACACTTTCACACACCACCTTCGCGATATAAATCTTTCACCCATGGTCCCATATTTTCCTATAAATTGGACCATGGATTTTTCATTTGGATAGAAAGAATTTCTTGAAGGCCAACTAAGGCACTGATTTATCTAGTGCTTCTCTCAAGCCCTATATAACCTTTTGGGTAGTTCTCTAACACCTGAAGAAGAGGAAATTAAAAGTTAATAGTGAAACTAAAGTCTTTCTTGGGATTTAAATAAATGAAAAATATACCTGGAATTTTATCAACCCTTTATTAATGAAGACTAGTGCGAGGTACCCTTCCTCGGATAGGGACCCACATGAATTACTTATAGGACCACCTGTGGAGTCCCTTGCTGGATGGAGAAAAGTATTACCCAAGTGTATTCACCCAGGTTTTCCATCATCCAAGGTGTTAAATGTTCACCCAGACCTGCCTATGCAAAGTATACCTTGCTTGAGCCTTCATGGTTGGCCTTAACCCCCATACTATGAAACCCATTAATAAGGAATTCTTCAAATCCATCCACGATAGGACTTGTCCTTCATTTTATCCATTTTTTAATAGGGAACAAGTTGAAACCTCCACTAATAACTTTAGACATACGTGACCATGGA
This sequence comes from Viscum album, assembly GCA_963277665.1. Classification (NCBI taxonomy): domain Eukaryota; kingdom Viridiplantae; phylum Streptophyta; class Magnoliopsida; order Santalales; family Viscaceae; genus Viscum; species Viscum album. Next base: position 1,409,792,938 of record OY728147.1, read on the forward strand.
GAACAGAACACCAACATGTATCCTATTTGGATTTTTTTCAACTATTATATGTTTCTCTTACTTTTCCTTCATATGGTTTGGATCCTCAGGGAACATGTATATTTTTATATATAGGTTCAAAACAATCCCTACCCCAAGTATTGTTTCGGTGTGCTCCCAGTATTGGATATAAGGGTAAGGACCATGTCCTTCCCTTCTCAACTCTGAGTCCCAGATCCAGTAGTTCTCGTTGGGGAGGATAAAGATTATAGATTCAATTCCATTCAACATGGAGTTAGATCCTCAAACCACTATGGAACCAATTGTATGGAATCCTTCTTGGAGTAAGACTTGATCCTTTATTTTATGATGTTGCATTCTTTCTCCTCTCCACCACTCCATACATCACCTTCCTTCCCTCATTTTGGTGAAGTGGAGAGGGGGAAGTGTCGTAACCTCTACATCTTCCACTATCACCCCCCTCCTCTTCCATTGGAGAAGAAATAATAAATGATATGAGAAGACCCAAAGCCACATCCCTATCCCTTTAAGATTTCCCTCCATGTTCTCCAATAGAAAAATAAAGAACCATGGTTTTCTGGATCTTCCTTTTCTCCATTTTTATCACATGAGCATGACTCATTTGAGCTTAGAGGTAACGACGATCATAACACCTGAAGGATCCTTGTGATCTATTGAATTACAAGAACTCTAATTCTTGCTAACCATGATATTTAGGAAGACTACCTATGGATTGATATCAATGGACATCATCCTATGGAGTAATCCCCAATCATAATCTTCTTAATCAGAGCATCCTCTTCAAGAGTAGTCCATGAGGTAAAATCCCATATCACATTGAGATGATGCATACCTCATGGTCCCTTTATAGGAAATCGACTTTATGAATACACATAAAATTAGTCATCATAAAGGGTTATATTATAATGTGAGATAAACCTATAAGAATATCCATATGAGAGGTTCCTTATTAATTAACTATTTGGTCTTTGATTCCCCTACAAACAAGATATGTATAATGCCTTCATGAGGTTGAATCTAGACTCCTCAAATCAAACATGTTCCTTCTAGGGTCACATTCCTAGAAAATGTAAAATTCAACCAGGAAATTCATATCAATTTCATGTTCCTTGGGCATCTTCGACATTGGTCCCACACCAATCCTTGACGAGGAACCCTCTTCCAAGATGTCATTGACACATGAAATTAAACAATATGATTTGTTCCTTATCAAATTCTCTTAATAGGAATGATTCCCCCTATTATGTGGAACCAAACTACGTGGGTTCTGATTCCTTTCATGAGGATACATAAGAAGCCAATTATATGGGCTTGACCCCAAAATCAAAACAACACCCATCTCTTGGGATGAAAATAAACTCTTTAGTAACGAAAAACTCCAGAGTGTCCCGCTGTGTGTCTAAAAAATCTACATCATCATATTAATGATAAAATAAAATCTATGTAGTATATAAAGGGATACAATTTATATAGAACCTCATAAAAATACATATATCTACATTGATGAAGAACCAATGATACATATAGATGAGTTTGTATTCCATATATTATAATAATTGACCTTAATTATATGGTGACCTACATCATGCTAGGGAATTAATGAAGGATTCATGCAAATATGTTAAATTTATAAGAGTCACAGAGTAGGAAATAATTACAACCAAAAGGTTTTCGATATCCTAACCTCCCATAATCTTGACCAATTTGAGTTCTCAAACATCATCATCCAAACATCACTATGAGTTCTTACCTTTATAATTTAGATCCCCTTGGATAAAAAACTGTAGGCTATTTTGAGTTCCATGAGCAAACCCCCTTAAAACTGTTTAGAAATAGTGATTCCGAACCAGAACATAAATACTATCCAAAAACTAACTTGTGAACCCAACACGAATAAATTAACTCTATAATCTCATTCACATGTTAAGAGGGATTTATTATTTAGTCTTTGTTGGTCCATTATGTTTACTAACAACGACCCATTTCCATCAGTAATAGGGACTCCGATGATATTTTCTATAGGCAACCATCTAAAGACAAATGTATAGTTAGAGTCAGTGAGTTGTATGTAAGAGAATATTCAGTATGATTTATTCCTACATTTTGATAGTGAATTTTATGATCTCCTATCCTTGTTTGAGTTTTGATAAAATAATAATCTCTAGAATTATCATTAGATTAATACTTATGAGGATCTTTATAGTTAGTTATTTTGTTCACCACTATATTTTTATAAGGCTGTTAATGTAGATATGGTAGGGTTGTGCATAGTTCAAGAGACCATGGGAGATTTATTCACATTTGTTAGAGGTTGATCATAGTACATAATTTTAAAAGATCTTGTTATTGAAATTGGATGAGACCATTGGAGACTACAATTGGTGGAAGAATTTTATTATGATTGATGAATTAGTTAGATAATCTCATATTTCATATGTAGGGAAGTAAATCTCCCTGGTTCTTTGGATCGTTCGTGATTTTCGATCATATCGGGACTTTGGATTATCGTCTAGACCTTCCTACTTATTATCGATGTATGAATGATGTGTTTCATGTTTCTTAGTATTAGAGGTTCATGTGTGATTCTATACATGTTAATGACTATGGGTATGTTATGCTTAATCTTGACATATTGAACATGGAACACCTAGTATAGGTTATTGATTAGAGTGTGATATTGTTTTGTGGTAGGAATTGAACATTTATTTGTGTCTTTTAGAAATATGGATAGATCGAAGTAGAGAAATGGGAGTGGGAGTTTGATGTTTGCGGTAAATATACGATGTTCTTAGAGCATGATTCTTAGAACCATATTTTTTTGAGGATGATAATTCATTAGATGAGTATAATTTTTAGACAATTATTTCTCATAAATGAATATCTTAATGTTGGTTTCAAAGGAGAAAGAGAGAAAATAATTTTTAATGAAATATGATTCTATTGCATGGTGGTTTTTGAAAACATATAATTTTTTGAAATATTTTGGCTTTGTAACACCTAATGTTTTTATGAAATATCTTTTTCAAATAAATTTAATTTCATCGATAACATACATTACATGCAACATCAATATTTAACAAATCATGACAAAATATAAATATTATTATTTAATCACAACCACTATTACATAGCAATTAAAAATGGAAGAAATAATTTTGATAACCTAATTTTAAATATTATGTATAATGGTTTTATATATAGAATAATTGTTGACAAAAAAGTATTCATGTTTTGGTAAATTCTTTATTGGCCTTAAAAACACTTTTTTCAAAAAAAAATTATTCTGGTGAACACATAATAAAAGTAATTTTTGAAAATATTATAAATATTTTTTGAAATATTTATCTCTATTTTTTAAATGATAATTTTTTATTTATCTTGGAGTGAATATTTTATAATTTTCTAAATAAATAATAGTTTCAATGAATAGTTAAAAAATAATGGTTTTTATTAGAAACATACATTTTCATTCAACGAATTTAGAGGATAAATTTTATTAATATAGGTTTAATATTAATATTATATAAAATATATCTATATTTATCAAATTAATATCATTAGAATTAATTTTTTTTTAATTTTGATATAATTTTTTAAAATCATTTGAGCATTTTGACATTAGAAAATCACTTTTTTGTCACATCAGTGTGTTAAATTTTAAATTATATTTATCCACATATATGAATGGAATTTTTAAAAATTGATTAAATATTATGAATCAATATAATTAAAATCTTATAATGTGGTCAACTTAATTTATCACCATAATGAATAAAAACAATCAAAAATTAATTATTATGGGTAAGGTTAAAACGGGTTTACTGAGGGTTAAACTTAAAAGAAAAGGTATAAATGAAATAATAACTTATACAGTTCATATTTTATTTCCATATTTCGACCTTTATTACATTATGTTCTATTTTTATGGTCTTCTAGGAAAATTTTCTTTGAATGTGACAATGTAATAATTTATGTAATGAAAAAAGTCAAAATATCACCCACTTGCATTTAAATTTAAATTATGAATTAAAATTGAAAGATAATTAATATGTGAATTAATATTTATGGTTATTGTTATATTAATAAAATTAATTAATTAATGATAAATTATTTTAATTTTTTATTAATTTTATAATTAAATTAATTGATTGGGAAACATTATCGCCATAATTATTTAATTAATAGAATATTAAAATAAAATATACTAAAAATATAAAATGTAATATATATTAAATAAAATATTGAATTACATTATTATTTATAAAAATATAATATTTTACTTTGGGTTTATAGTAATAAATTTAAAGTTCATCATTTTACTAGTAATTGTGAAGTCAAATTAAATGAATACTATCAAATTTGACATTAATGTTGTTTAAAAATTTATAATATTTTATTAAATGTTTTAAAATTACTAAAAACTATATCTTATTCCATGTAATTTTTATATATTAAAAAATATAAAATATATTCCAATGATTGAACAATTATTCTTATTAAATAATTTTATTATCTTCTAAATAATAAAAACATTGTTACCATGGTAAATGGTAAACCAGAGTTTTTTTCCGTTACATGAGCTTATGTTAAAGATACTTTTCTACACATATAATATTTTTATTTTTAAAATTTTAGTTTATATCTAGGACTAGTTGGTAATAATTATATAATTTGCCTCACTTCACTCTAGTCATAATATAGAGACCTAGTATTTTCAAATGTAAATATATTATCTTATTAGATGAATATTCAATACATTACACAAACACACATATGATGACTGTAATATGTTAATATACTCAGAGACTAAGAACAAAAACTCCTTACATGTTGAAATATATTCAACAACTCGGATAAATATCTTCTCCTTTAGAACTCTTCTGAAAGATACCACACATAAATATTTTTTTCATAACCTGGGGAATGGAATCATAAGAAAGGGGGATCTTAGATGTTATGTAGGGGTTTGATAGTGAAATATCAATGATCATATAATAATGAAATGAGAATAAAACTATGGGCAAGTGATCTTCACATTTGATATCCATATCATGTAAAACAATGATCTTAATCAAGAGGAATGTCCTAAAACATCAAATTTCATAAGATATAAATCATAATGAAATCAAATAACACAAGCCATGAGAGTATAAAAAATGAAATAATATGTAGATTTGTTGAATAAACATCAAATTATAACATTGTAAACATTTTTAAATAGAAATTGGTACACTCATTAAGTTAAGGGCATAAAATCATTCCCCTGCATGAACTTATGAACATGCATCCTCATCCACGCATATAATTAGGGACATGACAGGCATTTACAAGCATCTCATTGGGAAAATGTAATCAGGTTCATGCTTAACATTTTAAACTTGTAGTTAGGTTCATGCATAACATTATAGACATAAAGGATATGTCCATACATAAAAAAATAGTTACCAAGGTTCCCTCCCAACACCATCATAGAGAACAAATTTCTTTACTGTAATAGGTTCACTATCCATTAAAATTATGTTTATCTCATGAGATATAAATAACTACCCATTTCATTGTATATAAATACAGGATCTACGTGTCATTGATTATAATTTTACTATTATCTTTTTTATAATGTAACAATCGTCTTTGTTTATTGTGTATCCACCATCACATAATGAAAATAATACATATGTATTACACATGTTCATAAAAAAGTCATCACATCATAGCTCATGAATTTAAATGGTTTTGATAATCATATCATCAAATCATACCCTATGGATAATAGGTAGGTTTCATGCTGGCTGACTGAAAATTAATTTTTTATTAAAATAGACCCCCTTTTATGGGATGTGGGGGAACCCGTAATGACATCAAGAATTAAACAATAATCTAGACACAAACTGACTAAAACTCAAGATAAAGAAACCCATCACTACATGATCGGAGCTCCTCCCTGCAATAAATAACATTATGTTTAGCTTCCATTTTCTCAAAGCCGTATGGCTAGCTATCTTGTTCTAAAGAGCTTTGGAATGGCACCGGTGGAAAAAATCTATACCCTCTCAAATATCTAATTCCGAAAATAAATGAAACAGTGAATCCTATTAGACCTAAACCTCATCAAATGCATATTCTAGTAGGAAAATGGTTTCAGACACTCTTGATACATAAACTACCATGTCCAAAACCAAAATAACTTCCTGAAATCCAACACTCTCCACATTCCATCCAAAATTAAATAAAAAAATAAATGAAAAATGAAACTGTCTGTGTAGTAAACAAAAAGAATACTTTCTAAAAACTACGAATAAAATGGGGATTTCTACGTCAAATCTAGGGCTTTAGAAGTAGGGGATAGGAGAGAAAATCCTTCTTAGAATTACATTAACGCCTGCAGATTTATGAAGATCTATACATTCAACTGAAAACAAAGCCTCCACTAAATCATGAATTTAGAAAAATGAATGACCAACACCGTTACACAGACTCAACACCATGAACAAGTGCATCCCAAGACAAATATGACTGTAAAATGCGAATGTAGAAAAATATCAATTGTATGCCAAAAGGTAGTCTCACCACCTAGATCTCATCGTTGCCAACTAGTTATCACATGGAGGCCACAAAAAATCTCCCACCACACACACTGGGGACAAGGAGGAGTCCTCAGGCCGTTGGATATAACTCGAAGACCAGCAATGCACTGCCTTTTGGGATCATATCCTGTGACGAAAGAATCAGGTGAGGAGAGGCCAACAATAATGCAAATTCCGAGATGACTGAGACCACAAAGTTGTCAATTCCACCACAATAGAGGATTCACCACTAGATCTCACAGAGCCCACAGAGGGGCACCATGGAAACTCTCTTTGAAGGAGGCAAAAAAGAGGGGAACCCTAATTCACAGTGCCCCTTATGGGCTCATCTTCTACTTGACCAATTCAAGTTCTTAATGTAAAAGTAGTATTTTTCTTAATCATTTCATCATATTGTAACCCATAAATGAAGAATTTTCGTAAGAATTTAATCATGTAATAAACCATGGAAGAGAAAATTTTTTCCTAAAGATCATTCCATTGTGAATTGAAACTATTAATTGAAATAATGAAACCTTTTCTTTGGATCATATCAACAATAATTCATTGGTAATATTATTTGAAAAAATCTTAGATCGGTTTTTTATCAATAATTATAAACATGTCTTGATAAAAATATCCCTTCGAATTTGAAGAAACAATTTTCTAAAATGTAAAATTGTTTGGAAATATGTTTATATTAAAATAACCATAAAAATCTATAAATTATACTTTGAATAAATTATTGGTCCTGACGTTGATCAATTATTTTCACATCATACACATTAAAATAATGATTCCATTCACATTTTCGATAAAATTCATACGTGAATTGTTTAGAAAAGTAAACAAATATTCCTTTAAATCCATTTAATAACATAATTAAAACATGGGTAAAAATGTGTTTATTTATTCATTTAGTAAACAATAAAACATTTTTTAAATCATTTTTAGAAAACATGATTTTGGATAGAAATGGATTTCTCACCGAAGAGACAAAAAAAGGAGAATTTTCTTAAAAATATTTTATTAATTATTTTAAGTAATGTAGAGTTTAAAATGGAATTATAACATGAAAATATAAAGAATAAACATATGATAATCAAAATAATTATTTTCTGGAGAAATGGTTCATAATATTTTAACATCAAAAATATAATATTAAAAATTCTAATAAGAATTGAGATTGTTATATATAATCATTATCAATTTAATAACACTAAATCATAAGTCCCATGGTGGAAGACAATGGAACATAAAATATCTTTATTATAAATAGTATCATGAAATTAAAATTTTTTGGGGTTTTTTATACACCTCATGAATTAATTTAAGTGTATAACATAATGTATGTATCAATGAAGGAAAATTGATAAAAAAATCCATTACCTTAAGTGGTGAATTTCTTTATCGTCATTCAAACCTCTTGTATAATAAATATTATTTTGTTATAAATTATATTAACAACCATATTTAAATATATCATACAATATATAAATTTTTATGAACTTTTGTGACCCGTTTTGCGAACAATTCAATGTTAAATTCATGTTACTGGATATATCTATTTTTTCATATATGTACAAATTTTTTTTTGGACCTATTACATTGATCATGGTTCCTTAATATCTAGAATTTAAACCATTATATAATAATAATATATATATTCAGTTTATATTTTTTATATTAATCTATAAAATGTTGTTATGGAAAATGAAATACATCGTTCATGGAGATGGTAGGTCGTACGTATGCAAGAAGGTTTTTCTAATTTTCATATCCATAGTGAAACAAATAAAATAAAATGATATATATTATCAATATGGAATCATTTTTTTCATATATATCATATATTTTTTTTAATACCATATTTAATAAATTTTATGTAAATAATTAACGAATAGCATCGCTTCGCGTGGTGGTAGTCTGTCGTACACATGAGAAGTGTTAACATAGTCCCATATAATATAGAGTGTAAATAAATGTGAAATTTAATATTTAAAAAATTATAATAATATCATAAATATAATATATAAATAATAAATCCATTTTTAAAACTACCATTTAGAGGTGGTAATAGAAAATTAATGAAATTGGTTCATGAGGCAGTAGTCCACTGTACAAAAGAAAGAATATTTCATAACCAATTTTATGGAAGTGATGATGGATATTTCTTATGAATTAGACTTCATAACATCTACATATATGGGAGATACTGTTTTTATAATATTTTATGTGCTAAGGGATATTTTATGGTTTAAAAAAAGAATAAATAAAATGAAATGTCTTCTAAGATAATTTCCTTCTCTAAGAGAACCATCTATTGGATCTCCTCTTAATGACCCTAAGGATCGTCTTTTGGGAGGACTATTATTTCAATAATGTGAATAAGAATTCTGGGGAGATAATTTTTCTAGGTGTTTTCAAGGAAAATGGATTTGGAGGTGTGACTAACCGAAGTGTGTGGTGGCCATTTATAAGTGGTAGAAAGGAAACCACTTGGAAACTATTTATAAATTTCCCAAAGGACTCCAAATTTATAACTTCATTCCTAAACAATTATTACAAATGAACATAGGATATAAAATTGGAAGAATAAGCTATAAATATTCCCATATATGATATTTTGACAAGTTTTTAATTTATTTTAACCATTATCTTTTTAGTTTAACACCGGCTAAAATCCATTTTTACCTTAATAGTTGTAATTAATTATTAACGCATTAATTATACAATTTGGTCAGAAAATAATCTGACGTTATTATATAATATAAATTATTTTGATTCCAAATAATTAATCCATTCTTACAAATTTAATTCATATAATATAAATTTTTTAATTTAAAATTAATCATGTATAGGTGATGAGAATTTAGTATTTAAATAAAAATATTAAAAATATATTAAATTTTATAGATAGAATTCAATATGAAATTTATTCCATGGTCCTTAATTGGATGAATGTATTTATAACTGAACTCATTTTATTTTAAAACCATTTTAATATATAATTTATTTTTATAAATATTTTTTAAAAAAAAGTCATATTTCTATTAAAATTAATTTTTTCAATTTTCATTAAAAAAACCTTTCAGAAAAATCCAAATAATTCATCTTAAGATAATTTTGAATTTACGATGTTAAAAATTATTTTGGTTTTATAAAATTAATTTTCTAAATGTTTGAATATAAAATTTTATTTATTAGAAAAAATAAATAAAAAAATTTTTTTTAGAAACTATTATATTCGAAATATATTATGTATTTAATAAATGTTAATTAAATTTTCTCAATATATTTCCATTATATAAATTTATCACAATTAATATTTAAAGATAGTTAATAATATAAATATCTATATGTTTAATGTCTAGGTTATATTGGCCTTGTGTAAATTTCTATACTAGTAATATTCCATGACTTCATTAAAACCAAGTGCCAGGTAACCTAGTGTTGTGTGTAGCACAAGATTAAAGTGTTTTTATTTGTAATTAAAGCTAATATGTTATTATGTGTAGTGAAATGTATAAATAAAATTTATTTTATTCAACATAAAAATAATTTATAAAAAACAAATGGTGTCACATTCGACCCCCCATAAAATGAATTTCTCCCTAAAATTTTTTCTCTTTTGTACCAAAACAAGAATATAAATCTACCTCAAAATTTACTCAAATTCCCAAATAGTTTCCTCAATATGGTGGTTCTTTCAATATAATTAATCTAGTTGGGTGGTCTGGTATCAAAAATCATTCTATATTTGATCAAGAATCTCTATCATTTGTTCCTCATAAGGAAAATCATGATCTTGAGGTACAACCTATGTGTTCAGTACCAGTGATGGATTGGGTGAGTGCATCCTTAGTAATGATACACGGAACACAACGTGAACTTGAGTGAATTTTGGTCGATGTTCCCAATTATAAGCTATTTTCCAAATACAATCATTTTTTAAAGGCACCAAAATATCTAGGGAATATTTTTTCCTTCTTTATTCCATTAATAAATTCTTATAAAGGCCCTCTTGCCAACATCAAATTCTAGAATACATCGATTACTATTATCCAAACCATTCATAGAATTTATACTCCCCTTATGTGTTTAAATTAAATTAACTTCTCTTCCATTTCAATATCATGTGAAGGACCAAATATATTTCGGTCAATGAATTCATTTAGGAATGTATAAATTTATTATTAAAGATTCATATAAATTCTCAAGTGATATTAATTTTTTAAATGAATATCAACTAGAGTAAAGAGTTATACCAACCACCATTGAAATAAATTGAAAAATATCCTAGGATAACCTTTGGGGTTTGAATTATTCTCATAGTGATGAAACTAAACATTGTATTACGTTTGTGCTGAAGAATTCCCCAAAAAATAAAGATAAACCATGGATCCCGATTAGATATAATTTAATGTGGTACTCTATTTAGCCATAACACTTCCTTAATGCATGTCCAGGAAATATGATCAATAGATATATATTATATAAAAGCAATGATGTTTTTTGTTTTTGTAATTAAATCAACCATAACCCATAATTACATTAACATTAATGATAAAATAATCCCTTAAGGTAACTAGTACCTTTAATCATAAAACCTAGATATTTAAAGATACTCCTACTTAAATAAATTTATCTCTAAAACATATAAATAACCAAAAGGTTGAATTTCTGTAAATATCTCTTAAAATAAAATAAATTTTGATAAAATTCCATCATTTAAAATATCAAAAGGGTGTTAATGAAATTGAACTTATGACCAACCTTAAACTCATAAACTCATGATTATATCAATATTTATTAAGTTAATCTTACTTGGAGACATATATTCTTATAAAAGATAATTCACACTCTATTATATAAATAATATCTCATCAAACACAAAAAAAAATCATTGGAAATTTGTTTTTATCCTTATACTGGTATTGTATAAAATGTTATTTCATTATTCCAAAATCCATATAGAGGGAGATAATCACATGAACATTCACTAAAGTATAAAAAATAAGATTTTCATAGGGATCATTCAAAAAAAAATAAAACATAAGATTCCCAACTATGGAGGTGATTATAAGTGTTCCACATTAGATCTCAGATTGGGGAATTGATTCCCATAATGCCCAAACGTCATTCACTTGATATAGTAAACTGTATTTGGTGAATTCTATTGATATTTATTTCTATTTATATCATTGACTGTGTTATTTAAATCACGTATAATTTATTTTTCTATATTTCTAGTATTCCTAATCCTAAAGTGCCTAATTTTTTCTTTCATAAACTCACCTAAATTATCTTTCCCATAGATTTGGAATGTGTGAGTTCGAAACTATTTCATCCCTCCATGTTAAATATAATTTGATTCTCCATGGAACCCTTTTTCATTTTCTAATCACTAGAACCAAGAGCGTTTCCAGCTTCCATTTCAACTTTTCATTCACGTTGAATGATTTCTGTGTAGAATAAAAAGTCCCTTATAGATAACACCCTAGAAAGGTTTGGTTTCAATACACTGAAAAATCAATAATACTTACGTTCAGGATAAATTATAATACCGTAAGTGTACCGAGAATGTCTCGTAAAATTTTCTTCACATTTACAAACAGATTCATCATCCTTCTTCTTGTGCTTAAGGAATTCCATCTAAATTTTTTATAATAAATATAGGTAAATAATTTATTAAAAAATACTATTTTAAATTAATCTCACTCCATAAAGGTAATTTCTTCTCATTTCCTCATATTCATAGTAACAATGAACCATTGATCTTCTATTCCTTATAAAGTGTAGATAGCCAAAATTAATTATTCATTATATGAACACTGGATAATGAAAAATATTATTTTACTGGTACTAATCTATTTCGTACAAAATTTCATATCAGATAACCCATTGAAATAAGGTGGGTGGTTCCTCATTAGGGACTCAACAAAACAGTGTTCCCTCATTTTCTATTTTCAATTTATATTATGATTCATAGAATGAGATATTTGTGTGAGAATTGAAACAAGTCTTTTCAATTCATATCCCATAACAATCATTTTCTCAGGAGTAAAATCCTTTCATTATCTGTTATATTCATCATTAGAAATATTCCTTTAGGTTCCATCCATTGACTAAAATGAAGAAGAATTGTGTAATAAAAATAATCATATCAAGAAACCACATAATCATGTTGAATCATGTTTATGGTGTCTAGACCATGACACCATAATAATTAATCTATGACACCATAGTTTTATCCTAGTTCATTCATAGCCTTATTTTATTTAATTAATTATTTCTTATTCAAGAAGAATTTTTTAATTTCTGAAGCATATCCTTAGGGTGTGTCAAATTAATTGTGCAATACGGCCCATTTTCATGCACCAGTTAGTTATTGAGTCCAGCTCAATGTTCCCTTTTTTCATTTATTTTTCCTAGGAACCTCTATGTCAAATACACATCCACTTCTAGTATCCAGTCTTGGACGTAATTCCTTGGAAACCACATGGTCTATCCTTTACAAAAATTCCATGAAATTTTCTTACAATTTAGATCATCCTTAGACTAATCCTTATGTGTACCCCTTGAAATATCTTTATAACTATCCCTAGGGATCTGCATAATGTTTCCTTGTCCTAGTTACCAATTGATAACTAAATCAATCATTTGATACAAACTATGGAGACCCATGTTTAACAAAACTAAATATTACATATTTTTATATGAATATTCAATACATTAGAAAAACACCCTATTGAATACAATAATAGTTTAGTGTATTTTTAAACTAGGTACACAATATCCAAACATGGTAAAATATATTCAACATATCCCATAAATATATCCCCCTTCAATACTCTTCTTAATAATACCCTATATAAAAATGATTCTTTTTAAAATGGGGGATAGGAAACATATGAAAGTGTGAGCTATGCTAATCAATATAGGTTAAAATGTTAAATATCAATTATTACAAAACTATGAAATGAGAATTACGGTATTGAAACATGAGTTTAGAATTTTAATAACATACCCTTCATAACAAATATTGTAATCCTCAAGCATGGAATAAAACATGATAGTTCATAAGACATTAATTGTATATAAATAAAATAATATGATACATGGGAGTATAAAATTGGAATAAGATGTATATTTTTGGAATAAAAATATCTTATAACTTTTTTCACATGTATAAATAGTAAAAATATCACTTATTATGTTAAGGACATGAAATCAGGACCTCGAATGAACTTATGGACATGCAACTAGGTTTATGAATAACATTGTGGATATTAAATGCAGGTCCACACATATCATTGTGAACATGTAATTAGGTTCATGAATAACATTGTGAATGTATAATCAGGTTCTCATATAACCTTATTAACATGAAATATATATTGATGCATGACGTCATACTAGGAAATGTTATCTCTAAATACCATCATAGCAGAAAAATTCCCTTACTAAACTGGTTTCACACTATATTCTAGTCCTTCCTATATAATGAGATACAAATCATTAACAAATTAATTAATGGAAGATATATGTCCAACCCATCATTTTTATAACGTAACTATTTTTCTAGGTTATAACATTACCATTGTCCTTGGATATAACAAATACATAATCACATAATGAAAATAATACATATGTGTGCCACAAGATAATAAAACATTCTTCATCTCATAACTCATGAAATAAAATGGGTTTAATAAAAATGTCATCATATCATAACCTATAGAAATTAGATATTTTTCACAATCAATTAATCATTCCTCCAATGTAACTCATGAAAAGAAGAAGGTTTCATTAATATTTCATCATGATATAACCCATGGAATAGAAAGGAGATTAATAAACATCGAGAGACAATAAAAAAACCATTTACATGACGAATAATAATGGTATCTTTTGATCATATATACAGTAAATCAAAGGTAACATCAACGGATGAAGTCTTAGATGGAAAATAATTTTAATTGATCATTTAAATAATTTATTGAAAAAAAAATAATCTCATCATTGAAAATCACTTTTTTAAAACATAAAACATTTTGAAAATATTTTTATTTTAAAATAAACTTTGAAAATTATAATGCATGATTTTATGAAATTATTTTTCCTGGAATTTGAATATTTCATTCTAACCATACATGTTAAAACATATACTCCTTTCACATGATCATTAAATTTCCAATAGACATTATTGATAAAATAAATTGATGAATTATTTCATGAAAAATTGTAAAATAACTAAAACATGGGTTAAAATTTCATTAATAAAACTTTGGGGTAGTAATAAAACAATTTAAAACAGTTTTAGAAAATGTGGTTTTGGAAGAAAATATATTTTTGATTGAAGAGAAAAACAAAATTATATTTTATTAAAAACATTTTTAAGTGATTTCAATTAACATTGCGTGTAAAATTTTAATATTACTTTAAAATAAGATTAATAACCCGAGTATAAGAAAATTATTTTTTTAGAGATTGACCACAATATTTTATCAATGAAAATTAAATTATAGACAATTCTAATAAATGATGAGATTGTAAGATTAAATCATTATCAATTTAATAAAATTGAATCATAATACCCATGAAGTAATAAAAAAATTGAAATTAAAATATCATGTGGATAAATAAATTCATGATTATAAATTTAAAATTGGCTATGTATACACCCCGAGAAAAAGAATTTAGGTTCATAATATTACATATTTCTCAATGAATGAATTTTGAGAAAAAATCACTTTCCATACATATTGAATTACATCATAATAATTCATATCGCATTTATATTACATATAAATTTATTATACATATATTAAAGATCCATGTTCATGTATATCATACCATGTATGATTTTCTTCTAACCTTTTGTTACTCTTTTGGTAAAAATTCCATGTTAGATTCTAGTTTTTGGAAATAACCGCATTCTTTTTCATATATGTTTTGATTTATTATTTTTGGTACTCTTAAATTCATCATAGTTACATACTCTCTATAATTTTAACTATGTTATAAATATCATATTAATTTTTTATATAATTATTTATTTTCATCCATAAAATTTAGTGATGGAAAATAAAATACACCATTCGTGGTTGCGGTGAGTTGTATATACCCATGAATAACATTTCTATTTCCATTTTTGATTGAAATAAATAAAGGTAAATGATATATATTATCATTCTATAATAATATTTAATTTATATATGTCACATATTTTTATTAATCATATACTCAATACATTCCATGTAATTTTTTAATGAAATATATCACTTCATGAGGCTATAATTTGACATACACCCAAGCGATGTTATCGTATCCACACAAATTGGAGAGTATGAATGTTTTTGTAATATAATAATTCTATAATAACAATAAAATAAAAAAATATCATAAATTGATAATTAATATTTCATTCTAACTATTCTTGAGAAGTGGTAATGGAAAAATTAATGACATTGGTTCGTGAGGTGGTAGTCCACCATACATATGAATGATGATTTCGTAACTCTTTTGATAGAAGATGAGAAAGATAATTCTTATTAAATTATCATAATAACAAATAATAATATTTTGGATAATTTCATTATTATATTTTATGTTTTAATACTTAATTTAATGTGTATAATGAATAATTATAATGGAATATCTTGTTAGGATAATTACCTTCTCTAAGAGAAACCTCCTTTGGTTCTCCTGTTAATGACCCTAGGGAAGGTCTTTTGGGAATAAAAGAATATCTATAATTTAAATAAGAATGTTGGTAATATAATTTTTAATGGTTTTTGGATATATATTATTTAGTATGTGAGAATAATTTATGGGTGGTGGTGGTCTTTTATAATTGTGGGAAAGGAACTAAAATGGAAACTACATGGAAATCTCCAAAAAAGACTACAAAATAATTGTCATTCCCCTGAAAAAATAATCCCGAGGGCCCTATATTAACAAATTTGAATGGTATTCTGTAAATATGGGAATTAAATAATATTTTAATATGATATTAATTCATTGTAACCTTTATCTTCTTATGTTAATGGTCTGATAAACTCATTTTTGCCTTAATCGCGTTAATTAATTTTTGCGGCATTCACGGTTGAAATTTGACAGAAAATTATAGGAAATTAATAGATAATATAAATAATGATGATTAAAAATATTTAATAATTTTTTTAATTTTCATTAATATAATTTTAAATATATAATTTAAATTTAATCTCATATATGTGATGTAATGCATGTTTTTAAAGAGAAAATGTTCAAAAGTTTAAAATGTTTTTATATCAAAAGACATATGAAATTCTTTCTAATGACCGAAATTGGATTTATATATTTATAATTAAATTAATTTAACTTTCAAACTAATTAATAATATAATTTATCTTAATAAATAATTTATAATGAATTTATGTTTTCTATTAAAATTCATTATTTTAACCATTTATCAATAAATAAATTTGTTTAAAATATTACCAAAAAATCACCCTATGATAATTTTAAACAATTTTTTTAGAAAATAAATTTAAATTATTAAATAATTTTTTCAAAATTGTGAAAAATTAATTTTATTAATTTTCAAAAAAATAAATAAATAACATTTTAAAGAAAATAGTATTTTCGAAACGTATAATGTCTTTATGAGAAATTAGGTACGTTTTTTGTAAATGTGATTCTTTTATATAAAACCGTTATAAATATTTTTTTGAAATTATTTATTAATATTAATATCACTATGTTTAATTTTGACGTTATAATGATCATATTTAATTATCTGTATTCAAAATGTATCATGGTTTTGTAAAAACATAGTGCAATATAACTCAGTGTTTCTTGTTTGCAAGCTTACCATAGTGTAGCATGTAATGAAAGCTAACAAAGTGTGGTGTGTTGTGCAAGATATATATTAAATTTAATTTATTCTAAAATAAAAATTCATGCGAACATATTTTGTTACTCTTAATTAATAAATTACATAAATAAAATGACATGATACCATAGTGAAAATTAAAATTTTAAATATAAGAAAACATAGAAGTTAAGGAACAACGTGTTCAAAAATTGGGTTTTTATGTGTTTTAGGTGTGGTTAGACCATATGTTACTTAAAATATAGTAATTATCAATTTATGAGACACATGCGAGGATATATACCATCCATTATTGTATATGTTTGGGTATTTAAAAAATATCACTCCCCTGCAATTATAAAAGGCCACATCTACCATTAATTACTTCACAACTTCTAATCAATTTGTATCCACCATAATATGATAAAATCAAACCTAATATACATTACCCATGTTATATAACTTTTTTTATCTCAAAATATCATCCCTATTGTCCTTGATAAGATATCTGAAGGGATTTGTTCTAAAAAATGTAGTTGTCTTCACTAAACACTTTGTTTTTTCGTCTATTTCCACATCCAATTTTTAATAATTGTAATATAATAAATCATGTATCTATAATATTATTTTGTATTATTTTTTTATCTAATAACATATATCAATCATTTAATCCATTAAATGGGAAATGAAACTATTGATCATTTTTACAGCGGACTACCGCCACATGAACTAATGTAATTCATTTTTCATCACCACCTCTCATATATCGATATAATAAAAGATTTAAAATATTAATGTGTTATAATTGATATATATATATATTTAATTAATATATAATATATACTTTTTTACGTTCCATTTTTTTGGGATACAATAAAGTTATTTGATTGTACGGAAGACTACCACCTCTTGAAGCGATGTGATTGATTTTTCACTAACTCTTTTCATTGAAGATAATACGAGTAAAAGTAGTGAATATATGGGACATATATTACATAAAAATTACTCATTAATAGTAATATATTAATTAAATTTCTTCCATTTCATCTATCAAAAAATAAAAAGTGTTCATGCGTGTGTAAGGCATGTCGTCTCCATGAATAGTGTAATTTATTTTCTATCTATCACATTTATTTATTAATCTAAATTCATATTTAATTAATATATATTATATTTATATTATGTTAAAAATTATTTAGATTATGGAACCATCATAAATTTAAAAGGACCAAAAATAAAAAATCAAAACATACATGAAAACCAAATCAGTTATTGCCTAAAACATATTTTTAACACTGATTTTTAAATAAACATGTAATAAATGTTCATATGAAAATAATATATTTCATGATATATGTAAATATTTTTATGTAATATATTTATAATATTATTGTATTTACATTATAGGATCTTAATAAATGTATGATGTATTATGATACTAAAGGATAGGTATTTTTCATCTCACTTTTATATATTTGAGATACATGCCATATTCAACACTAATTTATTGTATGTAATGTATATAGTATCCATGAATTTTTTTATATTAATTCTTATGATAAATAATGTGATTTAAATTTCAATTTTATGAACAATTTTTCACAAGGATTACAGTTCAAATGATACCAATGCAATAAGGTATTTTCCCTCAATTTGCCTTCTTTGGGACATATGTTTTGTTATTCACCTTTCTTCTTTGATGATTTGAATATACTTACCCATTTACATGTAATATTTTTCTATTATAATAATATTTTAAATATCATATAATATTATTGATTCATGTTTCTTACAATTCAAATATATCAGAGTGGTAATTGTTTAATGATGGAGACTCATCATTTTTTAGAATTGTATATGTTTATGGTTTTGATGATGATATATTATCAATTATATGTTAATAAAATCATATATTTTCTTTTAATTTCATTAATTCATTAAAATATATTTTTTCCATTGATTTTCCTCTCTTTATGTTTTCATGATTCCAAAATATTTAAGGAAAACTGGCTATTATTACATCCTCGACCAAAACCCCATTTTCAAATGAATATATGTTTTTTAAAAATGTTTTAAAAAATGTTTCAATGTTCCTATTATATTTTTTAAACTCATTTTTCCCATTTTTAAAATTTTTAAAATATTATAAAATTAACCTTCTTGTTTTTTTAAATTATTATTATCAATTTTTTAATAATTTTAAATAAATATCTAGTTTAATATGTATAGAATTACCCACCATCAAGATAACTAAATGTTTAAAACATTCCTTCATAAGATTAAATATTTATTTTTAAATAAAAGTAGTTCAATTTTTTTATAATTATTAAATTTAAAAACTGATTTTAAAATAAAGGTAATTTTCCTTAAAACAATTCCTAGTGTCCATCAAAAACAATTTTCTATATAAGATGACATACATTGATGTTAACTATTATTTACTAGGGATATGATCAAATTATTTCATTATTAGTCTTTCTTTAGATGTTTTATGTTTGTTCTTATAAACCCAATTACTTTATCATGGGTTATGGTAAGAAAAAAAATTTATGAAACCCATTTCATTACATGGGTTCTGATTTGATGAAAGATTTATTATCTTCTCGAACACTTTTGTATAGATTGTGTGAATGGTTTAACTTATGTCACACAACAAGAAATTAGGTAATCATTCATGTTCTATGAGATAAAAGGGTACATAAGAGGTTATATCAATACTAAATAGAGAGTACCAAGGAAGTTAGCCAAAACCCGAATAAAATATGTGGGTGGGTATCTAAAGCCTAACATGTTATGAATGTAATGGTGATAATCCTTGAAACAATGTACCAATGATTATGTGTTTTCAAAAAATCTATATCTTATATCAATTTTATTCTCTCAGGGTATACATTAATTGATTTAGTTATTATTAATGTCTTATGAACTACTATGACAAATTCCATGACTACTGTTTAAGATCTAGGATATGAAAAGGAATCATTTTCAAATTGTATACTCGTGTTAGCATACACATATTCTCATGTTACATTGATATCTATCTTCCTTACAATATTAAGAAACCCAAGATCACCATTTCATATGTATTATTTCTTCATGATATAAAGAAATATATTATGTATAATATGTTTCAAAAAGGTGATGTTTATGAAGAAAATATTGGGAGATGATGTGCCTCCCATATAAACCATTTGTTTATGTATCAAAGTTCATAAATTCACTAAACCAAAACTAATTTTTTCATGTTTCATTATTTAATCTAGTGAATATTCATCTATTAAGACATAATATTTATGTACGATATGTTTGGGTTTTCATACTTGGAATCATAGTAAATATTTAGTTAAAACATTTGAAATTAGGACGAGAAATATTTTTCTACATCCCTATGGACATGTAAAAAAAGATAATTCTAAGGATATCTATATTAATAGGAAAATTACCCTCAAAATTTGGAACGATTAGTGAGAGTGGTTTATGTAAAATTACATCTCATTTTCAATGCCACAATTGGACTTGTTTTGGGAACAGATGTACCCTAGGGTAATAACTCTAAAAAAAGGCACATTTCGATTAACTCTAGCAATACATGGGGCAAGATAATGGATTTTACTACACACCTGGTTTGACATTTATATGGGATATTATTTTGTATTTCAAAAACATATTAAAAACAATCATGAATAATTTGAATAGATATTGACCATGAATTACCTAGGTTAAACCTATGATTCTATAGTTTCAAGAAAATGTATCATCATTTAAAAACCCTTTAAAATTTTCCATATTATGTAGCCTCACAATATGATTATTATATCTCACCCTATTATTTTTTCATAGTCAGTGTTGGGAACTAGAAAGAACTGTGTTAATATCAAATTTTATAGATAATGTGTTCAAGAGAAACCAAATGGGTTGACGGCTAGAGGGAAGGATATTATGATTTTTTGTATTTATTTATTATGATATATGATTGACAATGTAAACCAAAACCGACTATCGAACTCCCTAATGATGATAAAGATATAGTTTTTTGTGTTTTTTGGTGGGGGAGAACATGGAGGAAAGATGATTTAGATTTTTATATGTTATGAATGTGGGAAGAAGCACTCAATGTAATTCCTCAAAGGAATGATAAAATGTTTTTTGTGTGGAGAACAAGTCCATAGAGAATAAAATAATGATTAAATATAAAATATCCATTTAATTTAATATTATAGAATATTGAACTCCCTAATTTATTATCAATAGGTGTATTAATTAAATATAGAAAGAGTGGAATTATAAAAATCAATGCCCTTAGGGGAATGTTCATGAAGGTAATCAACATGGTTGTAAGAGTAATAATTATATTGTAGATGATGAAGATACTATGAATAATATAACAATTGTATTAATAGTAATTTTTTAAAAAATTGTATGAAGAATTATTAAATAGATTTTGATGAATCATAATACAATTTTCATATAATATATTGTAGAATAATTTATTAAGGAAAAATATGATGAATCGAAGTTAATGGTTTACAAATGTTGTGGAGTGATTGATGTTATTATGTATTATAATTCAAGAAATATTAATTATGAAATATATATATAAGGATTATTCTATATATTTTTTCATTAATGACATAAAAGAATATGTTTAATAGTACTAATGACAAGGAAGTGTGATTTAATATTAATTTTATATTTCTTTGGAAAAATAATGATTAATGTAAGGTAAAACCAAAAACTATTATTGATGATGATATAATAAGGTTTGGATAAGGATGTGATGTATATAGATAATGTAAATTTCATAGTGTTGATTACCTCGTAAATGATTAATGATTTTTTGAAAAATTGGTTTATGTTTTAATTGATGCAATTTACTTAATTTTTTGATGTAAATAATATTCACTAATCTATATTATTATTGAATTAATGGGGAAGAATAATTATTTTCATTGAGGTTTTTTTTAATTATGGGTATTGAAATTATTTAGGATAATATATGAGAAAGGTATTCACATATTTCTCAAGATTCCATTATTATCTACTTAATAATATTTTTATAATTTAATATTAATATGATTTTGAAACATTTAGTGACATTATTTTAAAAAATAATAATTATTATGGATTGGTTTTAAGCTTAACTATTTAGGAATGGTTTATGTTGAAAATTAGATGAGGTTTTATATTTTGATTTATTATTTCACCATATAAATATTTATACATATTGGATAACTTATGCTACCCATTATTTATAATAACTAGATATAGAATTTATTAAATATCATTCTTTTATAGATCGTATTATTCATTAGTTATTCAATCATGAAACAATTCATTGCTTACTGTAAGAGATGAAGTGTAATTTGATCAATATATAAGAAGAAGATGATATTTATGCTTATAAAATGGAATTTAATAAAGTAAGAATACATTCTCCGGAAAAGTTATCAAAATTCAGAAAATGATATTGAAATAAAATGTTAAACATTTACCTTCATTCAAAATGAATGAATTGTATTTTCACCTATCCCAGATATATGTAGTCTGGTTGATAACATTCTCATGGTTGTGTTCTTTATCACTCTATATTATCATTTGGGAATCTTTTTCTCTTCCATGTTCATGTTTTCACTTTACAATCATGTTCTCTTATATGTAAACCTAGTTATGTGTTATTCTATGTGACCTTCACTCATCCCTTTCCCTCTTTTCAAGAGGTAGTTTCGTTAACCCTTCTTATGATGTGGCCTTCCGAAAAAGTGATTTTCAAATGTTAAACTACTGATATTCGAGATCAAGTTAAAATTGAGAGGACACAATTTTTTTAAGGGCGTAGAATGTTATGCCATGATATTTTATCAAATATTTTTTAATATAAATTCAATTTTTTCTATGTGTCTTGTTACAGGAAACACCTTGGTATAAAAAAATGAAAAAAAACAACAAATATTATTATTTAAACACTAAAATTATTACCTAGACGTTTAACTTAGAGTTATGAATTATAATGAACAAATTTTAAAAAATAACTATGTTTTTTTATATACCCAAATCATATTTATTTAAAATAACTCAATCTTTTATAAAGTATTTATTTGATTCGAAAAAACTATTTTGTCAAAAAAATTGTTTTATTACTTTTTGTGAACTAATAATAAAAGTAACTTTTGAAATATTTTAAAAATTTATTTTAAAAAATGATGATAATTTTTTAAATTAAAATTTCAAAATTATATTAGTGTGAATTTGCGATGATTTTTAAAAATGATAATATTTTTAGTGAATAAAGAAAAACATTTATTTTTATTAGAAAACTTCTTTTCATTCAAATAATTTATAAGAAAAAATTTATTTCAATTTGGTGCTAAAATACAATTATATTCAACTATATATATCTATATTAATCCATTTTATTTCAATGGAATCAATTTCATATTGAATATTGATATAATTGTTTTATTTTGTTTTACAATCTTCCCTTTGGGAAACCAATTTTTTGTCTTGTCTTCTAGTTTAATTTTATGTTTAAATATTAGAATTATATGAATAGAATTTTAAAAAATAGATTCCATATTTCGAATAAAAATAATTAATATTATTTAATTAGGTCAACTTAACTTTTGACCATAACGAATAGTGAAAATAGTAAAAGTTAATTATGTAGTTAATGTTAAAATGGGTTCACTGTGGGTTAAACTAAAAGTATAAAGTGTAAAATGACATATAAACTTTTACAACTCTGATTTTTGGCCATATTTCAGCCCTAATTACTTCAGGATATTTTTTTGGGACACTATTCAATGAATTTGACCAATATAATATTTTAATTAATGAATAAGATATAATGTCACACAATTTCTTTTAAATAAAATTTTTGTGTTCACATAGGGAAAAAAGAATAATTTGAATTAATATTGATGGAAAGTTTGATCATAAGTAAATTTGATTCATTAGGGTAATTTATTTTTTATTTCTTTTAATTGGATAATTACATTAAAATATTAACTAACAATGATGCTATAATTTCTCATTTAATAGAAATTTAAAATAAATAAAACATAATGTATAAAAATGAAATAGAGACTTAATGAATTGTTTAATCACAAGATATTTTTAGATAAATAATAAATTTTTTGAAAATTTGAAATTAATAAATTCTAATTCCATTATTTGATTTCTAATTTTATTGTCAATTTAAATTAATATTGTTAAAATTGACATTAATGTTATTTTATAAAAAGTAGTGTTTTATTAAATGATTTAAATTTACAATATATCATGTATTATTCCATGTAATTTTTAAATTTTAAAATATATCATATATGGTCCAATAATGGAAGAATTATTATTTTATAATAATTATATTACCACGTAAATAGTACAAATAATGTTACCCTAGTAAATGGTAAATTGGAGTTTTTCTCGTTACATGCATATGTATTAAATTTAACTCTACACATACATATGATATTTAATTTTAAAAATATATTTTTAATTTTGAAATAGTGGTTACATATTATATACTTATTCTCACATATCACTATTATTAAATGATAAATTACCATTTAAAATTTCTAGTTACATTAGTGAAAACTAAAATGGTAAAAGTTAACGAATAAAATGGTTCAAACATATGTTTTTGTGTGGTGGAATTCAGGATAGAGAATATATTATATCTAACATAGTAATTATATATTTTTTATTCACTTTATGGGGTAGTGACTTCCCATTATTAAATATGTTTGGGTATTTACAAAAATACCACTCCCCTCAATTATAAAAGGCCACCTATTCCCCTCACTTATTCACACCTCCTAAGAAATTTCTCTCAACCAAAACCTAAATAAATCCATCCCATAAATCCACGTACATTTATTATAACACATGGTAATCCCAAAAGGCCAACCATTGCGTCATTAATAATATATCTAAAGGTGGTTGTTCTTAGTGACTGCAATTGTCTTCACTGTACTCTTCAATTTTACTTCTTCTAATACTACCTCCATTTATTTCAAAAAAAATTAAATATAATAAGTCTAGTATATAAAATATACTTTTATATTATTATGTTAATTTAATAACCTATTTCATATCTTATTCCATCAAATGAGAAAAAAATCCTTCAACTGTCTGTAAGGAATAGTACCACCTTGCTAACTAATGTTATAAATATTAGATCACCACATCCCATATATAAATATCATTATGTATCTAACATATTTATATAATATTTATGATATAATTATTCTTATATTGTTATTATATAACTTAAAACTTCTTACATTCCAATCTATGTGTGATATGTTTACATCATTCGTGTGTACGTCAGACTACCGCCTCACGAAGTATTGTACTTTTTTCACTAATGCTTTGAATGGAAGATAATAATGTTATATTTAAGTAATATATGTGATATATATTAAATAAAAATTATTTTTAAATTTTATGTTATAACATTTCTTTCTATCATATCATCCTTTGAGAAAATGGAAACAACATTTATTTGTATGTATGACTTATTATCTTCCTCAAATGTGTATTTCCTTTTCTGTTTATAACTTTTTTGGATTAATAAAAATATATATATACTTCATATATTTTATATTTATATAATTTTTAATATTATGGTCTATATTTAACCATGATAGAACTAATATTATTGAGAATAAAAATCAAAAAATTCATGAAAAACAAAGTAGGTATTTCCCATTGTGTGATTTCAACATGAAATTTTTAATAAACAGTTAAAAAAAGGTCATATGAAAATAATATATGGTGAAATATATATAAGTTTGGTACATTCATATATTTATAATAAAATTATATATATTATATGTGAGGATGAAATTTTTACAAAGGAATTTGAATCTTAATGTAAGAGAATTTTCCTCTCACTTATATATCTATGAGACACATACCATATTCATCACTTATTTATTATATATAGTGTATATATTATGAATTAAAGTCATTTAAATTTATTATAATTATAATTAATTGTACTTACATATCAATTATAGTATCACTCTTCCATCGGATTTATGGACCAAATTATACCAATACGGTAATTGATTTTTCACTTAATTTGTCTTCTTTGTGAAAGTCGTTAAGTTATGAGACTGTATACTTTTAGGATTAATATATATATATACCCTTTTACATTTATTATAATGAATTTATTTATTATCACAATATTATATTTTTCATTTAAATAGAATTCATCAGGGGCATACAATTTAAATATACCAAATTTATAAGGGTTTTTTGATACAATCATATTTTTTATTGGAATTGATTATATTTAGGAAAATAAATATGAAATATTCTGAAATATATCTAAAAAATATATTGAAAATTATTCATATTTGGTTATATCTATCAAATAATTAATTTCTCTTCATTTTTATTAACTTATGTACTCATTATTTCAAAATAATGATTTTAATATAACCAACATTATTTCCATCTTTAGTCAAAAATCCATTTTCATCATTGATCATGTTTAATAAATATGTTTTCAAAAATATTTTAGTGTTAATATTGGTTTTTTAAATTCATTTTTAGAATTTTTCTAATTTTTTATAAAAAAAATAAATGAAATCATCATATAGTTTTAAAAAACGAGGTATGATTATATTTCACCAAAAATTTGAATGTAGTCTTTGATATAACAAGTAAGGAATTTCCTAATGTGGTTAATAATCTAGGTTTTAATGATTCCTTTATAATATTCATATTTCATTTCGAAATAAATGGATTTGAAAATGATTTATAAATTTCTATTTTTTAAATAATGTTTTTAAAATAAATGATATTTTCCTCAATAAATGTTCCTAGTGTAATTTAAAAATAATTTTACATCTAAGATGATATCCATTAAGGTCAATTATGATATACTAGGGTTAAAATACAATGTTACCATTCTTGGTATTTATTTTCATTTTTTATGTTTGTTTTTATAGAACCAATTATTTTATTAATTGATATTGTATCATGAAATATTTATTAGACACATTGTATTTCATGGTTTCTTATACGATTAACGATTTATGATCTTGTGGAACAAAAATTTATGAATTATGTTATAGGTGGGGCCCATATATCCCTCCAATTTTCTAGTTAATGGATAATGTTATATAATCTAAGAGGTTATATATTGGGTTTTCCTAATCCCAAATAGATGTTATAAAAGGGGTTATCTGATGCCAAAAGTAGGCACACATGTGGTGAGCCTATTACAACCCTACTCTTTATTAAGAACTTTAACAAGATTTGATACATATAAATTCACCTAATACAACATAAAAGATCGATAGGTATAATTTCTTTGGTGATTAAGAACATTACATAACATCTTTGAATACAAAACACAACATATTTATTAAAAAATACTTTTATATGACCACAACATACTTTCGTACTTATCATTGCAAAGGATAACCTGAGGATATGCATATGAAAAGGGTGATAAATTAAGACTAGTAAGGGAGTAAACAAGGCATAAAATGAA
The DNA here is from genome assembly GCA_963277665.1 of Viscum album. Taxonomy (NCBI): domain Eukaryota; kingdom Viridiplantae; phylum Streptophyta; class Magnoliopsida; order Santalales; family Viscaceae; genus Viscum; species Viscum album. Next base: position 1,409,820,893 of record OY728147.1, read on the forward strand.
GAGTATTGTACATGTTAGGAAATAGTCATATCAATGGAGAATAAGAGAAACATGAACATAAATCCCTGATATGAAATGATTATCATAACATGGAAATGTGGCAACAACATTTAACAAGAGCTTGTGTCAAGGCTCATTGCACATGGAGCATGAGTAAACCCTCATTTCACATGAATTATCCAGAGTAATCCCTCATTTCACTTGATTTTGAAGGAGTAAACCATCATTTCACTTGATGTATCATGATACAAATCGTTACCCAATGCATTAGAGTGCTATCGGTGAGCACCCTTCTTAATCATTTCATTTCATGCATCAGTGTGTCACATGGATCATATAACATGGATTCATTAAACATAATAATTTCTTACATGATAAAATAATTTGGATTTAATAAATGAAACTATATAATCAGCAATTAAATGTACATAAAGGTAAATACCCTTGATAGAGAAATGGACATGGTATTCAATACACAGTGACATTGGCTTGGAAAATCGCAATGCACTTTCAGCAGCATAACGACGTGACATAGGAATTCATAAAAATTGTTGATGAGAGAGAATGGGGTGTATCATCATATGTACCTGAAATTTAAAGTAAGGAAATAATATAGATATAAATCCCAACATATTTAATGGATAGATATTCTTAAAACAAAATAATTTCTTGAATGTAAATTAGATGAGATAAATTACTTACAGAATTTCAGAATAGTAATAGGTGTACATGGGAGGAATTACTAAGAAAAAAAGAGGTATCTCATCATTAAAAAAAATAAGGAGGGACGTTTGGGGAGGTGTGAAATCATAACCTTACATTTTCAATTGAAATAAAAATGGCATAACAAAATAATGGAATTTGGATAAAAATGATAAAGGAAGAAATCCCTTACTACGAAGGTTGGTCCCAAAGACTTGGGAGGGTCTTGAAGGCAGATTCTTGGGATCTTTGGGTGCCTTAGAATGATTATAGAGAGATTATGGTAGAGTATGGATGAGCTCCAATGTTTTTTAGTGAAGGGTGAGAGTGCGCTTGGGTGGGTTTATATGAGAAAAGAGAGGGAATTCTTCATTATTTTGGTTCGGACACTACACATTAAACTAATCAAAACCACAAACCATCCCATTGAATTCTGAAATGGATTTTTCAAAAGTGGAGTGGAAACATTATTTTATATAATAAATGTCCTAACTAAATAAAATATTTGGAATTCTTATGTGGATCAGAGTCGCACTCTCAAGGAAATCAATTTAAAAAGTTAAAATGTTTTATTAGTCTTGAAGGGTCCACTAAGGCACCATAAAATTAATCAAAAAAATCCAAAATTATATTATTTTAAAGATAAAACATATATTGTCCAAAAATATAATTTATATTATTTTATTACAATGATATTTGGTCATTATGATGTCATAAAACACAATATATATTTAAATAGTATTTAATTTTTACCGAAACAATCGACTGTATAATTTTTTTAAAATATTTACTATTGGATAATTTTGACATCCTTATTCCAAAAATAATATTCTTTTTATCTATATAATTTTCTAAATATTTGATTTTTTTATTTTAAAATAAAAACCTTAATTTATCAAAATTTCATGGGTTTTGTAAAAAAACATGGATCAAACCTTATTAAAAATTACAATTTTATTCATCAAATATTTTACAATCATTTATATTTAATAAAATGTAATTTATTAATAATATTTTATTAAAATAATATTTAATTTAAAAATACTTTAATTTATCAAAATATATTTCTCAATTGAATATTAACTAAAAATATTATTGCTGATTTAAAAACTATTTACAATGTAACAATAATAAAATGAATGTATATCCTATATTCTATATAAAAATAATGCATATAATCATATTTCTAGGGTCTTTCTACATAACACCTTATTACACACTCATATGACTGAAGGGTAAGTTGTGCGATACAGACCAACTCTTGGGGAGGCTCAGATAACATCACTCAGATGGTAAACTCTATTAACCTTCTCTTCTCCCATAGCCAGTTCCTCTCAAGATTAACATGTTGAAGCTTTTCTTGGGCTTGTTCAAGAGAGAATACCATTAACACCACCTCCTTTACAAACTCTAAAAAACGGGCTTCATTCGGATCAATTCTACTGGATGATGCCATCACTTCCTTTGTCTGAGTAAATTGGATTTGTTAAAGCCCTATATTTAAACTAATCAAGTGATCATTGTTCGACATCTATATTTGTAATGGTCAAAATTATGTATGGAATTTTAAAATCTAAAAACAGAAAACCAAGGAAGTTATTATGTTATATAACCATTATACATAGTAATACATTTAATTAGATCAAGAGTAATTTTTATTAATAAAAGATTGCATCATTACATTCTTCCCCCCATATGAAATTTCACGCTTAAAATTTCCTTTTCCCACACTTAAACAGATATAGGTAACTCTACTTCATAACTTCCTTCGATTCCCATGTTTCTTCTTCAAACATGTGGTTTCACACCAACACCTTGATGTGGGTGTTATCTTATTTCATTGAACATTTTCCCTATGATCTATGATCTTCATCATCTTCTCATCATAAGAGAGTTCATTCTCCAATGGTAATACCTATGTATTGAGTACATGTGACGGGTTATGTTTGTAATTTATGAAGAGTGATACATGTAATACATCATGTACTTGAGATAGGTTCAATGGTAGTGATAGTCGATATGCCACTGCCCTAATGCAATAAAGGTTCTAAAAATGGCCAATGTACCTTGGACTAAGCTTAAACTTTTTCCCAAATATCATAACTCTCTTCCATAGTGATATACAGAGGAATACCATGTCTTTGACATCAAACTGTAGGTCTCCTAGACCATTAACAACATAGCTCTTTATCGACTCTGAGTAGCATTAATGCGTTGATGGATTGTCTAAACCATCTTAATCAATTCTTAGACCATTTCTTGACCTATGAGTTTTTTCTCCGCAAATTCATCCCAACATGCTAGTGTTCTGCACATCTTCCCATAATGGGCTTCATGAGGAGCCATTTGGCTTCTTGAGTGGAAATTGTTGTTGTTTGAGAACCCGACTTGAGGAAGATGTTGATCCCATTTTCCATTTAAGTCCACAGATTATTCTCTCAACATGTCCTCATGTGTTTGTATAGTCCACTAATATTGGCCATCAGTTTGAGGATGGAAAGACATAATAAAGTTTGTCTCAGTATTCAGAGCATTTTGAAGAGTATTCCAGAACATAGAGGTGAATCTTGGATCCTAATCTGATACAATAGATAGTGGTACTCCATGAAACCATACCACTTCTATAATGTATATCAATTCCAATTTATCCAATGAGAAATCCTCTTGAATTTCAATGAAGTGTGCAGTGTTTTTAAGATGATCCATGACAACCCAGATATCATATATTCTTTTGGATGTCTTGATAAGTTCGGTGAAAAATTCCATGGGAAGGTTCCCCCATTTCCTTATTGGTACGGGTAATAGTTGCATCATCCCCTTAGACTTATTCCACTCATAATTAACTTGTGTAAATACCAGACACATTAATGTATACTCAGAGATCTATTTCTTCATGTTATCCCACTAATAAAGATCTCAAAGATCTTGATACAGCTTTGTGTTTCCTTGGTGAATGGAGAAATTCGAACTATTTGAATCATCCAAATGATATTTATTTAACACCAGATTTGATGGAACACATAGTTTTGACAAAAATCTCACAATTCCCTCTTCATTAACATTGAACTATTAGGATTTCCCTTTTCTGATACTTTCGACTTTCATCTGAATTCCCATATCATCCTTCTGATCATCCGTTATCCTTTATAAAAGATATGGTTTGGAACTCATTTGTGAAAGGATTGATGATGTTACCTTTTTTATGATTCCCATTCCAATATTCATCAAATCTATAAATATTATAACCATTTCAATTATAATCAATAGTATAATTTATGGGACCATTCTACATATATAATTTTACACCTTTATCTCTTTCCTAGGGTGGTAATGAATTGAGCAGTCATAGGCTATGATCAACTCTAACCATCTTCATTGGAGAATGTTCAACTCATTCTGGATGAATATATACTTGACGCTTTTGTGATCCAAATATATTTCACACTTCTCTATAAATAGGTAATGCCGCCAAATTTTTAAAGTGAAGATTACTACAACCAACTCCAGATCACATGTTGGATAGTTTTTCTCATGAAATTTCAATTTACTTCTGTTATATACAATTAATTTTTCATTTTTCATCAACACACAGCCCAGTCCCTTCTTCAAAACATCTGTGAATACCCCAAAAATTTCTCCACATGTGGGTAATGAGAGAGAGAGAAATGTGATAATCCTCCTTTTCAACTCCTTGATGCTCTCTCTGCATTCATCACTCCAAGAAAACATTACTCTCTTCCATGTTATCTTGGTAAGATGGTTGGAAAATCATGATAAAATTATCACGAATTAGTGATAAATTCCAGCAAACCCTGGGAAGCTATGAATATCTGTTAACATTATTGGGCTCAGTCATCCCTCTATTGAAGCTGTTGTTTCTGACACTTTCGTCGGGGCGTGCACGTCTATATGTGCAGGAGATGCAGCTGTTGCCCCGCTTTTCCACATTCCAATGGCGGGCATCATCCATTCCTTATTCAGGGACATTTTCTCCTTGATCAAAATAGGATGATGGGATGTTGGTTCTTCCTTATGTGGATTCCTATTCGAACTCCTTACCTAGTCCAGGTCTCCCTTAAAGATTAAGAAATGGTTTTTGAATATCATTCTTGATGCCATATCTTTGTGTAAGCCGGTTAATTACATTACTTTTTTCAGGACATTCTATGGGTTATATACTTGGTAGAAACATTTGGTCAGTGTAGATGAAAACAACAGGCATGTCAGGGAATCTCTGGATGCATGGACATTGGGGAACCTGTATTCTTCCTCATAAGAGGGCATCTCAAGGGTGCAGAACCTGATGCATCCCATGTCGAATATGGGGAATCATATTCCATAGTCATGTATCTGATGTTTTCTTCAGCTTCCCATGTTTAACACAGGGTATGCCTCAAGTTTAATGTCTAGTAGAGATGGTTGCGCCAAAGGCATGTCTTCGGAGGTTTTCCTTAGGCATCTCATGTTTATCACGAGGTAATCCATGAGTTTAACATCTTGGGATGACAGAATGAGGGTGATCAGAATGTCCCATAGAGACGAATAGGATTGGTACATCACAAGGAGGGAACACCTGGAAGATGGATGGATCAGAATTCCCAATTAGGACGGACCCGAGGTGGTGCACCCCATAGAGGGGAGATGTCACACCATAATGTCAAATATGAACACCACTGAGGGTGAATCTGGGAGAGTTCACCCCCCAAATGGGGGACATCAAGGTTTAACATTGGATGGGATTGAACCTCAGGGAGGTTTCCTATATACCATGTACAGACGATAGAGATCAAAACCCATGTAGTTTGAATGGGTGATGAATTGGGGTGTACAAAGAGGGAAACAACCTGAATACATGTTGGGACATACCCGTGGATAGCGGCCCAAGTGACGCTAGTAGCAGTGAGGAGGTGGAGGACATGATCCCATTGGGATGTGGCAACCCAGGTGAGAATCAATATGGATTATGGAGAGTTGAATGGCGTAGAGGGGGAATGAGATGGGACCATCGTGATGGTGATGGTAGTGTTGGTCTTGAGCCTCGAAGAGACATCTTATTTATCCCCATGGAAGGGAATCAAATCCCACGTAGTTTTGTAAGACGATGGGACACCTTAGGAGGTAGCCCGTGAGAATGGATGCATGGATGGGACCCGAAAGAAGTAGAACCTCCGGGTTGAGGCATGATCATCCCAGAACACACGGGATCGAGGGATAGATCAGGATGAGACATGGGTGTTGGGATTGAACCTTAGGAATGCTTCCTACGTATCCCTGTGGAAGTGAATCCAAATCCGCGATGTTCATCTGGGTGCAATGTATTTCTGCCAACTGGGGAAACAATTGCTTAACGCTAATTGAGGTCCCCAGTTTCTCGTCATGCAGGACGGGGGTGGACTGATATGAAGGTTGTTGGAGAGACCGATTGGGGGTGGGCTTGAACCTCTAGGAGGCTTCCTACATACATTTCCTTGGAAAGGATCAAAGAACACATAGATAAGGTGGGCTGTTGGTGAACCGATGTGAAGAGGGTCAGAATGATCGGGTGTTGAGAATGAACCTTAGATAGGCATCCTACGTACCTTGCCTTGGCAAAGATCAAAGACCACGTAGTTCAAGATGGTGTGTGGGGCTTATGGTCTAGGATGCCCATGGTGATGGTGGACTGACGTGAAGGGGGTAGGAGTGTCCAATGTGTGGTGGGATTGAACCTCGTGGAGGCTTCCTACATACCAGTCCATGGAAGGGATCAAATACAATGTTGTTTAGTTGGTGTGGGCTATCATTTTAGGCTTCCTAGGGTGGATGTTATGGTCGGTGTGTACTCTAAGCCCACGTGAGTCATACTCGTTCTGAGAAACAAGAGGTAGAAGAGAACTGACGATCATGGCGCAACTGTGCGCCCATGAAGTGTAACTCCCCAACACCAGTTACCTACAGTCGGTGCATTATTACCTAAAATTGACATGATCACAAAATATCAAGTCTCGAAAGATCGATTAGTTTAGTATACTTGGAAACACAAGATATATTCACAAGTCTTACATTACATCCTAAAGTAAAAAAACTACAACAACATCTTGTCTTCATATCCCATCATACTATCCCTACAGGTCATTCATAAATTACTTCTTCACATCCTAGGAAAAATAAATCATTGAAATAGGTGAGCTTAGATGCTCAGTAAGGATAACAATATAGCAGAAACATTCATAAATAAGCATAAATATTCAAGGCAATGTATAACTAAAACAAAAAACTTTTAAACTTGAACATCAGCATAATATAGAAAAGATAAAATGAAATAATTCCATTTACTTATTCACATGGATATTCTACTAGTCGAATAACCACATGCAATATCAATAACCACTTTCATAATGATGGAATTCATAATTCCAGGCTATCATAACCACATATCCAAGGACTTGTTCCAAGACTAAAAATAAGATTTTTTTCAAGGCCTCATGCCAAGACACAAGATTGTCTCATGAGACCTACCAATGCATCTAGGAGCTATAGCGGCCTCCACCCATCACATATTAATTCCAATGCATTCCTCATATGAATAGGTTTAAACATAACATAACCATTCGTATTAAATCTAGCATACAAAATGACAATAATTTCTCCATAAACCCTGAATGGTATAAAAATAACACATCCATAGTCAAACATATCACAAAACCTTTGATACAGTATGGAATTTTTGTATCATAATAAATAAACATCAAATAAGCTTAAAATCCCTCAAAGGATGTTGACATATATGAAATCAAAACTATTTAGGAGAAATATCTCTTTTTTTAAATCATTTAAAAGTCACGTAATTTTAAAATAAAACATTTACTTTGAAAATATTCTTATAATCTTGTAAGGGAAGCTTCAAAGATTTTATGACAGTGGAAAATAGCCACACCCACTATATAAGATAAAAAAGACATTTTTACCTTAATTCTATCGAAAAGGTAAAAAGGGCCTTGTTTGGAAAATGACTGAAAGATTATTTTATAAAAAACATATAAAAAGTCTAAAAGGGTATAAATGACATTATATCATAGTATGTAAAATATTAAGAATGATTTGAAATACATTTTTAAGAAACATGGATGTGGATGATAAAGAGGTCCCAGTAGATAATTACGTATAAACAACCTCTGATAATGAAGAGTTTGTGAAAAAAACCATTACCTTGTACTTTTCCTTAGTCGATGGTACGTTAACCTCCTGTATAATTGTTAAAACAATGTTATTAAATTATACAAGAAAAATATACATAATGATGATATCATATATGATCTACTAATAATGATTTGTTAATAATATTTTAGTATTATCGTCGTTTCAGGTGTTAACTTACTCATTTTCTTTTATATGTTTTGTTACATAAGTCATTTTTGTTATAGATAGGTTTTATCTTATTAATATCTAGAATGATATAAAGATCTTAAAAATTACTATTAATAATCAAATGAGAATTAGTCTTGAATGGATACGATGGGGAATGAATCCCATCGTGTTCGTGGAGACGGTAGTCCGTACATACGCACGAGCGACAATGCCATTCTTTTTATATTAAAATAATATATAATTTAATGGTATATCATATATACAGAACCATTATAATGTTATATTTATTATTTACATGAATTACACATAATTATTAAAAGAATACAAATAATAATATATTGAATAACAATTACACCACGACGTGGAGATGGTAATCCCTACGTACGCACGTATGGTGACATGTCATTCAAAGGATGGATAGAATACAGAATATGGTTATAACATATTTATAACAACATCAAAGTATATAGAAGATACTGGAGTTATTATTTTATAATGTAAATAACAAATAATGAAGTAGTTGAAGAAGAAAGGAAATTGAAAGAGGGTGGTGAAAATATTATCTCTTCTTTGGGTTCTGCATTTTGATTTGATCAAAATGGTTCCTTAGGTTGTCTTTCTGAAAAAATTAAGGCATCTAGGACGAAGGGAGGATATTTTACAGAGTATTTGGGCAGATTTTGGAAAAGTAAAAAGTTTTGAAGGTGTGAAATTCAGAGAAGGGGGAGTGCCCTTTTATAAGAGGGGTGAGGGGTGCCTTTGGAAAAGCTAGAGATATTATTTTATAATAAATTAATATTCGGTTTCTAGTGGCCCCAAAGTGAATTATTTAAATTTTAAGGTGGGTATAGGTCTAGAACCATTCAACCAAAAGGTTTTAGATAGGTTTGGGTCACTATAATAACCTTATCTTTTAGTTTTAACTCTTAGTTAATTAGTTTGACATTTACCATGTCTCTTTGCATTTTTATATTATATAGTTAATAAACATACTATATACTTACTAGAGACCCCCAAGTGGTCCATTTAAGATACAACTAACATTATATAAGTCCTTTGGCTGAATCGTAGATTTTTAAGAATATGATATCTATTAATAATATAATATTTGTTTTAAAAACTCTTTTATGTCAATTGTAACACTATTGGGTATTTTGTTTTTGGCAATTTAATAACAACATTATTACTTCGAAAAAAATTTATATAACCAATAATAATATGTCATATTAACTTATAAAATTAGTGGAATTTATAAAAAGTCTAAATTACTTTTATTCTGATATTTATAATATCAATTTTTTTAATATTTCAGTAACTAGGTAATTACTGCATCACTATTGTGTCATAAATAAATTAAATTATATAATGTCTAAAATTTATAAATAAAATAATATTATGTAAGAAATATTATTTTCATTCTAATGAATATTTATAATCTAATTTATCTTATGTATAACCATATATTAAAAAAAATTAGTTATTAAATGTTCATTTTAACTCTTTTAACTCTTCTTTGAATTAAATAATAATAAATTTCCTAATCTATTAGAAGTGGACCTAAATGATACTATTTTATTCCTAAGGTTGTTATTTGTCGATATATACTTGTAAAATAGAATTATGGCATGTGTTAGGGTAATATTAATATCATTTTTACCCTTAATTACCCTATTTACTTTTAACAGTGGTAATTAAAAGTAAAAATTTACTATTCACCAAAAATTATTTTTATATTATTAAACCACATTTTAACTCCTTGATATTAACTATGTCTCTCTGATTTTCTAAGTTCCACTCACATAAGCAGTAAAATTATGTTTTATGTGAATTTGAAAATTTTCATAGGAGGTGGGTAAAAGATGGTGAAAAGTTCAATAAAATTTTTATATATCTAAAATTATTATAAACTAACTCCAATGTATTAAATTGAACTTATATAGGTATTATGTATCTATTTTGACCATAATTAAATTTAAATAAAATAAATAATTGTTTAAATAAAATTTCTGTTTTAAACTATAACTCATTGTTTTTTCACTATTCATCAAAAATTTAATGTATTTATAAAAATACCAAAAATTCACCCTAAGCTAATTTTGATATTCCAAATCCAAAAATGAAGTCCATTTTGAAAGATAATATTAATAAAATTTCAAAAAGTGGGTATTACTATTCATAACGGCTATTTTGATTGGTTGTGGTGTGTGTTAGAACTCAAAGATGCGTACAACACATGCTACTATATTATTCAAAGAAAAGTGTATTGTGGAAGCTTGGGGTGTTACATTCTCCACTCCTTCAAATAATTTTGACCTCGAAATTTCAAAAATACTACTTCATGAAAAGACTCGGGTGGTTCTTCATCATATGTTCCTTGGGTTCCCACGTTGCTTCTTCCATCTTATGGTTTCTCCACAAAACATTTACCAGATGAGTCGTTCAGTTTCTCAGTACTTGTTCTCTCGTATCAAGAATCCTGATGGGCTCTTCGCAATAAGATAGATTGGGTTCCATTTCTAATTCCTTGTAGGTAAGTACATGCGTTGGTTCAGGCATTTATTTTCTCAACAGTGATACGTGAAACACATCATGAACTTTTGATAGACTTGGCTGCATTACCAAACGGTAAGCTACAACCCCAATTTGATCTAGAATCTCGAAAGGTCCTATGTACCTGGGACTCAATTTACCCTTCTTACCAAAATGTATAAATCCCTTCCATGGAGATACCTTCAAGAAAACATGATCTCTTACCTGAAATTCCAAACCCTTCCTTTGATTATGGGCATAGCTCTTCTGCCTACTTTGAGCCGCTTTGATGTGGTTTTGGATTACCTTCACCTTTTCCATCATTTCCTCCAACAGTTCTACGCCTACGAGTTTTCTCTCACCAACGTCATCCCAACAGCTTGGTGTACGTCATCTTTTTCCGTACAATGATTCATATGGTTCCATCTGAATACTTGAATAGAAGTTATTATTATAGGAAAATTCCACCAAAGGTAAATATTGATCCCACATACCCTGAAAGTCAAGTGAGCATGATCTCAAAATGCATTCTATGGTTTTAATAGTCTATTCTAATTGTCCATCTGTTTGAGGGTGGTAGGCAGTGCTCAAATGAAGGTTAGTATCCAAGCCCTTCTAAAGAATCTTTGAGAATCATGAAGTAAAACAGGGATCACGATCAGAAACAATCGATAGTGGTACTACATGAAATATCATAGCATCAATAATATATAGTCTTTCTAGACATTACAGTGGTAGATATTTTCTTATAGCAAGAAAATGTACTGACTTGGTAAGACGATCAACAATAACCCATATTGCATCATTCCTTCTAGAAGTCTTTGGTAGCCCCATGACAAAGTACATCATAATATTGTCTCATTTCCACTCCGGTATGGGAAGAGGTTGCATGACTCCTCCAGTCTGTTTCCTTCCATCTTTTACTTTTTGAAAAAACATACATCATGACATAAAATCATAAATCTCTCTCTTCATGTTTCCCCACCAAAAATGTTCCTTTAAATCTGTATACATTTTGGTGCTCCCATGGTGTATAGAGGAATTGGAACTATAAGCATCATCTAAAAATTCCTTTTTCAGATCAGGTATATTGGGAACACAAAGTCTCTTTCCAAATTTCAAAATTCCTTCTTCATACACAAATTCTCTCAATCTCCCATCATTCACAGCTTTAATATTCTTTTGAAATTCTTAATCATCGGTTTAAGAACTCTAAATCATTTCTAGTAAAGATGGTTTGGAATCCATTCGAAAAAGAATTGATGTTTCACCTTCCATGGTAATTCCCATATCCATCTTCACTAGATCCATGAAAATAGGATATCTTTCAATTCTAATCATGTTCAAAACTCCATGATCTTTTCTACTCAAATTATCTGCCACCTTATTTTCCTTCCATGGGTGGTAGTGTATCATACAATCATAATCCTTGAGTAGTTCAAGCCATCAACTTTGCCTCGTGTTGAGATCTTTCTGTGATAAAATATACTTTAAACTCTTTTGATCAGTATAAATCTCACATTTTTCATCGTAGAGATAATGTATCCTTATCTTCAAAGCAATGATTACAGAATGTAACTCAAGATCATGAGAAGGATAGTTTTTCTCATGAATTTTTAGTTGTCGTGAGGCATAGGAAATAACCCTATCAATCTGCATAAGGACACAACAAAGTCCTTTCTTCAATGCATCACTATAAATAACGAATCCATCATTCCCTGATGGTAGATTCAATGCAGGATCATTGACTAATCTTCTCTTCAGTTATTCAAAACATTCTTCACACTCTTTTGTCCAAAAAAATTTATCCCCTTTATGTGTGAGCTTCGTTAACAGGATAGCCAATCGGGCAAATTTCTAGAAGAAACACCGATAATAACCTACTAGGCCAATAAAACAGTGTACCTCGATTATACTCATTGGTGTTGTACATTCTTGGATTTCTCTTGTCTTAGATGGATCAACATAGATTCCATCCTTAGAGACAATATGTCAAAGAAAATAAATCTATTGATGCTAGAATTCACACTTTCTAAACATCCCATATAATTCAGGTCTTCTAGGAGTCTTCAAGATAATGTGCAAGTGATTTTCATAGTCTTCATAGCTTTTAGAATATACTAGGATATCATTAATAAATACCACTACAAAATCATCAATATAATCCTTGAAAACTCTATTCATTAGATCCATGAAAACATAGGGTGCATTAGTCAGCCCAAAAGGCATTAATGTAAACTCATAATGTGTGTACCAGGTTCAAAATGATGTCTTCAGAATGTATTCCTACTTCACACACATTTGATGTTATCTAGATCAAAGTTCAATCTTAGAAAAGTATTGAGCTCCATGCATTTGGTCAAATAAATCATCAATGTGAGGTAGGGGATACTTTTTCTTTATTATTATAGCATTGATTTCCATGTAGTCGATACATAACCTCATAGATCCATCTTTCTTCATATCAAAAAGGACATGGGCTCCCCATAGAGAAACGCTAGGGCGAATAAATACCATATTAATTAATTCCTCTAGTAGTTTCTTTATTTCCACTAATTCCACAGTGTCCATTCTATAAGGGGTCCTCGATATAGGCCTTGAACCAGGAATTAAATCAATGGAAAACTCAATTTCTTGTTCTGGAGGATGTCCAGGTAAATCTTCCAGAAACACATATACATATTCATTCACAATAGGCACATCCACTATTTGAACATTCCTTTCCTTACCCACAGTTATTTAATTCTATTCCTCCCCAATAATTGAATTTTGTTGAGCCACTAGTGGTGGATCTAGATAAGAATCAGGTGGTGACAATTGTTCTCTAAAGATAATGTGTTCTTTATCATCATCACCAAAAATTGTAACCTCCTTCTTCTAATAATAAATCTTCACATCATTGTCCGAAATCCACTCCATACCAAGGATTATATCAAACACAATCATAGGTATGGATTTGAGATCAGTAGATAAAGAACATTTATATGCCCTAATGGGGACTGATTCACAAAACATTGTTGCAATGATACTTCCCTTAAAAGTTTTAACTGACAACTCCCTTGTTAAATCAAATTGTAAATAGCTAATTTTCATAGAAAACTGGGAAGATATGAAATAACAAGATGAACCAGAATCAAATAATTCATTTTCTAAACTTAAGGAAACCATTAAATTACCTGCCACCATGTCTTTCAGAGATTCTACCTCAGCAGTTGTGATAGCATAAGCTTGGCCTTGATCCCTTGGACAATTCTGTGGTAAGTTCCCCTAACACATATGACATTCTTTTACAAAATGTCCCATATCCCTACAGTTGTAGCATTGAACATCGGTAGATTCTTTCTTCCCCTTACAATCACGAGCATGGTTTCCTTTTTCACCACACTTGTTATAGACTCTCATTCCCTTCAAGAAAGTACCGGGGTGTTTCTTCCCACATTTACGACAGGATGAATATTCAACTTTTCCCTTCTTCCCCTTATTTCCATTCCCAGAGTGATCAGAAGATGCCTTCTTATCTTGCTTTGCTTTAAAGTCATAAGACATTGAGAATTATTTTTCATTATTGATAGCACATGAGACAATATCTTCGTACAGCGAGAAGGTTTGTGAGACTAATGCTCGACAGAGAAATGGTTTTAACCCATTAAAGAAATGATCAATCTTACTTGTTTGGTTATGTATATAATCTTCATCATACCTGACTAACCTTGTAATGTTTTCCTCATACATTGTGACATTCTCATCCTCCTTTTGTCTCAGACTCAAAAATTGCCTTTCCATATCTTCTCGATGGTCACAAGGAAAGTATTTTTATATGAAAATCTCATTGAACTCCCTCCATTCAATATTTTATACTTCCTTGTCATCCTTTTTGTTTTGAATCAAGGACCGCCATTGATCAGTATCTCTAGTGAGGCAATAAACTACCATGATAACTTTTTCCCTTTCACTACTCCCCAAAGCCTGAAATATTTTTTCTAGGGAATTTATCCATTACTCAGTTACTAAGGGAATTTTATTCCCATTTAAAATTCATGTTTGTTTCCTCATGAAGCAAAATTACATTGATCCTCCATGTTGCGGATCAGGGTGCTCCATACGGGTAAGGTTATTATTCATAACCTGAGTGGGTTGTCCTAGTATGGTGATTAGTTTATCAGAACCAGTTGTATCACTAGCTTCACTATAACTATCTTGAGTAGGAGGGAAATCCCTATATGGAGTGTGTGCATTGATACGATTTCCATTTCTTCCACTAGGATCCATTTCTAAACAATACCATAAACTAGATCAATTTATGAATCAAAATACATAATTCCATTCTTGTAAAATACATAACATAAATTGAAATATTAATGGATATAATATATAATCATAAAAATGTTTTCCTTGATGATGTATAAACTCATAAACCCTTCATAATGGTTTGTAACAAAAATGAGAATTATCCGAAGCATATCCCTTGGAAGTGTTGTAACCAAGAGTGCAGCAAGGCCCGTTGTCGTGCACCAGTTCCCATTCGAGTCTAGCTCAAAGCGGTGTTTTCGAGTTTACCCCAAGGTACATCTATGCCAGATCTGACTCTAACCTACTCTTATCAAATCATGGATGTATTTCTCAGAAAACTCACAAAATCTCTACAATACCAAAATTCTAGAAAGTTCTTCTATACTAATCGTCAAATTCTATCATTGGGATATGTCCTCTAATTAGAGTCTATCTAAATATAGCTTCCAATGTTTGTACTAAACATCCTCCGATACCAACTATAACACCCCGAACTAGTTACACAGAGTCGGTGCATTATTACATAACATTAGCATGATCACAAAAGATCATGTCTCGAAATACCAATTAGTTTATTAGTCTAGGAAATACTAGATATATTCACAAGTCTTACATTAAATCATAAAGTAAAAAAACTAAAGCAACATCTTGTCTTTATATCCCCTCATGCTATCTGTGTAGGTCATTCATAAATTACTTCTTCACATCCTGGGAAAAATAAAACATCGAAAGGGGTGAGCTCAGATTCTCAGTAAGGATAACAATATAGCGGAAACTTTTATAAAAAAGCATAAACATTCAAGGAAATGTATAACTAAAACAAATGCCTTTTAAACATGGACATCAGCATAATATGGAAAATATAAAATGAAATAATACCATTTACTTATTCACATGTATATTCCACTAGTCGAATAACCACATGCAATATCAATAACCACTTACATAATGATGGAATACATAATGCCAGACTATCAAAACCACATAGCCAAGGCCTCGTTCCATGAATACAAATAAGATTTTGTGAAGGTCTTGTTCCAAGACACTAGTTTGTATTAGGAGACTTACCGAAGCATCATGGATCTATAGCGGGCTCCACCCATCACATATTAAGTCCAGTGCATTCCTCATATGAACAGGTTTAAACATAACATAAACATTCATATTAAAACTAGCATACGAAATGTCAATACTTTCTCGATAAACCATGAATGGTATAAAAATAACACATCCATAGTCAAACATATCACAAAACCTTCAATACAATAAAGATAGTTTTGTATCATAATAAATAAACTCCAAATAAGCTTAAAATCCATCCAAGGATGTTTACATAGATGAAATCAAAACTATTTGAGAGAAATATCTCATTTTTTTAAATCATTTAAAAGTCACATAATTATAAAATAAAACATTTACGTTGAAATTATTTTTATAATCTTGTAAGGGAAATTTCTACAATTATATAATGGAGGAAAATAGCCGCACTCGCCGTATAAGTTAAAAAAGACATTTTTACCCTAATTCTGTCGAAAAGGTTAAAAAGTATCTTGTTTGGAAAATGACAGAAAGATTCCTTTAAAAGCTTATTATAAAAAGTCAACAAGGGTGTAAATTAATTAATCCCATATTATTTAAAATATTAATAATGATTTTAAATACATTTATAAGAAACATGGATGTGGGTGATAAAGAGGTTCCAGTAGATAATTACGTATAAACAACCTCGGATAATGAAAAGATTGTGAAAGAAAACCTTACCTTGTACTTTTCCTTAGTCGATGGTATGTTAACAATATGTATAATAGTTAAAACAATGTTATTAAATTATACAAGAACCATATAAATAATTATGATATCATATATGATATTCTAATAATGCTTTGTTAATAATATTTTATTATTATCGTCGTTTTGGGTGTTAACTTACTCGTTTTCTTTTATATGTTTTGTTACATAAGTCATGTTTTTAATGAATAGGTTGTATCTTATTCATATCCATAATGATATAATGTTCTTAAACATTACTTTTAATAATCAAATGGGAGTTAGTCTTGAATGGATAGGATGGAGAATGAATCTCATCGCGTTCATGGAGACGGTAGTCTGTACGTACACACGAGCGACAATATCATTTTTTTGATAATAAAATAATATATAATTGGCTGGTATATCATATATACAGAATCATTATCATTTTATATTTATTATTTAAATTAATTATACATCATTATTAAACCCAATCAAATAATATTATATTGAATAACAATTACACCACGACATAGAGACTGTAAGTCGTACATACGCACGTATGGTGACATGTCATTAAAAGGATGGATAGAATATTGAATATGGTTGTACCATATCTATAATAACATCATAGTATATATAAGATACTGGAGTTATTATTTTAGAATGTAGATAACAAATAAAGAAGAAGTTGAAGAAGAAAGGAACTTGAAAGAGGGTGGTGAAAACATTGCCTCTTCTTCGGGTTCTTCCTTTTGATTTGATCAAAATGGATCCATAGGTTAGTTTTTTTGACTAAAGGAAGGACTCTAGGATGAAGGGTGTATATTTTAGAGGGTATTTGGGC
The DNA here is from genome assembly GCA_963277665.1 of Viscum album. Lineage (NCBI taxonomy): Eukaryota > Viridiplantae > Streptophyta > Magnoliopsida > Santalales > Viscaceae > Viscum > Viscum album. The sequence continues at coordinate 1,409,838,357 of OY728147.1, forward strand.
AGAGTTTGGCCGATCCCAAAGGCTTTATAGTTGTGAAATTGAGAGAAGGGGGAGTGCCCTTTTATAAGAGGGGTGAGGGGCACCTTTGGAAAAGCTCGAAATATTATTTTATAATAAATTCATATTCGGTTTCTAATAGCTCCAAAGTGTATTATTTAAATTTTAAGTTGGGGATAGGTCTAAGAAAATTCAACCAATAGGTTTTAGACAGGTTCTTGTCACTATATTAACCTAATCTTTTAGTTTTAACTCTTAGTTAATTAGTTTGACATTTACCATGTCTCTTTGTATTTTTATATTATATAGTTAATAAACATACTATATATGTCCAAGCGACCCCCAAGTGGTCCATTAATGACACAAATATCATTATATAAGTCTTTTGGCCGAAAACTATATTTTTAGGAATATAAAATCAATTAATTATATAATATTTTTTTTAAAACTCTTTTATGTCAATTTTGACACTCTTGGGTATTTTGTTTTTTATAATTTTATGAAAGCATTATTACATTGAAAAAAATTTATATAACCAATACTAATATGTCATAATAACCTAGAAATTTTTTTTAATTCATTAAAAGTCCAAAATTATATTTATTTTGATATTAATAATATCAATTATTTTAATATATCATTAATTAGTTAATTGCTGCATCACCATTATGTCATAAATAAATTAAATTATTTAATGTCTAAAAATTATAAATAAAATACCATTATGTAGGAAATCTTTTTATATTTCTAATGAATATTTATAATTGAATTTATATTATGTATATTCTTATATTAAAATTTTTTTATTTATTAAATTTGATTTTAACTCTTTTAACTCTTCTTTGAATTAAATAATAATAAATGTCCTAATCTAATCCAAGTGGAACTAAATGATAATATTTTATTCCTAAGGTTTTTTTTGGTCGAGATACACTTGTACAATTTTATTAGGACATGTGTTAGGTAATATTAATAACATTTTTACCCTTAATTACCCTATTTACTTTTAAACGTGGTAAATAAAAGTAAAAAGTTACTATTCACCAAAAAATATTTTTATCTTATTGAATCACATTTTACTCCCTGATATTAACTATATCTCTCGGAATTTCGAAATTCCACTCACAGAAGCGGTAAAATTAAGTTTTATGTGAATTTGCAAATTCTCCGAGGAGGTGGGTAAAAGACGATGAAGAGTTCAATAAATTTATTATATATCTGAAATTATTCTAAACTAACTCCAATGAATTAAATTGAAAATATATAGGTATTATGTATCTATTTTGACCAAAATTAAATTTAAATAAAATAAAATTTATTTAAATACAAATTTGGTTATAAACTATTACTAAGTGTTTTTTCACTATTCATCAAAAATTTAATGTTTTCAGAAAAATATCAAAAATTCTCCCTAAGCTAATTTTGATATTCCAAATCCAAAAATTGAAGTCCATTTTGAAAGATAAAATTTATAAAATTTCAAAAATTGGGTATTACTATTCATAATAACTAGTTCGATTGGTTGTGGTGTGTGTTAGAACTCGAAGTTATGTAAAACACACGCTACTATATTATTCAAATGGAAGAGTATTGTGGAAGCATGGGGCGATACATGAAGGTTGGTGAATGGGGCTTACGCAAGGTAGCTGCCTGGGTGCCGCCATGGAGCATCATTGGTGATTGGGGCTTATGCAAGGTAGTTTCTCGGGTGCCATTATGGAATGACATTGGTGAACGGGGCTTATGCAAGGTAGTTTTCTGGGTGCCTCTATGGAGTAGCAATGGTTCATGGGGCTTACGCAGGGAAGCAGGTTGGGTACCGCAATGGAACGACATTAGTGAATGGAGCATACGCAAGGTAGATGCCTGAGTGCCGCAATGGAGCCACAATGGTGAATGGGGCTTACGCACGGAAGATGCCAGTGTGCCACTATGGAGAAGAAATGTGCATGGGGCTTATGCAAGGAAGCTGCCCTGGTGCCACTATGGAGTGGCAATGGTGAATGGGGCTTACGCAAGGATGCTACCCCGGTGCCTCTATGGAGCGACAATGGTGGATGGGGCATATGCAAGAAAACTGCCCTGGGGCCACTATGGAGCGGCAATGGTACATGGGTCTTACGCAAGGAAGCTGCCTGGGTGCCGCTATGGAGTGGAAATGCTAAATGGGTCATATGAAAAAAAGTTTCTCGGGTACCACTATGGAGTGGAAATTGTACATTGGGATTACGCAAGGAAGATGCCCTTGTCCTACTATGGAGCGGCAATAGTGAACTGGGCTTAAGAAAAGAATCTTCCTGGGTGCCGCTATGGAGAGGCAATGGTGAATGGGGATTATGCAAGGAAGCTGCCTGGGTGCCGCTTTGAAGCAGCAATGGTGCATGGGGTTTATGCAAGGAAGATACCAAGGTTCCGCAATTGAGCACCAATAGTGAATGGGGCATACACATGGAAGCTACCCATGTGTCTTCCTCATGTCTGGCCATGAGGGCATCACAACCAACTGGTGGGTTGAGGCCTTCACTTACGCACTAGTGCATAAGTGGGATAATTCCAAGGGCGTTGGAATTAGTCCGAACAAAGGGAGATGAAAAGTGTGGATCGCATTCCCGACATCCGGAACACAATGAGGGTGGTTTGGTGATGAAGGATAAATGTTGACCGTGTTCGAAACAAATCATCCATATCGTGTTATCCTGAAATGGAGACAAAAAATGAGGGTCTACTGTTGACCATGTTCGAAACACAGGTCCTATGTCAAAGTGTCATCCAAAGTCTTCCAGGGCGTTGGAAAAGTACGGTAGGTGCGTCGATACGACATGGGACTAGGCTATTAGGGGGGTCCCTTTAGACATGGAAGTGTATGAAGATCCAAATGATGGACACACAAAGCATGAGGTGGAGTGATAGAATGTTTGAATGGATTTCAATGCTCTTGAAATTACGCCGACATAATCATGGAATTTGGCATCTTATGCTTGTCACATAAGGCATCTCTTATTTGGAATAAGAGGCATCCTATTATAGAATGATAGGGAAAGCTAAAGTTTATATTCATGTAGATAGGACTATTGGTATCTCATTCTTGGAGATTATGGCATCTCTAGTTTAAAGAAAAAGGCATTATATCTTTGGAACATAAGAAATACTACAGTTTGTAGTCATATATAGAGGTTTTTTGGAATCTTATGCTTAGAGCATAAGGCATCTCTTGTTTGGAGCAAGAGGAATCCTATGTTTGGAACATATGGGGTAATACAGTTTATAGCCATGTAGAGAAGACTGTTGGAATCTTATTCATAGAGCATAAGGCATCTCTTGTTTAGAGAAAGAGGCATCCAATGTTTGGAAGATATGTCCCACTACAGTTTATAGTCATATAGAAAGGATTGTTAGCATCTTATGCTTGGAGCATAAGGCATATCTTGTTTAGAGAAAGAGGAATCATATGTTAGGAACATAGGGTGCATTGCAGTTTATAGTCATGTAGATAAGACTTTTGGCATCTCATGCTTGGACTATGAGGCATCTCTTTCTTGGAGAAAAAGGCATCCTATGCTTGGAACATAGGGTGAATTAATGTTTATAGTCATATAGAGAAGACTATTGGCATCTTATTATTGGTGCATAAGGCATCTCTTTATTAGAGCAAGAGGCATCCTATGTTAGGAACATAGGGTGTGCTACAGTTTATAGTCATGTAGATAGGACTGTTGGCATCTCATTCTTGGAGTATGAGGCATCTCTTGTTTGGAGCAAGAGGTGTCTTATGTTTGGAACATAGGGTACACAACGGTTTATAATTATATAGGGAGGACTATTAGGCATAAGGTACCTAGAAATAGATGGTTTTAGGAAATACATAAGGGCGGCCCTTTCTGGTTCATCCTGTCATATGAGCCTAGCAATGGGGTATGGATGAGTTTCATGAATAATGGGTCGACTCAAGGTACTCTGGGAATTGATGATGAGAAACTCAACTCACAACATGGGAAATGAACCAATAGGAATATTTCAACTTAGGGTGTTTCATGGTGTGTGGAGAAGTATCTCAAATCATGGTATTCAATAGGTGGAAGATGGGTTTGCATAAGGGTGCAATGGAAAATGTTGACGTCCCAGCCAGAAAAGTTCACGGTGTGACTCTCCATTTATCATGGGGGACAGTGATGGTAGTGAAGGGATTGGCCTGGAGGGCCAGACTCTAGGTTGACAGTGACCCCAAGTGGGGGTGGAGGGGCAGAGGTCCCGCAGTATGGACCGCTAGTCATGAATGGAGGAGCCTCGAAAATGATATATCTTCACGAATTAGATTTGTAAAGAAAAATGGCTTGTGGAGCATGGGGTCTCGCGGAGCATGGACTTACAGAGCAGCATCGCGAATGATGATATAGATGGAGCATGGAATCGTGGAGAAGCCACACAAAGGATGCTACTCGTGAATCATGGACTCATGGAGCAGCATCGCAAAGGAAGCTGCTCAAGGAGCACGGACTCGTGGGGCAGCAACGTGAAGGAAGTTGCTCGCGGAGCAAGGGTCGCGGATCCACTTCGCGAAGGAAAGTGGATCTCCAAGAACTGGGAGATCGGCCAACCAAGGGGAGACCGTCTAGTGAAGTGGGGTGAGCTGGGTATTTATAGGGGATAGGTTCCGTGAACTAGAGCTCGCTCGGCACGAAGACAGAGCTTGCTATGTGGCAGATCGCGAACGTCAAATGTGGTCGCAGAGCGTTACTGCCTCCTTGCTTCGTGGTGGGTTCATGAATGTCCAAGGGGTTTGTGGAGCATCCCACCTCCTTGCTTCATGGTAGGTTCGTGAACATCAAAGGGGTTCATGGAGAATCATGCCTTTTTGCTTCGTGGTGGCGCTCTGCGATCATGAAGGGAGCTTCGCGAATGGGTTTCACGAACCAATTTTCTCTCCCAACTTCAAATGTCCATAACACCTAATCCATAAATTCGTTCGGGCCCTACGACCTACCGAATCGAATCTTGAGGAATGGGATACGGTCTTCGACCATGTATGGAAGCATTTGTAAAATTTTAGGGACTCGTTTTCCGATGTCAATAGATGTCTTGAAGGGATCCACAGATATCCCATTTCATGTGAATATATGACCCATGAATGGGAAATCCATCAACCAGAACTCACACTTTTTTACATTGCATAGAGATTCTCCTTTCGCAAGGTCTATAGTACAGTTCCTAGATGCTCCTCATGATCCTCCTTGGTTTTGGAGTATATTAGAATATCGTATATAAGGATTACCACAAATTTTTTGAGGTAATCTCTAAAGACTCTATTCATCATTTCCATGATGATTTCTGGAGCAGTAGTGAGTTTGAAGGGCTTTACTATGAATTTTTAGTTCTCGTATCTTGTACGAAAATTAGCCTTAGTGATATCCTCATTCTTTACCATTACTTGATAATAACCGAACCACAGATCCACCTTGGACAAGTATTGTGCTCCATGTAACTAATCAAACAAGTCATCAATTTGTAGAAGCAGATACTTTTTCTTTATTGTGAATTTTTTTGAGCTCACAGTAATAAATGATAAGGAACATGGACCCATCCTTCTTCTTGATGAATAAGACTGGTTCACCCTATAGTGAAGCACATGGTGTTACAATCCCTTTATCCAGATTCTCCAGTAGTTTTTTTTCTACTCCACAACAACCATTCTATATAGATTCTTGGATATTGGAATTTCCCTTGGTATAAGATCAATTGATAATTGAACATCTCTTCAAGGAGGAAGGCCATGAAATTCCTTAGGAAACACTTTAGCAAATTTCCTCACAATAATAATTTCTTCTAGGATGGTTTCTTTTTTAGACATAATCATCTGTGAAAGATACACATGCTCATAGGGAAGTAATATCCACACTTGAGAAAATTGTTCTAAAGAAGATTCATCCTCCTCCTTGAACTACTACAGAATTGGGTGTCAATTCACCTTATGAAGAGTGATTTCCATCTCAGAGAAATTTATGTTGGCCCTATATAGGGAAATTCAATACATGCTAAGAATTGCATCAAATTCCACCAGAAGAAGTATGAATAGGTTCTCTAGGATGTTTAATCCACAAATTGTGATAGGGGATGAGTTATATTCTTGGGTTGTAACGATTTCTCCATTTTCCATTCTCATTGTAATCATTATTTCAATGATTTTTGGGTTCACTTCAGCAATAGTGGTAGAAACATATCACTCTTCCTACCTTGGAGGTTGTTAGTTTCTTCTGAAAACCCTTAGCTTAGGACACTAGTTTGCAAAGTGCCCTGGGTTTTTGTAGTTTAAGTAATGAACAACATGTTGAGGGTCAAATGAATCATTCCTCTCTTATGTCTCAACCATGGTTATTTTTTTTTTGTGGTTAATGGCCAGATTACATTCCCTTCCACATCTAAATCATATCCTCATCCACTTCAGGCAATTTTTGAGGCACTTCTTTTCACAAATTTGTAAAGTGGGGTGACGTATTTTTTTAGCACCATTATATTTATCAATTAGTCCACTAGAATTAATTTCCACCTTATGATTCTAATCCCCATGATACCCCTGAGATTCACTGATCTCTATTTTTATGGGAACATCAGACAATTTTCTCATAGCTATTGATGTCATGGATCACAAGGGCTTTTTGTAGACATGGTTTTATCCCTCCAAAGATGCGTTAAACCTTTAATTTATGGGTAACGACAAATATGTAGTTGTATCGTGAAATCCTTGGGATGTTTTCCTTGTATTATATGATGTATTCATCGTCTTTTTTTCTTTAGGGAAAGGAAGCCCCATTTCCTCTAATGTCGGAGGGTGCTAGGAAAATTTAATCAAAAAACCTTTTCTAGAAATCCTTCTATTCCAACGCCTCGATCTCCTCCTCAGGCTTCGTAATATTAAACAATGTCCACCATTGATCAGTTTCAGCCTCCATATGATAAGAATCAATAAGTACATTCTATTGTTCAGATTATTAATTGGTGGATAAGATAGTCCCAATAGAGCTTATCCCTTGTTTGGTAATTGAGGGATTGGGTGATCTATTACAAGTTGGAAGCCTTTGTCTCATCAAGATCTCAATTGCATAATTTTCATTCATAGGGGGGTTGAATGTTCTTCTTCTCCCCAGTTTCTATTCAAAACATGAGTTAACTGAGAGTGTATTGTGACAAAGTATGTGATTCCCACTCTCTTCGGATTGGGAATCTTATTAGAACAGTCACAACATTAATCTTCATGTAGGTTGTGAGTCAGAGTCCTCCTATTACTATCCATTAGCTGGAATAAAAGGAACGTTAGGTGTAACACATAAAGGGTAATCTAAAGAAAAAAATTGGGTGACTTATAAATTACTTTTATTTCCTTAAGTTATGAATTTATAGGCATAAATATATGTTAAAAATGATCTACTTCCAACATATATTCTTAGGGGAATTTATTTGTTTCCCTTAATAATGGTTTATACTACGATTAAGAATTTAACAAATCATATCCCCCAGAGTGGTGTAACCAAGATTATAGAAAGAGCTATTGTAATGCACCAGGTCTTATTTGAGTCTAGCTCAATGTAGTGTTTTCGGGTTTTTCCCCTAGATACATATGTGCCTGATCCACCTCTACCTTCTCATATCCAAACAGGGATATATTTTTTTGATGAAAAACCTAATCAATACAAACCAAAATTTAGGGAAGTTTTTATTATACATAGACTTATCCCTAAGGCTCTCACTAGGGTTTTCTAATCCAAATCCAAAAAAACCAAACATATCCATTTGATACCAACTTTGACAACCCTGCTCTTTATTACACACATAAATATGATTTATTACATAAACATTCACTTAATACAACCCAAAATATTGAGAGGTATAGTTTATCTGGGGATTTGAAATATTACGTAACAACATAGAACAAAAACACAACATCTTTATTAAAAATATCTTTTCCAAGACCACAACATTCTTTCATACTTATCAATTAATGGGATAACCTGAGTACATGCATAGGAAAAACGTGATCTATAAAGAACAGTAAGTGTGTAAAATAGACAAAACATGAAGAATGGAGTACATGTTAGACAATAGTAATATCAATGGATAATATGAAGAACATGAACATAAAGCCATTATATATCATGATTATCATATCATGGAAATGTGGAAACAACATTTAATATGATATTAGCATGATCCAAGTCTCATTGCATAATGATCATGAGTAAACCCTAATTACACATGAATTATCTTGAGTAAACCCTTATATCAGTTGATTTATCATGAGTACATCCTCATTTCACTTGACTTATCATGTTACTAATCATTACCCAGTGCATTGAAATGCTATCAGGATGCACCCTTTTTAATTATTTCATATTATGCGTATGTGTCCCGCATTGATCATATAATAATGATTCATTAAACATAATAATTCATTAAACTATAAAGGAATGTGTAATACATACATTAAACACTATATTCAATACGTAAAATTTCATAAAGGTTAATACCCTTGATAGAGAAATAGGTATGGTATTCACTACACAATGTCTTTGGGTTGGAAAATCATGGTGAAATTTCTATAGCATAACGACATGACATAACAATTCATAAAAATAGTTTATGAGATATAAAGGGGTGTATCATCATATTTACATTAAATGGACAGTAAGGGGGTCATATAGATACATTTACAAATATATGTAATATAAATTAGATTCATAAAACAAATTAATTACATTAATGTAAATGAGAAGAGATAAATTCCTTACTGATTTTTGGCATGGTAACGGGTATACATCAGAGGAATTAATGATAGATAAATAGGTCTCTAATTATTAAAATATATGATGTAAATTATGGGGAAGGTGAGAAATAATACACCCAACATTTTTAATTGAAAACAAAATGGTATAATAACAACATGAAATTTGCAGAAAAATGAGAAAAGATGAAATCCCTTAGTTGGAAGTGTAATCCCAAGGGATTGGGAGGGGCTTTATAGAGGATTTTTGGGAGATTTGGGCACCATGGGAGGATTCTAGATAGGGGACAAAATATTTATGTAGATCTCCAATGGTTTTGAGTGAAGAGGATGTGGGAGCCTGGTAGGTTTATATAGTAAAAGAGAGTGAATTATTTATTATTTAGGTTTTTGACGCTACACATTAAACTAATCAAACCCAAATGCCACCCCTATTTTTTACTATGGTCTTTCCAAATGGGAGTGGAAATCATTTATTCAAAAATAAAATGGCCTAAATTATGATAATATTAGGCTTGCTTATGTACAGGTGAGTCACACTCTCAAGGAAATTAATTTAATAAGTTTAAATGTTATATAAGTATTGGAGGGTCCACTAAGGCACCATAAAAATAATCAAACAAATCTAAAATCACATAAATTTAAATATAAAAAATATATTTGTAGAAAGTATCATTTATATTATTTTATTACATCACTATTGGGTCATTATGATATCATCAAAGACATTATTTATTTAAATGGTATTTAATTTTTACCCAAAAATTTGAGTGTCTTAGAAAATTATGAAAACCTTACCATTGGATAATTTTGATGCCCTAATTCCCAAAATGATTTTAATTTTATCTATATAATTTTCTAAATATGAAAATTTTTACTTTTAAATTAAAATCATACATTTATAAAAAAGTCATGGGTTTTGGCAAAAATGGGTTTCAAACCATAATAAATATTACAATTTTATTCATAAAAAATATGTTATAATTTATATTTAATAAAAATTAATTCATTAATAATAATATATTAATATATTATTTAATTCAAAAATCCATTTTTTCATAAAAATATATTTCTTAATTGAATTATATCTAAAAATACTCTTTGTGCTTTAAAATCTATTTACAATGTAACAATAATAAAATGAATGTATATAGTTTATTCTATACAAAAAATGCACATAGTAAAAGTTATAGGTTCTTGTTTCATAACCCCTTATAAAACCCGCATAATGCTGAAGGGTAAGATGTGTGATGGTGACAGACTCTTGGGGAGACTCAGGTAACAACACTCAGGTGGTAATCTCTATTAACTACCACTTCTCCTATAGGCAGTGTCAATGAAGCCAAAATTTTTGAAGATCATCTTGGTCTTTGTAAAGAGAGAATCCCAACGATTTCAAATATTTTATTATCACAGAAAAAAGGGCTTCATATGAATCAATTCTTCTAGATGAGGTCATTGCTTCCTTTTTTTGAGAAAATTGGATTTATTAAAGCCCTATATTTATACTAATTTTGTGATCATTGTTCAACGGATATATTGGCAATGGTAACAATTCATAATTGTATTTGAAAATAAAAAAAACTAAAACCAAGGAGTTTCATATGTTATATAACCATTTTACATAAAAATAAATTTAATTAGGTCATGAGTAAATTTCATTAATAAAATATTTGGTTGTTAGAAAGCCCAGTCCAAACAAGATACAAATGTCTTAGTATGAATCCATGAGAAATGGATTTCTATGAAATGGTTTATTCTAAAACACTATGTCTTATGACATTGTTATTATCTCAAGGAAATGTTGTTTGATTCCATTATTATTTATATCTTATTAATATCCATGATTTATCATATGGCGGATTATTATGATCTATAATATCAAGGATATAGTCCCAATATTTTATCCTCATGTTCTCATGCCCATAAGAAAATATTATATTTATATCTCTTTTGTTTAACATTTCTAAGAATATGATCTCAACCTTTATTATGTTTCTTGTTCACAAGATATGAACAAATATACTATGTAAGATGTTTTTAAGAGATGTGATAGTTATGAATAACATAGTGTGTGTTGAAGTAACTCACTTATAGACAAGTTTTGTATGTATCCTTTTTCCAATGGAACTAGACCTAAATGATTCAGGCATGGATCGTTATGTTATATAATTAATATTAATATATTAAGATATAATATTTGTCTATGAGAGGTTTGGGTCATTATATGTTATGACATTATGTCTTAGGTATCATCTTTGATGGTTTTAGTTATTTTAGAATAGCTACAATATAGATCATTCTCTATAGTATAGAGGCTATAATGTCTAGTTTTATTAGTTCTACCTATTTTTGCACCGTTATTCCATGGAAGGTGGTTGTGGTGTAGTATTATGTTGGGGGCCAAGAGGTTATGGAATAGTGTTGTCCATCTCATTGGGTTTATTTTATATCATTTATATGATCCCCCCATTGACCATGGGATGGATTCCAGAAATGATTCTCACTTAGAAACATGGTGGAACAATAATTTATCTAGAGTTATAATCCCTTACCGAAATGGGGACCATTGTGTCATAGACCAATTTGTTGTTCCATAACAAGTTTTGTTTCCAATTTACATATAAATTCCTATGGCCCCTTGAACCATATATTACTGCAACAATTCTTCTCAGATCTAAGGACATCCTAGATAATCTTCAATAGTATTTTCACCCCTAGTACTTGTTTTCATTAAAAATGACGGGGGATCAACTCTTTAAATTTTCAGGTGATTTATTTTCCAATTTTACATGGTTTTCCACCCTTATAATGGGGTAAATCACATTATTATGTCCTATTCTGACATCAGTTTCAAGGATATAGATATTGAATATATTTTTTGTCAGACTACAGAATGATATATATTTCTTGATTAGTGTCAAGGTTCACATATATTCTTTAATTAACAATGGATCAGGTGAATTTGAACCTCTTGTTCGACAAAACATATAATTAGATCGATTGAAAGAATCCATGAGGTATGTGATCTTGGAACTACCCTTCGTCTAAAAGAATATTCTTGGGTCACTTTCTTAAACCTCTTCTTGATGAATAGGAACATGAGATAGGTTTCCTTGACATGCATTCTAGATGTTAGTGGGTGAATAAAATTATATAGGCTTCGATCATTTGAGAAATATTATAGTACACCATCAAAAATATTGAGGTAAAAACATCCTTACAGTTTATAGATATTTTATACTCTTTCTTCCTTGATGTGTTACTTGTGTGGAATAGAATGTATAATCTTTCTGGAAAGTGATCACATGTTGGTGTGTTTGTGCAGCTCGTGAGACCCATTTATGATGTTTGATTCTGTGATGAGGCTTAGGTTTCTTGTTTCCATGTTAGATATTGATCAAATTTTTCTATATCTTTCTATTGAATCTCATGATTCCATGTTATTATTTTCATTGCATGATATACCATGTTATGTGTAATTACTATGACTTTAAAGGTATAGTTCTTAGTACTCAGTATATGTAGATCATAATTATATTATTATATAATAGAGGGGGTCATACATGGATTTTGATTATGATAATGATAAACATGAAAACATGTTATGGTTTGTAGATTTTTTGAGTATTAAAAGTATCATGTTCAATAAATTTATTATAGATGTTGAAGTATCGTGTTTAGTCAATTACTAGTAGATTTTATGTAGAATGTTAAACTGATTCCATGTGGATTTCAGGTATCAAGTACACTCGACACCTTTTGGATTCTGAGTTACATGTTCACCAAGCTTGTGGATAGTTCTTGATCACCTAGGGTATCCGTAGATTGTGCCTTTAGAAAGGGTCCAAGGAAGGCTTGTCCAAAGATCATGGTGGATTTTTTGGAAAAAGGGCCTATAGAATTTGATCAGTTTTTCATTCTTGTCCATTTATTATTATCATGGAATACTCTTGTTAGAACAATGCACACTTATTACATATGGATTGGTAGTGTCCTAGTGGGTCTTTTTACTTACACCCTACACGGGAATATCAATGTTTATGATGAATTCATGTACAAGGATATAGGTATGGTAAAGGGGACTCTATAAATATCTATGCAGTTGAGTAAGAAGCTAATTTATTTACATATATAGGCTCTGAAATATTCCATAGTATTTTATATTTATTTGTCAACTTCCATGTTATTATTATTGTTTTCCTTTCCACAATGGGATCCTAGATTATTTTTTTATAAAATGTGTACCATCAGTTATCATATAATAATTCATTTTATATTCCCTAGTTACTCATATTGATTTTATAATATTTTTTTATTATTGGTGTATGGCCATGATACTAAGGGTATAACATCCATATTTTCTATGTTCAGACCCTCATTACTATTTGATACCCTCTTCCATATGGTGATGAATTCATGAGACCTTTTGGATCCATGAATTAGTCCCCATAATTTGTGTTAAGTAGTTATAGTGTTTTGAAATATAATCCTTCATATTTTTTTAAAATAAGAGTAAAATATTCTCAATGTAATTGTATCCCCTAAAACTATTCATGCATGGTCTCCTTCTCTATGTTGTAAAATCATGTGAGATCAAAAAATAAATTTCTCTTTCCCTGACAATAAAACAAGCTTCACATCATAGATACTATGTTATGTCTTGGGCTCCATGAGTTTTCATTGATCTTTATTCCATTCTCTAACCATACATTAATTATATCATGGATGTATCAAATATTAAAAAACACTTAAAATATGTGCACATCTATTTGTGGTGAAACATATTCCTTATGGTGTAGAAACGATATATCATATTTTAGGATATTACATATTTGGTGCATTCATTAATCAATAAAATAGGTGACCATAAATCTATAGACCCCCGAAAACCCACCATACCATCATTATGGAATTTTAACATATTTATATCATGTTCATAGATATTTAATAGTGTACTAAATCCAATAAATCCCACATTGAATTATTTATTGTTTTTACACCTATAAATAATCAAAAGTGTATTAACAATGTCTCATTATCCATCTATAGTGCCTCCCCTTACTACGACCACTTACATGAAATTTCACCCCATGTTGCTTCTCCTCTTCCTAGCCTAGTACTAACCCACTCTATCAATCCTCTCCTACCTATCCATTATTTTCTAGAATATAGATCATATAGACAACTTCTGTTGTAATTTCCCTCATATTTATCTAGATTTACCCCAATTTCTCTAAAATATTTCCATTGAATTGTCTTATCATTGAATGGTCCACTACATTAAATTGTTGTTTGGATCCTGATACATTTAAGAATGTTTCAATTAACCTTAATTCATTTCATCTTTATCATTTTAAATAATGAGATATACCAATTCATGTTCTTTTAGGAAATTATATTCTCAAATACATTAAATATTTTCTCCACAACACCCAATCTAATTATTGACCAAAAAATCCAACTCTAAAAATCTGTTTCAATGAAATATTCTCTTCCCTTTATATTTTTTCAATACTATCATAAATTCATACAATATAAAATTAATAAAAGAAATATAAGGTTAGATATTTGTATTCACATGATTTTTCCCCTTTCCAAATATAAAATAAAATTTCCTTCCAACTGGATTTCATCCCCTTTTTCAAATGAGATTGTATTTTAATATTCTGCCCCCCATAAATAATAATAATTTAAAGGGTTTTCATATACATATAATTCTATTTTTCGAAATTTATACAATCATTCATGTTTTATTCCCTTAAAAATCTATAACGATATCTTTATCAAAATTTTATCTCTTTTTTAAATGATTCATCTTGCCCTGTATTTTTATTTACCTTTACAAACGACATGTTAAAACAGGCTAGTTCTTCTAAAACTCATATAAGGAGAGATTTTTCTCCACCATTATTATTAAATGATTTTAAGACCTTATGAAACTACTAGTTTACATTTTTTACCATCATTACTCTATAAATAATTTTTAATGATTACCTTCAAACGGTTGCGCTTCATTAAACCACCTTCAATATTTTCAATTTTCATCAGTATTTTACTTTATCTACTATCTATTAAATAGTTTTCCTCACTTTAAAAAAATTTATTATGAGTGTATTCATTAAATCACAATTGACTAATCAGTAAATCTTACAATCCTACTGAGATAGATCTTAGTCTATGAAAGAAGTTTATAATTTTACAACCTCATATTTATCCTTATTACACATCAACTTTAAACCATACATTCTCTAATGAAACTAGATATATTACAGACTTCAAAAAAACATCTTATTAACATTATATTACTAACACCAAACCATTAATAAAAAATAAATAATGAATATGTTTTTGAAATATAACTTTTGTCAAACCAAATAATATCACTCATTTTTAGTAAAATTTTGAAACCACTTGATATGAATTATCATCCATTTCTTAAAGAAAACATCATTATTCGATTAGGCTAAATTAAATGTCAGTACTCATCACCAACAAACCTTGAAATCATTTAGCTCTTGTAAACTTATGTTAAAATTATTTTCTACTTAGAGAACCACTTATTGTAAATTTTATTTTATTTTATAATGTTATTAAAATCCTGAAGAAAAAATTTAGTGATTCCACTTATTGATATATAAAAATAATAATCATTATATTCATTTATGTATTAATACTAGTCATTAACTATTTTTTCCCATACTATCATGATACAACTAAATATATTCCCTAAAATAAATTTTTATATTAGATGATTCTTTGTCTCCATTATAATTATTGATCAGGATTCCCCATTTCATGTTATTACTCATCTTGGTATGAAACCTCTATTTTTAATAAATGAACGTAAAATTTGTCACTTACACCCCTTCGTTTCATTGATAATCTTTAAAATCATCAACATCCACTTAAATTCATATAAAATTAGCTATATATAAAACATTCAAACCATGCATCCATCTACATTGAATGTATATAAACCCTGTATCATGTCTACCCATTAAGTCTATATTTCTTTCAATGAATATTAAAAAGATTTAATTTCATTAGCTTAGGGGCTTCCTCTACATCTTTATGTTGAGGACTGTGGTTGATCTCGATGAGACAATCTAGTTCTTTCATCTTTATTACAATCCTTATTAGTGGTTTATTATGAAATAAAACATATAAATATTTTTTAAAATTTTTTTTTCAACATATATTGTCTTAATTTTGGGTTCCATTTCCCTATGGATATTAATTGTAATGGTATATGTTTCCTCTTTTGATGCAACACTGCTCCATCTTTATTCAAGATCTATTTTCCAATGATTATATCTTACAAAAATATTCATCTCTTGAAATGTTTTTTGATTTTGGAAACCACTAAAGCTTGTTAGATGTTTTTCCTATTCAATATCCATTAAACCCAATTCACACATGGTTCTCGTTAGTGAATATTTCATTTCATTTTCTATCACCACAATCACATATACTAAAACTTCTTCATTTATCCATATTTCTTTTATTTCTCTCCATGAACGTTTTTAGTGAATTATCGTAGGTTATTGATAATGTTTTGTTGAAATTCCTATATTTTATCCAAAAACATCAACCTATTTTATAAATTAATATATTTAATTATGTTGTAAATATATATATTTTGTGACATCGGAATGAAAAAAATCTTAATGACTTCAAATATTATCCTCATGATATAATTTACTATTTTCTATCCTTAAATATAAAACATATCCTAAGAAATGAAACCTTATATTGTCTCTCAATGGTTTATATTTTATTACGTGATTCTTATAACACCATTGAAACCATTAGATTCCATTCACATTAAAGGAGATTACTGAATTATTAAACACTGGTTTAAGATGATTAGAATCTCATTCCCTCAACAGTTTCCAGTTTAGGGAACTTACATGGCATTCTGAATCATTCTCTATGTTGTCTTCATAATGAATTGCTAGATAATCCCAAGCTTTCAGATACTCTTCTTTATTAATCTTCTCCCTATTGAAACCTCTAATCAATATATGATCTTGCTTTTCAATCCATTCAGCTTAATCCCTGGACAACTCCACATGGATCAATCTTTCCATCATTTGATCGATGTCTTCCCTCACTACCATGATCACCAGGACATCCTCTTTCATTTCATCACCATAATGCATGAGATGTTCTATTTGAGCATCTAGATCCTCATCCATCGGGCACTGAAAGCTATCAGGAGATCCTGCCTCACATTGTTTTCTAGGAGGAGTAGTATCCTCCATCACCAGAAATGTCTCCGCAGATTGCAGATGCTTCCCTTCTTGTTGCTCATTTTCCTTTGAGATTCTGTTCACTTGGGATTGAATATTTGTGGCATCCACCTATTGAGCCTCCTCTCCTTCTTCTAGTTGTACCTCATGATCCTTGAATTTATCATCTTTCTTGGCCGACCGAGTCTCCATTAGTTTATAAAGATAGGAGTATTCCTTCCATTCACATAGTATTTTTGTGTTATAATATCACATAATAGTATAAAATATTTCTAATATCAATTGGGAGCCTATATATTCCAATTTTGAAAGTAGTTGTTTTTATCAATAATTCTGGATTCCAAATCATAATATTTCTTTTATTTGAGGCTTCTATGGTGGTGATATTCATCATATAATTATAGGTTTGAGCATAATCTTCATGTCCCTTTATTTTTATCATCCTCCTCCCTTATGTGGATATTTATCTAATTCAAAGGCATCTTTTTTCAAGATCATCCCACTCGAAAAGTTGTATCTTGATAGGAAAGATGATATGTTTTATCACTTTATTTATGTCAATTTTATTTCTTATATATTTTTATATTTGTTCACATAGATCTTGTTACCCCTTAATCTTTGTGACTATATTAATTATTCCATATTCATGGACATATCCCCTTTATTCAATATTTTTTTCAACAAAAGTTGCTTATCAATGGAAGCTAAATCCACTTGTTTAATGATATGTTATGGATCCACAAAATCATTTAGGGATTGGATCATGTATCCATCACTATATTTATATTCACCAAATGTAGAACTATATTTCATATAAATTTCATCCAATAGATCGTCATTTTCTCCAATATCAAAAGTCAACAAAAGATTCAATATTTTTATGTGTTTTCAAAGACAATGTCTTTTCATACTAAATAATCATATCAATACTAATCACCTCAATTAAAGATTTTTCATTTTCAAGATACTTCTTCTAATATATTTTTTTTTATTTTTAAATTGAGGAAATATATTCTAGATACATTGACCAATTGATCATTACAATTGTATTTTTAATTATCTGATAAAATGAGTTCTTCACACTTATTTTCCCAAACTAATTTCCCATAAAGGATCTATAGAGTCTTCAAAATAACAAATATAGCAACATAACATGTGTTTAATATATAATCCTCATTGGATAGTGATCTTTCAAATATCATATTTTCATAGAATCATAAATTTATTCACTATGCTTACTCATACCTGCATCTCGAAATAAAAAATACAATACCTTCTTTCCATAAACAATTAAGAATATGAGTATTTATTTATTCTAGACAATAATTTCAGTTCCTATAAAAACATAGGTTTTAAACATTGGTTATATATAGGAATTATGTCTAAATAGAATTTGATTGAACATTGAAGTCACATACTTTAGGGAAACATCTAGTGATTTTATGATATATTTCGCTTTCAAACAAAAATATTTTATAGATTTTGATACACCCAACCCAGAGATTAAATGTAACACTCTGACCCCAGTTACACAGAGAAGGTACATTATTTTAATACATTGGAATTATTACAAGGAATCATGTCCCGAAGGACTGACCAGTTTAGTAGTCTTGGGAAATAGATTATATACATGAACATTACATTAAAATTTCTAACATAAAATACAGCATAGATCATCCTTTGAGAATAACATTAATCCCCTTGCTTAACCCTTTATATCAATCATAAAACACCTCTTTTCATTATAGGAAAATAAAACATAAGAAATAATGAGTTCAGATGCTCAGTAAGGATAAACAATATAGTGGAAGCTATAAAAAATAAGCATATACTTTTAAGGAAAGGTACAGAACTAAAAAAAGAAGCCTTTTAAAACATTATCTTCAGTATAATATGGAAATAATAAATTAGATAATTCTATTTAAACATTCACAAGGATATTCTACTATTTGTATTGTCACATGTAAAATCAATAACTAATCTTACAATGAGGTAATGCAAAATACTGGACATATTTACTAATATTTCAATACTACGTGCCAATACCATACACAATTATTCTGTAAATACCTTGTTCTAAGACACTAGTTTGTCTCATGAGATCAAATAAATCATTAAGGGGCTATATTAGGTAATACATGTAACTTAATAGGTCCAATTCATTCCTCAGATGAAAAGGGTGAAGCATAACATAATCATTTATTTTAAAACTCACATATCAAATGCCTATACTTTGACTATAAATTGTGAATGGTATAAAAAGATCACATCGATATTCAAACATATCATAAATAATTAAACATAGTATTGAATATTGTATTATAATAAATCAACCTCAATCAAGAATAATATCCAATAAAGGATGATAACATAGATGAAAATAATTAGTAAAACTCTTTGAGAGAAATATCCCATTTCCCGGAAATAATTTAAAAGTTGCACAATTTATAAATGAATTCATTTAAAAGATAATTTTTACAAAATTGTTCAATACCACTTTGAAACTTTTGAATTAAACTAACATTTTAACACAATATTTCCCATATAAATAAATCCTTAAAACCATTTTGAAACATGGATATTAATTAAATATATTTAGAAAAATAAATCATTAAAAATTTTAAATTGATGATCTAGTTAAATATTCTCTTCCAAAAAACCATAAAATATTAATTTTGCAAACCTTTTTATGAAACATGGTCCTGGATGATAGATATTAACATGTAAATACATACAAATAAACCATCTCGGATAATAATGAGATTGAAAATTTTATCCTTACCTTAGATCTGATACTCTTTGTACATGTCTGAAACTCATGTATAATGTTTTAAAAAATATTATTAAGTTATATAAGAATCATAATAATATTTATGATATCATATATGATTCTTTTATGAATTTATATTACACTTTTATTAATAATTCAATGTTAATGCAACATTTTGGGTAATAATCATTTTGTTTGTCGTACGTGTTTTGACTTGTTATTCTTGATCATATTACATAGATAATGATTTAATTACTTGAATAATTTATAATTTGATTTATATATCATATATATTAATTATATAGAATATATATTATAGATAGATATATGAAATAGAGTACACTTTTCATAGAGATGGTAGGTCGTATGTACGCATGAACGATGTTTCCATTTTGCTATCATATTGAATGGAAGTATGTGAATGACATATATGTACATAGTTATATATATACATATATATATCATTATAGTAGAATTATTTTTTCATATATTTCATAATTATTCATAATATATATTTTTAATAATTATTCTTGGATTGTTAATGTGGAGAATGAATCTAATCACATCCTGTAGACGGGTAGGTCGTACATATGCACGAGTGGCGATGTTATTCCTTTAATGATTAAATGATATGGAACTAGATGGTATATTAATTATAAATTATAATAATAATGTCATTTTCATTATTTATTTCTATTATAAACATTTTTATACCCAACCAAATATTGTTATGTGGAATAACAAATTATGTCACATCATGGAAAAGGTAAGTGGTACGTACGCAAGCATGGTGATATTTTTTTCTAGGACGCATAAAAGAAAGAATATGGTTCTTCAATAATTATAATAACATCCTAGAATGTGGAAGGCATTGTGGTTATTATTTTAGTATTGAAAAAAATGATAAAGATAAAGTAGAAGAAGAAAAGAACATTGAAAGAGGTGATAAAACAATTACTTATTTTCCAGTGTCTTCTTTTGATTCGCACTAAAAGACTCTTTAAGATGGATTTCTGCCCAAATTGAATCCTATGTAATTATATGAGTTATGATGGGAGATGAAATGGGAAGGGTTTTTTTAAGCCATAGGGCGTTGGAGGTTTGAAGTAAAGAGAAGGAGAAGTTCCCTTTTATAAGAGATGTGAGGGGCACTATAGATAAAGCTTGAAATATTAATTTATTATAGATTTATTTTCAATTTATAATAGATATTAAGTAATTTATTTCAAGGATAAGATTATGATGGGTATAAATCCTCTTAGAAAATTTTTTTAGATATGTTTAGTTTACAAAATTATCCTTATCTTTTCAGATTGACCCGTAGTTAAACAATTTAACTCTTACCGTGTCTTCTTGTATTTTTATAATATAGGGTTAATTTTGTTAGTATAAAATGAAAATAAAATATCAAGTTGATGATTAAATAAATTTTTAAATTTATATAATTTAGTTGGATAATATTATATTTCTAGTATTTTTTATCATTTAGTAAAATATTATTTGTTTTAAAAACTCATTTAGGTAAATTTTGATGCTATTTAGTAATTAATTTTTTAAAAGTCATAACAACATGATTATTTCGAAAAAAAATCAATTAAATAATCCCTCATATGATAATTTCATCCATGAAATTAGTTTATGGAATTAAAATATTCAGATTAAATTCATTTTAATATTTATAAATTCATTTATTGGAATCATTCATTAATAAGGTAATCATTGTATCATCATTATGTCATAAATAAATATATTTATCTAATTTATAAAAATTATTTATAATATACCACGATTTAGGAAATATTTTTATTTTTCAATTGTGTGCTTATAGTCACAGATATCAGTTATATTACCTTATATTAAATTTATTTAGTAAAATATATATGTTTAGGGTATATTTCCCATTTCCTTAAATTAAATATTCTAAATTTTTTTTTTCAAACACATGTGGCTCCCAAATAACAATATTTCAGAAAATGAGTCTAATTGTAGAATATATTTCATCTAATAGGATTACAGAAAGTGTATGGGTAGTTTTAAATTATTATAATATTTTTTTACCATTATTTACCTAATTTTCCCTTTAACCATTGTAAATAAAAATAATTACTGAAGTTACTATTTATAACATCCAAAAATAAAAGGTTATCTATTTAAACAATTTTTACCTTTTGATTCCAAATATGGAATACATTTTTTGGAATTCAAAACACAGAATTGGTAGAAATTAATTTAAAATTAATTCCAATTGTTAAAACTAGAGATCTGGTTTTTAAGAAGTAAAAACTATCAAAAGTTTGACATGTGTTTATGTTTAATTTATATATGAGATTATGTAGAATGTCATAAATTATAATAAATTTACAAACTATATTATTATTATATTTTCAAACCACTCAAATTTATATTTTAGAAATACAAAGTATTTCAAATAAAAATGTTGTTTTCAATTATAATTTAGCATTTTCAATATTCATTAAAATATGAAATTTATCAGAAAAGTACCAAAAAATAATCCTAACTAACATTTATTTTCCAATTCTAAACAATAATTTATTTTTTTTTTCAAATTGAATAGGTAATAGTGTCACTTATTGGATTTAAAAATAGTTCACCATTAAAAAGGAATAAAAACTGTTTTTTTATATTTATTTTATCCAAAAAATTGTATTTTCCCTTATATAATATCTTTTAATACAATAAAATGAATGTTAAAATTATATGGGATATATATAAAATTCAAAATTAGGTTACTGTTATTCATAACCGCTTTTAAAATGGCCAGTATGATAGGTCATTATGCACTCGAACTCGGTGTTCTGTTTGACAACCCTCCTTTTTTATTAAACAATTAAACATAATTTGTTACATAAACATAACGTGAAAAACATAGAATATCAATAGTTATAGTGTCTTTGGGGATTATTATAATTACATAAAAACTTAAAATATGAAATACATCATCTTTATTTAAAACTTCCTTCACATGACCACTACGTTTCCTCGTACTTTGCATTGCATTGGATAACCTGGGGACATGCATAGGAAAAGGGTGACCTATAAAGCCCAGTAAGGGAATAGACATAGAGTAACATGAGGAATAAAATACATGTTATAAAATACTCATATTAATAGATCACAAGAGAATAATAATCATAAAGTCATTTTAAATCATGATAATCATAACATGGAAATGTAGCAACAACACTTAGCATGACCCAAGGCTCATTGCACATGGAGCATGAGTAAACCCTCATTGAACCTGAAGCATGAGTAAACCCTAATTGTAATTGAATTATAATGATTAAACTCCCATTTCACATGAAGTATCATGATTATATACTTTACCCAATGCATTGGAGCGCTATGATGGTGAACCCTTCTTAAACATTTCACTTCATGCATTAGTGTGCTACATGGATCATAAAACATTGAGTCATTAAAAATAATCATTTATTCCATGATAAAATAATGTGTAATACATACTTGAGACTCTCTAAACAATAATTAAATGTTCAAAATGTTGAATACTCTTGATTTAGAAATGTGCATGGTATTCACTACACAATAACTTGGGCTTGGAAAATCACGTTGCAATTTCGGTAGCATAACGAGGTGACATAAGAACTCATAAAAATGATTGATTATAGAGAAATCGGTGACTCGTAATATTTAAATTACATGGAAATTATGGGGTAATTTATATAAATGTCCCAAAAAATGTAATGGAAATTAGATTCATGATAAAAAGGAATTGGTTAAATGTAATGAGGAGAGAGAAATTCCATTCGGAATGTTTACATAGAAACAGGTGTACATGGGAGGAATTTAATGAGGAGAAAGGGGTCTCCGATCAGTCAAACATAAAGAGGGCAGTTTTTTGGTGGTGTAAAACCATACCCAAACATTTATAATTGAAATTAAAATTTCATATCAACATAATTAATATTGGACAAAAATGGGAAAGGAAGAAAAACCCTTACTTGGAAGTGTGCTTCCAACGGCTTGAGAGTAGCTTGAGAGAGGCTTCATGGGAGCTTGGGGAACCTTGGTATGATTATAGATATAGTATTGTAGAAGTTATAATAACTCCAAAGTCATTGAGTGAGGAGGAATTATGAGATTGGGTGGGTTTATATAGGAAAGGAGAGGGAATTGATTATTATTTAAGTTTGCGACACCTTACATTAAACTAATAAAAACCACAAACCAGCCCCTGGTTTTTGCCCTTGGTTTTTTCCAATGGTAGTGGAAAAAAATAATTTATAAGGCCTAAACCCTAAATTTTTAAAATAATAGGGTTTCTTATGTGGATATGAGTCACACTCACAGGGAACACTATTTAAAAAGACAAAATGATTAATAAGTCTTGAAGGGCTAACTGATGCTTTGTAAAATAAATCAAACAAACCCAAAATCGCATTATTTTAATTTTAAAAAATATATTGTCAGATCATAATGTTTATATAATTTTATTACATCACTATTGGATCATTATGATGGCATAAAACACATTATATATTTAAACGATGTTTAATTTTTACCCAAAAATTTGACTGTCTCGGAAAATTATGAAAAATTCACCGTTGGATAATTTTGACATCCTGATTTGAGAAATAATTTTCATTTTATCTAAATAATTTTCTATATATGATAATTTTTACTTTTAAAATTGAAATCGATATTTATAAAAAATTAATGGGTTTTGAAAAAAAATGGCATTCAAACCTTATTAAAAATTAAAATTGCATTCATAAAATTATATGATCATTTATATTTAATAAAATAAATTTAATAATAATAATAATATTTTATTAAAAAATTATTTAACTCAAAAATCCTTTAATTCATCAAAATATATTTCCTAGTTGAATATTAACTAAAAATATTATTTGTGCTTTAAAAACTATTTACAAAGTAACAATAATAAAATGAAAGTATATTAATTATTATATACAAAAGTAATGTACATGACCATAGTACTAGGGTATTGTTACATATGCCCTTAAAACAACTGCATAAGACCGAAGGGTGAGGTGTGCGATGGTGACATTCTCTTGGGGTGGCTCGGATAATATCTCTCGGTTGGTAATCTCTATCAACTTCCACTTCCCCTGTAGGCGGTTCTACTGAAGCGTAACATGTTCAAGCTTGCCTTGAGCTTGGTCAAGAGTGAAGCCCAATGACACCACCTCCATTCTGTGCTCTGAAAAAAAGGGCTTTATATGGGGCAAGTCTACTGGATGAGGCCATCGCTTCCTTTGCCTGAGTAAATTGGATTTGTTAAATCCCATATTTATAATAATCATGTGACCAATGTTCAGCAGCTAAAATAGAAATGGACACAATTATTTATGGTATTTTAAAATCCAAAAATCTAAGACAAAATAACTTCATATGTTGTATAACCATTTTACATGTTAAGACATTTAATACGATCAAGAAGGATTTTCATTAACAAATGTTTGGGTCATTACAATCTCCCCCCCCCCCCCTAATAAATTTCACCCTCGAAATATTATTTTAAATTCTAGGCCACAAACAGATGTGGGTAATTATACTTCATTACTTCATCCAGTTCCCATGTTTCCTCTTCGTACTTATGGTTTCTCCATAGTACCTTTGACAAGATAAGTTGTATTGTTGCGTAGAACATTGTCTCTAAGATCAAAGATCTTCACTGGCTACACCTCATAGGAAATATCATCCTCTAGATGTACTAATAATAAATATAGTACATGTGATGGGTCTGGTATGTACGTCCTTAAGAGGGAAACATGAAAGACATCATGTACTTTGGTCATGGTAGGTGGATGTCCTAGTTGATAGGCCACAGCCCTGACACGATCAAGATTCTCGAAGGGGCCAATGTACCTAGGACTTTACTTCCATTTCTTTTCAAACCTCATGACCTTCTTCCACAAAGATATGAATAGAAATACCGTGCCTCCAATATTGAACTCATGGTCTCATAGACGGTTATCTGCATAACCCTTGTGTCAACTCTGGTCTTCCCTGATATGTTGTTGAATGGTTTTCACCTTCACCCCAATTTCATCCATCATTTATGGTCCTAATAACTTATGCTCACTGACTTCATCCCAACATGTTTTTTTTCTACACCTCTTCCCATAGAGGTCTTCATAAGATGCCACTTGGATGCTCAAGTAGAAACTGTTATTATAAGAGAACTCAAAAAGATGAAGATGTTGATCCCACCCTCCATTGTAGTCCATTGAGTATGCTCTCAGCATGTAATCAATTGTTTGGATAGTCCGCTCAGATTTTCCATCAGTTTGAGGATGATAATCTGTACTGAAGTTTAGCTCATTATCTATAGAATGTTGATTACTCTTCCAAAACATAAAGGTGAATCTTTGATCTCGATCGAACATAATAGATAGGGGTACTCCATGCAGCCTTACCACTTCTTTGACGTAAACCCGCGCATGTTGATCCAAAGATAAGTCCTCTCGAACTGTGATAAAGTGAGTTGTATTTGTAAGACAATCCACAACGACCCAAATAGCATTTTATCCTTTGGATATCCTTGGAAGTCCAGTAATAATATCTATGGTAATTTTATCCCACTTCCATGTTGTTATGGGTAGTTTTTTCATCATCCCCTTAGACTTTTGTCTCTTAGCCTTCACTTGCTGACATAATAGACACTTTTATGTATACTCGGCAATCTCCCTTTTCATATTGTCCCACAAAATGTTTTCTCGGAGATCTCAATACGTATTTGTGCTCCTTGGGTGGATAAAGAAGTTCTATATATGTGCATCATTGAATATCTCCTTATTTATCTCTGGATCAGATGCTACACATAATCTCATCCCAAATCATTCAACTCCTTCCTTGTGAACTCTGAAATCAGAGGATTTCCCATTTTTTACAGCTTCTACCCTTTTTTGAATTTCCCCATCCTTTCTTTGACCATCCTTTATTCTCTCCAAGGGGGGTGTTTGATCACTCATTTGAGAAAGGATTGATGATGTTCCTTCCTTAATTATTTTTATGTCCATCATTTGAAAATATAAGAAGATCGGATCCTTTTCAATTATCATCATTGATAAAGATATGAAATCCTTTATACTTAGGGCATCTGTCACCTTGTTTGCCTTACTAGGATGGTAGTAGATTGAGTAGTCATAATCATTGATTGGATCTATCCATATTCACCAGCTCATATTAATATATCTCTGTGTGAATATATATTTGAGACTCTTATGGTTAGTATGTATCTGACATTTCTCCCCATATAGATAATGCTGCTTGATTTTCAAGGCAAACATCACAGCCACCAACTCCAAATCATTTGTTGGATAGTTTTTCTCATGTATTTTCATCTTCCTTGAGGAATAGGCTATCACTTTATCATTTTTCATCATCACCCATCCTAATACCTTCATAAAAGCATCAAAATACACCATAAAGATTTCTCCACATGTAGGGAGTGTGTGTACTAGCACAGTGATAAGCACCTCTTTTAACTCCTTGAAAAAATCTTCACATTCCTATGTCTAGAAAAACATTACTCCCTTCCATGTCATCATGGTCATTGGGATTGAAAATATTGAAAAGTTCATCACAAATCGTCGATAATACCCAGCTAGACCCAAAGAGCTGTAGATCTCCACTACAGAAGTTGTCCTAGGCCACTCTTCAATTACCTTCTTCTTGGTAGGGTCCACAGATATCCCTTTGTATGTGATAACATGCTCCATGAATGATACTTCCTCCATCCAGAACTCACATTTATTGTACTTTTCATACAACTTTTCTCTTCACAATGACTTTAACAAAATTTTCAAATGCTCCTCATGTTTCTCTTTGCTCTCTGAATATATCAGAATATCATCAATAAATGCTACAATATATTTTTTGAGGTAATATCTAAAAACTATATTCATTAAATCCATGAAAATTTTCAGAGCATTAGTGAGTTTGAAGGGCATAATTATGAACACATAGTGTCCATATCTCATTCAAAAGGCCTTCTTGGGAATATCTTCCTTCCTCACCTTTAATTGGTGATATCCTTACCAATGGTTTACCATAGAGAAATAACGAGTCCCACAAAGCTGATCAAACTAGTCATCTATCCATGGTAGGGGGTACTTGTTCCTTATCATGATTTTATTGATCTCATGATAATCAATGCAGAGGCGTATTGATCCATCATTCTTCTTGATAGAGAGGATCAACACACCCCACAGTGAAGCACTCGAGCGTATAAAACCCTTTATCTATATTCTCTTGTAAATACTTCTTCAACTCTTCTAGCTCTACTGTGGCCATTATATAAGGTGTCTTTGATATTGTTAGAGATCCAAAGATATGTTCACTTGAGAACTCAACCTCTCGGTCTGGAAGAATACCATGAAACTCTTAAGGGAATACATCAGTTTAATCCCTCACGATGGGCATGTATTTAAGCATGCTTCACTCCATTGTCTCAATCATTTGAGCAAGATCTTATTGCTCATATGGCAGAAATATCCACACTTGAGATGATTTTTTTTAAAGGAGATTAATCTACCTTCTTTAATTTGTAATGAATTGGAGGACGCTTTAGAACGTGAAGAGTGATCTCCCTTTCCGGGCAGTTGATAGTGGCTTTGTATTAAGATAGACTATCCATTCCTAATATAGCATAAAACTAAACTAGAGGAATTATGAAGAGATTTACTGGGAGGTTCAGACCACAAACATTAACCACATAGGAGTTATAAACCATGGATGCAAACGATTTCCCCATTTTATGTTCTCACAGATAACTTTTCCCCCAAATTGTGTGGTGGTGTTTGAATTGTTCTACTAAAAATGAAAGATTTAAAAGAATTCATAGAACCAGATTCAAATAGTACGTTCACTTTTCTTGAATGAATAACTATAATAACTATCACCACATATTTTTCAGCTCCACCTCAGCGGTAGTGAGAGCATAGGCCCTTCCTTGTTGCCTCAGAGGTTGTTGTTGATTTCCTCCGACTACCCTCGGCTTAGGGAAATTTTTTTGCATAATGCCCAAGTTCCCTGTAGTTGTAACACTGCACTATTAGACGAGTGTTGATATGAACCTTCCTTTATTCTTCAAAATTAGTGTGATTTATCATATCCCTTCAGCACTTCTTGTCTAGATGACCAAACATTACACATTTAAAGAAACTCATGGTTCCCTTGAGACAGTTAACAGGATGTTTCTTCCCACTATTTTTGAAAGGGGAAATGTTAGGCATCCTTCCATCTTGGTATTGGTTTTAAGGACCGCCCATGTTGTTCTCCATTTTCAGCTTCTTGTCACTGGGCTGAAGATACCACTCAGATTCTCCAATCTCCATTTCAACCTTTAGGGTACAACAGAAAAAATCCACATAACATTCTAAGTCTCAAATCCTCAACTTTTTTCATAGACTCGTCTTTAGTATGCTAAAGAAGAGATAAACCGTGATTTAGGTGTTCATGACAAAGACAGAGGCGTACCATGAAATGCTTGTAAATTTTTCTTCATATGCCCCGATGGACTCATCTTTCTTCTTCTTGAGTTTGAGGAAATATCTTTCATTCTTGAGACGGAGGGTTCAAGGAAAATATTTGTTGAAAAACATCCTATTGAATTCCTCTTAATTCATGGAATCAATTAACTCTTTCGAATTTGTATTATTGATTAGTTTCCACCACTGATCACCTTACCCATTAAAATGATAGACTGAAAGTGCAACATTTTCCACTTCTGAGCACAGGAGGATAGAGAATATCTTTTAAATGGAGTAAATCCATTGTTCAGTGAGGAGGGGATCAGAAGATCTACTAAACATGAGAGTCCTATTCTGCATGAAGGATTCTATGGAAACATGCTATTTTTTTGGAGGAGGAGGGTGTTCCACCTGATTCATGTTATTATTCTTAACTCAAGATAGTTGGGCAAGTACTGTCAGGATGTTTTGAGAACCCTCTCCCATAATATCATTCAAATCATTAGGCAAATATTCACATTTCCTAACACATTGGTTGTTAGAACGTGTTCTTTTATTTCCCACCATTAACTTAGAAAAAGAACATATAATTAGAGGTCTTGAATACTTAGCCATTGAGCCAAAAAATTGAACATAAAAGAATAAACATATAAATAAGAATTAAATCCTAACTTGTGATTTCTTAGGTTAAAATATAGGTTATCCTCAGTATATTTTATAACGTATATTTTTATGGTATTATTTGTCCCTTAATATCAGTTTTTACCGATCTCATGAATCTACCAAAGAATATCCCTCGGGAGTTTCGTAACCATGAGTGCATCAAGGCCCATTTTTGTGCATTAGTTCTCGTTCAATTCTAGCTCAAAGCAATTTTTTCATGTTTTACCCCTAGGACACATTTGTGCTAGAGCCACTGCTACATGCTCGTATCCCGACATGGATATGTTTTCTTGATAAACCACTTACTCAATACTCACCAAAACATATGGATGTTCTTATTAGTCTTGTCTCTAAGGATTCCCAAGGTTTATCTAATCCTAGTCCAAAAAATAATTAAACCTTTCATCTGATACCAACTATGACAACCCTTCATTTTTATTACACAATTAAACAAAATTTATTATATAAACCTAACACGATACAACATTGAATATCAATATTTATAGTGTCTTTGTGGCTTAGGATCATTACATAACAACATAAAACACGAAATACAACATCTTTATTGAAAATATCCTTTACATGACCACTACATTCCCTCGTACTTAGCATTTCATGGGATAACCTGAGGACATGCATAAGAAATGGGTGAGTTATAAAGCCCAGTAAGGGAATAAACATGGAGTAACATGAGTAATACAATAAATTTTATAGGATATACATGTCAATATATCATAAGAGAAGCATGAACATAAAGGCATGATAAATCATTATAATGATACCATGGAAATGTCGCAACAACACTTAACATGGAATTAGCATGAGCCAAGGCTAATTGTACATGGAGCATGAGTAAACCCTGATTGTACGTGAAGCATTAGTAAACCCTCTTTAAACTTGAATTAGCATGATTAAACTCCCATTTCTCATGATGTATCATAATACTATACTTTACCCTATGCATTGGAGCGCAATCAGGGCATACCCTTCTTAAACATTTCACTTCATGCATAAGCGTGCCACATGGATCATAAAAAATTGAATCATTCAACATAATAATTTATTCCATGGTAAATAAAATTTGGAATACATACATTAGAATATTTAAAAAATATGTAAATTTGAATAATGGTGAATACCATTAATAGAGTAATGGGCATGGTATTCACTACACAATGACTTTGGCTTGGAAAAACGCGTAATTTTGGCAACATAATGGCGTGACATAATAACTCATAAAAATGGTTGACGATAGAGAAAGGGGTGTCTCATCATATTTCATGAAATGGAAAATTAGGGGTAATTTAAATACATGTCCCAACAAATGTAATGGAATTTAGATTCATGATACAAAATAATTACTTGAATGCAAATGAGGAGAGAAAAATTCCTTTCAGAATTTCAGCATAGTAACGGATGTACATGGGAAACATTTAATGAGAGAGAAAGGGGTCTCCCATCATTAAAACATAAAGAGGGAAGTATGGGGGAGGTTTTAAACCATACCCCAAAATTTATAAGTGAAATTAAAAGGGAATAACAACATAAATAATATTGGACAAAAATGAGAAAGGAAGAAAAACCCTTACTTGGAAGTGTGAATCCAATGGCTTGAGAGAGGCTTTAGAGAGGATTCATGGGATCTTGAGGCACCTTGGGAAGATTCAAGAGAGAGTATGGAAGAGGTTTTATTAACTCCAAAGGATTGTTTTGAGGAGGAAGTGGGATAATGGGTGGGTTTAAATAGGAATGGAGAGAGAATGGATTATTAATTATGTTTGGGACACCTCACATTAAACTAATCAAAACCACAATCCAGACCTTGGTTTTAGCACATATTTTTTTCCAAAGGGGAGTGGAAAACAATATTTTATAAGTCCAATGTCTGAAATTATTAAAATAATTGGGTTCCTTATGTGGAGGGGAGTCACACTTCCAAGGAAAACAATTTAAAAATACAAAAATGATTAATAAGTCTTGAAGGGTCAACTGAAGCTTTCTAAAATAAATTAAAAAAACCAAAATTCACATTATTTTAATATTAAAACATATATTGGCCAAAGATAAGGTTTATAGAATTTTATTACATCACTATTGGCTCATTATTATGTCATAAACCATATTATAATTTTAAACGGTATTTAATTTTTACCCAAAACATTGACAGTCTCAGAAAATTATGGAAAATTCACTATGATAATTTCGACGTTCAAATTCCAGAAAAAATATTCATTTTATATAAATAATTTTATAAATATGTTAATTTTCACTTTTAAAATAAAAACAGACATTTATCAAAAATTCATGGGTTTTGAAAAAACTGGATTTCAAACCTCTATAAAAATTACAATTGAATTCGTAAAATTTTATAATAATTTATATTTTATAAAAATAAAATTAATAATTATAATATTATTATTATTATATTAATATATTATTTAATTAAAAATCCATTAATTCATCAAAATAGATTTCTTAGTTGAATATTAACTTAAAATACTGTTTTTCTTTAAAAACTATTTACAAAGTAACAATAATAAAATGAAATAATATTCCTTATAATATACAAAAATAATTTACATAAACATAGTACAAAGGTCTTGTTACATAACCCCTTAAAACACCCACATAATACCGAAGGGTGAGGTGTGCGATGGTGGCAGACTCTTGGGGTGGCTCAGATAACATCGCTCGGGTGGTAATCTCTATAAACTTTCACTTCTCCCGTAGGCGGTTCCGCTGAATCTTTACGTGTTGAAGCTTGAATTCATCTTGGTATAGAGTGAATCATAATGACACCACCTCCTCTCCGAGCTCCAACAAATGGGCTTCATATAAAAAATGTCTACTGGATGAGGCCATCACTTCCTTTTTCTGAGTAAATTGGATTTGTTAAAGCCAATATTTATTCTAATCATGTGATCACTATTCAATGACTACAATATCCACTATCACAATTCATTATTGGTATTTTAAAATAAAAAAAAATAAAACAAAATAAGTTCATATGTTGTATAACCATTTCACATTTTAAGACATTTAATTAGATCAAGTGTAATTTTAATTAACAAAAGTTTGGGTCGTTACATTGCGCGTAGAGAAAGATATTGAATTATTTCATAGGAATCGTACTGTGGAAGATTTGGGTGTTACATTTAACCCTCCTTCACTAAATTGTGTCCACGATATTTAAACACGAGATTGAAAACTAGGGGTTTGAAATTTCAAAATAACTTTGCTAAAATTACACATCGATAAATGGATTAATTAGTCCTCTATTTTAAAATAAATAAAGGTAAGTATGAATGTTACAGAAAATAACACATAATAGGGTTCCATTTAGAAAAACATGAACATGAAAGAAAAAAATTCTTACAATCATGTTTTGATAGAGAGTGGTAGAAAATATGATAAGGAGAAAATTAAAAGTCAAGAAGCTATAAATCTGTGATGATCTAAGAAACCATTTGATTCATAAAAAATAGGACTATGATGGCATTTTTTGGTTTCAAGATCCTTTATATAGTTTTTAATAAATAATTTACCTTATAGACTATGAACAGTGGGAATTATACTTAATTTACATGTAAAGATTCGTCCATTATCTAATTCCTACCAAAAAAACTCATCTTTGTTTTGAAAAGATAGTAAAATTCAAAAATATTATATTTATATTAATCGTATAAAGTTCCAAATATATACATATACCATTTAAACAAAGAAAACAATGTTATAATAACTAGGGTATTATTTTAGGCTAGTGTTTGGTGATAAAATCGTATCTTACTTCGGATTGGGGTTTGAATCTCTCAGCCTTGTCTCACCCAATGGGTTATCACCCAACCTACCAGTTTTACTTTTTCTAAAACTATAGTATTATAACATTCCAAAAAATAATCTTAAAAAATTATAACCTCAAACAATACTATCCAGACATATACTTAATCCATTCCAACCATTAGTGTTATCCAAAATACTCATGTCCCAACTCTCTCTAAAAGTCTATAAATTTCCAAAATCAATTGTAACATCAGATTACCCAAACAACGTAGTGATTCTATTATTGTCACATACTGAATATATGATTACCTTCATCATATTAATAACTTAATGAAAACAAAACATACTATTGTAGAATACTTATATATATCACATTCATCTTAAAACCAGAATATAATTCTTCAATAAAAAAATATATTAATTATTACAATGTGAATGTTGTAGTTGTATATGATTGACCTTGATTTATTTTATTCTTTTCATATATATTACCTTTATAATTTGGATGGTAATTTTCAAAATATCCCATATATTTACAATTATAAAATTTTGAAGATTATTTATTTCCATTATAATCATGTGCCTGGTGACCTTTATCTCCACATTTCTAACAAACTCACATTCCTTTTATGAAATTACCGGGGTGTTTATTAACACATTTATAACATTAAGGAAAATCCTTCTTCCTATTTTCCCCTTTATATGTCTCTTTCCCCACCATTCTCTTCATATTTTCCTTTACATTAATGTTATAAGACTTAGAGAATTATTTTTCCATCTTGATATCACACGAGACTATATATTATCATGATGATAAAGATCGTTAGATGAATTCCTATCAGAGGAAGGATTTAAACCAATAAAATAGTCAACAAATATTACTTCTTAGGTTACATATGTAGTCTATAGTGTTCCTTGCTAACCTCGTGATTTTTTCCTCATACATTGCAACATTCTCATCCTATCTTATCTCAGACTTGTAAAAATATTTCTATATCCTCTCATTATTAACAAGTATTGAATTTTTCTAGAAAAGTACTTTAAACTTCCTCCATTACATATTTTCAACTCAATCGTCCTCCTTCATGTTTGGAATCAATAACATCCATTGATCTGTATCTCCGGAAATACGATATACTTCGATAATAACATTATCCCTTTTGTTACTCCACAAAATAATAAATATTTTCTTTATGGAAATTATCAACTTCTTAGCTACAAAAGGATTGATAGTCCCATTTAATTTTCGAGTTTATTGTCTCATGAAGTGGTCTAAAATTGATCCTCCACATTGTGGATTAGTTTACTCCATACGAGTATGGTTATTATTCATAACCTGAATCAGTTGTCCCATTATGGTTATAAGTTTTTTAGATCAAGTTGTATCACCATATCCATTATCATTATCTTTCATATGAGGGAAATCCCTACATGGATTACATGAATTGATACGATATCCATTTCTTTCACTAGGTTCCATTTTTAAACAATAGAAAACACATGATTAGGTGATGAATCCTAATGTATAATTACAAAATAATAAGCTACTTCACATAAATTAAAAATTTATGCATATCTAATCTATAATCATAAACAAGGATTCTTTGAGTACATAGTTAATCATTAGTCCTTAAAAATGGTTTATAAAAAACATGAAGTTTCCAAAGCATATCCCTCTAGTGTGTCAAACATGGTGCGTAGTAAGGCCAATTTTTGTGTACCAGGTTACCCTGAGTCAAGCCTGGAACACCTTGTCATAGATTTCACCCCTAGGGAAATATGTTCCAGAACCTTGTCCACTTGTAGTATCCAAACAAGGATGTATTTATTAAAATATCCATGCAATATCCACATTACCAAAATTATAGGGGCTTCTTTTATACTTATTTTCAATGTCTGTCATAGCATTATGATCCCTAATATTTGTTTTCTAAATCTATCTCCAAGGTTGTTTCTAAACTTCCTCCAATACCAAATGTAATTTCTCCTATTTAATATGGAAATAATAAATCAAATAATTCCATTTAAACATTCACATGGATATTATACTATTCGAATAGTCACATGAAATATCAATAACTAATATTATAATTTGGGAATGCATAATGCATGGCATATTAACCACTATGTCAATGTCTCGTGCCAATACCATACACAAATTTTCTCTCAAAGCCTTGTATTAAGACACTAGTTTGTATCATGAGACCTACCATTGCATCAAGGGGCTATAGAGGGCCCCACCAGTCACATATTATATCCAATGAATTACACATATGAAAAAGGTGAAACATAACATAAACATTCATTTCAAAACTGGAATATGAAATACCAATATTTAACCATAAACTATGAATCTTATAAACATAAAACATCCATAGTCAAACATATAATAACTAATTCAATACAATATGGAAGATTTTATTATAATAAATCATCTTCAATTGTGAATAATATCAAATAAAGGATGTTGACATAGAGAAAAATAATCAGCAAAACTCTTTGAGAGAAGTATCCATTTTTTATAAAATCATTAAAAAAATTTGCAATTTATAAAGGAATCCATTTAAAATATATTTTGGAATCAAAGTGTTACATACCACTTTGATACATTTTAAAGGAATTTAAATTTTTAAAACAATCATGTCCATATAAATTAATCCATAAAATCATTTTGAAAACATAATAATTAATTAAAATATTTAGAAAAATAAATCATTAAAATATTTTACATGATGATATAGTTGAATATTACCTTACATAAAACCTTAACAATTTCCTTTTGAAGACATTTTTATGAAACATGGACAAGGATGATAAATATATACTAGTAAATACTTGTAGAGACCCAAAGGTTAACGTACATGGACATTAAATTACTTTTTGTGGAATACATAATACATAACAAAAACATAAACACAAGGACCGTAA
This sequence comes from Viscum album, assembly GCA_963277665.1. Lineage (NCBI taxonomy): Eukaryota > Viridiplantae > Streptophyta > Magnoliopsida > Santalales > Viscaceae > Viscum > Viscum album. Next base: position 1,409,874,999 of record OY728147.1, read on the forward strand.
TAGTTTAGTGTCTTTGGAAACTCAGAATATAATCTTCTAATCATGGTGAATGATTTTCAACATCTCCCATAAAGATTTTCCCCTTTTGTTTTCATACCTAAAACCTTTCTTTAAATCCTAGGAAAAATAAATCATATAAAGGGTGAGCTCAAATGATCAGTAAGGGTAAGCATGGAGAAAATAAAGAATATCATATACATTTGAACATAAAAATATGAACATAATGTTTAAACATCAAAATCTTGAGCAATGACATAAAACATTGTAGTATGTAAGGCATAGATCATAAAAAAACATTAATCATGATAAAATAGCATGGGAATAAAACATTTAATTGTGGTAAACCACTAATAACATGATATGATTTCCATAGTAGCCAAGGAAATGCTGCCAAGACCATCTTAGTGGACAAAGTCCCTTTCTGAATTGAGTTCACTCCTCATTCCAGTCCTGTATCACTGAACCAGATTAACTTACCGTTCCAGAAATGTCTATCTAATGCGTTTTAAATCTTTACCGAATGCATTGTAGGGAAATATAGGTCCCACCCATCTCATAATGAAATAATTATTACTTTTCCACAAAATAAACATAAATCTTTCATCATAACCCAAATAATAAAATGGGTTTCATAAACATCATCTCATCATAACATAATCCATATAAAACAAATGGATATCATTTCATCATAAAAAAGTGAAACCATGTAAATCATAGACACATTATACTTGAAACATAATCATACTAAATAATTTCATCTTATATGGAAAATAGTTTTCACAAAGCACTTAAAGTGAGTTCTTGAACAAAAATATCATTTATTCTTTAAAATAATTTTATTTTCAAAAAATGGAATTCAATTTTAAAAGAAAATGATTTTGTCGGAAATAATCATGAAATTTTGAAGATGAATATTCATGAAAATTAGGTGTTATGATACTATAAAAATCTGTTAATTTCGTATAAGTTAAAAAACATTCTCCTCATACTTTTGTCGGAAAAGTCAAAAAGTTCCTCGTATTGTAAACAAAAGAAAGATTCCTTCCATAACACAACGTAAAATTCAAATAGGGGTATACATGACATCAAACATACATGGATGAATATTAAATAATTTATGAAAAACATTTTTATGGACATGGAGGAAAAATATAACCCGAGTAAATACTTACGTATAAACAATCTCGGATAAAAATGAGATTGGAAAAGTTATCCCTTACCTTATGTACATGTTTGGACTTGTTGTTATTAATATTATTATTAATTATATCATGATTTACTAACTTCCATAATGTAAAAAATTATTTATATATCATATATATTCAGTATATATTTATATAATATATAGATAAGTGAAATAAAACACACCGTTCATGGAGATGATAGGCCGTACGTACGCATGAATGCTATTTTCCTTTCCTTATTGACTTGAATGAAAGTAAGTAATAACATATAAATAAATCCAGTAGAATTATTATGTTTTATATACCATTATTATTCATTATATATATTATAATCATTCTTGAATGGTTAACATGGATATTGAATCTCATCGCGTCGTGGAGACTGTATTCCGTATGTACGCACGATCAATGATATCGTTCTCATAATTATTGAATGGAATTGGAGTGGTTGATATAATATCTCAGAATCAGTATGATGTTATAATACCCATATATATTTATTCTTTACACCATTATACCCATCCAATTACAGTGTGGTGGAAAATAGATTACACCAATGCGTGGAGACGGTATTCCATACGTACGCACGCGCGGTGATTTCATTTTCTGTAGGATGGATAGAAGGTTAAATGGGTTGTTTCATATTTAAAATAACATATTAATATATTAGTTATACTGATTTAATTACTTTATAATGAAACATTTAAAGAATAAGAAGTTGAAGAAGAAAGAAACTTGAAATAATCGGTAGAAGAGATTACCTCTTCTTCGACACGCCTCTTTTAAGCTTCCACTTAAGGAACTAGAGTTGGTCTATTGAGAAGACCAGAACCTCCAGAATATTGCTAGGGTATTGGAGAAAAGAAATGGTTAGGAGTTGGATGAGATTTAAGGATCATAGTTTTGTTAATAGGAGAGGGAGGAGGTGCCCTTTTATAAGAGAGGAGAGGGGCACCTTTGGAAACATAAGAAATATTAATTTATAATAAATTCAAACCCCACTTAAAAAGCTCCAAAAATGACTTAAATCCAAATATGAGATGATATAGGGTTGTAATATCATCATCCAATAAAATTTATACAAGTTGGTAATTTATTTTAAACCTTATCAATTTGATTTATCCTTATTTAATTTATTTAATCTTATTTGTGGTAATAATATTCTAAATTTTAAATTGTTATAAATAATTACTTATGTGTCGTAAATTATCCATAATTGGGTAATTTATGACATTTTAGTGCATATAAATATCAATTTATAATTTTAAAATATTTATGTGATTTTTAAACAATTTAATAATATTTTATTTTTATAATATAATAATAGTGTTAATTAAGACACTATTCATTAATTTCAATTTAAATAAAATCCACAATTAGAATATATTCGAACAAAAATGTTTAATAGATTCATAAAATGTCATATGCGTCTATAAAATTTGTGTATAACATTAATAAGTTCATAAAATGTTTATTTTAATATTTATAAAACCATTTATTTGATATTTTCCTTAATAAAACAATTACTGCATCATTTTTGTATAATAATTTAATATAATTATTATTTGCATAAAAATTATAAATAAAATCCTATGATGAAGATAAATATAATAACTTTTATAATAATATTTTTACATGAATTTATCATCTGAAAATCACAACATTTAAATTGTTATATTTATTAAATTATGAAGGTGACATCTTTGACATCTTTGAAAATAAAATAATGTAAATGTCCTAGTCAGTTTTATAAGGCTCCAAATGGTCCAAATATCGACCCTTGGATGATTACAGTATAGATATACTCGACCAATAAAGTTTGGTCAAGTTTCTGGTATTTTTTATAGGTATTATTATTTTAATAAAAACTATACTACTGATTTTTCACTAAATAAATAATTTCTACATCATTAATGTATAAGATTTTAAGGTAATAGAATTTTTATTAAAAATTAATAATATAATACCATGATAAAGAGAAACATTTTAGCTTTCAAATGAGTATTTAAAATCTATTTCATATTCGGTATAACTATATATTAAAAATAATCTAATTATTAATGTTTGAGTGAGAGATTTCACTTTCCTTTAAATAAACTAAATAAAAGGTCTTAATCAAATACAAGTTGATTTCATTAGATTCCATTTCGACCCAGGTATGATTTATGTTAAAATATAATCATCCAATTATATTAGGACAAGTTTTAGGGTAATTTTATAATATTATATTTACCCTTAATTACTTGGATTTACCTTTATCTATGGTAAATAAAATTTACAGTGGTTACTATTAATATGGACTAAAAATAAAAAGTATCTTATTAAAATAATTTAGACCCACTGATTCAAAATAAGGAATCCATTTTTTCAAATTCATATCACAAAAGTTGCAGAAATTAATTTAAAAGAAATCATGTTGTTAAGAAAACAGTTTTAAAAGTTAAAACATTGCAAAAGATTGAAATGATTTTACCTATGAATTCAATGTAAAATCAATGATAATGATATAAATTATAATAAATGGTAAAAATATATTCTATTTATAATTTATAACCAGTAAATATTATAATTTTACCAGATATATTATTATGATGAAAAAATTTGTTTTTAATTAAAATATAGCGTGTTTTTGCTATTCATTAAAATATGAATGTTATCAGAATAATATGAAACATTTATCAAAAGTAAATTTTTATATCATGATTCCAAATAAGAATTTTATTTTGTCAAATTGGTCTTATAAACTTTTCAAAAACTAGATCTAATGTGGGTGCACCATCAAAAGGTGGAAAAACTGCATTTTCTTAAAAATACTTATTTTACTCAAAAAAAAAATTTGTTCTCACACGATGTTCTAGAAAATTTGAAAGATGAATAATAATGTTATAACATTCAAAATATAGTTAGTACTATTCATAACGGCTAGTTCATAATAATATTATAATAATATATCGTTGTTTAGTGAAACCCGATATTGCGTACTACACACGCTATCAAGGAAGGTCGTGATTGTGTGTAATGCAAGCCAAGTCAAGGCTTTGTGTAGTGCAAGCTCCCTTTGTTGTTGCGTATAACATAATAAAAACTTATTTCATTTATACATTAAAAAAAATCTATATTTATGTTGAGTAGAATAATTTCTACAAAACAAACTTGAAATTATGTGTAGCACGAGCCAAGAATAGTGTTGCATATACTGCAAGCTAATATGGTGTTGTGAATAAATCAATCTAATTTTGTTGTACCATATAACACAATACATCAATAAAATTAAAAACAATAATTCTCATAAAATCTCAGGTCGTTACATTCTACCACCCTTAAAATGAATTTTTCCCTCGAAATTCGTCGGGGTTATAAATGTTTTACTACATGAAAGTTTCATTCATAGAAACCCACATCGTAAAAAGGAAAACTAAAACCTATGTTTAAAAAGTGTAGTATGAAACATAACGGTTACCCAAATTAACTCATCACTGGGTTTCCACATAGGAGAACATAGATGAAAATATGGATATGGAAGATATATCTAACCATTATGTTCTAATGGAGAGTGTTAGAGAACATGGCTATGAAAAAGCCAACAATCACAAAGCCATAAATTTTTGATGATCTAAGGTACAATCTAATTCATCAGATATAAGAGCACTAAGACAACATTTTTCGTTTTCAATATAATTTCCCTAAAGTATAAAATTTTGAATTAGAAGAAATACATATTTCATTTTGGTACAATCTCACTATTATTTGGGCCATTAACAATTTCAACATCATCTATTAAAGAAATGAAGTTGAATTTTTCTTCCGGGAAGTGTTAGCATATCATGCGATAGAATTATTAGTCATTCCATCTGTCTCAAAAATAATGTTAACAAAAGTTATATACATAAGTGCATCTATGGTTAGATTAATCGTATATGGTTTCTAAAATGGACTTATACTTCATCTATCATACCGCTCAATAAAATAAAACTAGTTTCTACTAACCAAGGATTTCCAGTAGGCTAGTGGTAGGCAATAAAGGCATGTCACACTTCAGTTGTGGGTTCGATTCCCACATCCTTGTCTGACACGACGGGTTGTTGCATTTCCTGCAGGTTGACCATTTTTCTAAAACTAAATTATTATAACATTCCTGCAATAATATCAAAAAATGTTCTAGCCTTAAATAATACTATATTATGTCTAACATAATTCATTCCTATATTTAGGATTATCCAAAACACTTCGGTCCAAGAACATAGTATAAAGAAAATAGTTACTTGAAAAGTCATCTACCGAGCATGTCAATACCATCAATTATCCCCCATATATCATATGATATATCTTGTTGGTCACATTCCAAACATGTGAATACCATAATCATGTATTCTCTTGAAAAATGAATCCCCATTAAACCATAGTGAAAATATGAATTCTTTGAAATGTAAACTATTTCTATATACCAAAATCCCCAAATTTATATATACTCAAACCGTGATATAACTTTGTCCTTATATTAGTCATGAACTCATTTCATTATCTCTTTATCCCTTCATTATGTGCATATCATCTTCTTTCCAAAAAAAACATTCAATCACATTTCATGGTTACCGGTACCATATAATAATTTAAAACCAATAAATTGATATTCCATAATTCCACGATACCATAAATGAGATTCCATGATACTATTTTGAAATCACATTACATAAACACTTAATCATTCCACAACATCATTGTCATACTCAACATCAAAAATAGTTATCTCATGTGACTTCCCTTAATCCTTTGCCTTAATAGGTTTCTCATGTCGATCATCATTATCCCTTGGATTAGGGAATTGATTAGCATAATTCCCCATTTCCTTATACTTGAAGCACTATAGTGTTGGTGGAGCGTTCTCTATATTATTTTCTCTATTCACATTATTAGCTACCTTTTTCCCATTACTTTGACACTCAACTGCTCGATAACCATCTTTTCCACACTTAAAACATTTTCCAGTACCTTTTAGGAAATCTCCACCATGCTTCTTTCCACACTTTTAACATAAAGAAACATTCATCTTCTTTTCACTATTGTTATGAGATATCTCCTTGAACTCCATCTTTCGTTTTTTGTCAAAACAATGAGATAGATATGTAACACCAACTTCTAGTTCTACCTTGATAGCACAATGCACAATTTCTTCATAGCTACTGAAGTCTCTGATAGCTAATTCCCTTTAAAGACTTGGTTTTAATACACTAATGAATCGATCAACATTACTTTCAGTTTGGATGATAAAGCCAGATTCATACCTTTCAAGCCTTGTAAAATTCACTTTGTATATACCAACAGATTCATCATCCTTTTTATTAAGCTCAAGGAACTACTTTTCCATCATTTTTTGAAGAATTTGAGGGAAGTACATATTGAAAAACAAGTTCTTGAACTCGTCCCATTCTATTGATTCAATTTCATCTTAGGGCATTGTATTCTTAATTAGAGTCCACCACCAGTCTACTTCATCTTTTAAATGGTAAACATCCAGAATGACTTCTTAATGTTTTGAAGATAAATGTATGGAAAATATCTTTTCAATGGTACTGATCCGTTGTTTAGAAACTAGTGGATTAGAAGACCCACTATGCCTCATGAAGGACTCAATAGAATATTGTTCTCTTCTCTACTCATTTGGAAGTCCAAAATGATTCATAGCTTGTGTAAGTATAGCAATAAGATTTTTCACTCTATCTCTCATAACATTTGTTTGTTCAGAAGGAAAATCATTGCATTTTCCATTATATTGAACAGCATGGTTCCTTCGGGTTATAGCTATCGTCTAAAACGCAAAATGAATAGTGTTATAGGAAAAAAACATGCTAGGGAAAACAAAATAATAAAGGAGGAGTACCTTTATTATCTAACATCTTATGTTTAACTCTAATATTGTTACCGTAATTCTAGGACTATAACCTATACTTATACTTAACCTTAGGGACATCCCTACACAAACCTTAGAAATATCTCTAGGGATCTCACTAAAGTTTTCTTATCCAAGTTTCCAAAGGTTAGCTGAACCTTTCCTCTGATACCAACTATAGAAACCCAAAGCTTAACAAAAATGGACATTAAATTACTTTTTTCAGAATACTTAATACATAACAAAAAACAGACTCACAAGGACATTAATAGTTTAGTGTCTTTGGAAACTCGGAATATAATCTTCTAATCATGGTGAAAGATCTTCAACATCTCCCATAAAGATCTTCCCATTTTGTTTTCTTACCTAAAACCTTTCTCTAAATCCTAGGTAAAAGAAAACATATAAAGGGTGAGCTTAAATTCTCAATAAGGGTAAGTGTGGAGAAAATAAATCAAATCATATACATTTGAACATAAAAACATTAACATAATGTTTAAACATGAAAATCCTGATCAATGACAAAAAACATTGCAGTATGTAAGGCATAGATCATAAAGAAACATTCATCATGATAATATAGCATGGGAATAAAATATTTAATTGTGGAAAACCATTAAGAAAATGATATGATTTCCATAGTAGCCAAGGCATTTCTACCAAGGCCATCTTAGTGGGCAAAGTCTTTTTCAAAATTGAGTTCACCCTTCGTTCCAGTTCTGTATCACTGAACCATATTAACTTACTTTTACAACCATGTCTATCTCATGAGATATAAATCTTTACCCAATGCATTAGAGGGAGATATATTTGCAACCCATCTCATAATGAAATGATTCTTACTTTTTCCACAAAATAAACATAAATCATTCATCATAACCCAAAGAATAAAATGTGTTTCATAAACATCATCACTTCATAACATAATCCAAATAAAACAAATGGATATCATTTCATCAATAAAAATGAAACCATGTAAATTATATATACATTATACTTGAAACATAAGCATAAAAAATATTTTCATCTTAGATGGAAAATAGTTTTGACAAAACACTTGAAATGAATTCTTGAGGAAAATATCATTTCTTCTTTAAAATCATTTTCTTTTCATAAAATTCCATTCAATTTTAAAAGAAAAGTATTTTTTTGAAAATAATAATGAAATATAGTATGGGAAGCTTCATGAAAATTAGGTGTTATGAAACTGTAAAAATCCATTCATGTCTTATAAGTTAAAAAACATTCTCCTCGTACTTTTTTCAGAAAAGTAAAAAAGTTCCTCGTATAGTAAACAAAAGAAAGATTCCTTCCATAACACAATGTAAAAGTCAAATAGGGGTGTACATGACTTCAAAAATACATGGATGAATATTAAACACTCTTATAAAAACATATTTATGGGCATGGATGAAAAATATAAAACCAGTAAATACTTACGTATAAACAATCTCAGATAAAAATGAGATTGGAAAAGTTATCCCTTACCTTATGTCCGATATGCTTTGTATATATCCGAAAATCTAGTATAATGATTTAAATAATGTCATTGACTTATTATAGAATCATATTCATTGGTTTTATATCATATATGGTTCAATTATGACTTTATATTACCCATTCTTTTGTAAATTCCATCTTAGAGCGGCATTTTCGGTCAAATCGTTTCATTTATCATACATGTTTGCAATTGTTTTTATTGATATTATTATTAATTATATCATGATTTACTAACTTGAATAATTTAAAACATGATTTATATATCATATATATTCAGTATATATATATATATATAATAGTTTGATAACTGAAATGAAACACACCGTTCATGGAGACGGTAGGCCGTACGTACGCATGAACGATGTTTTCCTTTCTTTATTGACTTGAATGGAAGTAAGTAAATAAAATATACATAAATCTAGTACCATTATTATATTTTATAAACCATTATTATTCATTATATATACTTTATAATCATTATTTAATGGTTAACATGGAGATTGAATCTCATCACGTTGTGGAGACGATAATCTGTACGTACACACGAGCGATGATATCGTTCCCATAATTATTGAATGGAATTGGACTGGATGATATAATATCTCAGAATATGTATGATGTTATAATATCCATATATATTTATTCATTACACCATTATACCCATCCATGTAAGGTGGTGGTGGAAAAATAGATTACACCACGGCGTGGAGACGATATTTCGTACATACGCACGTGCAGTGATTTCATTTTCCGTAGGATGGATAGAATGTAAAATGGGGTTGTTTCATATTTATAATAAAATATTAGTATATTAGTGATAATGATGTTTTTACATTATAATGAAACAACAAAAGAAGAATAAGATGAAGAAGAAAAAAACTTGAAATAATTCGTAGAAGAGATTACCTCTTCATCGACGAACCTCTTTTAAGCTTCCACTTAAGGGACTAGAATTGGTCTATTGAGAAGACCAGAACCACTAGAATGTTTCTAGGGAAGTGGAGAAAAGAAATGGGCAGGGTTTGTCCGATCTTTAAAGCTCAATGTGTTGTGAAGAGGAGAGGGATGAGGTGCCTTTTTATAAGGGATGAGAGGGGCACCTTTGGAAACATAAGAAATATTAATTTATAATAAATTCAAACCCCACTTAAAAACCTCCGAAAATGACTTAAATCCAAATATGAGATGATATAGGGTTGTAATCTCATCATCAAATAAAATTTATACATTTTGGGAATTTATTTTAAACCTTATCAATTTGATTTATCCTTATTTAATTTATTTAATCTTATTCGTGGTAATAATATTCTATGTTTTAAATTGTAATAAATAATTACTTATGTGTTGTGAATTTTCCATAATTGGGTAATTTATGAAATTTTAGAGAATATAAATTTCAATTTATAATTTTTAAATATTTATGTGAGTTTTACACAATTTAATAATATGTTATTTTTATAAAATAACAATAGTGTTATTTTTTACACTATTCATTAATTTGAGTTTAAATAAAATCCAAATAGAAGATATAATCGAACCGAAAATGTTTAATAGATTCCTAACTTCTCATATTAATATATAAATTTTTTGTATAACATTAATTAGTTCATATAATATTTATTTAAATATTTATAAAACCATTTATTTGATATTTCCATTATTAAAACAATTGCTACATCATTTTTGTATAATCATTTAATATAATTATTATTTGTATAGAAATTAAAAATAAACTCCTATGATGAAGATAAATATAATACCTTTCATAATAATATTTAGACTTGAATTTATCAAATTAAAATCACATCATTTAAATTTTAATATTTATTAAATTATGAAGGTGACATATTTGACATCATTTAAATAAAAATAATGTAAATTTCCTAATCGGTTTTATAAGGCTCCAAATGGTCCAAATATCCACAAATAAATTATTAAGGTATATATATACTCTAAAAAAAATTTCAAGTTTCTGGTAAATTTTTATAGGTATTATTATTTTAATAAAAACTATACTATTGATTTTTCAATAAATAAATAATTTCTACATCACTAATGTATAAGATTTTAAGGTAATAAAATATTTAGTAAAAATTAAAAATAAATTACCATGATAAATAAAAAAAATTTATCTTTCAAATGAGTATTTATAATGGAATTTATATTCTTTATAAAAATATATTAAAAATAATCTAATTATTAAAGTGTAAGTGAGACATTTCACTTTCCTTTAAATAAACTAAATAAAAGGTCTTAATAAAATACAAGTGAGTTCCATTAGATTCCATTTCTACCCAAGTATGATTTAGAGTAAAATATAATCATCCATTAATAATAGGACAAGTGTTAGAGTAATTTTATAAAATTATATTTACCCTTAATTAACTCGATTTACCTTTATCTATGGTAAATAAAATTCACCGTAATAACTATTCGTAGTGAATAAAAATAAAAAGTAGCATATTAACATAATTTGGACCTAATAATACCAAATATGAAATCCGTTTTTCCAAATTCAAATCACATAAGTTGTAGAAATTAATTTAAAACAATCCCTTTGTTAAGAAAACGAGTTTTAAAAGTTAAGACATTGCAAAATATTGAAATGATTTTACCTATGAATTCAATGTAAAATCAATAATAATGACATAAATTATATTAAATGGTAGAAATATATTCTATTTATAATTTAAAACCAATCAATATTATAATTTAACCATATAATTTTTTATGATTAAAAAAGTTGTTTTTAATTTAAATATATGGTGTTTTTACTATTCATTAAAATATGAATGTTATCAGAATAATATGAAAATTTTATCCAAAGTAAATTCTTATATGTTTATTTCAAATAAAAATTATATTTTCTCAAATTGGACTTATAAACATGTCAAACAAGATTTAAAGTGGGTACTCCCTCAAAAGGTTGCAAATCTGCATTTTTTTAAAATACTTATTTTACTCAAAAAAATTACTTTGTTATCAGACGATGTTCTAGAAAATGTGTAAGATGAATAATAATGTTATAACATTAAAAATTTAGTTATTATTATTCATAACGGTTTTTTCATAATAATATTATAACAATATATCGTTGTTTAGTGAAACCTGGTATTGCGTACTACACACGCTATCAAGAAAGGTCGTGATTGCATGTAATGCAAGCCAAGTCAAGGTTGCGTGTAGTGAAAGCACCCTTTGATGTTGCGTATAAAAGAATAAAAACTTATTTCATTTATAAATTAAACAAAATCTATATTTATGTTGCATATAATAATTTCTATAAAATGAACTTGAAATTGTGTGTAACACAAGCCAAGAATGGTGTTGCATATACTGCAAGCTAATACGGTGTTGCATATAGAACAATATAATTTTGGTGTAGCATATAATAAAAGACATCAATGAAATTAAAAAGAATAATTCTCATAAAATATCGGGGTGTTACAATACTTACACATAAACAATCTCGGATAATAATGAGATTGAGGAATTAACCCTTACCTTAGGTCTAATACTCTTCGTACGTATCTAAAGCCCATGTGTAATGTTTTTAAAAATATAATTAAATTATATCAGAATAATAATAGTATTTATAATATAATATATGATTTTATTTACTTTAGATTACCCATTTATTAACAATTCTATGTTAATGCTATATTTCTCGTAATAATCGCTCTGTTTATCATGCCTATTTTGACTTGATATTCCTGATCATATTACTTGGATGATGATTTACTTACATTTAAAATGTAGAATATGATTTATATATAATATAAATTAAAAATATAAATACATATAATAGATAGATGTTGACCTCACCTGTTTTGATAATCCCAATTATGCTTTCACATAATTTTATAATCCCAAATAATTTGTATCTATATATTAATTCATTCAATCTATTATCAAGTTGATAATTATATTAAAATAATATTTGAAATATTTTAATAAATATTTATTGGTGTTTATATTAATTTTGAAATAATTCTAACTCAATCGGATATGTTTTGCATAAAACAGATAAGTGTTAAGTCACTGATATGCATATAGCTTCTGATATAGACAAACAGCTTTATCGGTACTTAGCCTACCAATAGACATAGTCACCGATAAGAAAAGGTCATCGATATGAAAAGCTACCAGAATGTATAAGTATACTGGTATGCATAAGTCCACCGATGTACACTTCATTGGTACTGAACAAAGCTACCGGTATGCACAAGCTACTGATAGATTCACGAATACAAAACGAGCCACCGATACAAAAGATCCACCGATACTGACAGCTACTGATATAACAATTCTACCTATAGAACAAGGCTACCGACACAAAGTATACTGATAAGTGTGGTTTCCGATACAGAGTCATCGAGACAATAAAGCTACTGATAGACATGCAAGCTACCAATAGACCAAGAGCTACCGATAGAAGGAGTCATAGGTATATATAGCCACTGATACACAGAGTAACAGCTTCCGATACAAGGAGCTACCGATACAAGATCAAAGAGCTACGGATAGGTACTCACTGCTATACAAAGTCCACCGTTACATATTTACCAACAGAAGCTACTTATAGACTTACCATTTAGTGATTCCAAAACTCTACTTTTTTCAATATTATTTATTAAGAAATAGTCATATTTGATGATTTTAATGCAATCAATGTTATTTAATGTGGGTTGTTTTCATGTCAGGGAACCGTACCTAGTACCCAGGAAAAGTTAATCATTCACATTACCGGAGCTGAAAACTATAAAAGGAAGGACAAAGAATGGGCACAACAAGTGAGGTGAAAAGAAGTGGAAAAGTAGTTGCACGAAGAGTACATACAACGGGAAAAAGAATGTTGTAAAGTGGTGCATACAGAAAGAATACATCAATACTCGAAGATCACATAACATACACGAATCCATTCTTCCCAAAGGAGAACAGAAGCTGCATCTTAGTCAAGGAGTGAAGAGCCACAATGAAATATCTTCATGCACTCAAGCCGATCAAACTGAACTTGAAGAAAACGACCCTCTGTTTTTCAGAAAAAAATTAGAGAAGGACTCAGAGCATCATTTACAACAATCCAAGGAGTCCATAGCATCACTCACAACATCTAGAGTACTCTAAACTCATCTTTATCTGTTTATATCTATTGTGTTTTATTCATTTAATTTTTATGCAGTGTATTTACACACTAACTCCTGGACTGAACTGGATGATACTAAATCCTCACTCCAAACTTCTTACACTTTACTATATCCCACTGTGTATTGTGGAAGAGGTCAAGTGTGACCTGGATAGCCTTTGTGCTATTGTTTTTGTTCCCACATAGAACTGTGGTAGAGGTCTTAGTAGCTGCACTATTGCCTACCCCGTTCCAAGGTGTGGATGAAATTTATATAAATTGTTTGAGAGGACTAGGGCTCGGCTTGTGACTTAACCTATTGTTTACATCTGTTGTGCATCTTTGATTATGTTTAAAGTATACTATATATATTATATTTCGCTGCTAATTACTTTGAAATACAATTTGTTTTAAAGTTAATTTTATAGTTAAATTAGAAATTGTTTATACTTATTGTGAACCAGTAAGTTAGTTTAAAAGTTAATTTAATCTTCTTATAAATTAACTGAGACCTAATAAATCTTTGAGAAACTAATTGAACTCATACAATATGTATAAATTCAATACAATTTATCTTTTTTTCAAATAGGGGGATTTTTAATAGGAATATTTTCAATAGAAATTTTTAATTGGAACTCAATCCACCCCCTTCTTGAGTATCAACTCCGACCAACATTTGGTTCAGAGGATTGTTTTGTTTATCAAAGTTTTCAAAATACTCTATTTTTCAACTGTGATTTTATTTGTATCATAAAGATCGTAAATTTCTGTTATTTCTAAATTTTATATATTTAAATATATTTTCAAAACTCTATCTATGGATAGTAGATTAGAAGGTGATGCTACCAACCAGCCACCTTTATTTAATGGTACAAATTATGCCAAGTGGAAGATTAAAATTAAAATTCATTTAGAAAGTACGGGATTTGATATCTGGACCGCTTTAGAAACTCAATATAAGAGTCTAGAGACTATTAGAACTACTTGGGATAAACTTACTAAGACTACTTACAATAATAATTTTAAATCTATGAATGGCCTATATTGTGATTTAGGAGATGAATAATTCAATCGCATATCTTCTTGTATAACTGCTTATGAAATATGGGACACTTTGGCTATTTCCCATGAGGGAAAACCAATGTTAAAGAAATGAGGCTCAGTACCTATACTATTAAATATGATAATTTTGAAATGAACCCTGATGAACCCATTTCTGACATGTATCTTAGGTTCAACGAGATTTTCAACACCATGAGATCTCTTGGTAAAGTTGTTCCTACACAAGAACATATCATGAGAATATTAAGATATCTGCCCGAAAGATGGAGAAGCACATCTGTTTCCTTTAGAGAATCATGAAACATCATCACACTACCTATTAAAGAATTAATAGGTGAGCTTATGATGTATAAGGAATAAATCAAAGTGTATAAGGAAGAAGATGATGAACCTAAAATGATTTTAGTGGAATTTAAGTCTACTGCCTCACAGAGCAAGGACAAGGATAAAATTCACATACGTACTAAAATCTCAACAAGTGAAAGTTCAAATTCTGATAGTGATACTGAGATGGCTAAAATAGCCAGAATATTTGAGAAATTTTATAGGAAGATGAAATTCTTCAAAAAATCAAACTACAAAGGTAAATATGACAACAATGGTCATTGGAAGAAGGAATAGAAGAATCATCATAAAGGTGATGAGATTATCTGTTATGAATTCAAGAGGAAAGGACATATAAATGCAGACTCTCCATAATTGAAGTTCAAAAAGCAATATGACTACAAGGACAATAAGTACAAGACTGCTATGAAAGCTACCTGGAGTGCTTCAAAATACCGCACAAGTGAATATGAAGCTTCTGACTCTGAAAGGAATCGTGCTAACATGTGTTTTATGACAAACACATTTGAGGTAACACTGGAACCTCCTATTCTAAATTCATACTATTCTGGAATTGAGTTGATTCTGATTCTGAATCTGAAAATCTTTCTAGTGAAGATTTGTTTTAATACTATAATATTTTAGAAAAGACATGTAATGAATTGAAGAACAAGTATAAGACCTTGAATAAACAACATGCTTTATCTAGCACTGTTAAATCTGCTTTTGATATTGAAAAGGAATAGAATGCTCAATTACAGAAGGAAAATACTGAACTAAAATTTTCTAATGAGAAATTATGGAAGGACATAGAAAATTTCACAAATTGAAAATATACTCTCACTAAAATGCTAGTAAAAAAAGTTTCACCAAAGTATACTACTGGAATAGTCTATCAGCCTGGACAGAGACAGTTTACTAAAACTATATTTATTTCTAAATCTGGACAGAATGATGGTAGTTCCAGTTCTGAAAATTCATATGCTTCAACTAGTTATTCATATTTTTATATACCAAATAACGTTTATCCTTCAAAATCTATTGATTATGTAAATTATATAAAACTCATAAGACAAATTTGGGTACCTAAAGTATTTCTTACTAACCTTTTTGGACCTAAGAAGATATGGGTAGCAAAATCATTTTCCATCTAAACCTATTTTGTAGGAAACATGCTTAAAGAGTTCTCATAAGAAGGTATGGTACGTAGACAGTGGATGTTAAAGGCACATGTCTGGGGACTACTCATGCTTTATGATTTTAATCAATGTTTATGGAGGCCATGTCACCTTTGGTGATAACTCTAAAGGAAAGATCATCGGCCTAGGCCAGATTGGTAACACTGATTCAGTTTTAATTTCCAATGTTTTATTTGTTGATGGACTTAAATATAATCTATTAAGTATTTCTCAGTTATGTGATGATGGTTTTAATGTTATATTTGAAAATGATTGTTGTAATTTTTTTAATTCCAAAAATGTTTTAGTATTTTTTTCTTTGAGAAATGAAAATGTTTATGCTGTTTATTTGAATTCTTTAGCTAAACAAAATATTACTTGTTTAAATGCTTTTCATAAATAATCCTTTCTATGGCACAGAAGATTAGGACACTGCAACATTCATTCACTTAGAAAACTGACTAGGAAGAACATAGTTAGGGACCTACCTAAACTTGAATTCCAAACTGACAACGTCTGTAATCCCTATTAAAAGTAAAAGAAACATAAAGTTTCTTTTAAATCAAAGAATTAAGTTTCAACTTCTCAACCTATTGAGTTGGTTCACATGGACTTGTTTGGACCTTCTAGATTTTCTAGTTTAAATGGAAACCACTATTTCTATGTCTTAGTAGATGACTATTCTAGATATACTTGGGTATACTTCTTACCTCACAAATGTGAAGCTTGAACTTACTTTATTAAATACTCCAAGTCTGTAGAGAACCTTGGGGGACTTAACATTAAGAACCTGAGAAGTTATCATGGTCGTGAGTTTGAAAATCATGAGTTTGAATCTTATTTCTCCCACAATGTCTATAGTCACAATTTCTCTGCCCCTAGAACACCTCAACAGAATGGTGTAGTAGAAAGAAGAAATAGAACCCTTCAAGAGATTGCAAGAACTATTCTTAATGAGTATGACGTATCAATTTATTTTTTGGTTGAAGCTGTTAATACATCTTGTTATATTATTAATAGAGTCTTGATTAGACTTGTTCTTAAGAATACCACTTATGAGTTGTGGAATAATTGGATTCCTAAGGTTAATTACTTTAAAGTTTTTGGCTGTAAGGTTTTTATTCTCAATACAAATGGTAATCTTGACATGTTTTCTTCTAAATTTGATGAAGTAATTTCTCTTGGTTATTATTTAACTAGAAAAGCCTATATAGTATTTAATAAAAGAACCAGAAGTGTGGAAGAATCTTTTCATTTCAAGATTGATGAAACTGATCCACATGAACCTAAGTATTCTCTTAAAAATCTTGAAGAAGATTTGATTGTTCTGGACATTAATGATAAAACTAAAGAACCTGCTATAAAAACATCCAGTTCTTGACATATTCCAGAATCTGCATCTATAGTACCCGATCTTAGAGAAGATCCTGAAATTTATAGTCCTACCATTACTAGATCAACCATGATTCTAAAAAATCATCCTTTGGATGTTGTTGTTAGTAATCTTAATAGAGGGACACAGACTAGAGCTTCTCTAAGAAACCAGGTTGAACATAAAGATTTTCATTCACAGCTAGACCTAAAAATGTCAATGATTCAATTAATGATGAATTTTGGGTAATGGCTATGCAAGAAGAACATAATCAATTTGAAAGAAACAGAGTCTGGGAATTAGTTGATAGACCCAAGGAAACAGTGACAACAGGAACTAAATGGGTTTTTAGAAACAAAGTCGATGAATATAGAAATATAGTTAGAAACAAATCTAGGCTATTTGTACAAGGATATAGTCAAGAAGAAGGTATAGACTATGAGGAAACCTTTGCTCCTATACCTAGATTACAGGCTATTAGGATTCTACTTGCATATGTTGCTCATCTGAATTTCATGTTATATGAAATGGATGTCAAAAGTTATTTTCTAAATGGTTTTATAATAGAAGATGTTTTTGTTGAACAACCACCTGGATTTACTAATCCTCATTTTCCAAATCATGTTTTAATGATATCCGAAGCTTTATATGGTTTGAAACCAGATCCAAGAGCCTGGTATGATAGACTTAGTAGTATTATTATTTCAAAAGGTTTTACTAAAGGGATTGCTAATCCAACTCTTTTTATTAAAATAATTTCTAATGATGTTTTTATAGTACAAATCTATGTCGATGATATTATTTTTGGATCCTACAAACATTCATTATGTACAGATTTTTCAAAAAGTATGTAAAATGATTTTGAAATGTGTTTAATGGGAGAACTCAAATATTTTCATGGATTTCAAGTTTTTCAAAATGAAAATGGTATTATTTTGAATCAAGGTAAATATACTAAGGATCTTTTAAAATGGTTTGGCTCGGATAGTATTAAAGAAATTGATACTCTTATAAGTACTGTATATAAATTGGATGTAGATGAAACTAGAAAACCAGTGGATCAAACCAACTACAGAGGTATGATTGGAAGCCTACTTTATCTTACTGCTAGTCGGCCAAATATTATGTTTAGTGTGTGTATGTCTGCAATATCTCAAGCTAATCCAAATAAATATCATTTATTTGTAGTTAAAATAATTTTTAAATATCTTAAACACACTGTAAATTTAAGTTTGTTTTACCCAAAAGGACAATATTTTGAATTAATGAGTTATTCAGATGCTGACTTTGATGGTTTCAAGTTGGATGGAAAAAGCACTTCTAGAACATGTCATTTTCTAGGTAAGTCCTTAGTATCTTTGTGTAGTAAAAAGCATAATTTTGTAGCTTTGTCCACTGCCGAAGCAGAGTATATAGCTGCTGGTAGTTGATGTGCACAAATTCTATGAATGAAACACACTCTTTTGGACTATGAATATGATTTTAAGCATGTTTCTATTAACTTTGATAACACTAGTGCAATTAACATTTCAAAGTATCATGTGTCTCACTCTAGTACCAAACACATGGATGTAAGGAACCATTTCTTGTGTGATCACTACCAAAAAGGTGACATTTGTAACAACCTGATATTTTATGATAAGTATTCTTTTTAATTTATTTATGTCATGTTTTTATGCTACAACAAGATTATCTTGTGCTATACGCAACACTGTATTAACTTGCAGTATACGCAACACTATTCTTAGATTGTGTTACACACAATTTTGAGTTCATTTTATAATAGTCATTATACGTAACATTGAGTGTATATATATATATTCAATGTATAAATGAAAAATGGTAGGATTTTATTATAAAGAAATCTTTCACAACATGAAACCTTGACATGGTTTGCATTACACGCAATTGCGACCTTCCTCGATAGCGTGTGTGGTACGCAATACTGAGTTTCACAAAACAACGATATGCTATTAAAATATTATTAAAACTAGCCGTTATGAATAGTAATAACCAATTTTTGAAATTTTGTAAATTTCATCTTTCAAAATGGACTTCATTTTTGGTTTCAGAATATCGAAATGAGCCTAGGGTGAAATTTTGGTATTTTTCTGAAAACTTTCAATTTTTGATGAATAGTGAAAACAATGGGTTACTATTTAAAAACCGACTTCTTATTTAAATAATTATTTATTTTATTTAAATTCATTTTAGGTCAAAATTGATACATAATACCTATATAAGTTCAATGTAATTCATTGGATTCATTTTATAATAATTTTAGATATATAAAAATTGAATTGAACTTTTGACCGTCTTTTACCCACCTCCTAGGAGAATTTGAAAATTTGCAAAAAAATAATTTTACCACTTTTGTGAATGGAATTTCAAAAATCTGAGAGACACAGTTGATGTCAGTAAGTAAAATGTGGTTCAATGAGATGAACATAATTTTTGGTGAATAGTAACTTTTTACTTTTATTTACCACGGTTAAAAGTAAATAGGGTAATTAAGGGTAATAATGATATTATTATTACCCTAACACATGTCCTAATTCTATTAGATAAGTTTAATTCGACCAAAAACAACCTTAGGAATAAAATATGACCATTTAGGCAAACTTGGATTAGATTAGGACATTTATTATTAATTTATTTAAATAAGGGTTAAAATAGTTAAAATCAATGTTTAATAAGTAAATAATTTTTAATATAGGGTAATACATAAGATAAATTTGACTATAAATATTCATTAGAAAGCTAAAAATATTTCCTACATTATGGTATTTTATTTGTAATTTTTAGACTATAAATAATTTAATATATTTATGACACAGTGATGATGCAGTAATTTTATTATTAATGAAATATTGACAAAATTGATATTATAAATACCCAAATAAATGTAATTTGAGACTTTTTATGAATTCCAATAATTTTCTATGTTAATATGAAATTTTAGTTGTGATTTAATTAACATCGTTCGAACTAATCGTTCTGTTATGATTTTCAAAAATTAATTACCAAATAGTGTCAAAATTGACATAAAATAGTTTTTAAAACAAATATTATATTATTAATTGTTATTTTATTCCTAAAAATATAAGTTTCTTCCAAATGACTTTTATAAAGTTATATATATTAATAATAAACAACTTGGTGTTCTTTTGGCTTGTTATAGTATTTTATTAACCTTATAGTGTAAGAAAACAAGAAGACACGGTAAAAGAAAAATTATTTAACTTAAAGTTAAATCTAAATGATATGATTAAAATAGAAACCTAAACTTCTCTAAATTCTATTAGATGAGAGTATTTAGGCCCATTTCCACCTTAGCTTCTAAATAACTCAATTTGAAGCTATTAAAAACTGAATATGACTTTATAATAGAATAATATTTTTTGTTATTCCAAAGGTGCCCCTCTCCTCCCTTATAAAAGGGAACCTCCTCCCTCTCTTCGTCACACCACGTTGAGCCTTCAAGATCGGCCAACCCCTGAAAAATTATCTTCTCCACTTCCCTCGAAACTTCCTATAGATCTTGGTATTCTTCAAAGACCAATTTTGGTGCCCTAAGAGGAGGTGTCAAATAGGCGCTTCAAGGAAGAGGTAATGTCTGTTACCGATTATTTCAACTTTATTTATTCTTCCACTTCTTCTTATTTAGTTGTTTCATTATAAAGTAATAAAATCAGTATAACTCATATACTGATATGTTATTATAATTGTTAAACAACCTTATTTCACCAAATATCCATCCTATGGAAAATTAAATCATCGCGCGTGCGTACGTACGAAATACTGTCTCCACGTCGTGGTGTAATCTGTTTTTCCACCACCACCTTACATGGATTGGTATAATGGTGTAAAGAATAAAAACATATTATTATTATAAAATCATACTGATTCTAATATATTATATCATTCACTCCAATTTTATTCAATTAATATGGGAACAATATCATCGCTTGTGAGTACGTACGGATTACCGTCTCCACGACGCGATGAGCTTCATTTTCCATGTTAACAATTCAAAAATGATTATAAAGTATATATAATAAGTAATCATGAAATATATGACATAATAATGATACTAGATATATATATGTATGTCATATAGTTAATTCCATTCAATTCAATAACGAAACGAAAATAGCGTTCATGCATACGTACGGCCTACTGTCTCCATTAACGGTGTATTTCTTTCCATTTATCGATCTATTATATATATGTATATTCTGAATATATATTATATATATATCATGTTTTATATTCTGGAATTAAGTAATCATGATCTAAGTAATCATATGAATAATTACAAGTCAAAACACAAATGACAAATGAAACGATTTTACCCAAAACACTCTTTAACATGAAATTTATAAAAGAACGGGTAATATGAAGTCACAAGTGAACAATATATGATATCAAAACAATGAATATGATTCTGTAATAAGTCAATGAAATTATTTAAATCATTATACAGGAGGTTCTGATACATACAAATCATATGGAACATAAGGTAAGGGATAATTATTCCAATCTCATTCTTATCCGAGATTGTTTATACGTACCTATTTACTGGGGTTATGATTACTATCCATGTCCATATGTTCTCAAAATGTTTTCATAAAATGTTTAATTTTCTTCCATGTATATTTAAAGTCATTTTTACCCTTTTCTACTTTTACCACATCATATGGAATGAATCTTTCTTTTACAATGAACTTTTTGACTTTTCCGGCAAAAGTATGAGAGGAATGTTTTTTTAAACTTATACGGCATGAAAGGAATACCGTCTTCACACCGTGGTGTTATCTGTTTTTCCACCACCACCTTACTTGGATGGGTATAATGGTGTAATGAATAAATACATATGATTATTATAAATTCATACTGATTATAAGATATTAGATCATTCACTCCAATTTTATTCAATAAATATTGGAACGATGTCATCGCTCGTGCGTACGTACGGATTACCGTCTCCATGACGTGATGAGATTCATTTTCCATGTTAACAATTCAAGAATGTTTATAAAGTATATATAATAAGTAATAATGAAATATATGACATAGTAATTATACTGGATATATATATGTATGTCATATACCTAATTCAATTCAATTAAATAAGGAAACAAAAACAACGTTCATGCGTACGTACGGCCTACCGTCTCCATGAACGGTGTATTTCATTCCATTTATTGATATATTATATATATGTATATTATAAATATATATTATATATATAAATCATGTTTTATATTCTTTAATTAAGTAATCATGATCTATGTAATCATATGAATAATTACAAGTCATAACACGGACGACAAATGAAATGATTTTACCCAAAACGCACTTTATCATGGAATTTACAAAAGAACGGGTAATATAAAGTCATAAGTGAACCATATATGATATCATAACAATGAATATGATTCTGTAATAATTCAATGACATTATTTAAATCATTATACAGGAGGTTTGGATACATATTAAGTATATCGAACATAAGGTAAAGGATAATTATTCCAATCTCATTCTTATCCGATATTGTTTATTCGTAAGTATTTACTGGGGTTATGATTATTATCCATGTCCATATGTTCTCAAAATGTTTTCATAAAATGTTTAATTTTCTTCCATGTATGTTTAAAGTCATTTTTACCCTTTTCTACTTTTACCACATAGTATGGAAGGAATCTTTCTTTTACAAGGTACTTTTTGGATTTTCCTGAAAATGTACGAGAAGAATGTTTTTTTAACTTATACGGCATGAAAGGATTTTTACGGTTTTATAGAGCCCTAGTTTCATGAAGCTTCCTCCAAAAGATTTCATGACTATTTTCAAAAAAAATTCCTTTTCTTTTAAAATTTAATGGCATTTTGTGAAAAGAAAATGATTTTCAAGAAGAAATGATATTTTCCTCATGAATTCATTTCAAGTGTTTTATCAAAACCATTTTCCATCTAAGATGAAATTATTTCATATGTGTATGTTTCAAGTATAAAGTATCTATGATTTACATGGTTTCACTTTTATTATTATGAAATGATATCCATTTATTTTATATGGATTATGTGATGATGGGATGATGTTTATGAAACCCATTTTATTTGTTGGGTTATTATGAATGATGTATGATTATTTTGTGGAACAAGTAAGAATGATTTCACTATTAGGTGGGTGGGACCTATATCTCCCTCCAAGGAATTGGGTAATGATTTATATCTCATGATATAGACATGGCTGGAATGATAAGTTAATCTAGTTCAGTGTTGCAGGACTGAAACGAGGAGTGAACTCGGTTCAGAAAGGGACTTTGTCCACTATGATGGTCTTGGAAGCAATGCCTTGGCTACTATGGAAATCATAACATGTGATCAATGGTTTCAACAATTACATGTTTTATTCCCATTATATTTTATCATGGTTGATGTCCCATTATGATATATTCCTTATGTACTTCCACGATATATGTCTTTTCTCAAGATTTTGATGTTTAAATTTTATGTTCAAGTTTTTTCTACCAAATGTTTATGGATTGTTTTATGTTATCTATGTTTGCCCTTACTGAGAATTTGAGCTCACCCTTTTTATGTTTTATTTTCCCCAGGAAATAAAGAAAGGTTTTAGGTAAGGAAAAAAAGGGGAAGATCGTTATGGGAGTTGTTGAAGATATTTCAACATGAATAGAAGTTTATATTCCAAGTTTCTAAAGACACTAAACTATTACGGTCCTTGTGAGTCTGTTTTTGTTATGTATTAAGTATTAAAAAAAGTAATTTAATTTCCATGTACGTCAAGATTTGGGTCTCTACAGTTGGTATCAGAGGCAAAGGAGGTAAGAATGTATCCAATCCTTGGGAACTCTTACATGTGAGTGTTGGACGAAGCATGGCTCTCCGCCCAAGGGCTTCATGAGGAAATGGCTGCCACTGGGGATGGTGGTGTGTCCCGCCAAGGGGGTGTAGACACCCATGGAGTTCCCTGATAGGTATCAATTATAGTCCACTGGAAGTAATTCCAGACCATTATAGTTGGTATCAGAGGAAAGGTTTAGTCAACCTTTTGAAACAAGGATGCGAAAATGTTTGTGAGATACCTAGAGATATTTCTATGGTATGTATAGGGATGTCCCTGAGGTTAAGTATACATATAGGTTATAGTCCTATAATTGCGCTAACGATCTTAGAATTAAACCTAATATGTTAGATATTGAAGGTACTCCCCATTTATTTTGTTTTTTTCCCTAGAATGATTTTTTCCTCTCATACTATTCTTTTTGGGTTTTAGAAAATGGCTGGAAACAGGGAGATTCATGATAATAGAGGATATAATGGACAATTGAATGATATTCTTCATGAGAAACCAAATGAAACGGGATTTTGAAGTCCAAACATCGTTATTATGCCTAATTAGCAATCTCATAATATGATCAATAATCTCAACTTTGGTAAGTTTCCAAACACAGATAATAAGAGAAAGATGGAGTTTCATGATGATCATAGAGGAAAGAAAGTTCAATTTCCCTCATGTAAATCATGTGGGAAGAGGCATCAGGGAGATTGCTTCAAAGGAACTAAAAGATTCTTTGGGTGTGGAAAAGAAGGACACAAAGCCAGTAAGTGCAAAGGAAAAGGTTTAGTTAACACCATGGACAATGATAATGGTATTGCTACGACATCAACAATGATTAGATGTTTTAAATATGGAATGTATGGGCATTATGCAAACTAATGCCATAAGGGAAAATCTCATCAAGAGAATCAGCATGGTTATATGGGTAGTATTTATGTGGATGATAAAGAGGAGACTACAAATGATATATGAGATAAAAGAAGTGTTGAAGCTCAGTCAGTTGTTTAAGAAGTTAGTGGAATAATTCTATGTTTATAAAGAAAAATGTATGGTACTATGGAATAAAGAATCATCTAAGGATTGTTACACTATGGTTTTTACTAAAGTATTTGAAAGTATATGTGGAATGGTACCGGTAACCATGGAAGGTTATTCAGATATTTTTGGAAATTAAATGATATGCGAATAATGAAGGGATAAGAAGATAATGAGATGTTTGATTGTATTCATGAGCTAATGATTGATATAAGGAATAAGTGATATCGTGGTTTGAGTATATAGAATTTTTGGGATTCTGGTATGTGGAAAGAGTTACCTTTTTACAGTATTCATGTTTTCACTAAGGTTATATGGTAATTTATGTTTCAAGAGAATATATGACTGAGGTATTCATGTGTTTGGAATACAACCCACAAGATATATCTTATGATATATGTGGGATAAATACTTGTATTCACATTCTTGGTAGATAACCTTTCTAGTTATTGTTTTCTTTATACTACGAGCTTGGACAGAAGTATTTTAGATAATCCCAAAGATTGGAATGAATTATGTTTGACATAAGTTAGTATTATTCAAGGATAGAACTTTTTTCTATATTATTGGTGGGATGTTATAGTAATGTAGTTTTAGAAAAAGGACAAACTGCAGGACGGGCGATAGCCCATTGCGTCGGATAAGGCTGTTGGAATCAAACCCACAACCGAAGTGTGACGGGCCTTTATCGCCTACCACTGGCCTACAGGAAGTCCCCGGTTAGTAGAAACTAGTTTTATTTTATTAAGCTGTATGATAGATGAAGTATAAGTCCATGTTTGCAATCATATCTAATTAACATCACCATACATGGACTTATGTATTCGATAACTTTTTCTGACCTTGAGATAGATGGAATGACCCATCATTCTATCACATGATCTATTAGCACTTCACAAATAACAAATTCAACTTCATTTCTTTAAGAGATGAAGTGGAAATTTCTCAAAGCATGAACAATAGTGAGATTGTACCAAAATCAATCAAGTATTTCCTCTAATTCAAATTTTCAACATTAGGGAAATGATATTGAAAACCAAAAAAGTTTTCCTAGTTCTCTTATATCCGATAAATCAGATGGTACATTAGATCATCAAAAATTTATGGCTTTGTGATTGATGGCTTTTTCATAGCCATGTTCTCTACCAACCTCCATCAGAACTTGATGGTTAGATTTCTCTTCCATATCCATATTTTCACCTATGTTCTCCTATGTGGAAACCCAGTAATTAGTTAATTTGGCTAACCGTTACATTTCATACTTTAGTTTTTAAAGTTAAATTTGGTATTTCATTTTACGATGTGGGTTTTAATTAGAGATTCATTCAAGTATAAAACCATGTATAACCCCGAAGAATTTCGAGGGAGAAATTCATTTTAAGGGGGGTAGAATGTAACAACCAGATATTTTATGATAAGTATTCTTTTTAATTTATTTATGTCATGTTTTTATGCTACAAAAAAATTATCTTGTGCTATACGCAACAATGTATTAACTTGTAGTATACGCAACACTATTCTTAGATTGTGTTACACACAATTTCGAGTTCGTTTTATAATAGTCATTCTACGCAACATTGAGTGTGTATATATATATATATATATATATATTCATTGTATAAATGAAAAATGGTTTCATTTTATTATAAAGAAATCTTTCACAAAACGCAACCCTGACTTGTCTTGCATTACACGCAATCACGACCTTCCTCGATAGGGTGCGTTGTACGCAATACCGAGTTTCACTAAACAACGACATGATATTAAAATATTATTAAAATTAGTTGTTATGAATAGTAATAACCACTTTTTGAAATTTTGTAAATTTAATCTTTCAAAATGGACTTCATTTTTGGATTCAGAATATCTAAGTTATCCTATGGTGAAATTTTGGTATTTTTTTGAAAACATTCAATTTTTAATGAATAGTGAAATCAATGGGTTAATATTTAAAAATAGACTTTTTATTTAAAAAATTATTTATTTTATTTAAATTTATTTTAGGTAAAAAATGATACCAATACATATATAAGTTCAATTTAATTCATTGGATTTATTTTATAATAATTTTAGATATATAAAAATTTTATTGAACTTTTGACCGTCTTTTACCCACCTCCTAGGAGAATTTGGAAATTTACATAAAACCTAATTTTACCGCTTTTGTGAATGGAATTTCAAAAATATGAGAGACACGGTTGATGTTAGTAATTAAAATGTGGTTCAATGAGATAGAAATAATGTTTTGGTGAATAGTAACTTTTTACTTTTATTTACCACGATTAAAAGTAAATAGGGTAATTAAGGGTAATAATGATACTATTATTACCCTAACACATGTCCTATTTCTATTGTATAAGTTCAATTCGACAAAAAAAACCTTAGGAATAAAATATGACCATTTAGGCCCACTTTGATTAAATTAGGAAATTTATTATCAATTTATTTTAAGAAGGATTAAAATAGTTAAAAATCAAAGTTTAATAAGTAAATAATTTTTAATATAGGTTTATACAAAAGATAAATTCTACTATAAATATTAATTAGAAATATAAAAAGATTTCCATAATAATCGTATTTTATTTGTAATTTTTAGACTTTAAATAATTTAATTTATTTATGACACAATGATGATGCAGTAATTTTATTATTAATGAAATATTGAAATAATTGATGTTATAAATACCCAAATAAATGTAATTTGAGAATTTTTATGAATTACATTAATTTTCTATATTAATATGACATGTTATTATTGATTTAATTAACTTTCTTTGAACTAATCATTTCTTTATTATTTTCAAAAATTAATTACCAAATAGTGTCAAAATTGACATAAAATAGTTTTTAAAACAAATATTTTATTATTAATTGTATTTTTATTCCTAAAAATCTAAGGTTTAGAAAAATGACTTAGATAAGGTCATATATATTAATAATAATAAACTTGGGGTTCTTTTGTCTTGTTATTGTAAGTTTATTAACCATATAGTGTAAGAAAACAAGAATACACGGTAAAAGAAAAATTATTTAACTAAAAGATAAATCTAAACGATAAGGTTAAAATAGAAACCTAAACATGTCTAAATTCTATTGGATGAGAGGATTTCGACCCATCCCCACTTTATCGTCGAAATAACTCAATTTGGAGCTATTAAAAACCGAATATGACTTTACAATAAAATAATATTTTAAGTTATTCCAAAGGTGCCCCTCTCCTCCCTTATAAAAGGGCACCTCCTCCCTCTCTTCCTCACACCACTTTGAGCTTTCAAGCTCGGCCAAAACCTGCCAAATTTTCTTCTACACTTCCCAAGAAACATCCTAGAGATCTTGGTCTTCTTAAAAGACCAATTTTGGTGCCCTAAGAGGAGGTATCAAAGAGGCGCTTCAAAGAAGAGGTAACATCCGTTACCGATTATTTCAACTTTATTTCTTCTTCCACTTATTCTTGTTTAGTTGTTTCATTATGAAGTAATAAAATCATTATCACTCATATACTTATATGTTATTATACATCTCAAACAACCCTATTTCACAATCTATCCATCCTACGGAAAATGAAATCACTGCACGTGCGTACATACGGAATACCGTCTCCACACCGTGGTGTAATCTGTTTTTCCACCACCACCTTACTTGGATGGGTATAATGGTGTAATGGATAAATACATATGATTATTATAAATTCATACTGATTATAAGATATTAGATCATTCACTCCAATTTTATTCAATAAATATGGGAACGATGTCATCGCTCGTGCGTACGTACGGATTACCGTCTCCATGACGCGATGAGATTCATTTTCCATGTTAACAATTTAGGAATGATTATAAAGTATATATAATAAGTAATAATGAAATATATGACATAATAATTATACTAGATATATATATGTATGTCATATACCTAATTCCATTGAATTAAATAAGGAAACAAAAACAACGTTCATGCGTACGTACGGCCTACCGTCTCCATTAACGGTGTATTTCATTCCATTAATCGATATATTATATATATGTATATTATAAATATATATTATATATATAAATAATGTTTTATATTCTGTAATTAAGTAATCATGATCTATGTAATTGTATGAATAATTACAAGTCATAACACGGACGACAAATGAAACGATTTTACCCAAAATGCACTTTATCATGGAATTTACAAAAGAACGG
This sequence comes from Viscum album, assembly GCA_963277665.1. Taxonomy (NCBI): domain Eukaryota; kingdom Viridiplantae; phylum Streptophyta; class Magnoliopsida; order Santalales; family Viscaceae; genus Viscum; species Viscum album. The sequence continues at coordinate 1,409,904,718 of OY728147.1, forward strand.
GTAATATAAAGTCATAAGTGAACCATATATGATATCATAACAATTAATATGATTCTGTAATAATTCAATGACATTATTTAAATCATTATACAGGAGGTTTGGATACATATGAAGTATATCGAACATAAGGTAAGGGATAATTGTTCCAATCTCATTCTTATCCGATATTGTTTATTCGTAAGTATTTACTGGGGTTATGATTATTATCCATGTCCATATGTTCTCAAAATGTTTTCATAAAATGTTTAATTTTCTTACATGTATGTCTAAAGTCATTTTTACACTTTTCTACTTTTACCACATAGTATGGAAGGAATCTTTCTTTTACAAGGTACTTTTGGGATTTTCCTGAAAATGTACGAGAAGAATGTTTTTTTAACTTATACGGCATGAAAGGATTTTTACGGTTTTATAGAGCCCTAGTTTCATGAAGCTTCCTCTAAAATATTTCATGACTATTTTAAAAAAAAATCCCTTTCTTTTAAAATTTAATGGAATTTTGTGAAAATAAAATGATTTTCAAGAAGAAAGGATATTTTCCTCATGAATTCATTTCAAGTGTTTTATCAAAACCATTTTCCATCTAAGATGAAATTATTTCATATGTGTATGTTTCAAGTATAAAGTCTCTATGATTTAAATGGTTTCACTTTTCTTATTATGAAATGATATCCATTTATTTTATATGGATTATGTGATGATGGGATGATGTTTATGAAACCCATTTTATTTGTTGGGTTATTATGAATGATGTATGATTATTTTGTGGAACAAGTAAGAATGATTTCATTATTAAGTGGGTGGGACCTATATCTCCCTCCAAGGCATTGGGTAATGATTTATATCTCATGATATAGACATGGATGGAACGATAAGTTAATCTGGTTCAGTGTTTCCAGACTGAAACGAGGAGTGAACTCGATTCAGAAAGGGACTTTGTCCACTATGATGGTCTTGGAAGCAATGCCTTGGCTACTATGGAAATCATAACATGTGCTCAATGGTTTCCACAATTACATGTTTTATTCCCATTATATTTTATCATGGTTGATGTCCCATTATGATAAATTCCTTATGTACTTCCACGATATATGTCTTTTCTCAAGATTTTGATGTTTAAATTTTATGTTCAAGTTTTTGCTTCCAAATGTTTATTGATTATTTTATGTTATCTATGTTTTCCCTTACTGAGAATTTGAGCTCACCCTTTTTATGTTTTATTTTCCCCAGGAAATAAAGAAAGGTTTTAGGTAAGGAAAAAAAGGGGAAGATCGTTATGGGAGTTGTTGAAGATAATTCAACATGATTAGAAGTTTATATTCCGAGTTTCCAAAGACACTAAACTATTACGGTCCTTGTGTGTCTGTTTTTGTTATGTATTAAGTATTACACAAAAGTAATGTAATTTCCATGTACGTCATGATTTGGGTCTCTACAGTTGGTATCAGAGGCAAAGGAGGTAAGAATGTATCCAATCCTTGGGAACTCTCACATTTGAGTGTTGGACGAAGCATGGCTCTCCGCCCAAGGGCTTCATGAGGAAATGGCTGCCACTGGGGATGGTGGTGTGTCCCGCCAAGGGGGTGTAGACACCCGTGGAGTGCCCTGATAGGTATCAATTATAGTCCACTGGAAGTAATTCTAGACCATTACAGTTGGTATCAGAGGAAAGGTTTAGTCAACCTTTTGAAAGAAGGATGCGAAAATGTTAGTGAGATACCTAGAGATATTTCTAAGGTATGTATAGGGATGTCCCTAAGGTTAAGTATACATATAGGTTATAGTCCTATAATTGCACTAACGATCTTAGAATTAAACCTAAGATGTTAGATATTGAAGGTACTCCCCATTTATTATGTTTTTTTTCCTAGCATGATTTTTTCCATTCATACTATTCTTTTTGGGTTTTAGAAAATGACTGGAAACAGGGAGATTCATGATAATAGAGGATATAACGGACAATGGAATGATATTCTTCATGAGAAACAAAATGAAACGGGATTTCGAAGTCCAAACATCGTTATTATGCCTAATCAGCAATCTCATAATATGATCAATAATCTCAACTTTGGTAATTTTCCCAACACAGATAATAAGAGAAAGATGGAGTTTCATGATGATAATAGAGGAAAGAAAGTTCAATTTCCCTCATGTAAATCATGTGGGAAGAGGGATCAGGGAGATTTTTTCAAAGGAACTAAAAGATTCTTTGGGTGCGGAAAAGAAGGACACAAAGCCAGTAAGTGCAAAGGAAAAGGTTTAGTTAACACCATGGACAATGATAATGGTATTTCTACGACATCAACAATGATTAGATGTTTTAAATGTGGAATGTATGGGCATTATGCAAACTAATGCCATAAGGGAAAATCTCATCAAGAGAATCAGCATGGTTATATGGGTAGTATTTATGTGGATGATAAAGAGGAGACTACAAATGATATATGAGATGAAAGAAGTGTTGAAGCTCAGTCTGTTGTTTAAGAAGTTAGTGGAATAATTCTATGTTTATAAAGAAAAATGTATGGTACTATGGAATACAGAATCATCTAAGGATTGTTACACTATGGTTTTTACTAAATTATTTGAATGTATATGTGGAATGGTACCGGTAACCATGGAAGGTTATTCAGATATTTTTGGAAAGTAAATGATATGCGAATAATGAAGGGATAAGAAGATAATGAGATGTTTGATTGTATTCATGAGCTAATGATTGATATAAGGACTAAGTGATATCATGGTTTGAGTATATAGAATTTTTGGGATTCTGGTATGTGGAAAGAGTTACCTTTTTACAGTATTCATGTTTTCACTAAGATTATATGGTAATTTATGTTTCCAGAGAATATATGACTGAGGTATTCATGTGTTTGGAATACAACCCACAAGATATATCTTATGATATATGTGGGATAAATGCTTGTATTCACATTCTTGGTAGATAACCTTTCTAGTTATTATTTTCTTTATACTACGAGCTTGGACAGAAGTATTTTAGATAATCCCAAAGATTGGAATGAATTATGTTGGACATAAGTTAGTATTATTTAAGGATAGAACTTTTTTCTATATTATTGGTGGGATGTTATAGTAATGTAGTTTTAGAAAAAGGAAAAACTGCAGGACGGGCGATAGCCCATTGCGTCGGATAAGGCTGTGGGAATCGAACCCACAACTGAAGTGTGACGAGCCTTTATCGCCTACCACTGGCCTACAGGAAGTCCCCGGTTAGTAGAAACTAGTTTTATTTTATTAAGCGGTATGAAAGATGAAGTATAAGTCCATTTTTGGGATCATATCTAATTAACATCACCATACATGGACTTATGTATTCGATAACTTTTTCTGACCATGAGATAGATGGAATGACCCATCATTCTATCACATGATCTGTTAGCACTTCACAAATAATAAATTCAACTTCATTTCTTTAAGAGATGAATTGGAAATTCCTCAAAGCATGAACAATAGTGAGATTGTACCAAAATCAATCAAGTATTTCCTCTAATTCAAATTTTCAACATTAGGGAAATGATATTGAAAACCAAAAAAGTTTTCCTACTTCTCTTATATCCGATAAATCAGATGGTACATTAGATCATCACAAATTAATGGCTTTGTGATTGATGGCTTTTTCATAGCCATGTTCTCTACCACCCTCCATCAGAACTTGATGTTTAGATTTGTCTTCCATATCCATATTTTCACCTATGTTCTCCTATGTGGAAACCCAGTGATTAGTTAATTTGGCTAACCGTTACATTTCATACTTTAGTTTTTAAAGTTAAATTTGGTATTTCATTTTACGATGTGGGTTTTAATTAAAGAAACATTCAAGTATAAACCCATGTATAACCCCGACAAATTTCGAGGGCGAAATTCATTTTAAGGGGGGTAGAATGTAACAACCAGATATTTTATGATATGTATTATTTTTAATTTATTTATGTCTTGTTTTTATGCTACAAAAAAATTATCTTTGTGCTATACGCAACAATGTATTAACTTGTAGTATACGCAACACTATTCTTAGATTGTGTTACACACAATTTCGAGTTCATTTTATAATAGTCATTCTATGCAACATTGAGTGTGTATATATATATATATATATTCATTGTATAAATGAAAAATGGTTGGATTTTATTATAAAGAAATCTTTCAAAAAACGCAACCATGACTTGTCTTTCATTACACGCAATCACAACCTTCCTCGATAGGGTGCGTTGTACGCAATACCGAGTTTCACTAAACAACGATATGCTATTAAAATATTATTAAAATTAGCTGTTATGAATAGTAATAACCACTTTTTGAAATTTTGTAAATTTAATCTTTCAAAATGGACCTCATTTTTGGATTCAGAATATCTAAATTATCCTATGGTGAAATTTTGGTATTTTTCTGAAAACATTCAATTTTTAATGAATAGTGAAAACAATGGGTTAATATTTAAAAACAGACTTTTTATTTAAAAAATTATTTATTTTATTTAAATTTATTTTAGGTAAAAATTGATACCAATACATATATAAGTTCAATGTAATTTATTGGAGTCATTTTATAATAATTTTAGATATATAAAAATTTTATTGAACTTTTGACCGTCTTTTACCCACCTCCTAGGAGAATTTTCAAATTTACATAAAACCTAATTTTACCACTTTTGTGAATGGAATTTCAAAAATCTGAGAGACACGGTTGATTTTAGTAATTAAAATGTGGTTCAATGAGATGGAAATAATGTTTTGGTGAATAGTAACTTTTTACTTTTATTTACCACGGTTAAAAGTAAATAGGGTAATTAAGGGTAATAATGATACTATTATTACCCTAACACATGTCCTATTTCTATTGTATAATTTCAATTCGACAAAAAACAACCTTAGGAATAAAATATGACCATTTAGGCCCACTTTGATTAGATTAGGAAATTTATTATCAATTTATTTAAAGAAGGGTTAAAATAGTTAAAATCAAAGTTTAATAAGTAAATAATTTTTAATATACATTTATACAAAAGATAAATTCGACTATAAATATTCATTAGAAATATAAAATGATTTCCATAATAATGGTATTTTATTTTTAATTTTTAGACATTAAATAATTTAATTTATTTATGACACAATGATGATGCAGTAATTTTATTATTAATGAAATATTGAAATAATTGATGTTATAAATACCCAAATAAATGTAATTTGAGAATTTTTATGAATTCCATTAATTTTATATGTTAATATGACATGTTATTATTGATTTAATTAACTTTCTTTGAAATAATCATTCTTTTATGATTTTCAAAAATCAATTACCAAATAGTGTCAAAATTGACATAAAATAGTTTTTAAAACAAATATTTTAATATTAATTGTAATTTTATTCCTAAAAATCTATAGTTCAAAAAAATGACTTATATAAGGTCATATATATTAATAATACAAAACTTGGGGTTCTTTTGTCTTGTTATTGTAAGTGTATTAACCATATAGTGTAAGAAAACAAGAAGACACGGTAAAAGAAAAATTATTTAACTAAAAGATAAATCTAAACGATAAGGTCAAAATAGAAACCTAAACATGTCTAAATTCTATTGGATGAGAGGATTTAGACCCATCCCCACATTATCTTCGAAATAACTCAATTTGGAGCTATTGAAAACTGAATATGACTTTACAATAAAATAATATTTTAAGTTATTCCAAAGGTGCCCCTCTCCTCCCTTATAAAAGGGCACCTCCTCCCTCTCTTCCTCACACCACTTTGAGCTTTCAAGCTCAGCCAAAACCTTCCAAATTCTCTTTTACACTTCCCTAGAAACATCCTAGAGATCTTGGTATTCTTCAAAGACCAATTTTGGTGCCCTAAGAGGAGGTCTCAAAGAGGTGCTTCAAAGAAGAGGTAACATCCGTTACCGATTATTTCAACTTTATTTCTTCTTCCACTTATTCTTGTTTAGTTGTTTCATTATGAAGTAATAAAATCATTATAACTCATATACTGATATGTTATTATACATCTCAAACAACCCTATTTCACAATCTATCCATCCTACGGAAAATGAAATCACTGCACGTGTGTACGTACAGAATACCGTCTCCACACCGTGGTGTAATATGTTTTTCCACCACCACCTTACTTGGATGGGTATAATGGTGTAATGAATAAATACATATGATTATTATAAATTCATACTGATTATAAGATATTATATCATTCACTCCAATTTTATTCAATAAATATGGGAACGATGTCATCGCTCGTGCGTACGTACGGATTACCATCTCCATGACGCGATGAGATTCATTTTCCATGTTAACAATTCAAGAATGATTATAAAGTATATATAATAAGTAATAATGAAATATATGACATAATAATTATACTGGATATATATATATGTATGTCATATACCTAATTCCATTCAATTAAATAAGGAAACAAAAACAACGTTCTTGCGTACGTACAGCCTACCGTCTCCATGAACGGTGTATTTCATTCCATTTATCGATATATTATATATATGTATATTATAAATATATATTATATATATAAATCATGTTTTATATTCTGTAATTAAGTAATCATGATCTATGTAATCATATGAATAATTACAAGTCATAACACGGACGACAAATGAAACGATTTTACCCAAAAAGCACATTATCATGGAATTTACAAAAGAACGGGTAATACAAAGTCATAAGTGAACCATATATGATATCATAACAATGAATATGATTCTGTAATAATTCAATGAAATTATTTAAATCATTATACAGGAGGTTTGGATACATATGAAGTATATCGAACATAAGGTAAGGGATAATTATTCCAATCTCATTCTTATCCGATATTGTTTATTCGTAAGTATTTACTGGGGTTATGATTATTATCCATGTCCATATGTTCTCAAAATGTTTTCATAAAATGTTTAATTTTATTCCATGTATGTTTAAAGTCATTTTTACCCTTTTCTACTTTTACCACATAGTATGGAAGGAATCTTTCTTTTACAATGCACTTTTTGGATTTTCCTGAAAATGTACGAGAAGAATGTTTTTTTAACTTATACGGCATGAAAGGATTTTTACGGTTTTATAGAGCCCTAGTTTCATGAAGCTTCCTTCAAAAGATTTCATGACTATTTTCAAAAAAATCCTTTTCTTTTAAAATTTAATGGAATTTTGTGAAAAGAAAATTATTTTCAAGAAGAAAGGATATTTTCCTCATGAATTCATTTCAAGTGTTTTATCAAAACCATTTTCCATCTAAGATGAAATTATTAAATAGTTGTATGTTTCAAGTATAAAGTCTCTATGATTTACATGGTTTCACATTTCTTATTATGAAATGATATCCATTTATTTTATATGGATTATGTGATGATGGGATGATGTTTATGAAACCCATTTTATTTGTTAGGTTATTATGAATGATGTATGATTATTTTGTGGAACAAGTAATAATGATTTCATTATTAGGTGGGTGGGACCTATATCTCCCTCCAAGGCATTGGGTAATGATTTATATCTCATGATATAGACATGGTTGGAACGATAAGTTAATCTGGTTCAGTGTTGCAGGACTGAAACGAGGACTGAACTCGATTTAGAAAGGGACTTTGTCCACTATGCTGGTCTAGGAAGCAATGCCTTGGCTATTATAGAAATCATAACATGTGCTCAATGTTTTCCACAATTACATGTTTTATTCCCATTATATTTTATCATGGTTTATGTTCCATTATGACATATTCCTTACGTACTTCCACGATTTATGTCTTTGCTCAAGATTTTGATGTTTAAATTTCATGTTCATGTTTTTGCTTCCAAATGTTTATGGATTGTTTTATGTTATCTTTGTTTGACCTTACTGAGCATTTGAGATCACCCTTTTTATGTTTTATTTTCCCCAGGAAATAACGAATGGTTTTAGGTTAGGAAACAAAATGGGGAAGATCGTTATGGGAGTTGTTGAAGATATTTCAACATGATTAGATGTTTATATTCTGGGTTCCCAAAGACACTAAACTATTACAGTCCTTGTGTGTATGTTTTTGTTATGTAGAAAGTATTCCGCAAAAGTAATGTAATGTCCATGTACGTCATGATTTGGGTCTCTACAGTTGGTATCAAAGGCAAACGAGGTAGGAATGTATCTGATCCTTAGGAACTCTCACATGTGAGCGTTGGATGAAGCATGGATCTCCGACCAAGGGATTCATAAGGAAATGGCTGCCACTGGGGATGGTGGTGTGTCCCGCCCAGGGGGTGTAGCCGCCCATGGAGTGCCCTGATAGGTATCAATTATAGTCCACTGAAATTAATTCCAGACCATTACAATATTACCCTTGAATTTATAGGTATTGAACATCAATTAGCTGACATTTTTACCAAACATTTAATTTTGGATCGGTTAAGTTACATTAGACATGAGTTAGGAATGATAAACCTCACTGATGTAATACCTCACCGATAAACCTCACCGATAAAACTCACTGATAAACCTCTTCGATAAACCTCAACGATGTAATACCTCACCCATAAACCTCACCAATGTAATACCTCACCGATAAACCTCACCGATGTGATACCTCACCAATGGACCTCACTAATAGATAAACCTCACTGTTAGGAATTCTCACCGATATACCCTACCGATGTGCGCTATTTTAAACGTCTGTCTTCCGCTAGAATCTGAATTGTTAATACATATTTTAAATATTTATTTTATGATTCCTAAATGATAAAACTAATTCCTAGTTACCTCTCAATCCACCAAACCTTTCCTTTACTCTCAATACATAGCTCCGAAATTTCTCAAAAAAACTTAAGTTCCTCGAACCAAAGATGGCTAAAACCAAACTCCCTACTATCAGAGATGACATTGATGAGCTGAATGCGATGAAGCCGAAGAACGATCCAAAATCATGTTGCAGTGTTGTTAGAACAATGTTGGGAAGGCGACCAATGAACCCTCATTTACAGAATGTAGTTATTTTTATTGAAAAATAGTTATGTGTTGAATGGTTGTTGTCTAGTAAAACGTTAGTTATAAAGGTGATGGAATATCAGAAGTGAGAAGATTACTTTTTGAAAAACAATGGCCCCTACTATCTGAAGGTGGTGAAACAGTTCTATGAGGTAGTAAGCATTGAGAAATCAGAAGATGAGAACCAATTGTTTTACTTTTTGAAGGGAAAAGAGATATCTTTCTCATCCGTTGAATGAAATAAATGTCAGAAGGTTCAACGCGAAGGTGTTCCTGGATATTTCTTGAGATCATTACCACCTACAAGTGACATATTTGATTATGAGACTGCTTTATAGGAGCTCACTTGTGGTGGAAAGCAGATACAGGTGGTGGCTACTGAAATGGAGTGAGATAATAGATTATTGTTCAAGTTTGTTCAGCATGTTTTAAATTCCAAGAAAAGGAGACTTTGTGAATTTAAGATATCAGGATATCTATTTGTTACATCTTTTGAGGCATGGTGTGAAAGTGAATCTATGCAGGCTACTGATGATTCAAATGGAGGATATGATTAGACCAAAGTTAAAAACAAATTCCTCATTTTTTTCCAAGATGATCTCATTGATGATCAAAGTGAAAGGGGTAGCTAAGTATCAGGATGAGATAGTGGTAGTAAAGAATAGTTTTTGTATCATAAGCATTGTTTGAAAATACATGACAATAAAATGGAATCCATGGAGAATATAGTGATTTAATAATGATAAGAATCTATATGATAAGTTCAATCCTATGGATCATCCTTCAAGGCCTAAGGATGTGAGGGATCCAAGTTTGGGACCTAATGAAGAAGAACCTGAGTATAGTGATGAGACTGGTGAAGAGGATACTTCTATGGGTGATGGAAGGGATCCGAACATGCCCCCAAGTCCAGTTGCTGAAATTATATCTTCAAAAAAAGGAAATTTATTATAAGAAGAAATAGATGTTGTTGAAGAAGACCAACCAGCTCCTGAGAAATAAAAAGAAAGAGAGAATGAATATGAAGCCTCTGATTCTGTCTTCTTAAATCTGAGTACATTGATTGGGTGCTCAGTTGTGCCTATTCAGGAAGTAGTGGGTGAGATGTAATGACTTGTGCCTAATCCATAGGATCCTCCTACTACTTTAGAGATGGAGTTGATTGTAGCGGATTCTTATGGGGAAGAAAGACCTACGGAAAATGTTGTTGTTGTACAAGAGAATGCATCAGTTGAGGGGGAGCATCCAATCAGGTTTGGCAGTGTTTCAGTGGTAGTTAAAATTGAGTATTGGGAAGAATACCCAGGATATGTGGTTTTTGGATTGGATTATCTAGATTCTGATAATGAGGCATCCCTCAATAGACCAAAAATCAATTATGATATTAAAACCGAGTTTTTACCTGAAGATGTTGTCAGAATTCAAGATCTGGATAAGCTAATGTCTGGTCTCAAAATCAGTTTTGTGGAAGAAATAATGAAAATTGAAGCCTCACTGGTGTCATCCATTCAATAAATTATGAATGACTCAGTGGCCAACATAGTATCTGAAAGAGAACCTTTTGTGGATTCACCTACTAATATGATCACCAGGGTTGATATTTAATCCTTATAAAATGACCTAAAAGAGTCTTTTAGTGCTTCTGTTTCCAAACTGAAGAACTGCTTTGTTGAATAGATGAGCAATTTGGAAAAGTCTTCTGAACTCTCTCTTGGCTATAATGTCTCTACCTTTGTGGAAGAAATAGGTGATGAAGTTACAACTTTCCAGATTCAAGTATCTAGAATGGAAGAGGATGTTGAAGTTCTAAAGAAATCTGTTATCTCTTTAGAATTTTATATGACTTCCAGATCCCAAATAGATAAATATTTAGCTTATGTCAAAAGTGTTGTGAGCCAGATGGTATCATTCTTTGAAGGATTTAAAACCTCTATGAAAGATCATGTCAGCACCTAGGATTACCAAGTGAAAAATCTTATCAGTGGGTTGACCAAAAACATCAAGGAAATAGTAACCTTTTCTATTGGTCCTCTTGCCTCTAGAACTTCAATATAACTGAATTATATTTGAGCTTTGATGAAGGTGGAGCATGGTTCAGCATCAACCAATGGCTCTGTGGACTCGTCTGATATAACCAAAGTGGTCACTTCTACTAGAGATACTTCTCATGAGATAATGAAGATTGTTTAAGACTATATGAGAGAAGCTTCTGACTCTCAGAAATAAGTGAAAGACAAGGTATATTATTACTTCTGAAGAGTTTATAGCAAGAATCAGATCAATAATAATTTCATGATTATATTAGAAAATATGAAGTTACCTCCTGTCAATAAAGCCTTCAGAGAACAAGTCAACAAGATAAGGGAACTGACTCTAGCCATGGACAAATTCATGTAAAACAAGGATGATTTCATATCTGCTATGGAGATAGGAGGAGGAATCACTATGGATTTCAGAAATCACATGTTGCCTTTCTTGCATGTGGATGCTAGGCCAGTTATTATACCTCTAGATTTTCCTACCTCAGCCTCTGCTACTTCTCCTATTCAGATGACTCCAGCCCAAGCTATTAGAATCCTTACTCCTATGATCACTCAAAGGGATACTCAGTACATTCCAGGAACAGTTTCAGTAGCCCATCCTCATGTGATCATTTCTGGTGTTCCTAATCCAACACCTGCATCCACACAACATGAATCCTCTTCTGTTCCTAAGGGAAAATCTCACATTAAGGACATGGATTGACTAGGTGTCTAAGATATTTGATAGGAATCCCTTGTATTTTGTTTTTATTTCCTTGTATCTTTTTGCAATATGAAATACAAATGGTATTCTTTTCTTTACCATCTTGCTCCTTCTCCCTTTGTTGTTTCCCACTTTTTTCTAATCAAAAAGGGGGAGAGCTAAAAGAACTAAATAGTAGAGCTAATATCTATCGCATTTTGTAACTTGTAACTTTGATACCATTGCATTTAATTCTACCTGTGATACATTTAACATTTCACATATTATATTGTCTTCTCTACTACAATTTAATTTAATGATATATCCTCTGATACATTACAAATTATTTTGAGATTATAATATCATAAGTTGTGATTACCAAAAAGGGGGAGATTGTTGAACTCACCAGTTTTGATAATCCCAATTGTGCTTTCACATACTCTGATAATCCCAAATAATGTGTATCTATATATTCATTCTTTCAATGTATGATCAAGATGATAATAATATTAAAATACTCTTTGAAATATTTTAATCAATGGTTATCTATGATTATAAGACTTTTGAAATAATTCTAACTCAATTGGATATGTTTTTCAAAAAACAGATAACTGTTTAAGTCACTGATATGCCTATAGCTTCTGATATAGAAAAACAGTTCTATCGGTACTTAGTCTACTGATAGACATAGTCACCGATAAGAAAATATCATTAATAAGCAGATCTACCAGAATGTAGAAGTCTACTGGTATATATAATTATACCGAAGTACACTTCACTGGTACAAAACGGAACTACCGGTATACACAAGCTACCGATAGAGTCAGGAATACAAAACGAGCCACCGATACAAAAGATCCACCGATACAGATAGCTACAGATAGAACCAGTCTACCGATAGAACAAGGCTACCGACACAATGTCTACCGATAAGTGTGGTTTCCGATATTGAGTCACCGAGACAAGAAAGCTACTGATAGACAAGCGAGATACCAATAGACCAAGAGCTACCGATAGAAGGAGTCACCGGTATATAGATTTACTGATACAGAGAGTAACATCTACTGATACAAGAATCTACTGGTACAATATCAAAGAGCTACCAATAGGATCTCACTGCTATAAAAATTCCACCGTTACATATCTACCAACAGAAGCTACTTATAGACTTAAGTGTCAATGATTCCTAAACACTACTTTTGTCAATCTTATTTATTAAGAAATGGTCATATTTGATGATTTTAATGAAATCAATGTTATTTAATGTGGGTTGTTGGCATGTCCGGGAACCGTACCTAGTACCCATGAAAAGGTAATCATTCCCATTGCCGGAGTTGAAAGCTATAAAATGAAGGACAAAGACCGGGCACAACAAGTGAGGTGAAAAGAATTATAAAATTATTTTCATGAAGAGTACATACAAAGGGAAAAAGAATGTTGTAAAGTGGTTCATACAGAAAGACTACTTACATACTCGAAGATCAATGAACATACACGAATCCATTCTTCCTAAAGGAGAAAACAAGCTTCACCTTAGTCAAGGAGTGAAGAACTACAACGAAAGCTCTTCGTGTACTCAATCTGATCAAACTGAACTTGTAGAAAACAACCATCTGTATTTCAGAAAATAACTAGAGAAGGTTTTAGAGCTTCATTTACATAAATCCAAGGATTCCAATGCTTCACTCACAACACATAGAGCACTCTAACTAATCTCTATATATTTATCTCTATTGTGTTTTATTCATTTACTTTTTGAACAGTGTATTTACACACTGCCTCGTGGACTGAACTAGAGGATACTAAATCCTCACTCCAAACTTCTTACACATTACTATATCCCACTGTGAATTGTGGAAGAGGTCAAGTGAGACCTGGATAGCCTGTGTGTTATTGTTTTTGCTCCCACGTAGAACTGCGGTAGAGGTCTTAGTACCTGCACTGTTGTTTACCCTGATCTAGGGTGTGGATCAAATTTATATAAATGTTTTGAGAGGACTATGTCTCGGCTTGAGACTGAACCTCTTGGTTAAATCTGTTGCGCATCTTGGATTAAGTGTAAAGTATACTATACATTTTATATTCTACTGCTAATTACTTTGAAATACAGTTTGTTTTAAAGTTACTCTGATAGTTAAATTAACAAGTGTTTATACTTATTGTGAACCAGTAAGTTAGTTTAAAAAGATAATTTAATCTTCTGATTAAATTAGCTGAGACCTAATCAATCATTGAGAAACTAATTGAACTCTTACAATCTGTATAAATTCATTACAGTTTAACATGTTTTTAAATAGGGGGATTTTTAATATAAATATTTTCAACAGAAATTTTTAATTAGAACTCAGTTCACCCCACTCTTGAGTATCCACTCTGACCAACAATAGATTTATGAAATGGAATACACTGTTCATGGAGATGGTAGGTCATACATATGCATGAACGTTGTTTCCATTTTCTAATCATATTGAATGGAAGTAAGTGAATGACATATATACACATATATATTTTTAAAAATATATATATCATTAAAATAGACTCATTATGAAATATGTTTCATAATTATGAAGAATTTATATTTTTTATAATCATTCTTAGATGGTTAAAGTGGAGAATAAATTGAATCGTGTCATCGATACGATAGGTCATACGTACGCATGCGCGACAATATTATTCCATTAATGATTAAATTTTATGGAACTGGATAGTATATTGATTATAAAGAATAATAATCATGTAATATTCATTGTTTATGTCTATTATCCTCATTATTATACTCATCCAAATAATGTATTTTGGAATAAAAAATTACACCACGATGAGGAAATGGTAAGTAGTACGTACACACACAAAGTAATATTGTATCTTGTAGGATGGTAAAATAAGGAAAATGGTTGTAAAATAATTATAATAACATATAAAATTATTATGGTATTGGAGTTATTATTTTAGTATGGAAACAATAGATAAATTGGGTCTAGAAGAAGAAAATAACATTAAAATAGGTGATAAAACAATTACATCTTTTTTGGTGTCTCCTATTGATTTGCACAGAAGTACTTTATAGGATGGATTTCTTCCCAAAACAAAGCCTCTATAATGGTATGAGAGATGTTGGGAGAGTAAATAGTCAGGGTTTGGCAGAGTCAATGGGCTTTGGAGGTGTTAATTAAAGTGATGTAAAAGTTCCCTTTTACAATGAAGGTGAGGGGAACTTCAGGAAAATCTTGAAATATTAATTTATTATAAATTTATTTTCAGCTTCCAATAGCTCAAAGGTAATTTATTTTTAGGATAACTTGAGTATGGGTTGAAATACTGTCATAAAATGATTTTTATACAAGTATATTTTATGAAATTAACCTTATCTTTTGGGATTAACCCTTAGTTAAATAGTTTAACTCTTACCGTGTCTTCTTATATTTTTATACTATAGGGTTAATTTAGTTACTATAAAATTCCAAGAGAACCCCAAGTTGATAATTGATTATATTTTTAACATTATCTATGTTTATTGGCTGAATATTATATTTTTTGGATTTTTATATCATTAAAAAATAGAATTTGTTTTTAGAAAAACATTTATGTCACTTTGGACACTATTTAGAAAGTTATTTTTGTTAAATTCATAACAAATTTGTATAACAAAAAAGGAATTAAATCATCCATAATATGTCAATTTCATCCATAAAATTCTTTTATTACATTATAATATTCAAATTACATTTATTTAAATATTTACAAAATCATTTATTTGAATAATTCATTATGTCATGACTCATCCCCCAGGGCCCAAGTCGTGACTACCCCAAGTTGGCCTTCTATAGGCCAGGGGATGGCGACTAGCACTGGAAAGGCATATCCCTAGATCTAGGAAGTCTTTTCGTTTTAACCTGCAAACTCACACATCCATGAACACATCAAGATACAAGTACATAGAAAACTTTATATTAATAAGGATGAGTGCAGTAAGAAAAGGGGTTCGGAATAAAAGGCCAACTGGAAAGTACAAGTAACACTAAAAATAGGTCTTGTGAACACCAACCAAGGATTCTACCCCAAGGGTAGGTACAAATATCAAACAGTAATCTCTCTGGTACATCTCATCTAATGGTCCACCTCCGAGCAGCCTCCAGTTCTGGCACCCTCATCCTCGATCAATGATGTTCGTCGTCTGCACAAGACACAGTATGGTGCGGGTGTAACCCATGTAGGGGTGAGTATAACAATACTCAATAGCGACCCCGAGACCCCCGAAGATCTCCTAGAATCCAAAAAAGATAAACCACAAAGAAAAACCTCAATCTCAAAACACAAAGTAATAGTCACAAAAACTACTTAGGTATATGCCCATACATATACCTAAGTTAACAATATATAATCATCTCCCATGTGAGGGAATAATACCACAATGTTAACACCATGAAGGAAGGAGTACCACACAGGTAACACCATGAAGATAGAAGTGCCACACAGGTAACACCATGAAGGTAAGCACCACAACGGTAATGCCACATTGAAGAAAACAATGAAGGTATCACAACACAGAAGTGTACCAAAAAGGTAAAGAATCATCTCAGACCAGGAATAACTTATGTATGGATGTATAGATGATTAGATGTATCGCTTAATTAACTTACATCATTGAAAATCTCTATTGTTGACTCACACAGAATTGTAGATGACCCACACAGGATCTAAAGATGACCAACACAAGATCTGAAGATGCTAACCCACACAGGATCCAAAGATGACCCATAGATGATTTTAAGATTACCCACATAGGATCTAAAGATGACTCACATAGGATATGTAGATTCTTCAAGTATAGCCAGCCATAGGGTTCCCACACTAAGCGGGCTAGATTCTTTGAGGATCCACTCCTCAAGCCATCGATTGATAATTCATCTTCCACGAAGTACAATTAAGATGTATGTCAAAGGAATTCTACATAATAAGGGTACCAACGCAATAGACAACACATAAATTGGAAGCACAGTCTGTATGTTATTAGCATTTCTGTTCCAAGGACCTGGTTGGATTCGGGTTCGATCCAACCCGGTCATACACCAACATTATCAAAAAGTCAAGTGGAGTATACCAAAAGGACAACCTAGATCCAAGTAATCCATTTTTTCAGATGGTTCATCAAATGAATGTCTGGTTCTCATGATATGGCCAAAAAGTCTTATATGGGTCCAGATGGGCCCAGGTCCGGTTTTACCCGGTAGGACCGAACCGGCCCACCCGGCCTAGGGTGACCCGACCGGTTCAGGTCAGCCCGACCCTTCTCGAGTCTAAACTCAAAGAGATGTGTTGTGGCGGGACCTACCCATGCTAGGTGCACCCCGTCAGGAGGCTCGTGGCTAGGTTGGCCCACCATGGTGGGGTCCACCCTCATCGACACCTGGGGGAAGCACCCCTCCAGATTCTTGAATGGCCCAATGTCTGTTATGTTTTGGCCATCTCGGTGGCACCGCCTACTATCATGCGGCCTCATTCGTAACTGGTGGCCCGTTCATGCGCCGCCCCAGTTCCACGCAGCTGGCTAGGGTAACAGACGCCCCATTCAACTATCATGGCAGACAGGACGTGACCTCCCTCACAACCGGAGGTGCGGTCGTGCACCACCCTGGTTCTACCCGGCCAGCCAGTTTCTGACCACCACCTTCCTCTACCTCAACTGATGGGCCACAACCACCATTGGTGGCATGTTTTCACCACCACCGCCCATACCCTACTGGTGTCGGTCACCAGCATCGTGGTCGGGTTCCACTCCACCATCGATCTTCCCATAAAGAACAAATCAAAAAAGAGGGAGTGGAGGGATCGGTATGTTTTTGTTTGGCCCACACCCACAATGTTAGATATATAGCATGTGGTTCATAGATTGGAAGTAATGAATTACCAAGAAGAAAAAATTGAAAAAATTCACTACCATGTTCATTCTTTGGAGATGGTGTGATGAAGATGATGAATATGTAGACGTTTTTTTCTCCCGCAACATGCTACCATTCTAATCTCTAGCATCATCCTCACCGGAGGTTCATTCTTTATTAGAGGAGGTTCTTCATTGGAGGATGTTTCTCCAAAGGCTACCCCAATTTCTCTATATTTCCAATGATCCCCAAAAAGAGGTGAGGAGCCAAGTTAATTAAGTTTAATATTGGATCATTAATTGGAGGAATTCCAAGAGTTAACTCACATAAAAACAGAAGTTTCATGTTCGGGTGGTCCCTACCACCAAATTCAATAGAGAGGTTTAAAATTAATAAAATAAAAGTTATTGTTTTATTTTATTATTTTTCTTTTAACTCTCCCACGAAAATCTAAAAAAAAACTTCCACCCTCGACCTATTGCGG
The DNA here is from genome assembly GCA_963277665.1 of Viscum album. Taxonomy (NCBI): domain Eukaryota; kingdom Viridiplantae; phylum Streptophyta; class Magnoliopsida; order Santalales; family Viscaceae; genus Viscum; species Viscum album. The sequence continues at coordinate 1,409,922,805 of OY728147.1, forward strand.
TCGAGGTGAAGGTCTCTTTAAGTGAATGTCAGTGTTGCGAGATCAACAGTGTCCTCGAATTTCAATTCTGAGAAATGATTCAAAAGTTATCAAACTTCGCTCACGCATTTACTGAACGTACCCAAAAAAAAGTTCCAAAATTTATTTCGGGCACACCGATCCTTGGAATCACACACATTCGATTTTCACATACTTGTAATAACTCCATATAATTAAAAAAATTACATGGAAAATTCTTTTTCTTTACATTCTCCCGACCTTAGGTCATTACATCCCTAAAAGTCACAACACAAACTAGGGATAAAAGTGCAGATACTGAGAATGAATCTGAGCCTCTAGCTCCCTTGTGCTCTCTTTGAGGTTCCCATGGTGCCAAAAAATGTGTACCGAAGGTATCAACCACTCATGAAGTACCCACTCCTATCGATCCACAATCTTCGCTAGAACCTCCAAAAATGTCACAGCATCATCGATGTCCAACTCGCCGCAGTCAATGATGTTCAAAGGATCATGTACGTATCTCCTCAGCTGAGATACATGGAAAACATCGTTCACCTGGTACCACTAAGGTGGAAGATCTAAGATGTATGTCACCTCTCCAACTCTGCTAAAGACCAGAAAGGGTCAGATTAATTTTGGATATAACTTGTCTCCCCATACAAATCTCTGAAAACCTCATTGTGGTGAGACCTGTAGAAAGACATGGTCACCTTCCTCGAACTCGAGAGGTCTTCATCTCATATCATCATAAGACTTATGCCTACTCTGTGCAGTCTTCATCCACTCATGGATGATCTGCACCTTCTCTATGGTATCTCATACCATCTTTGGGCCCATGTGTGTGGACTCCCCTGGGTCATTCCAGTACATAGGTGATCTACAAGCTTTCCCTTACAATGTCTCAAATGGTTCCATATCGATGGTGGAGTGGTAGCTAATTTTTTACGAGAACGCCACCAAAGGAAAATGATCCTCCCAACTGTGGATGAAGTCTAGGATGCAAGCACACATCAGGTCCTCAAGTGTCTGAATGGTTCACTTTGTCAGACCATCCATCTGAGGATGAAAGACAGTGCTCAATCGAAGCTCAGTCTCGAATGCCTCTAGCAACCACTTCCTTAACCAGGATGTAAAAAATTCATCATGATCGGAGACAATCATCAAAGGCACTCCATGAATCCATAAAATCTTTTGTTTGTATAGGATTCCCAAACCCTCTACTGATCCCTGCTCTCTAATACGTAGGAAGTGAGCCAACATGGTGAGTTATTAAATGATCAACCAGATGGAATCATGACCCTTGGACGTGCGTGCAAGTCCGGTCATGAAGTCCATGGAAATTCCATCCCACTTCCACTCTGGAACCTCTAGTTGTTGAACTAAGCCCACTAGAACCGGATGCTTTACCTTAAATTTATAACAAGTGAGGAACCAAGGGATAAACTCTAATACTTCTTTCTTCCGTCCCCTCCACCGGTGAGAACACCGGAGGTCCTGATACATATTTTTCACTCTTGGGTGTACCTCTAGAGGGGATGTATGGAACTCCCTCAACACTTCCTCCCAAAGCACCACCGGTACCATAGTATTCCCTCTGAAGAGGATGAAATGCTCCCCATAATCATAAAATCCATCAGTTGAATATCCTGTGGATATATGAGCACGTCGAGCTTTGCAGTCGGAGTCCCCATGTTGCGCCTCCATGACTCGTTGAAGTAGTGGGGGAGTGAATATCAGAGACTAAAGATAAGCTTCTCAATCTCGATAAGTGTAGGATCTCTGCAAAGTGGATAGCTTCTCTGTGGCGTCACTCTGCAACTATATACTAGATCTTCGGCTGAGTGCATCGGCTACTACGTTCCCCTTCCCAAGAGTATAGACTATCTTGAGGTCGTAGTCCTGGAGGAACACATTCCAACACCATTTTTTCAGGTTCATGTTCTTCTGAGAAAATATATACTTGAGACTCCTGTGATCAGAGTATACTGTAAAACATTATACTATCAAGTAAGGTCACCACATCTCCGAGGCAATGACCAGTGATGCTTGCTCCGGGTGATGGGTAGCATAGTTCTACTCAAGATCACTCAGCTGTCAAGAACCATACATGATCACTATTTTCTCCTGCATCAGGACACATCCAAGCACATTCCCTGATGTGTCACAGTAAAAAATGTACCCAACGCGCTCCTTAGGTAAGATCAAGATGGGGGAACTTGTCAGTATCTGTCTAAACTCTTGGAAACATCGATGGCATATATCCAACCATACTAAGGGTTGTCCCATATTTGTCAATGCTGTTAAAGGTGTTATAACTCATGAAAATTCTGGCACAAACCTCTAGTAGTAACCGGCCAGACCCAGGAAACTCTACACCTCTGTCACACACCTAGGTGGCTCCCAATTAAGCACAGCCTCAATCATTTCTAGATCCCATACAACACTAGATTAAGAGATGAAGTGTCCCAGAAATGGAGCCTCTCAGATCCATAAATGGAACTTCGAGCGTTTACCATAAACATGGTGCTCTCAGAGTGCATCTAGAACTATCTACAAATGATAGACATGCTCCTCCTTTGTAGCAGAGTATATCAGGATGTTATCGATGAAGACTACCAAATAGAGTTTGTGGTATGCATGGAATATCTTGTTCATTAGTCCAATAAACAGTACTAGGGAATTGGTTACACCAAATGGCATAACAAATAACTCATAGTGGCCATACCCGACATCTGATGTTCGTCTTCTTCACATACTCATCTCATACCCTATGTTGGTGATAGCCTGATATGAGGTCTATCTTAGAAAACCACCGTGCTCCCATAAACTGATCAAAAATATCTTCAATCCTTGGTGGTGGGTACTTTTTATTCTCGATCACCTGGTTCAGGTGCCGATATTCCACACAGAGTCTCAAATTCCCATCCTCCTTCTTAGCATACAAAATTTTGTCTTCCCAAGAAGAAACACTGGTCCGAATGAACCCCTCAATTGGAAAGTCCTCTAGTTGTACTCATAGATCTGAAAACTCTGTGGGAGCCATTCGATATTATGGTGTAGATATTGGTGTCGTCTTGGGGTATAATTCGATATAAAATTCCACCTTTATGTGAGGAGGTAGACCTGGAACATTATCAAGGAAACTATCATCGTACTGGTCCACCAGTACAGGATAGCTTAGACTCTCAACATCAACCACCCTGTGGTTGAGGCTAGCCAACTAATGAGGGATCAAGTGCACCATCCCCCAGATAAGTCCATCTTGTTCTGAAAAAGTTCCCTTCTCACTGGTGAAGGAAAACTAAGTCCCATCCTTATGGACACACCACAATTTTCACCTAATCCAGTTGATCTATGAATTAACTGTAGATAACCAATCCATACCCAAGATTACATCTTAACATCTTGAAACCTCTACTAGAAGATCCCAGACAAAGCTCTCGCCTCATAGAGTAAGCTCACACTGCTGACACCAGTGTGTAATCATCCAATCCTCTCCAGTAAGAGTATCTAGACAAAAGGGTTGATCCAATAGCTCCATCGGAATCTCTGAGATCTGAACGAGGACCCTGTAAATAAAATATTGAATGAAACATGTGTCTATAAGTACCACAGCTAGGGTTGAGCTGACACAGATCATTTCTTGAATCATCTACGGAGTTCTTTGGTCATAGGCCTCAACTTCTTGGTGCTGAGCTCGTCCCTGTCCCCCTACTCACTGTGGTCGAGGTGGACCACCTGGAGGTGGTGGCGGTATATCCTTGAACCGTCACCCACCGACTGTTGCACGACCATCTCCTCTACTACACTCGCCTGCTTCTTGTGGACCTCCTCGATCGAATCATCACCTCTACCCAGGTGGTCCTTCAACCATCTACTAGTCATCTGTATGGCGAGTCAAGCAGTCACGAGCCATGTGACCCAGCCCACCACATGAGTAATATTACCTTCTCCTTGCCTGTCCTGCTCTATCTCGAGAGCCCCACACAACCGACCCTGTATCCTACGGTCCGCTACCTATAGGTATGGTCCTCTTGGAGCTCTACATCATCAGTCTGCTACTAACATGACTATTCTACGTGATGTCTTGTGGTGGGTCTTGCTACTGGTGACTACTCAGCAAGGAAGCTCTCCAGTAAGAGTGATCACTCTAACACCCCTGCCTTTTTCGGAATGATGAGGGAAATCATCAAAGCTCTAATCTCCTGTCTGAGCTGCTACTCGAAGGTCTGGGCGCTGAAAAAAGGGTCCTACAACATGTTAGTGGAGTAGCTTTAGAGGTCGGTGAACCTCATAGAATACTGAGCCATAGTCATGATACCCTACTGCATGTGGAGAATCCCCTCTATATGCTGAGAGCGTATGGTCGCTAGGATGAACTCTGCCCTGAAAATGCTCTCGATGGACTCCTAGATGAGTGTGCCCTTGTTGTGAACCAGGAGTATAAAGATACACCATCTGATCATTTTTTACTAAAGATTAATTGTGGAATGGATCACCATGAGATCAGTTAGTGTCTCTACCAGTCAAAAACCTCTAACCACAGACTCCAGCAAGTCCTCATCCACTTGTGGATCCGTCTCTCCCTAGAACCTCGGTGGCCTCTGGTGCTAAAAATCGTGCAACTCGCTCAAGCGGTGTGCACCCACTGCTGCTGGGGATGGTGGAGTCGGATTCCCAATAGGTAGTGGTGCTTCTGGTACACCACCTGATTATACATGTACTGAAAGGGGCCCTACACCAAATCCTTGTCTGTCGGTGGGCTGTCATCACGTACTCTACCTGGAGCCCTGGTTGGTTGTCTTTGTGGAGGCATCCTGGAATGAAACTAGTGTGCCACGGTCAATTAGTTATACCAGGTCAGATAACTCAAAGAGAAAACAATTAAATATTCTCAAAAACACACACGTAATCAGTGTTTTCATGCTCTAAATCGAAAATCAAATGTCAGGGTTCTGGTGTATGGATACGCCAGTCACCGTACCAACACTGGATTCCCCAAACTGATAACCACACTCGTAACACATAACACTATTGTTGATTAAAATATCTGAGTCCAAGTTCTTCGGTTGAACTGGATCCTCTGATACCAATGTTTCACAAATCATCTCCCATGTCCCATGTCGTGACTTCCACAAACCTGCCTTCAATAGGCCTGGGGTTGGCGAGTAGCACCAGAAAGGAATATCCCTAAAAACAGGAATGCATTTCCATTTAACCAGTAAACTCACACATCCAAGAACATAACAAGATACAGACACAAAGTAAACTATATAGTAATAAGGGTGACTATAATAAAAAAATGGGGCCAAAATACATGCCCAAATACAAAGTAAAAATAATGCTAAAAACAGCTCCTGTGAACACCTACCAATTATCCTACCTGAATGGTTGGTACAGCTATCGAACGTTTTTCTCTATGGTACGTCTCGTCTAATGGTCCACCTCCGACCAGCCTCCAGTATTGGCACCCTTAGCATCGATCAATGATGTCTATCATTGGAATAAGACACAGTAAGGTGCAGGTGTATCCAATGTAAGGGTGAGTATAAAAATTGTTAGTAGGGACCCTGAGACCCCGAAGGACTCCCAGAATCCACAATGGATAAACCACAAAGCAAGAACTCAATCTCAAAGCACAAAGAAATAGTCATCAACACGACTTAGGTATATTCCCATACATATACCTATGTTATCAATATATACTCATCCCACACGTGAGGCTAGAATACCAAAAATGTAACACCACAAAGGTAGAAGTACCACAAAGGTAACATCAAAAAGATAAAAGTACCACATAGGTAACACCAAAAATCTATGTACCAAATAGGTAACACCACACAGCATAATACCACGAAGGTATCACCACATAGAATTGTACCAAAAAATTAAATCCTTAGTTCACATCAGGTATAACATAAGTACTGATGTATAGATGATTAGCTATATCACTGGATTATCTTACTTCGTCGAGAAACTCTGCTGATGACCCACACAAGATCATAGATGACCCACACAGGATCTAAATATGACCCACATATGATATGAAGATGTTGACCCACACAATATCTGAAGATGAACTACATTAGATCTGAAGATGACAGACACGTTATCTGATGATGTCCCACACACGATCTGTAGATTCATCAAGTACAACCAGCCACAGGGTTCACACACAAAGCACACTTGATTCCAGGGGAATACTCTATTCAAGACATCGTTCGATACATCAACTGCCATGATGTCGCATTGAGATGTATCTAAATTGACTACCTTTTCACAATGGTCCCAACACAATAGACGGTTAGTTAATCAGATGCCTGTTCTGTAAGTTATTAGTGTTTCCGTTCTGACGGCCTGGTTGGATTTGGGTTTGATCCAACCCGGTCGAACTCCAAATTTATCCAAAAATCATGTGGAGTATACCAAAAGAACTGTCTCGATCAAAGAAATCCAGTTCCACATATGTTTTTTCAAATTGATTCTTGGTTATCATGATATGGAAAAAAGGTGTATCTCATTCCTGATAGGCCTAGGTCAGGTCTGACCTAGCCCACCCAGCCTGGGACGACCCGACCCGGCCAGGGTCCAACTCGGAAGGGCTGGGCTGCAGTGGGCCCGGCCCGCTAGGTGGGACTAACTGAGTTTTCCATGGTCGAGGTGGCCCAATGGGGCGGGGTCTGCCCAAGATGACACCTAGGGACCCCCCCCCCCCCCCCGATATCCCGAACGACCAAATTGTCATTCTGTTTTGGCAATCCCGGTGCCGCTACGTGGCTCCGCATGATAGAAAGTGGGACCAGTCGCAGCAGTCATGCTCAGTGTGATGCGGTAGGATGGAAGTCTGGTCAGATCCCCCTTCCAGTAGCGTGATGGCACCGCAGTCCCCCTATGGACGGCCAGTTGTCGGCCACCCTAGTTCACTGCCACAACTCAAAAACAACGACCTCCTCTTTAGCAAGTGGGGCGGACGTACGCCACGTGCTCCCTCACAACTGATGGCATGGTCATGTGCCACCCCAGTTCCACTTTGCTGGCTGGGGAGTAGGCCTCCCCATTCCACCATTGCGGCCAACAGGCCGCGGCCTCCCTCACAACCGGCGGCGCAGTCGTGGACCGCCCTAGTTCCACGCAGCCGGTCGATTAATAGCTGCCTCCTTCCTCCACCACAGCCTCTAGTCTACTGCTTCCTTGGGCAGTGCAGATGTGCCACAACCATCATCATGGAAGACTATTATGCCAGCCGCCACCCATACCCTGTCGGCAGCGGTCACCGACATCGTGGTTGGGTTCCGCTCAACCTTTGATCTACCGGCGAAGAACACAGCAACAAAGAAAGAGTGGAGGGGTGGGGTCGTGTTTGTTTGTCCCACGCCCACTGTGTAAGATTGATAGAAGGTGTTTCGTATATTGGAAGAAAAAAATTACCACGAAGAACGAATTCAAAAAAATTCCATACATCATTTGTTCGTTGGAGATGGTGTGAGGAAGATGGAAAAAACTTCGACGTTTGTCGCTCCCACAACACCCTCTCATTCTGTGCACGAGCGTCATCCTCATCGGAGGTTCGTTATTCGTTGGTGGAGGTTCTTTTGGGAGGATGTTTCCCCAAATTCTCTCCCAATATCTCTCCTTTTTCATCAATCACCCCATAAGAGGTGAGGATCCAACCTAATTAAGTTTACTATTAGCTCATTAATTGGGGGAATTCCAAGAGTTAACTCACATAAAAAAGCAAGTATCAAGGTCAGGTGGTCCCCACCACCAAATTTAAAAAAGTGGATTAAAATAAATAAAATAATTGTTATAGTTTTATTTTATTATTCTTTTTACTCTCCCACAAAAAACAAAAATACTAACTTCCACCCTCTACATGCTGTGGTCAAGGAGAAGGTCTCCTTAAGCGAATATCAGTACTGTGAGTTCAACGGTGTCCTCAAATTTCAATTTCGAGTATCAGTACAGAAGTTACCAAACGCCACTCATGTGTTCGCTAAATGTACCTGAATAATAGTTCTGAAATTCATTCTGGGCACAATGGGCCTCAGAATCACAAGTCGTTAATTTTTGAAAAATCATAATAACTTCATATAAATAAAAATATTACATGTAAAATTCTACGTCTTTACACATTAATAATGTAATCACTAAATAATCATTGTGTCATAAATAAAAATATTTCTCTAATGTATAAAAATTATAAATAAAAAACCATGATGTAGGAAATATTTTGACATTTAAAATGACTATTTATAGTCATTGATAACAGTTATATAACCATATATTATAATTGATTTAGTAAAATATACATGTTTATGTTATATTTCCCTTTTCATTAAATTAAATATTCTAAAAAATCATTTTCACACTTATGTGGCACCCAAATGCCAAAAAATAGGCCTTAGGATGCCCATTGTCAAATATATCTAATCCAATAGCATTTTGACACGTATTAGGGTACTTTTATATTTTTACCCACATTTAACTGATTTACTGTTTAACCACGGTAAATGAAAATCATTACTAGAGTAACTATTCATAATGTACAAAAATAAAAGGTACCAATTTACACAATTTGGACCTTCTGATTCCAAATATGGAATCCATTTTTCTAAATTCAAAACACAAAATAGAAAAAAGTAATTTAAAATTAATTTCCATTGTTAAAACCAGAAAGTGGGGGTTTTATGAAGTAAAAACTATTAAAAGATTGACATGTGTCTAAGTTCAATTTCAATGTGAAATTACATCCAATAACCTAAATTAGATTAAATGATAATAGTATAATAAAATTATAATTTTAGAAACACTCAAATGTATAATTTAAAACTATAAATTATTTTGATTAAAAAAGTTTTTTTCAATTAAAATATAGTATGTTTCACTATTTATCAAAATATGAAAGTTATCAGAAAAGTACCAAAATTTCTTCCAACATAAATTTTTATGTCTCTCTTATAAATAATAATTTCATTTCACTAAATTTATTATATAACAGTGTCAAATATTGTATATAAAAAGGTTCACCATTAAAAGAAAGAAAAACTGCATTTTTTATGAAAAGTACTTCTTTTATCTGAAAAATAATGTTTGTCCATATGTTATGTCTAAAGAAACACATAAGAAGAATCTTAAAATTATATGGGATATATATATAATTAAAAATGTTGTTAATAATATTCATAACATCTTTTTAAATAGCTAGTTTGATAGATCATTATGCGCTCAAACTCGGTGTTGCGTGTAGTGCAACCTATTAAATTATTTAAAAGAAAGTTTACCGTGGAATCATGGGGTGTTACGTTAAATGAATTGTAATATAGTATAAAATTATAAACATTCAATTATATTGGATAATTGAATAGTAATAACCAAGTTTTTTAAAAAAATTATGTACAAAGGATCATAATAAAGAATATATATTAGTACATGAAATTTAAAAAACACTTTATATGCTTTAAAAATATATTTTTCCTCAAAAATGCATTTTAATATATTTTTTTAGAAAATACTATATTTATTTCCAAAATTTTTTTGAAAAATTATTTTAAAATAGGAAATTCAATTTTGAAATCACTATGTAAATATTATATGAGAGTAAATTTTATTTAACTTTCTAAAAACATTTATTTTTCAAAGAATAGTGAAAATATTGATATTTATTGAAAATCGTTTTTTCGTTTGAAGAATTTGGAAAAAAAATAATTTAAAATTATTTTAAAAGTAAAATTAGATAATTTATATAATTATTAATATAATTACACTCATTGGAATGTATTTTAGGTTTTATTTTAGTAAAAAAAGTATTTAAACATAGAAAATGTTGTTTTTTTGAAAAATGATTTTATGCACATTTGACACAAATTAATTTTTTATGAAATTATTTCCCCACAATAAATTGAATCAGGAAAAATGGATAACATACCTGTAATCTAGAATATTTTATTCCTCAATTTCATCCCTTTTATTTTTGGACATTATGAATAGTAACCCTGATACATATTTGTCACCTCGATAAGGGTAAAATGTAAAAAACAAGGTTAAAAATGATATTATGTCTCAAAATTATCCCAAAAAATTAATTTATTTTATAATATTGGAGATATTTTAAAATATGCATCCTTAATTCAAAAATATTTACTTTTCAATTTTTCCTTAAGAAATTATTATTATTTTCTGTAAGGAAAATTCCAAAAGGTCACACTATAAACATTAATATATCTAAGAAAGTCACATAATTATAAGAAGAGTATAAATTTAATTATAAATATTTATTTAAAATATTAATTATATTTTATTATCATGATAATTTATATTTTTTTATTTTAGTAATGATAAAATTACATTAAATGATTACACAATACAGAGACAAGGTATATGTAAGTAGTAGAAAATAAAAGTAAATGATTTTTAAAGACATCAAAGGTAATTTATTTGGATAAAATATAATATAACAAGAATTTATGGTTTATAATAATGTATAATATATGGTTATTTCATTTATAAAATATTTCCATACCACTATTAAATTATTTAATGTCATATTAAATTAATAATCTCAAAAATGAAATTAATTATATTTTATGTTCAATAATATTATATTAAAAATTTTCAAAATCAAAAAAATGTTAAAATATGATAATTTGGATAATAAATAGTCTAAAGTTAATCATTTTTTCCATTTATGAGTGAATTTATATCTTATAATTTAAATTAAAACTAGTTAACATTGAAAAAATCATTGTTGTTGTTATGGTTAAAATTATAATTGAAGAGGTTAAACAAAAAATATAAGATTTAAAATGAAACCAAAACCTATATTAATTTCATTATATGTCAAGGTATTTAAAATTGAATATTTCTCATTGAATTCATGTCTTTTTTTGCATTATACCAATGAAATTACTTAATTATATTTAAATATTTCAATTAATTATATGTGTGTCCTTTCTATCTCTTATAAAATTGAACCCCTTCTTCTTTTCATTACACCAGATTGAGCCATATATACTGACCAAAACTAACCAAATTATCCTGTAAAAATACCTATATATGATTTATTTTATTTTTTATTATTAAAATAACATTATATGCATCCTTAAGAAGGGATCCATGGGAAGCCTACCAAAGAATAGGTAATCATCCTACCTAACCTATTTTAGTTTATTTCGTCATCTCCCAACTCAAAATCCCTTGTATTGGTCATAATATTATATCATTATTAAGATAAATATATTTAAATTTTATTATAACTATGGGACTACCATTATCCTCCATCTTTATCTTTAAATGGGTAGTGAAGGTATCACTCCTGCATAGGTGTGGAATACCACCTCAACTTAGTGCACAATCCATTTTTATCATCATACCTAATGAATGGGTTTTTATGGGTATAAATTTTATATATGATATTTTAATAAATTTGTTATTAATTAATTTTAATATATTATATACCTTCTTACCATCAATCTTTTGGAAAATTATAATGTTGGTCGTGCGTACATCTGGAGTGCCACATCCCTTAAGTGATTTGGCTAATATTTCATTTGAACTATAAATGTATAATAATAATGACAGATTTAATGAAAATATATGATAAATTTGATATAATAATTATTACAGAAATGGAAATTACTATTTATCTCTCGCTTGATCAATCCATTGAAAATTGAACACATCGTTATTGCGTAAATATGGGTAACAATCTTTGTGAACAGTGTAATTCATTTCTCTATATCTATCCCTTATATATGAATATATATATATGTGTGTAATGAATATATAAATTATTTATATCATAATTAATATTCTAGGGATGATAAACTCATGATCAATGTACAAGGACCAGAACTACCAAACCAAAATTGTTATGAAAAAACGAAGTAGTTAAGACTCAGAAATGATGATTTTGGTAAGGAATTATTATTAAATTTATCCTGAAATGTTATAATTGGACAATATATTATATGATATATATATTTATTTATATTTATATTATTATTTTTTAGTAATTAATAACATTATTTTTTATATAGGAATTTAGATATCTTGTGAAAAAAGAAAAACATGAGATAAGAGATTTATGTTACAATGTTATTTCTTAGTGGGATTCTTTGTGATTAAGTTTCTCATGAGGAAATTTCAAAATATTCTTCCCAATAAAGTCATGAATTTTATTCTCTTATGTTTATTTCTAGAAATTACATATTTACCATTAAATTTAATCCCTTAAAAAACTCAGTAGACTAAAATTATATTATTATGGATAATCTAATTTACTTCTCTCTTTAGTCAAAAATCATTTTTCTTCCATTTCCAGGTTTTCTAAAAATATTTGCATGATTTTTTTAATATTTTACTATGATATAGTAATTTTATTTTTATTAAGTATTTACATTTTTAAAATTGTTTAAATTGAATCTTTTTATCTTTTTCTTAACGCAGTACATTTGACAATTAATAAAAATGTGAATGGAATATTGTTTTAACATATATGGAATGAATTGATTTTTTTTCCATCATTCCCAGAAAAATATTTGAATATTCATTTATTATATTCCAAGAATAGATTGAAAGAAATATTTTTCTTTAATATGTTATAAATTATTATATTTTACATACGTTTTTTCAAAGTAACATGGAATTTTCCTTAAGAAATAGTCTAGTGACCTTTTTAATTCGTTTTTCATCTATGACCACATCCTATAATGTTAATTTTTATTTATTGAGGATATGATCCAATGATACCATCCACTTTAATTTTATAGATGTCTTATGATGATGCTGATTTAAGTATGAGTCTACGAAACCAATTTAATTCAATTGGATAATTAAGTTATGATTATGTTTTTATGAAAACCGTTTATTTTCCATGGTTTATGCCATGATAAAATAATGAAATATATATTAAACTCATTTAATTTCCATGGTTATATCTATAATTAATGTTATTTGATCTTCTGGAACACATGTGTAATATTTTCATTACGTGATGGGTGGGGTGGGATATATATTTTTTTCTAATGCATTAGGTAAATATGGATATATCCTTAGATAACAATGGTTGGAATGGGTAATGAACCTAGTGAAGTAAGAAACTTTTTCCATTATTATAGGCATGGTATTGGACCTTGAATAATTATTAAATTTAACGGTTATTGAACCCGATAAAATATGATATTCTTAATTATAAAACTTTACTAATGAATTGATTTTCAATAATTTTTGGTATGCTGAAAACTTTTTTTAGATGCCAATGATATGATCTCATGGATCATGTAATTTAAATACTTTGTGAAACATGACTAATGACCATAAATTGTTTACATTATGAATCAATATTTTGATATAAGATATAATGTTTGTGGTTTTCAAATTTCATTTTCATTTATTCATAATTGTATGCTCATGTTATTCTTAAATAATCATTGATATATCCTCTCTCCCTTCTAGATAATTTGAGCTCAAATTTTCTCATGATTTCTTTTCACCACACACTCAAATTTAAATTTTAATTCAAATAGTCCATGATAATTATAGGGAAATATTTTTGATATCCAAGGGTGACACCACTAATAATGAGATTACAATAATGTGGTAGGGACACATTACATTGATATAAATTATTGCTTTCACTATGGTTCCATTTTATATCAAGGATTTCATCCGTGATGTTCCCTTCATTAAATGTGTGAATAAATGACATGATATGTTCAAAGATCATTTTTCACATATTGATGTAGAATTATAGGTCCCGTGAGGTATTAAAAATATCTTGATGGAAAAAAACTAGGATGTTGGAGTCATATTTCCCTAAAAAGATAATAATGTTATAAAGCGTGAATTATGATACTCCACACTAAATTCCTATTAAGATTTTTCAAAAGGAGTTTTCCAGTATGTAGTAGTTTTTAAATACAAAGATCACTAAACCCCTATGATCCATCACAACAAATTCCCACTTTTCACTTCCATAATACAATATCTGTCAACATTGATCATTATCTTAATAATATTGTTTTTCTATATAAACCAACAAATTAGGGTGCCCCTGGAACCTCCCTCTATGTATAATAATATACTCTTATGGATCCATCTTAAAGAAACCAATGACATAATGCATGTAATATTATTTCCTTGGACTTACACAATAGATTTCTTTTGAACATGAATATTGGGGTGAAAGCAGAATCTTTGGTCAATTTATTTATTCCTTTACACCCATAACATCCCACAATCCTCAAAACACCATTCCATATTCTTTATCTTCAATGTTGTGATGAATATCACTCCAAAACTATGAAATAATAAAATCTATAAAATTAGTACTCTTGAATTGTAATTATTATTCTCTTTGTTGATGGTCTATATAATTGCATTCACTCATTCTATTTTTATGAATATTTTCAATGGGAATTCCAAACATTGACAGTCACAACATAAGAATTTAATGGCAAGGTAAATCCCCTTATTTTTAATGTCATCAAATATGACGATGTAATTTTTCCTTAGTTGATAAACCCAGAATTACTTCTTCATCGTTATATCTTATAACCATTTATTTCTCACCCACTTATTAGTTTCCTGGTTTTCATTTAACCTAAAACTGAATTCTATACCACTAAAGAGGCCTGATGTCAACTCTGAAAAATACACATTTTGGGTTCATCCACCATTATAATATCCTTAGAGAGTATCTTCTACTCTTAATTATGGGTCATGTTAGAATGTCCAAGATACCTGGTAGCTTCTCTGAAAGATATGTATGGTAATAGTCACCTTGAGAAGAAGAATTTATTTCTAGCCTAGTTATCCATCTCATAGTGGATAGTATTACCCCCAAACCACAACTGATCCACTATAATTTCCATCTTCTCGATCGTGAATAATTATAAACATGAAACTATTTTTTTCTTTATACCTAATTATTTATTCTTTCCCATGACTTTATTTCACAATTATCACTCAATATGATTTTTCCTTGATGATATCCCAATCCATCCCCACCTACATGCTGTGAATAGCCCCCATAATACTTATTAAATTAGTACCCCTTCCTCAATGGACATATCCATCCACTTATAAGAATTTTAATTGAATCATCCTCTATGGATTGAATCCCATGTAAAAGTAGTCATTATATTTTTCAATTTCATTGATGGTTCAATTCAACTCCTTGATAAATGAATGAATGTGCATTGGTATGGATGTGAGGAAACTATTAACAAGTATTATTATTCACCTAAATGAGAGGAATTAATTTTCATAGTTGAACATGTGAAATATGATTAAAAAAATTAATCCATCATTTAAAACCTTCTTTATGATTTCCTGGAGGTACTCTTTAATAAGGTTACTCTTTTGTATTCTTAGCTTATGTTCAATGATTTTTCATTGTGTGTTCGAGAAGTACTTTTAGATATACATAGTAATACTAACCTATTTAACCCATTATCTTGTCAAGTTATTATAGGTATTTATAATCTAGTTCAATCAATTTATGGATCCTTTCATTCTATTACTAATTAATAACATGTAGTTAGTGAACATATGATGATAAACACTTGCATACCCTATGATATTTCTTTAGGGTATGATATTCCCTCTTCCATTTTGAATTTGATATTCTGATTGACATCCACTTTTGATGGTATGAATATGATGGTACATATTAGTTCTCTTTGTCTTATCTCATACAAAGACTTGAAAATTCCAAAACCCCTCCCCATGATCAAAATGGAGATCCATTAATATGCATAACATCTCAAGGAAATGTCACAAACTCACTCCTTAAAACCAAATTTTCTCATTAGCCTCACAAAAAAAACCCAAACCATGACATCATTTTCTTTATTCATTTCCAATATGAACATAATGTTTTATTCCTGTGTCATTTTATTGTTTTCACCCACTGTCTCTTTAATAATACCAAACACTCCTTGTGTTCTCTAGGCCATAATAAACCCATATTTTTCATCCAATTTGAGTTTTGAAATTACTCGTCAAAGCCGTCGATCATGAGATATTAATGGATCATTTGTTATATGTTTCAAATCCATATCATTCTATATTTGTTGATTGAGCTAGGATATTTAACTCTCAGTATTAGAATATCTTTGGATGAAGACACAGCCCTTGTAAGCACTATGCCTCTATAAAATTATAATTCATCCTCAATAACATGATCCTTGATGGTGTACTATGTAGTAACACAAGAAGGTTTAAGAAAACCATCATGTGCTTTCAACATTCTTATTGTAAATGGATTCCATTTAATTTCCTAGGGTTGTGAAGAAAATGTTTGTGTATTATATGTCTGGGAAGGTTGTTAGTTACGATGATCTGAGTGGTTGATGATATAGATATCTTATAAAGATATTTTTAGTATCCATTTTTCTAAATAAGTTGAACCTATATGATTAAGTTGTAAATAATAATGTTATGTATTGAATGTTCATATAATAATATATAATATTTATGTGTGAAAAGTATTGGTCTTTATAGAAGGTATCAGGTCTAAGATTAGCTACCTTTGGGAAATAGAATGAGAAATCATGAGTGTGAACCTTGAGAATATATTTAATTATAAGATAACAATATAATTGTTTTGAAAGTTAGTGATTATGTTGTTTTCTAGTATCCTTATTTTTAATCACACTATGATTTCTGGTTTTAGTCAATAGTTGGATCTAGAATGAATTGTTTTGATACTGAATGTTGTGGAAAATGAAATTATTTTACTCCAAAGTAACCAAATTCTATGGATATAGAATTAATAATAATATTTCTATGTATACATAACATTCTCAATCTGAACCATGTTTATCTTCCAGATGATAAATAGAGGGATAAATTTGTTGTTGTGTTCTTTATGAGAAAACATCAACCATATTTTAATTAGTCTGATGATCAACCTATTGTAGAGTAATAGATTAATACCACTGAAAATATTTTTTTCATTTTTGAGTTTTAGAAATTGAAAAGGTTATATTTTATATTAATCATATGGAAGGAAAATTAAATTAATGGTGTGCACATATCAACAACATGAGCCAATGTGAAGTAATTGACTCCATGGAGTGAGATGATTTTAATTTATTATTTTTCAATAAATAATTTATTCATATAATTCCTATTAAAATTTAAAATAAATTCTCTGAGATAAAGAAGAAGGATAAAAAATATGTTAGTATTTTTGAGGAAAATTTTGTAATAAATTCAAGGTACAGTTATGGTATTATCATCTAACCTAAATGTATAGTTGATCAATTCAACAATGGCTAAAAACTAAGTCTCTGAATGGAATTATCCATTAAGGACATCATTTTCATTTAATAAATAATTAAATTTAATATTATGGTGGAAATTATGATTGTATTTACCCATCAATATCATGGTTTGATAAGAAAAAAATGCATGTAATTCAATGGATATTCTAAAAACATGTGGAGAAAAAGATGAGAATTCCTTTATTTTTAACGTGTGTAAGTAAACATGGATGAAATTTTCTTATGGAGATTGGTAAATATTTTAGGATTTTAAATCAATGTTGTCATTAAATTGAACGATATAGTGATTGGAAGATGACATTATCTAATGATGGATGTAATGACCACATAATAAAATTACCACACTCCAGTGTTCTAGATGAAAGGTGTATGTAAATTATAAAAATTATTACTAATATATATATGTTAATGATGTTGATCAATGTCATTAAACTCATAAGTGTATTATAAAATATAAATATTTCATATCCACCATTGATGATGTGGGGAATGACAATGAACTTTTTTAATGTACTCATCCCATTCACTCTAGAACTGCTAATGTTATATTTGATTATACAAATTCCAATTATTTAATATTTTAATAATTTTATAAGTTTATTATAATTACATTCCAATGAATAGATATTAAATAAGAAATTAAAACATTTAATTTTATGATGATCACAGCTAAAGCCAATTATTCTTCCCAGATTTAGGTTTTTGGTAATTTTATTCCTGTAAATCTTCGTATTCCCCCTCGAGCTTAATTTTTGTTATCTTTGGCATGGTTTTTCATTAATTACATAAATTATTGATCAATTTTGTTTAAGGGAATTCAAATTTGATATTTTGAACCATCCATTGATTGTATATAAATTCATTGGGAAATATGAATGGATGATGGAAATTGAATTCATTGTACGGGTCTTGATTACTATTCAAAATGGGTGTTTATATTAGATGCTTTAGAAGAAACTCATAAAATAAATTCATATTATATGAATGTATTTTAATGTCTTTCAAAATAAATTTCTAAGTCTTCATCCAAATTTTTCAATTGGGTTTTTAACGGAACTAATAGATGGTGATACACCTTTTTCATAATCCCCATATATAATGCTCTTAATTGAGTATCATGAATTAATGAAGAAAATCATTAAGAATATTGATAAGGTGTTTATTGATCCAAGTGAATCACCATAGGCTACACAAGTTCATTCTGTTAAGAATTAATATGGATCAATGTGACTCCGCATTAATTTTCGAGAACTTAATAAGATTAAAATCAATAAAATGTATCATTTTCCCAATATATAAGTTTTTTGTGATCTATAAATAGGATACATTTATTATTTTAAAAATTTATCATTGGTCTTGATACTAACAGTTGAGGGTAAAAAGTTATAACATACCCATGATAGCCTTCTGAATGACGCACTGACACTATAAATTTTTATTGATTCCATTTTGCCTTACTAATTTCCACAATATGTTCACAGAATTAATGAATAGAGTATTTAGATATTACCTTGATCATTTTCTATTAGACTTTGAAGAAAATACCCATTTATATTTCAAGAGTAAATACGAGAATAAATATAACATTAGGATTATACTGAAGACCTTAATGAAGGATATGTTGTATGAAAAATTTACCATATGTAAATTTTTTTTATAAAAAATGTTTTTTCTTAATCCATATAATTTCATGTGATCATATAAAAGTGGATCCATCGAATAAGGATTTTATTTAAAACTATCCTCGATCAACCAATGTGACAACGATCTATATTTTTCTTGCTTTTGCAGGATATTATTTATTATTAAAACATAATTTTCCATAGATATGTAATCCACTCACCATGTTAACATAGAAGAGTTATAGGTTTATTTAAAAATATTAATGTGATTAAAATTTCAATAAACAAAATAGAATTTTTATAACAACCCTACTCTTTATTACACTCTTAAACTTGATTTATTATATAATCATTCACTAAAGACAACCCAAAGGATCAATTGGTCTAGAGCCTTGGGAAATTAGGAACATTACTTAACAACTTAAAAAAATAAAATACTACATATTTATTGAAAAATTCATTTTCATGTCCACAACATTCCAACATACATAACATATCATTGGATAACTTGAGGACATACATAAAAAAGGGTGAGCAATAAATCCCAATAAAGGAGTAAACAAGGAATAACATGAAGAGTATAGTATATGTTCAGAAATAAAAATATCAATGGATAATAAGAGAAACATTAACAAAGGAATGATATACCATGATTATAATAACATGGAAATGTGGAAACAACATTTAACATGCTATTTGCATGATCCAAGGCTCATTACACATAGAGAAAGAGTAAACCCTCAGTACACTTTAATTAAAATGATTAAACCATCATTGAACATGAATTATCATGAGTAAAACCTCATTTCATATGTTGTATCATTATACTAAACATTAGCTAATGTATTGGAGAACTATCAGGGAACACCATTTATAAACATTTAAATTTATACATAAGTGTGCCATATGGATCTTATAACGTTGAATAATTATACATCATAAGTTATTCCGTGATTAAGTAATGTGAAATATATATATATATATATGTGTGTGTGTGTGTGTGTAAGTACCAATAAATATGTATATGTTCATAAAGTTGAATACTCTAGTATGATAAATTGGTATTTTTATCACTACACAATGATTTTGGATTAGAAAATCATAGTGCAATTTCGGCAGTATAACGATGTGGCATAAAAATTCATAAAAATGGTTGATGAGAGGGAAATGTGTATCTAATAATATTGACAAGAAATTTATATTAAGGGAGTAATATATATACATTTTCCAGCACATGTAATTTGGTAAAAAAATTATAACATAATAAAGAAACTTTAAAAAAGAGGAGAAATGGGAAAACTCTTACGAAATTTTGGCATGGTTACAGGTGTACATGGGAGAGATTAATGAGGGAGAAAGATTTATCTCATCATTAAAACATAAGTAGGGAAGTATGGGGAAGGTGATAAATCATAAACCAAAATTTTTAATTGAAAATAAAAAAGGAATAACAATATAAAGAACCATGAGAAAAAAATGAGATAGGAGGAAATCCCTTACAAAAATTCGGCAAGGTAACGATTATACATAGGGGTTAATTAGAGGGATAAAAAATATTGAAAGGGGTTATAATAAGTTATTAAAAAAATTGGATGTAATTAGGATATATAATAACATATCCCAACACAGTAATAGAATAGAGTCATAGACATAACATGAAAATAATATCTGACAAAAGAAGAGGGTGGAAGATCCCTTGTGGAATTTCAGCATAGTAACTGGTGTGCTTAAAGGATAATATGGGGATTGATGAGAGTAAAAGGAATATATCATTATATATAAATATATTTTACAGTATGGGGGTTGTGGAAAATCATAAAACAATATATAAATATGGAAATAATGTAATATAATGTAAAATAGTAGCTTAAATGGAAATTAGAAGAGTAAAATCCATTACTAAATTTTCTCAACGTAAAGGCTTAGGTATGGGTCAAAATGAGGGATGATAAATAATAAATCATTAAAATAACATCAAATGGATATTAATAGAATTATTATAATATAATCAAATTCTATACACTCTAAATTATAAGAACTACTATAAATAAGATTCTAGAATTTGAAATGATGAAAGGAAAGTGAAGATCCCTTACTTGGAAGTGTGATCCCAATTGCTTGAGATAGGATTTGTGGGAGATTGGGAAGACTTGGAAGGAAACTAGGTAGTATGGGATATATATTGGTCAAGATAAAAAAATTAGTGAATATGAATGAGATTTTGGGTGGGTTTATATAGGAAATGAGAGGTAATACTTCATTATTTAGGTTTTGGAAACTACACATTAAACTAAAAAAACCTACAACCATCCCATGTTTTTTCCAATGATTTCTACCAAAGGGGAGTGGAATAAATTATATTATAAGTACAAGGTCCTGTCATATTAAAATATTTATCTTGATTATGCGGAGGTGAGTCACACTCTCAAGGAAATCATTTTAAAATGTTAAAATATTTTATAAGTAATAGAGGGTCCACTAAGGAAATATAAAATAAATAAAACAAATCTAAAGTCACAATATATTAAATTTAAAACATATATTGGCCAAATATAACTTTTATATTATTTTATTACATTACTATTGGTTGATTATGATGTCATAAAATGCATTATATATTTATTAAGTATTTTATTTTTATACAAAAATTCGACTGTCTCAGAAAATTATGAAAAATTTATGGTGAGATAATTTCAACATCCTGATTCCTAAAATATTATTTATCTTATCTAAATAATTTTCTAAATATGTTAATTTTATCTTTTAGAATAAAAACAGACTTTTATTGAAAATTGATGGGTTTCGAAAAATATTGTTTTTAACATTAATAAAAATTAAATTTGACTTCTTAAAAAGTATATACTAATTTTTTATTCATAAAATTAATTTGATAAAAATAATTTATTAAAATTTTAATTATTTCAAAAATTTATTAAATAATTAAAATAAATTTTCTAATTAAATTTTTTTTATGTTTTATCGTACAAAAATATAATTCTTATCATACTAAAAACTTATTCTTTTATACAGTAAAAACAAATTTAATAATAATTTATATTTAAAAAAGTTTTACTATAACACTATTATAATAAAATTATAAATAAAAAACATAGTTTAATATAATAATTTATATGTTTCTGAAAAGTACTATTTTATGTGAAAAGTCAACTTCTCTAGTTCAGTATATTATTAAGAAACAATATTATCATAAAAAAATTTATTGAATAAGAATTTTAGTTATAAAAATGAATTAAACAATATGTAACTAATACCTTCTTACATAACCCCTTATAGCACCTGCATAAGAGCTAAGGGTATGGTGTGCGATGGTTACAGAATCTTGGGTCGGCTCAGATAACATCGCTTGGGAGGTAATCTATACTAACTTGTACTTCTCCGATATGAGATTCTATTCGAGCTTAACATGTTGAAGCTTATCTTAGTATCAGTTCGGAGCAAGGGCCATGGATGCTACCTCCTTTCCAATCTCTAACAAATGAACTTCATATGGCCCAAGTGTACGAAATGAGGCCATCACTTCCTTTGTTTATGTCAAAAGAATTTGTTAAAACCATATATTTTTACTTGTCATGTGATCAATGTTCAACAACAATATTATCAATGGTAATTATACTTAATTTTCATTTAAATCCAATTTGAAAAAAGTTCATGGGTTTTTTATATCCATAAGAAAATGAATTATATAAAAGAAATGGAATTTTATTCATGAATATATGTGTCGTTATAACCTTCCCCATTATGAAATTTCTCACTTGAAATTTTCTTTTCCCACACTAAAACAAATGAGGGTAACTCTACATCATAACTTCTTCCTGATCCAACATTTCTTCTTCAATCATGTAGTTTTTACACAACACTTTGATGTTGGAAATTGTCTTATTTCGTAGAACTTTTTCCCTATGATCTACAATATTCAATGGGTTATATTCATAAGAGAGGTCATTCTTCAAACGTACCTCCTCTGGATTGAGTAAATGTGATCGGTTAGGTATGTACTTAATCAAGAACGATACAAAGAATACATCATGTACTTGAGATAGGTTTGGTTAAAGTGCTAGTCGATAGGCCACTGCTCTAATGTGATCCAGGATATCCAAAGGATCAATGTACCATGGGATAAGAATTCCATTATTCCCAAACCTCATAACACTCATCCATAGTGATATGCAGATGAATATCATATTTATAACATCAAACTCTAGGTCTTGTCCACAATTATCAGCATAGCTATTTTTTCAACTCTAAGAAGATTTAATGTTCTGTTGTATGACCTTTACCTTCTCTACCATTTCGTAGAACATTTATGTACCTATGAGTTTTTCCACCCCATCTTTTACCCAAAATGTCAATGTTCTGCACCTCTTCCCATAAAAGGATTAATAATGAGCCATTTGGATGCTTGAGTGGAAATTGTTATAGTAATATAACTCAACTAGAGGAAGATTTTGATCCCATATTACCTTGAAGTCCATTTAGCATGCTCTCATAATGTCCTCAAGTGTTTGGATAGTCTTCTCAGATTGGCCATCAGTTTGAGGATGATAAGCTGTACTAAAGTTAAACTCGTAATTCAGTGAATGTTGGATATTCTTCTAAAACATATATGTGAGTCATGGATCCTAATTAGATAAAATCAATAGTTGTACTCTATGCAGCCTTACCAATTCTTTGATGAAGATCTATGCATGTTCATCCATTATGTAATCCTCATTAATTTCACTAAAGTTTCAATCATTGTAAGATGATCCACAACAACATAGACAACATTGTTTCCTTTAGATGTCTTTGTATGTTCTCCAATCCCCATGTCTCTCAGCATTAATTTGCTGAAATACTAAGCACTTTGATGTATACTCAGCAATATCCTTCTTCTTGTTATCCCATGAATAAATATCTCAGAGATCTTGATACATCTTTGTGTTTCCTGGGTGAATGGAGAAATTAAAACTATATTAATCATCCAAATAATCTTTATTTAACTCTTTATTTTATGGAACACATAATCTTGATTCAAATATCAAAATTCCTTATTAATTAACCTTGATCTCTGAGGATTTCATTTTTCTGATAGTTTCCACTTTCATTTGAATTACCACATCATACTTTAACCTTTAAAAAATTGAATATTGAGAAATAATTTCTGAAATGATCAATTATGTTCCCTTCTTTATTATTTCCAATTCCATCTTCATCAAATCAATGTGGATTTGATCCTTTTCAATTTTCATCAATTATAGAATTTCTGAGTCCTTTCTTCTTAGATCATGTTCCACCTTGTTCGCTTTCCCAGGGTGGTAATAGATTAATCAGCCATATTCTTTGATCACCTCTATCAAAATTTATTGGTGCATGTTCATCTATTTTTGGGTGGATATATTCTTCTGTATTTATTCATCTGTATATATTTCTCAATTATACCCAAAGAGATAATGCACCTGATTTTGAATGCAATCATCACTACTTCCAACTCTAGATCATGTGTGGGATTGTTCTGCTCATGAATTTTCAACTCCCTTGAGGCATATGAAATGAATTTTCCATTTTTACTATAATTACATAAAATGGAGAATAGAAAAAATTTCAATAAGAACATTCCCACAAGCACCAACATGTGATACAACACTTATAGAAGTTTTTCCCTAATTATTAAATATCATTTCTTCTAGGTAAATAATTTTCTTAAAAACAAATAAAGATATACTAATAAGACATGAATTTAAATACATTGCAACTTAAACTACATTCAGTTAGTAGGTACATGTGACTCATTCATCATTATGCATCATATCATAGGACTTCCCATGATTCCGTGATTAAGGAGATAGTTCATGCTCATCATCCATATCAGCCCTTGCAATAGATCATTGTCTTAGATAATGCCCAAATTCTTCACATTTATATCATAAAACTCTATAAGATGCCTTATATGGAACATTGTTTCCATCCATCAAATTATCCATTATTTTATGAAAATATTATAGTTTGTTCCCTTATTTTCCACACTTAAAACATATTCTAGTCCAATTGTGACATTTCCCTTAGTTCCTCTTTAAACAGTTGTTTCACAATGGAAATTTGGTCTTCTTCCCCTTATCAACATTAGTAGATGGACTTTCTTGAGATTTCATCTTTTCTTCTTTCATTTCATTGGCATTCAGAAATTTTCCAAGTTTTAATTGTGATTTTTGATAGCTGGTTTGGAATAATCATGAAAAGTCCAACTTGATCTCCCATTTCATTGGGAATCTCAACAGGACATTCATAGTATTGGCCTTCGCATCAGAAATTATCCATATTCCACATATTACCGACCATAGGCTAGTATAAATGGAAACTTAGGGATGAGTATATTAAGCATTTTAACACATAAAGGGGAATCCAATGAAATTAATGGGATAACACATATATTACATTTATTTCCTAAACATAAGAATTTATAGGCTTTAATCTATGTTATCCATAATTTACATACCAATATATATTCTTAGGGGAATTTTTTATTACCTTAATAGTGTGTCATACTATGATTATGAGTTTACCAAATAATATCTCTGAGGAGTGTCAAACTAAGAGTGAATCAAGGCCCATTTTCGTGCACCAGTTCCCGTTCGAGTCTACCTCAAAGTGGCGTTTTCGGGTTTTAACCCTAGATAAAGCTGTTCCAAATCCACCTGTACTTGTTCGTATCAAGAAAGTGATATATTTTCATGATAAACCACTTATTCTATACTCACCAAAAATTAGGGATTTTATTATTATACTCATTATTATCCCCAAGTCATTCACTAGGGTTTTCGAATCCGAATCCCAAAAATAAAAAAAAAACTATCCTTTGATGCCAACTACAAAAACCATGCTCCTTATAACAAACTCAAACATTATTTATTACATAAACATTCACATAATTAAGCAATATAGATCGAGAGTTCTAGTGTATTGGAATGTTGGGAACATTACATAGAAAATTCAAAAAAATACAACATTGTTATTGAAATCGTCTTTTACTAGACCATAACATTCCTTCTTACTTATCATTTCCAGGGATAACATGAGGACATACATAAGAAAAGGGTGAGCTAGAAATCCCAGTATTGGAGTAAAAAAGGAATAACATGAATAATAAAATATATGTTATTAAATAAAAATATCAATAGAGAACAAGATAAAACTAAACATAAAGGCGTGATATATCATGATTATCATAACATGGAAATGTAGAAACAACATTTAACATGATATTTTCTTGTGCCAAGGCTCATTGCACATGGAGAATGAGTAAACCCTCATTTCCCTTGTATTATCATGAGTAAAACCTCATTGGAAATGAATTATCATAATTAAATATTCATTTCACATTGGTTATCAGGATACTAAACATTACCCAATGCATCAGAGCACAATCAAGGCATACCCTTTATAAACATTTTATTTCATGGAGAAGTTTTCCACATAGATCATATAACGTTGAATCATTCAACATCATAATTTATTGAACAATTAAGGCATGTTGAAAAAATAAATTTAATTAAAATTAAATATGTAAAATTGCATAATGTTGAATACCCTAGATAGAGAAATGGGTATGGTATTCACTACACTGTGATTTTGGTTTGGAAAATTGTGGTGCAATTTTGGCAGCATAAAAGTGTGACATAAAAATTCATAATAATGGTTTATGAGAGAGAAAGTGGTATACAATCATATGTACATAAAATTTAAAGTAAGGGATAATATATATATATATGTACCAACACATATAATTTGTAAATAGAAGGCATAACATAATAGTGAAACATGAAGAAAGAGGAGAAATGGAATAACTCTTACAAAATTTCAGCATGGAAATGGGTGTACATGGGAGGGATTAAGGAGAGAAAAAGATGTATATAATCATTAAAAATTAAGAAGGGATAAATGGGGTGGGGAGAAATCATAACCAAAAATTTTTAATTGAAAATAATATGGTAAAAAACGAAAAGAAACTTGGAAAAAAAATGAGAAATGAGGAAATCCCTAACGAAAATTCAACATGTTAACGAGTATACATAATGGTGCATAAGAGAGATAAATGAGACTAAAAGGGGATCTAATAATTTATAAATTACATGTTAAGTATTTATGATATATAATTACATATCAAATTATAAAAATAAAATAAATTCAAATGCATAACATGAATAGAATGCTTGATAAAAGAGAAGGATGGAAGATCCCTTATTGAATTTCAACCTAGTAATGGGTGTGATTAAATGATCATAGGGGGTAATTATGAGAGTGAAAGGAAGATATCATCATATAGACATAAAATGGAAAGTATGGGGGTCATGTAACATAATAACCCAACATAGAAATATGGAACATAAAAATCATAATGTAAAAAAGTAGCTTGAATGGAAATGAGAATAGTCAAATCCCCAACGATGTTTTTTCATAGTAATAGATTAGGCAAGGGTCAAAATGAGGGATGATAAATAATACTTTATTAAAATATAATCAAATATGAATTAATATAATTATTAAAAAAATAAACCTTATAACCATTCTAAATTACAATAACTAACATCAAATAAAATGCTTGAATTTGAAAGGAGGAGACGAAAGTAAAGTTCCCCTATGTAGAAGTGTGATCCGATTGGATTTAGAAAGGCTTATTGGGAGCTTTCGGTGCCTTTATAGGTCTCTTGGGAGTATTTTTCAGAGTTTTATCAAGGTTAAAATGGTTTTAGTGGATAATAATGGGAGGTTGGGTGGGTTTATATAGAAAATGAGAGAGAATTGTTTATTATTTAGGTTTTGGACACTACATATTAAACTAATCAAAACCAAAAACCATCCCATGATTATTTTACATCGTTTATACCATATGGGAGTGGTGTAAATATTTTTATAAGTCCACGGGAGGAACATATTAAAATATTAGTCTTTCTTTTGTGGAGGTGAATCACACTCTCAAGGAAATCATTTTAAAATGTTAAAATATTTTATATGTCATGGAGGGTCCACTAAGGCATTGTAAAATTAATCAAACAAATATAAAATCACAATATTTTCAAGTAGAAACATATATTGGCCAAATAACACTT
The DNA here is from genome assembly GCA_963277665.1 of Viscum album. Taxonomy (NCBI): domain Eukaryota; kingdom Viridiplantae; phylum Streptophyta; class Magnoliopsida; order Santalales; family Viscaceae; genus Viscum; species Viscum album. The sequence continues at coordinate 1,409,950,819 of OY728147.1, forward strand.
TTATATTATTTTATTACATCACTATTGGGTCATTATGATTTCATAAAAAATATTATATTTAATTGGTATTTAATTTTTACTCAAAAAATGGACTGCCTCATAAAATTATGAATAATTCACCATTGGATAATTTTGACCTCATGATTCCAAAAATAATATTTAATTTATATAAATAATTTTCTAAATATTTGAATTTTATCTTTTAAAATAAAGACATTCATTTACTGAAAATTGATGGGTTTTGAGAAGAACAGTTTTTTCCTTAATAAAAATTACATTCGAATTCATAAAAATTATATACACATTTGTTATCCAAAAAAGTAATTTGATAATTATATTGTATTGAAATATTAATTATTTCAAAATTTCATTAATTCATCAAAATAAATTCTTTAATTAAAAATACAATTTCTATTTTAATGTTTAAAAATATAATTCTTATCAAACTGAATACTTAATCATTTATAGAGTAAAAAAAATAAATACAATCATCATTTATAATTAAAATAAGTATTATTATAACACTGTTATAATTTATTTCTTAATGTAAACATAGTTTAATATAATTATTTATATATTTTTGAAAAATACTATTTTACCCAAAAAGATAGTTTATTTAATTTATTATATTTTTAGGAAAAAATTATTCTCATAAAAAAAATTTATCGAATAAGAATTTTGTTTATAAAAATGGATTATACAATAATAAACTAATACCTTCTCACATAACCCAATATAATACCCATATACGACCTAAGGGTAAGGTGTATGATGGTTCCAAACTCTTGGGGTGGCTCAGATAACATCACTCGGGTGGTAATCTCTATTAGCTTGTACTTCTCCCGTAGGTGATTTAGTTCAAGCATAAAGTGTTGAAGCTTGACATGGGATTGGTCAAGATAAAATCCCAATTATTATACCTTCTCCCATATCTTTGAAAAATGAACTTCCTACGACCTAATTCTACTGGCTGAGACCATCTCCTCCTTTTTCTGTGTCAAAAGTATTTATTAAAACCTTATATTTTTACTAGTCATGTGATCATTGTTCACTGGATATATTATCAATTGTAATGATACTTAACAATCATTTAAATCTAATTGGACAAAATAATAATAGTTCATGTGTTTTCTTTATCCATAAAACATTTATTTAAATAAAATAAATTGAATCTTATTCATGAATGTTCATGTCGTTATAATTTAAGTCACAACATCTATACATAAATCACCATACATTGTAGAAGGATTTGGGTTCTATAGTGTCATATAAAATAAGGGGTGAGTATGGTTACGGAAGAAGAATGATATTTTTAAAGTATATATCTCAGTCCAGTTAAGATCGATAAGAGAAATTATCAAACTCTTGATTTAGAGTTAGATGTAGTAATTATTACATTAAATATATAGAGGTATTATCTCTATTGTGAAATATGTGAAATATATATTAATAAGAAATATTTAATATATATATTCACTTAAAAATAGTTGAATACAAGTAGAAGAAGTTGTTTTTGATTTATTAAAGAATATGAAAATTCAAGAATTTACCTCCCTTGGAAGGCCAAAAGGTGGATAATGATATATGTTATAATGACCGTGCTAATTTTTTCATCAAGAGGATTGAAATAGATCCAATACTTATTGATATTCCAAAATATAGAACATGAAATCCTAATGAAATGGGATAGGAAATATCTTTATTAGATGAATTTTAAATCGTTCATCCATTTGAGGATTTAAGAGGCACCGAGGGAAGATATATATATCAAAAATATGTTGATAAATTTTAATTAATTAAAACATAATTATGATAGAATGAGAAGGTTTCGAAACCAATTATGTGTCCTATAAATAACATAAACAAAGAAGGATATATTGGATGAATCTAATAGTTCAATGTTCTTTATTATTCTTGGATGTATGAAAATATATATATATATATTAAAAAGGTAATTTCTAATGTAATTAAATGAAGAATGATATTTTAGAGTATATATCTCAGTGATTAATATATCAGTAATTTAAGGCTTAGAGACAGATTTCTAAGGGGATGTTACTACCATTTCCTTGAATATAAAGGAAATTTAAAAACCTCATCATGGGTTTTGATGTTGGATTCCCCAAAATTACTAAATGAAAATATTTTATTTGTGTTATAGTCAATCACCATTGAAAGTTAGAACACTTCCTTACTGACAGATAACACTTATCTCTTCAAATTTATTTCATAATATACAATAATTAAGTGGTAAGGATGCATGGAGTAACACATTATATTGAATATGATTAGGATATGATGTTTACCTCATAGTTTTGGCTCGGTATTCAATAATCTATGGACACATAGTTGATTTTTAGTACATGTTCTCATGCTCAGACATATGCAGTGATGATTGCAAACTATCTAGAGAATAAAAGAAATAATCTACCTTCTAGAAAGATATTTATATTGGTCAATTCTATACCCAAGTTATAAAATTCTTATCTAGAAGATCCAAAGGTAGTAATAGACTATAGGTGAAGATGTGTGAATAAGAATTAATTTCTATATAAACCCAACACGCGTGAAATTTACATTGGATAAATAACAATGTGATGTACCCCCACCCCTATGTGTAAACTTTGTTTTTGTGTTGAGTTAAGTATCACACAATATGTGGTCCTCACACATGTCCTATGATACCTAGTCATCTATCTCTTCATGTACAAGAAGTACACAAAAAATAATCCATGTAGAACTATATACTATGTATATAATATGACACATTATATATTAATTTGAGAAATACACAATGTATATAGGGAGTACCCACTAATTTGTCCATGATACATGACACTCCACCTAGGTAAGGGGTAACGATGTATACATCAGAAGGTATTTGGGATAGGGAAGATAGAACAGACAAGTTTCATCCTCGGCCTCTAATCACAATATTATTATGTGCAGTATACCCCCATGTTCTTCATAAATACTTGTACATGGATGGCGTACATAAGAATTCCCTAGGTACAAGACCATGTTCTATAATGCATTGGCTAGATTATACTACACATCGAGTTCTATACCAACCTCTATAAGTTGTGTACACCTAGTGGAGACACATCATATTTAGATAAATATATTTAATACAAAACTAAAGGTAATGGGAAGTTCCAGACTAAGGGAGACACACGATGTACCACATGGGGTACATTATACACTCCTTTTAGGGATTTATAGGTACCTTTCTCCTCTCAGTTTAGATCGAGTGTGAGATTGGGTATGTACCCTCAATTTATATCTGGACCGGTGTGTTCCATTCTTCTATAATTATGGAGTGAGTTTTCTTAGTGAACCACTATGAGGGTTTAGTGCATTAATGTTTTTACAGTTTAGACATGATCCCCTCAGAAAACTAGAGCATGAATCCCTCAGTAAGGCCCAAGGGTTATATCCTCATTCCCATCATCTCATTGACTATGTATGGTTTCAGGGATCACCTGACCAGAATATGTGGTCATGATAAACTATCATGTGGTTTATCCATGTAATATTTGGGTATACTCCCTAGGTAAAGCATGTGATCCCCTATCTGTTTATTAGAATTTACTCTCTTACAGTTAGATGTAGTCTGATCGTGTGATAATCTTGAGTGATACCTCTTTGTTCATTCATGTTTCGACATATAAAGACCAATATATCATTTTTTTCATATTTTATATCCATTATTAATATGATTTGATGAATTCGATCATTGATTGAAAGACTTATGGAGTGAGTTCTCCCAGACAGGCATTACTTTTAAACCACTACTATAATTCTACACTAGAAGTGAGGATGTGACCTCACCATGAGAATTGTTGTCTACCATTTAGAATATCTATATTATTCCTGTTATTATTAACTCTCATATTCTAATTGACATATCTATTTGACAATCAACTAACTACTCTCTTGATTTTTTTGGATGATTTTGGGGTATCCTACTGGGTATATATATACTCACCCATGCATGGTATCTTTATGAACATGTTGTGTCATATGTAAACGGAAATTATTTAATTATAGTTCTAGGTGTAAAAAGAGTGGGTAGATCATAGTTACATATTTGTAATTATAGCCAGTCCTCAAATGGACCGAGTAGTTATCTTTGGGTTGTTTACCCTATGTTATTATCAGGTTGTGTTCTTTTTTAGTTTTTTATTATTTATCCAATTATATTTTTGGTATAATTATTTTTGTGATATGATATTGGATATATTTTATTCATTAATTTATAGTGTGAGATGTTTACCATTCTTCATTATACTTGTGTATGTAGATATGTGTGTCTGTAAAGTTAGTTTAGGATAAGGCCTCCCAAGTGTGTGATATGCCTAATCCGTGCTAGTTTCTAGGCCCTAGAATATTTTAGGTTGGCCTAGTGTGTTATTACCATCTTACCATTTCCTAGTTTAGATCTGACAGGTCATGTTTTGATATAGTGATAACATAGGAGGTCATATTATGAGCATAGTTTAAAGGTTTTCTGGATATGAGGATCTGTATGGGAAATAATATGATATAGTTAAAGTGTGTCAAGTTCAAATTTCAAGACATGGAACATAATTTTTATTGGGGTGGATAATTAATCCATTCACTGAGACATTGATAACCTATTTGATAAATCGGCAGATGTATGTAGCAGTTCAAGGTAGACATCGGTACATGCCTCATATAGAAATGATTTGGGGTTCAATGTTATTATTGGGTAACCTCCCTATATTAAAACATTTGAATGTTGTGTTTTAATATCACTAGATTCCTCCATGATGATCTCTAACTGGGTCTCCGTAGTATTATTGTGATTGTGATCTTCTTGGTGATGTAGTTTCAGTTTAGGTAAATCTATAGGAGTAGGTTCCTCTAGGTGGATAGAGAGTATTCTCTCTACCTTTTGAGAAAATTAATGAGCCACCATTGGTTGTTCTAATGGGTGATGCAAGAATGGTTGAACATAATTTGGATCTAGTAATATCAGAATATGATTATCCTATACTGAGTAAATATCAGGATTTTCAGAGATAGTGTTCATTTATGATTTTTGATGAACCAGACCCCCTTTATGGTGGATAGAGGGTTGTATTGATCATGTGGTTTGAATGAATATCTTATAAATGACCCCTCTTTACGTTCATGCATGTGGAAAAAATTCCTTGAAGATATGGGGTGTCGGTAGATCCCTTTTTGGTGATGTTTGACATGAATTTGAGAATACAAGGATATGGGAAACCACCACAAACATGACAAGTCTTAGTGGAAAAATATAAAAATGTATGGAAAATTAAGTGTCTACCAAAGTGGATAGCATTGAGGTGTGGATGATGAGTTCATATGGAGTATATGTTTTAGGTCATATTGATTTGATAAGGTGTTGAAGTTGTCCATGGTTGTAAGGAATAGGCGGGAAAAGGACAGGATAAATCTGAGCTGTAGGGGATTCAAACTCATAAACATCAAGTGTTCTTTAAGGTACTACATATTTCTTCTCTAAACTAGCTATGGTTTTAGTATATAGTCACAGACCACATTTCCATAGACATATCTCATATTTTATACCTAGTGATTCAAGTGGTTCCTTTTGAGTTGACCATTATATTTTGAGGATCCAATAGTTATTGTTTAGTGATCACACAAAATTTCTAATAGTGTGACCTAACTTTCAGAGGATATTGATCCTCATGTTTAATCATTCTATAACAGTGAAAATACATGTGGTTTTTCCTTCTGTATAGATTTACATTCTACCATAAATGCTATGTTTACTATTACCATTCGGATTTGAAGGGTTTCTAAGTCATTAGGATGTAATTTTCCTTATTTTATGAGAAACAATCCTAGGTATAGTAGGATGTTCTCTCATGTATAATGATAAATCAAATTTCTTTTCAATTTTCTAGTGTGACCCTTAGAGTAGTATATGATGTGAGATTTTTGTTTCCTATGGTGTAGGAGGATTATAGTGATTTCTCCCCTAAAAAGGTTTCATTCTTACCTCCCAATTTGATGTTTTTTTAATAAATAGATTTGTATCTGGGAAGTCCTGATAGTTTCACAATCACATCATATAAATCTGTATAGTTGTGAAGAAATAAAGGTGTGGTTGGAGAAATATATAGAGAAATGGATTCTTTGACACAGTTTGTTCCCCTTACTTCCTAATGTTGTTCAACAAGAAAGGGATGTGGGATTGAGGTTTTTCATGGTTTAACATCACCTCAGTTGGTTCACATTCATGAATGAATATTAAACATCAATAATTGATAAATTTCTAGACCTGTGGTTATGGGAAATAGTTTCATCAAATTTGACTGCATGATTGGTTATCACGAGCAACAGTTTCCAGATGATGAAATAATAAAGGTGTCATTATAATGTCATAATAGTTTCTTTGCGTTTAATGTTGTACATTTCAGAATGTCTGGACACCCTAGTTTTATCTGTAAGACTGATAAACCAAATCTTTCAGAACATATAAGATTTTTTCATAATATACTTCATCTATGATTTCCTTTTGTACTCTAAATAAATGGAAGAGTATGTGAATCACTTTAGGATGGTTCCATAAATGCTTCAAGAGAATACTCATTATGGGTATATCTTAAAGTGTCAGTTCTATATTTCATAAGACTATTGATTATGGTGAATATTCTTTAACATATAAGAGACAATGAACCAAGTGAAGTTGTGGTAGTACTACCATCAAGGCCACCCAATGGAATATTTCTAGTATATGTTGATCAAACAATATTTTTCTGTTTAGCATATTGATCAAGGTGATGGAGTAGTTTGCCTCTTTGCATTCAAATCCTTAAGGTTGAAAATGGTTCAGCATACCTCTAGTTGATGGTTGTTACCCCTAATCTTCATCTTTGATTTAGAGAGGCAGAAGAAGAGGCTATTTATTGCACGTTCTTACATGACCCAGTGTCAACATGACATGTTCCAGAGGGGTTTTTGAAGGTGGGGAGAATGTCATATTTTTTTTTGGGAAGACAATGATACCATTCATACTATGTTTGGAGGTGATGAGGAGGTTTCATAATTTACCTTAGAAATATGTCCTGGAATAGTGAGGATGTACAAGGATCCAATGGAATCGCGTTTTTTGGGAAATGATATGGTAGTGTGTTGCTGAGTTTATGTCTTTATGTATCACTTGTCAATAGGTGGAGGTTGAGGTGACTAGATTATATTTGAATTGGGATGTTATAATATTGGTTATAATTATAGAGAATCCAATATACTAAATAGGTTACAATTCGATTAGAGTGATCATCCATTGATTATCATTGTTTTACTACATACTAACCATCTATGAGTGAAGATAATGGAGTGTTTTGGTCTTGAATGTGGAATATTGGGTTGTTTTGAATTTTGAATGTGGAGTTTTGTAAGGTACCACCTTCATAATAAAGTGGATATAAACCATATGGAGTGTTTGGGAAGGCTATTCATGAAATAGGTAGTCCAATTTTATGGTTTTTTCTTGAAAATCTTTTCATAATATAAGGTTGTATTCACATAATTCTTATGGAGAGGATGTTCAAAGCCTCTGGGACTTAGTTTGGGTTGAGCATGGTGCTTCTACCATCAGAAGGCTGTCCAATTACGTGTACAATTTAGGTTCGGGAGAAGATGATTCGTGTTGCATGTTATTTTTTAGTTGTAGCATGGAGGATCATGTACCATAAATATACCACAATTCAAGTCCATGTATGGGTGACACTAAATTTAACAATTATACATGTCAGAGATAATTAGAGACTTCTCTTATGGGCCCAAAGTTGGTGTGAGTGATGATAGTGAAGATATATTTCATCCATTAGCATATAGGAAATTCCTATAGTCATTAGGAGTCCTTTGAGAACCAATGATATGGGAAGTTGTATTTTAATTATTGTATTTTAATTAGAGATCACGTGTTTTTAGATATCTCTCATCAATGAGGACTATAGATATTTTTATGGAGATATAGGATATCTCCAAGGATCATATGTTATTTCATGTAACTATATTGGGTTTGTGAGGTATTATACTTCTTAATCCCATGAATACTGTTGGACTAGAAGCATAGTATTTCTTTCATGTTTAAAAGATAGGGATGTAGGTGAATGAATAATTAGTAGATGATGACCCTGGTGATCTAGAAATAATGAGTAGAGTTACATTTTTTACAGGTTTGGTGGCGTTGAGAAATGATGGGATATGACCTTTTATGGGAAAGAGTTTCCTTTGGGATCAGGTTTTTTGGTAGTACGAGGGTGTCTCAGAGAGATTATTGGAGTATGATATATTGTTCCATGAACTATACCCTTTTATCCTAAAAGTTTTTCCCCTTTTTTGTAAAAATCCTTGAAGGTGTGTAGATTTTAAAAACTCCTAATCATCGGTGTAACACCTTGGTATATTTCATGAAATATTTCCCGAGTAGGGCATGTAGTCAACCCTCAATTCTACGTCCCAAATATCCTAATTTCATATGTATAAAAAAACTAAATATATTATATCATGAATTCATATTTTTTCATAAAATATAGAATATCTCCCAAAGATAATCTCAAATGAGAAATATTAGACTATGATTAAATCTGGATTGAGGGTTTTACACTAAACATGACATAAGATTAATTGGTGTAAGGTGTTTTGTAAAAAGTGATTAAGTATGGATTAATATTTAACTAAATTTATTTAATTGATTATGTGTTATTTAGTGGTCAGTCATAGTATCACCTTTAAATAGTAACTGTTATAGCCAAATGCTAGGGCTAGCTGCATAATCAGATGAATTTTTGGTGATCATTATGGAGATACTTGGTTGGTGATGTTGGATCATAGATCAATAACCAAATTAACACAACTATCATCATTAAAGTAGAATTATTAGATCTCATCAATCAAAATATAGAGGAAACATTCTTTTTTAATGATCAGTCCAATATTGGGGAAGGTAATGTATTTATTTTTTTATTAATTCTATTTTTTTACTCCTTGTCGAACAAAAATCAATTTCTATAAAAAAATTGATATGTATGTTTATTTTTTATTTCATATGATGTTATTTATTTATAGAAACTATATTTGATATTATTTTTATTTTTATTCTTGATTATCCTCTCCATTTTCACCATCATGATACCAAACAGAGGTTAACCTGAATAGTTTATAAGGTTCATTCCTCACATTTATGTTTTATGGTTTCATATACCCAATATATGGATGATCATTGCCAATATTTCCTTTTATCAGTAGTTTGAAATATACATGGAAACTAATAATAATTTGTTTGATCTTTGGTGAAATAGATAATTTTTTTCAGAATCAGATTTGGGATCCACAGTATGATTAAGTTGTGAGATGACAACAGATGACCAGGTTATGGATTAGAGGAGTATAGTTCTTGATTTTTGTCATTTTGGAAATGTGGAGTGGGGTTAAAAAAATATATTTAATAATATCTATCACCTAACTTTTGGTCATCCATTGATGTTGGTCAAATTCGTTACAGCAGTTATGACTACATTATCTAGAGTATCCAAAGGTAGTGGTGGTACATTAGTGAAGAAACATGAAAAAGTGAGTGTTTCTGTAAAAATTTTATATTCAAATAGTGTAATTTTGAGGAATCATTTTTGGTATCCACCCCACTTGTGTGGTGGATATGGATTCATGTTGATATATATTACAAGTTGTGTATTCATGACACACATTATGTGGTTGAAAGTTGGTATTTCTAGAATTTATAGGGATTATACACCTAAGAATCCATGAAGTGATAAATTGCTTTTGTATTATATCACATGTCCAATAAAACATGGTTAATGGCTTAGTTCTTATAGGGATCACACACCTAGGAGGCCATTATACACCATACATCATGTGTGTTGAGTCATATTCCATGTACATCAGAAGGAACTTGGGTTTGGACAGATGGAATGTTTAGATTGTTGACTTGATCCTCTAAATGATATGTGAAATAAATTATACCCCATGTGCTTAATAAATACTCATACATGGCTAGTTTATAATAGAACACTCTGAATACATGGTAATAAGCTACAGCAGAAAATCTAAATCAAACGAAATGTCGAGTGACATACTGGCATTTACATATCGTGTACCCCTAGTAGATGGACTATTTTTTTAGAGAAATACATTTTTTTAGACAACAGGGTATGGGATTTGATGGTCTCTGGGGGACATGTAGTGTACCCCCATTGAACATATCATATACTCTTTTCTAGTCAAGTTGGACCATATATTCATCTTAGTTCATCTATTCAGTGAGGTGGGGTATGTCTCCTTGATATATTTTTATGTGGTATATTCCTTCCTATTTAAATTTATTTAGTGACATTTCTCAGTCCAATGATATTGGGATGTTGTGTATAAATTTCTTTTAGAAATTTGGATAAGACCCCCTTGGTTGACTATATCAAGAATCCCTCCATGAGGATTCAGAGTTGTTTCCAAATTTCCATCATCTTCTGTCATGGGGAGGGTGTCAACATCATCTGACCATGGTACAAAGAAATAATCCCCTATATAATTGATTATTCATGTTAGGATTAGTTATACCCTTTAGGACTTGGTTGTGATCCCCATTTTGTATATTAACATATGTAGTCTTCAAGTGAATTGTAGTCCAATTGATTGATTTTTTTGAATGATATCTATTAGTTACTTTTGTATTCTTTATGGAATGAGAAAAAATAATATTTACAAAAATGAATTCCATAAATAATAATACCTGATGAGTAAATCATATTAAATGAGTGACACTGGTGATTGAAAGAAATATGTAGTGAGTTCCCCCAAGGGAGAATTACATTTGATGATCTAGTGGATTCCTTCTCTGGAAGTGAGGGTGTGACCTTTCCTTCAGATAATGTTTCTAGATATAATCATATATTGGTCAGTGTTTTTATTTTTATGTATCATTTTTTGAAATACATATCTTCATGATGATGATTTGACTACTCTTTTAATTCATTATGATTTGTGATTTTGGGTTGTCCTACTAGGTATGTATATACTCACCCATGTATGGGATCTTCCCGATGATGTTGTGTATTATATAGATAAAAAAGAATTAGTTGGATTATTAGGTGGACTTGTATTTTTTAGAACATTTTTGGATCATAGTTATTTTAGATAGACGATAGATGTATCCAAAAATTACTTTCCATTAGATACACCAATTTTTTAGTAGTCTAAGTTCTTTTGTTGTATTGATGGGATTTTATTTTCCCCTTTTTACATATATTGTACTTATTTTTGTACAATGGTATGGGATATCTATTATTCATTCATTTATAGTATGATTTTTTCAATTCTACATTATACTACCATGTGGAAATGCATGTGTGGGCACATTTAATTTATGATAGGGAATCTCATGTTTGCAATATGACTACTCATTGCGAGTCACAAGCCCCTAAACTATTGGAGTTGGTATTAGGGTGAAATATTTTTCTTAACACATCCCAGGTAGACCCATGTAGTTCAAGTGATGACATTACGGAGGAAATGGAATAGAAATCCAGAACCATTCAGCATGGAATCTAGGTTGCTTAGAGTTCACAAGAAATTTTTTATGTAATGTTCTAGTGAAATAATAAATTTTAATTTAATAAGAATGTATTCTAATAAATTTTTCCAAGGACACGGTTATGAGATTTATAAATTAGGGAAATATGTACCCTGGTTATATTAGTCCTTTTGAGATTTTTGATTGAGTAGGGACAAAATCTGTTCTCTTGGCCCTTCCACTGAACCCCTCTCAAGTTCACGATGTGTTCCATTTATCTCTCATGAGGATATATATACGTGATCCATCACATGTAATGAAATAATATTTCTTTACATTAGAACCTGATATTTTTTTGAAGAATAGTTAGAATAAATATAGGATCATAGAGATAATGTGATATGAAACAAGACTACTCACCTTGTTAATGTTCTCATGGGGAATCAGAAATTCGAAGAATCAACTGATGAACTTGAGGATGTGAAAAAATAGGGATTACTTCTCAATTTTTATTCGAGTGATTTAATTTAAAAGAAACAATTAAATGTAATGTATCTATAATGTAACACACTAATATTTCAGAATATATTTATATTCTAATACATTATTTTCAGTAGCTTACGATACACACCATCCAAAGTCTAAATATACAGCAATACAGTAAACTATTATATCCAAGCCATGAAATTTGTAGAGTGGTATGTAATAACCATATTTTAAGAAAATTATACATGTATAAGGGTTTTATAAAATGTAAATATATATCTACTCAATATTTTTTTTCGAAATTTCATTATATTATATAAAAATATTTTTTCCCATAAAATTGGTTTTTATTAAAATTTTTTATAAAATAATTTATTTAAATTATTATAAATTTTAGAGTATCTATTTGAAAATAGAAACATAATTTTTAAAGTCATCAACTAAAAATTATCATAGAATAAATTTTTGATAATTGATTGAATTTTTTTTAATGAATAGTGAAAAATAATGCTTTTTATCAAAAACTATCTTTTCATTTCATGCAATTAAAAAGTTCCCTTTTATTTATAAATGTTGAAAAAAGATTTTTTATATCATTTTTATTAAGAATAATAAAATTACATTCATTGGAATTGATTTTATGTTGAGTATTAGTATAAAAACATTTAAAACTATAGAAAACATATTTTCTAGGGAACTACTTTTTGTCACATTTTTTTGGATAACATTTGGATTAAATACTTTTAATTCTGTGAATTGAAAATTTAAAAATTGATACCTTATTTTAATTAGTGATTTTAAATATTTTAAATACTTTTATTTTATTTTTAGTCATTTTTTATAATAAGATAGGTAGATATGCATCACCTTGATAAGGGTAAAATCTGTAAAAAAAACCCTAAAAACAATTTTATAAGGTCTAAAAAATTACCCAACACGTTCCATAAATTCATTTCATGGATTCAATTCACCATATCTGTCCCAAAAACTAATATATGGCGTTTCGATACCATTTTTCTTTCAATAATGAAATTTATTAGATTTTAGTTAAAGCAAATTCCACAATGTGAGTCCCTTGACCTTAATATCTCTAAACTATATTACACAAGGATAAAAAGAGCGAAATTTTAGTAATAAATGTTTATTTTAAATATTAATTAATTTTATTTACATTTATTTATTTTAAAATAGAATTGAAATTAGTTACCTCAAATGCTTACACAGCACTAACAAAGTGCTTGTGCAAGTAGTAGAAAAATACAAGTAAATGATTATAAAAACATATACAATAATATTATATAGATTAAATATGACGTAAGAATATTTTTTTAGTAAATAATAATGTCTAATTTATGGTAAAATAAATTCTATTCAATTTCTAGACCAATATTCAAGCCAATAAATTCAATGTAAATGAATAGTTTCAAAAATGACATTAATAATATTATATGTTAAATTATATTTCATTAAATTATTTAAAATAAAATTAATGTGGGAAATTATGATGATAAATGGATAAAATTTATATAAATTTTCCTTGTTGGAGGTAATTTTTAATATGTTAATTAACCTATTGACCTTTAATATTGTAAAAGTCATTATTATAGTTATGGTTAAATAAGTTAACAAAGGGATTAAACCAAATGATATGGTTTAAAATCACACCAAAACCTATCTAAATATAATTTATGTATTATATTTATACCAAAAAAAATTTTATTTATATTATGCTCGAATTGGAAGCATTATACATGAGAAATACTTGAATTATAATTAAATATTTTAAGTAATTCCACATGTTTCCTTCCCTCCCTTATAAAAGGAGACTCATTATATCTTTTAATTACTCAAATTTGAGACATATTGCACAAAAACACCTAAAAACTATCTTAAAAACTTTTATATACATTAATTAATGGTTCTGGTGTTCTTAAAAGACCATTTTAAGTGTCCTTAATAAGGGATCTAAAAAATCCATATCGAAGATGTGGTAATTATCCTACGCAACCAATTTCAATTTTTTTTCTTCTTATACTACCTATAAATTAAGGTTATTAATCATTAATTCTTAACTTCATTATCATAAATATACTATTATGTTATTATGTGTTTTTAAAAATGATTATCTACCCAATTTTCAATCAAATGGTATGTGAAAGTATCTCTCGTGCGTACGAGTGGACTACTGCCACCCCAAAGTGATACAATTCATTTTTCATCCCCATCATTCGTGGATCATTATTATTATGGGTATAAATTTTATATTATATAATTATGAAATAATTATGCTTCTATAGTTATAATATCATATATACCTTATTATAATCCTATTTGTTTGAAAATTATAATATCGCTTAAGAATATGCATACTCTACTACCACCACGATGTGATGTGATTCATGTTTCAATTATTATTTACATGGATGATAGTAAGGATATAATGAATTGATTAATATTATATAAATTAAATAATAAATATTTTATAAATTTGAATTATTTTTAACCTTCCTTTCATTTCATCCAATGAAATGTGGAAGCATCGTTCACACATACGTACGACCAACCATCTTCATGAATGATGTTATGAATTTTCCTATCACCAACCATTATAGATGAATATATATATATATATATAAATTATTTAATATAAAATTATAATTTTTTATTTGGTTTAATCTTGATAAATATACATTCAAAAGAACTTCTGAATCAAAATTATCCTGAAAAAATGAAACATGTAGGACCCTAAAAGGATGATTTTTATAAGAAATTATTAATAAATTTGTGTTAAATGTTATAAGGGGATCTTATATAACATTATAAGTATATAAATGATTCTATTATAGAATTATTTTAACATCCCAATTAAGAAAATAATTATAGATTTTCATATCTATCTCTATTTATTAATTAGATATTGTTTTAAAGGCTTAAAATGAGAATAAATCCAATCTTAAGCATAGAATACTCTAATATTTTTTGAAAGATTGTTTCACCACCTTTTGATGGTGAACCATTTCTAAATCTATCTATTGAAAATTTTATAAGCTCTATTTGTCAAAATAAACTTATTTTTTGGAATCAGGGAATTGAAATTTAATTTGGAAATTTTTTTTGTTTTTTTCTCACAATGTTCATTTTTTTAATGAATAGTGAAAAATACTGTATTTTACTTCAAAACATCTTTTTCATCAAATTTAATTATATAGTTAGATTATCTTTTTAATTGGTTTTAAATTATAATTAGAATATATTGTTACCATTTAATCCAATTTTGGTCATTATAATTAATTTCCCTTTGGAATTGGGCATAAACAAGTGTCAAACTTTTGATTGATATTGTTTCAAAAAAACCCGCTATTTGTTCTGACAACGGGAATTATTTTTAAATTAATTACTAAAATTTATGTGTTTTTAATTTTGTATAATGGATTCCATATTTTTAATCAGAAGGTCCAAATTATGTAAACAAGACTCTTTTGTTTTTGGACATTATGAATAGTAAAGACAGTAATTATATTTAATTATCGTGATTAATTAGTAATCAGGTAGTTAAGTGTAATAAAATAATATCATAATAATATAAAATGACCCCAAAATATATACTAATGCTACTATTTGTGTCATGGACGACCATGAGATGCCTTGTGCCAACATAGGGACCCCATAGAATCAATTTTGTGTGATAGTGACATTTTATCTTTTAATTTTTAATGAAAGTTAAATATAACAAAAGTATGTAACACCTAAGAAAAATATTTAATTTTGTCAACATAAATGATCTATTAGACTATAAATAGTCATTGGATAGATAAAAATATTTGGTAAATCATGATTTTTTTTATAATTTTAGGCATTAAATAAATAAATTTATTTATGACACCCTGATGATGCAGTGATTACCTTAGTAATGAACGATTGAAATAAAATGAAAATAATATATAAAATATAATACTTACACTTGTTAAAAAACTATTGGATGGGTGGATTTAAAACACTTATCACCTTAACCTAAAAATATATCATTTTGGGACCTTTAAAATCTGAAACTCAGTCTATAATAATGTTACATTTCATGACTTTCCAAGAGTGCCCCTCCTCCCTCTTATAAAAGGGCCCCACCTCTACCCCCTTACCCAGACCTCTAAAGCCATTGGATTGGACAAACTCTGCTCATTTTATCTCTCCACATCCCTCTCTTTTTCCTAGAAGCCTTACCTTAGGCAGAAAGCTCTTCAAGAAACCCTTTTGGTTCAATCCAAGGGGAGTTACCCGATTTAAAGGTAATGTCTTCTCTTATGTCCTTTTGTTTTATTTTGCTTATCCAACCCCCTAAACCCTTTTTATTCCTTTATTTTGTTACAAAATCAGTATCTTAAATATACTAGGATGTTTTTATGAGAATTATTTGATTTACACTTACACACACTTCCATCTAATGGTTAAAAAACATACTGTTTCTGTGGGTGGAAAATTACTGCCTCACGGAACGATGATTGTTCAATCTTATTTTAACACCTAACATGGTGGCCATTAAGATATAACTATATTTATATATGATATATATTATGTTTATGTTTTCTTCATGCTTCTTTATTTTTAATTTATGGCATACCTTTATGGTTTCTATTATGGGTAAACGCGATAATTTCATTTTAGGAAGTGCAAACTACCGCCCCCTCAAAGTGATTTGAATCCTTAATGTCATATGTGGGATGTATAAAGTATGGATTTAATGATATTATATATTAAATTATACTAGAATTATAATATACCTTTATATCATTATGATTTCATTCCATTAAATATGAAGTAGAAATGAAAGTAGCGTTCATGCGTACGTACAGATTATCGTCTCCATGAACAGTGCATTTCATTTCTTACCTCTAAATGTAATATAATATTATAAATGCATGTATATACTGGATATATATGATATATATTTTATCTAAATCCGGAATATAATTCAGGATATAATGGATATTTTACCATAAGAACTATTTGTAATTATAAGACGTTTATATTTGGCTTAAGTACCAAAGATTGACAAAATGATAGTTATTAACTTAAATAATTACATAATGTTCAAAACACGTTAATAAGTGTTATAAAATTAATAATTAACTTGAAAAATTTTCTTAACCAAGTAAAAATTAACTCTAGCTTATTATTCATGAGATTAAAGAACGATCAAGTCATGTCAAACACAAGGAAAGGGACATTGTCTAAATATCTTTTCATTGAGGCATATTTTGTATTATACACAACATTATTTTATACGGTGTATAAACCCCTTTGAATTTTACTTTTATTCAAAAGGAATCTTTTTATACGAAGCATTTTACTAAACGAAAAAAGGGAATGATCATGTCTTATGTATGCGGCGACAACAACTTCTCCGCCGCTGTGACCATTATTTGAGTTTCAGCTTCCTCTACAAGCCATAAATATTTTATTAAATGAAAAATAAATACCATGTTTTAATTTTCTTTTATTTTGGTATTGAAAAAGGTTTTGATAATGTTTTGATTATATCAATGTGTTTTTTATTTCTTGTGATTGAAATGTGGAAATGTTATGTTTCCTTTATGCATGTTTTATGTGACACGATTATGTTATGGTTCTTGGGATTTTTTTATGAAGTCAGGTGGTTCTATGATAAACTAAGGGCGGGTGATCTCATGATAGCTCTCCAATTCATTGGGTAACACGAAGGAGTTAAATTCTAAAGTTCTTTCGATGATATTTATGGAATATACTCTAATAAGTATTCCAAACGTAACCATGAGGGTTATTCCCTACGTAAGAATGTTATGAATGTCTCATGATACCTCTATGTCTCGTGTTTTATATGTGTTATTCATAAATTTTTTGATTACATGAGGTATGTTAAGTTGATTATGTTTTCTGAGTGAAGTATGATTTCATTAATTCTTATGTATACATGGACTAAGGTTTTCTTTTCTTATTTTAATATCCCTTACTGAGCTTTTTATGCTCATCCCATGTTTTTGAAATATCTTTCACAGGTCAAGGGAAAGGTACCTGATGTGATGATAGTATCTAGGAAGTGTCCAGAAAGAATCCATGTTTTATTTTAAATATGATTCCTTTGATGAAAAAATAATGTATTTTATGTAACCACCTTGTTTAAATGTGGAATGTAATGCATGATTTATGATTTAATTATATAAAACTCTAAACAAGAAAGGATCTTCAATGTGTATTCTTGAAATAACTCAAGATTAATTGTTTTTTAAGGCTGTGGCCTTATAGTTGGTATCAGAGGTTGGTTTAGATAACTATATGAGTTATAATTATATTAAATTATTATCCAAAAATATTTTTTATGGTCAAATTGAAATGATATTGCAATTGAAGATTACCATGTTGCTTCATCTAAGACATGTTTATTTCGAATGGTTGTCCGTAGAGGAAAGAGGGAAGCAGTGCTAGGAAGGCACACAAAAGAAAATGACCTTCCAAATCAGCATCCTGAGATGGTCGGAATTGGAACTGAACAGTTTGTTATAATGGAGCAGTTGACTCAAGCAATAAATGGGGGTGGTATCCATGCATGATAACATCCAGATCAATCATAGAGAAACATGACAGTGGTTGAACATTTCATGAGGCAACATCCCCTATCATTCAGAGGATCATCTGACCCTTTGCTAGTTGAAGGATTGATTGAAGCACTGGAGAAGATTTTCGATGTCATTGGGTGTTCAGACAATCAAAAGGATACTCTTCCTGTTTACCGTTTGGAGGTAGAGGCATATCAGTGGTGGTCGATGGTTAAAAATATCAAGGACACTAATGAGATTTAAAACCTTGACTGGGATGAATTCAAAGGTATGTTTCTTGAGAAATATTTTCCTAAGGATGTGTGACTTAAGATGGAAAAAAATCTTGGAATTGAGGCAAGAGGATGACTCAGTGGCTTCTTATGAAGTAAAGTTCACTCGATTGTCAAGGTATTCTCCAAATTTTATCCGAGACCTTGATAGTAAAATCCATCATTTTTACCCAGGATTAGAGCCAAAATATCGAAGGGCTGTAGCTTCTCGTGAGTTCAAAAGTTAGGAAAATCTTGTTCAATATGCTGAGAAGGTGGAAATGGAGTTTTTTGTTGATCAAGTGTTTTATAACAACCAACAGAAGAAGAGACCGAGGTGGCATGAGAAAGGGAAGATTCCTTAAAAAAGGTCTGATTGTAAGAAAACTATGCTTTCAGTTTATGATAAATGTGGTAAAAAGCATGCTGGGGAATACCTTTTGAATTCTAGAATGTGCTACTGATTTGTTATGATGGGTCATAAGGCTCGTGATTTCACTTAAAATGATTAGGGTGATGGTAGGACCAAAATTTATTTATAATTAGTGAAATGTTTCAAGGGCAATGAGATGGGTCATTTTGAAAATGAGTGTTCGATAAAGAGTTCAACTGATGGGATGCAGTCAGACTACAAGCAGAAAGGTGTGGTGAAATCCTTTGGAACTACTTTAGCAGATGTTGGGCCATCAAATGAAGTGTTATCAAGTACTTTGTTTGTTTTTTCAGATTATGCCAATGTGTTTTTTGATTTAGGGTCTACACATTCTTTCATCTCTAGAAAATGTTCTAGTAAATTGTGAATTCCATCTCAAAAAATGACTCCTAAACTTGTGGTAAAAACCCCTGGGGGAAATGTTGAGGCAAAAAAAATTATAAGAATCTTCCTATCCTTATCCGTGGAAATAACCTACTTGAAAACCTTATTGTTTTACCTCTAGTAGAGTTTGATGTTTTCCTAGGTATGTATTGGATCTCTGTTTACCATGCTAAGATTGACTGTAGAGCGAAAGAAGTTTCTTTTCATAAAGATATTAACTTTGTGTACGAGAATGAACCCTTACTGTTGATAACATATCAAGAGGCTGGGAATCTTGTAAAAGATTGAAATTAATGTTACATTTCACATATTGTTGAAAAAAAAGGAATCATTCAGATTAATTATGTTCTAGTGGTAAATGAGTATCTTGATGTTTTTGCTGACGAGTTTCCTAAAATAATACCAGATCGGGAAGTTGAACTTACTGTTGAATTATTTTATGATGATAAGCCAATTTCAAAACCCCCTTATCGAATGGCTCAAATTGAACTTCTAGAGTTGAAGGAGCAATTGAAATATTTATTAGATAAAGGTTTCATTTGACCTAGCACATCACCATGGGGTGCTCCTGTTTTATTTGTTAAAAAGACAGATGGTTCAATGAGACTTTGCATTGTTTATAGATCCATGAATAACATCACTGTTAAGAACAAATATCCTTTGCCTCATATCGATGATTTGTTTGATCAGATCCAGGGAGCTCAGTATTTTTCAATGATTGACCCGAGATCGGGGTACCATCAGTTGAATGTAACGGAAGCAAATATTCCGAAGACTGTGTTTCATACAAGATATGTCCATTATGAATTTTTAGTAATTCCTTTTGGGTAACCAATGCACCTACTATATTCATTGACCTTATGAATATATTTTTCTACGAGTTCTTTTATAAGTTTGTAGTTGTTTTCATTGATGGTATTTTGGTGTTTTCTAAAAGTAAATAAGAGAATGAAAGACATTTAAGGGTTATTTTGCAAACCCTAAAACAAAATAAATTTTATGGGAAATTCAAAAAGTGAGAGTTTTGGTTGCATCAAATTTCATTCCTAGGTCACATTGTTTCTAAAGATGGAATAATTTTTATCCTGCAAAAACAAAGGATGTTGATGAATGGACAAGACCAACAAATGTAACTGAGATTCGTAGTTTTCTTGGTTTGGAAGGCTATTACAGAAGGTTTGTTAAAAAATTCATGTTTATCTATTCAAATGACTAAGATAAATTAGAAGGGTGTTACGTTTATCTGGAAAAAAGAATGTGATGATTGTTTTCATGAATTGAAAATAAGATTGTTGAATGCTCCAGTTTTGGCACTACCTTTTAGTAATGGTGAGTTTTCTATCTACAGTGATGCTTCATTAAAAGTACTTGGTTGTGTCCTAATGCAGAATGATAATGTAATGTCTTATGCTTCAGGTCAGTGGAAAACTCATCAGATAAATTACCCTACACATGATTTGGAATTAGCTGTTGTGGATTTACTTTAAAAATTTGGAGGCATCATTTGTATGGTGTAAAGTGTAAAATATGTACTAATAACAAAATTTTAAAGTGTATATTAACTCAGAAATAATTGAACATGAGACAGAGGAGATGTCTAGAATTAATCAAGGATTATGATTGTAAAATTCATTACCATCCAGGAAAATCAAATAAAGTGGCTGATGCGTTGAGTCGAAAAAGTAATGCTTCATTAACCATGTTATGTTTGGAACATGATCCTTTGGTTAATGATTTTATGAACATTGGAATAGAAGTTGTTGGTGCAGGATGTTCTTCTATTTTGTTTCATGTATCAGTGAGATAATCTCTATCATACATAATTAAGCAAGCTCAGAAGCATGATTGTGAGTTGCATAATAAGGTAGAGAATGTTCAGAAGGGTATGTTACCTGAATTCCACATTGATAATGATTGTGTTTTGAGATTTGTGAAGAGATTTCGTGTTCCTTATGATTCACAGTTGATGAGAGAGTTGTTATGTTAAGCTCATAGTTCTCCGTTTTCAGTTCATCCTGGCAGTAATAAGATGTATAGAGATCTTCGGGAGTATTACAGGTGGGATGGAATGAAAAAAGATATTGTTGAATTTATTGTGAATTGTTTGACTTGCCAACAGGTTAAAGCAGAGTGGCAGTTATCGAATGGGATGATTCATCCTTTACTAGTGTCAGAGTGAAAATGGGATAATATATCCATGGACTTCGTTGTGGGGTTGTAGAAGACACCTCGATGTAATAATGAAATCTAGGTTATTGTTGATTGCTTGACTAAATCTTCACATTTCCTTGATATACGAGATAATTTTTCCCAAGATCACCTTTCTCATCTGTATCTTAAAGGGATGGTCAGGTTACATGGAGTTCCCCTCTCCATTGTATCTGCTCGTGATCCCAGGTTTACTTCTAACTTTTGGAATGGCCTTCAGAATTTGTTGGGTGCTGAATTAAGTTTTAGTACAGCTTCTCATCCTCAATTAGATGGGAAGTCAGAACGAACAATTTATAATTTGGAGGATATGCTACATTCTTGTTCGATGGATTATCAAGGATGTTGGTACCAATATCTACCATTGGTTTAGTTTTCTTAAAATAACAGTTTTTAGTCCAGTATACAAATGGCACCATTTGAGGCATTATATGGGAAGCGGTAATGAACTTCATATTTTTTGGGATAATGTGGGTGAAAGGAAGTTGATGGGACCAAAATTGGTAGAAAAAGTTCAGCTGATACAGAAACCCATTAGAACAGCTCATAGTAGGTAGAAAAGTTATGCGGACAACAGGAGGAAGGATCTCTCTGTTGAGGTAGGTGATCATGTCTTCCTCAAATTTTCACCATGGAAAAGTGTGATTTAATTTGGTAAGAAAGGAAAGATGAGTCCAAGTTTTATTGTACCATATGAAATTCTAGAAAGATTTGGATCAGTTTCATACCGAGTGACATTACCTATGAGTTTATTTCAGGTACATAATGTGTTTCATGTTTCAATGTTAAGGAAGTACATGCCAGATCCATCTCATGTTTTGAGTCAAGAGGTAGTTCACATGGAAGAGAATCTATCTTATGAGGAACAACCAGTCCGAATTCATGACCACAGGGATATAGTATTGAGGAATAGGGTGATTCATCATGTAAAGGTTTTGTGGAAAAACCACATGATTGAAGAGGCAACATGGGAATTTGAAAATGCATTGAGGGATAAATACTCCAACTTATTTGATAAGTAAATAAATTGAAGTGACACAAATTTCTAAATGGGGGAAGGATGTAATATCCCAAGTATGTAAAGAATTATTTATATTCATATCTATGTCTATTTATGAATTAGATAGTGTTTTAGAGGCTTAAAATGTGAATAAATCTAATCTTAAGCATTGAATACTCTAATATTTTTTGAAAGATTATTTTACAGCCTTTTGATGGCGAACCATTTTTAAATCTGTCTTTTGACAATTTTATAAGCTCTATTTGTCAAAATAAACTAATTATTTGGAATTGGGTCACTGAAATTTACTTTGGATAAATTTTTGGTATTTTTCTGACAATGTTTATTTTTTAATGAATAGTGAAAAATACTTCATTTTACTACAAAACTGCTTTTTCATCTAATTTGATTATTTGTATAGATTATCTTTTTAATTGATTTTAAAGTTTAGTTAGAATATATTTTTACCATTTAATCTAATTTTAGACATTTTAATTAATTTTACTTTGGAATTGGGCATAAACAAGTGTCAAACGTTTGATAGATATTGTTTCAAAAAACCCGCTATTTGTTCTGAGAAAGGGAATTATTTTTTTAATTAATTACTACAATATCGGTGTTTGTAATTGGGTAAAATGGATTCCATATTTTTAATCAGAAGGTCCAAATTATGTAATTAAGACTCTTTTGTTTTTGGACATTGTGAATAGTAATGACGGTAATTATCTTTAATTATCGTGATTATTTAGTAATCGGGTTGTTAAGGGTAATAAAATAATATCATAATAATATAAAATGACCCCAATATGTGTCCTAATGCTACTGTTTATGTCATGGTCGACCATGGGATTCTTTGTTACAACATAGGGACCCCATAGAATCACTTTTGTGTGATAGTTACATTTTATCTTTTTATTTTTAAAGGAAGTTAAATATAACAATAGTTTGTAACACCTAAGTAAAACAATTTTAATTTTGTTTACATAAATTATATCTTAGACTATAAATATTCATAGTAAATCTAAAACTATTTCCTACATCATGATATTTTTTAATAATTTTTAGGCATTAAATAAAAAAATTTATTTATGACACCATGATGATGCACTGATTACCTCATTAATGAACGATTTAAATAAAATAAAAAGATAATGTAAAATGTAATACATACACTTTTAAAAACCCTATTGGATGGGTGGATTTCAAACATTTATCACCTTATCCTAGAAATATTTCATTTTGGGACCTTTAAAATTCGAAAATCATTTTATAATAAAGTAACATTTCATGACCTTACAAGAGTGCCCCTCCTCCCTCTTATAAAAGGCCCACACCTCTACCCACATACCCACACCTCTCAAGCCATTGGCTCAGCCAAACTCTAAAAATTTTATCTCTCCAAATCCATATCTTCATCCTAGAATTCTTACCATAGTCATAAAGCTCTTCAAGAAACCCATTTGATTCAAACCAAAAGGAGTTACCCGATTAAAAGGTAATGTCTTCTCTTATGTCCTTTTGTTTTATTTTGATTATCCAACCCCCTAAACCCTTTTTATTCCTTTATTTTGTAACAACACCAGTATATTAAATATACTAGGATGTTGTTATGAGAAGTATTTTATTTACACTTACACAAACTCTCGTCTAATTGTAAAACAACATACTGTTTCTGTGGGTGGCGAATTACTGCCTCATGAAATCATGATTGTTCAATCTTCTTTTAAAACCACTCATGGTGGCCATTAATATGTCACTATATTTATATATGATATATATTATGTTTATATTTTCCTTATTATAGCACCCCAGGTAAATAAAGAATATGAAATTTTCACATTTATCCATATTTCTGAATAAAATATTAATACTACTTTAAAGAGAATGCTATGCTCGAGAGCGTACCCAATACGCAACAACGAGTTTCTTTGAAATCTTACGTTGCACTCTAATAATAAAATAATATTATTTTAAAAGGTAGTTAACTCCTAGTCATTGTAATAGCAGGAATTAAAGTAACTAACTACAAAATGAATATATATGTTTGTCAAATATTTTTACTTTTATCCAATAAATGTTGGAGGCTTAAAATACAAATGAATCCAATTTTAAGCGTAAACATTCTATTATTCTTTAAAAGGTCGATTAACCGCCTTTTGATGTCGAGCCTCTTTTTAATCCACTTTTTGACAATTTGATGTGTTATATTTGACAAAATAAAATTCTTATTTTGAATTGGGACATCAAAATTTACTTTGTGTAAATTTTTGGTTATTTTTCGATAAAGTTCTTGTTTTAATGAATTGTGAAAAATGTTGTATTTTAATTCAAAACCACTTTTTAATCTAATTTATTTATATGATTAGATTATATTTTGAATTGGTTTTAAAGTTAAATTAGAATATATTTTTACCATTTAATCCAATAGTGGTTGTTGGAATTAATTTCATCTTGAAATTGGACTTAAACTAGTGTCAATCTTTTGATACTTATTGTTTCATTAAAACACGTTATTTTCTCTGACAATGGGAATTTATTATTAAATTAATTAATTTAACTTATATGTTTTGAATTTTTTAAAATATACATCATTTTTTAATTCGTAATATCAAATATATCCTAGGGTAAATATTTGGTAATTTTCTGAAAAACTTCAATTTTTGATGAATATTGAAACCACTAAGTGGTAGTTAAAGAAACTAAATTTTTTTTAAATGAATCTTTACCACTTTTGTGATTTGAATTTCAAAAATCCGACACACATGGTTGTCATTAGGAATTAAAATGTGGTTCAATGGGATTAAAATAATTTTTTTGGTGAATAGTAACTTTTATGTTTTTAATCGCTATTAGAGGTAATTAGTGTAATTTAAGGTAAAAATAATGTTTTAATAATATGAAATGAACTTTACACATGTCCTACCCTCATTTTATGTGTCATTACCGACCAAGAAAATCCATGGGTCAACTTGGGGACCCCATGGAGCCACTTTGGTTGGAAAATGACATAAATACCTTTTTATTTAAAGTTAAAATTAAAATGTCACAAACATGAAATATTTTACTAAAACGATTTTTAAATGAGGTTATAAAAGTCATATTTTTTACTATAAATATTAATTAGAAAGATAAAAAGATTTCATACATCATGATATTTTTTTTATAATTTTTAGACATTAAATAAATTAAATTATTTATGACATCATGATGATGCATCAATTACCCCATTAATAAGGGATTTAAATAAAATGAAAATATAATGATAAAACTATAACATACACTTGTCACAAACATATTGTATGGGATTATTTCGAAACCTTATCATCTTATCCTCTAAATATATCCTTTTGGGACCTTTTAAATCTGAAAATCATTTTATAATAAAGTAATATTTTATATATTTCCAAGAGTGCCCTCCTCTCCTCTTATAAAAGGCCCCACCTTTACCACCTTACACACACCTCTTAAGCCTTTGGCTCGGCCAAACCCTGCCCATTTCATCTCTACACATCCCTCTCTTCATCATTGAAGCCTCACTTTGGGCAGAATCTTTTCCAAGGAAGCCTTTGAGCTCAAATCAAAGAGAGTTACCCGATTTAAAGGTAATGTCTTCCCTTGTGTTCATTTGTTTTATTTTGCTTCACCAACCCCCTAAACTCTTTTTATTATTTTCTTTTGTAACAACACCAGTATCTCCAATATACTAGGATGTTGTTATGTGAATTATTTGGGATAAAATTACACACACCTTCGTCTAATGTTTAAAGAACATATTGTTTCTGTGGATGGCGAATTACTGCCTCACGAAACGATGATTGTTCAATATTCTTTTAACACCTTCAAAGGTAGAAATTAAGATGTCACTATTTTTATATATGATATATAATATTTTTATGTTTTCCTTAAGATTCTGTATTTTTCATTTATTGAATACCTTTTTGGTTTCCATTATGGGTAAATGCGATATCTTCATTTTAGGAAGTCCGGACTACCGCCCCGTCAAAGTGATTTGATTCGTTAATGCCATATGTGGGACGTATAAAGGATTTAATTAATTGTATTACATATTTTATCCTTATGGAATTATAATATAACTTTATATAAATTTTATTTCATTCCATTGAATACAAAAAAAAAATAAATGAAAGTAGTGTTCATGCATACGTACGGTTTACCGTCTCCATGAACGGTACATTTCATTTCTTATCTCCAAATGTTATGAACTATCATAAGTACATATATATAATGGATATATATGTAATATATTAAATATAATTATGGATATCATTCTGGAATTATAATATATATATATATCTCTCATTTTGTTTTAATTCCATTAATATGACAAAAAATGAAAGTAGCGTTCATGTGTACGTACGACCTACCATCTCCATCAACAGTGCTTTTAATTTTTTATCTCCAAATTCTATGGAATAGTATAAAATGAATATATACTAGATATATATGTTATTTAAAACATAAATACTGTTCTGGAGATGATGTACCTATAATTACATGGAAAATTCTTTTCCAAGAAGTTCAATTTTTACTCATGTACTGAACATTGACAAAAACGTCTGATATGAACTCACTTTATTAACCAAATATTATAAAATTATAATATGTGATATGAACTGAATAATAATATTTAAAGGAGGTCCTTAATAAATTATAAATTGACCAAATTTTATTATTCAGGAGATTAAAGAATGAT
The DNA here is from genome assembly GCA_963277665.1 of Viscum album. NCBI lineage: Eukaryota > Viridiplantae > Streptophyta > Magnoliopsida > Santalales > Viscaceae > Viscum > Viscum album. Next base: position 1,409,978,433 of record OY728147.1, read on the forward strand.
CGAGTCATCTCGGACACGAGGTAAGGGATCCTACATCTCTCTTCCTTTTTAAGTACTCTCTTTTATGTCATTTCTTTTAATCTCATATTTCTTATGATTTGGGATGTTATTTTATATTATTAATTCTGTAATTTTTATGTTCATATTATGAGAGACCCTATTTGATCTCATCAATACTTTTTTAGAAGTTTTAAGTGGTGTTGTTAGGCTGTCGAGTTTTCATAAGGGATTTTTTCATCTCACTTTTATTCCCGTGAGATTTATGCTACATTTGCCACCATTTCTATTGAGTGGTATATATACTTCTCATTATTCTACTCTTTGTGTAATATAATTTCGTTTATGAGTATTTACATCAATGATGTATTTTCCTTCTTTCATGGGGTGTATGTTTCGAAAGATACCCAAGTCGGTAAGGGAACCTTTCACCCTCTTCTTTTTAAAAGACCTCTTTTGTTCGGTCTTTAAATTTACATATTGTTATGTTGGGATATGTTCTTATATATCCTTATTGATGTAAATTTTATTTACATCTGATGAGATACCCTTTTTATCTCTCATCAAATCATTTTGATGTGACGCTGTTAGGCTGTCAAGGGAACTTCTTAACCCAATTTCGATTTCTTTGGGTTCAACATGTAGTTATTGAATATGTCATCCTTTGAATATGTGCGAATGAACTTTGATTATTTTACACTTAATATCCACTTATATTGGGTGTATTTATATTTTTCGCACATAATTATGAGATTTATTTATCCTTAATTTAAGGATACCATCTTTATAATGGATTTCATCTCAATTTACATTTCCATTGAGACTTCATTGATGTTATGCACCAATTCACTATTATATGGTGTATATACTATCATTTGGAAAATTATATCATGAATCCCTTTATTCTCATAATATTTTAAAGTTCTGATTAAATATTATTCCTCAATTATTGTATTCAAGTGTCTCTAATTTTGATAAAAACCCTTTAACTAAAATATCATTTTAAATGTTTTAATGATTTATTCTTACAAATATTTCTCATTAATATCCATGTTTTCAAAATGGTTTCAAGGATTTATTTATGTGGATATTAATGGTTTAAAATGTTAAAAGCTTCAAAGTGGTATGAAACACTTTGATTCAAAAATCTCTTTATTAAATATTTTAAATGGTTTTGAAAATGGTTTTTCGAATGGATTCATTATTTCAATATCTTAAAATGTTATATTGTTATTACAATGTGGTAATGTTATCTTTACTTTATGATAAAGCTATGTGTTATGATTATGTTATGGTTCTTGGTCATTGTTATGAAGATGGTTGGTTCCGTGATAAACTAAGGGCGGGTGAGCCAGATATAGCTCTCCAATGCATTGGGTAATGCGAAGGGGGTAAACGTTAAGGTTTCTCCGAAGAGATTTAGGGAATATACTGTGATGGGTATTCCAAACATAACCAAGAGGGTTACTCCCTACGTAAGAATGTTATGAATGCCTCAAGTTACCTTTATGTATTATGATTTCAATGATTTATTCATCATTTTATGAGGTATGTTAAAGTGCTTATGCTTTATGGGTAAAGTATGACTTCATTCTTATGTATATATGTACTCATTTTTCCTTTACATACTTTTTATAACCCTTAATGAGCTTTTTATGCTCACCCAAAGTTTTTTTGAAATGTTTTTCACAGGAATTAATGTGGAATAGGGTCAAGGATGGGATCAAGGGACGTCATGCTATCTAAAACATGGAACTAGACATGTTTCTTTTTAAGAGTTTTTATTTTATGGAAACTTAGTAGAAGTGTCTTCTTTGTAATCTTTTGAGATGTAATAGTTATGTCCTAATTCTCTATAACTCTAAACCATGAAAATATCCTCAATGTGAATTATTCATTTAATTCAATATTAAGTATTGTTTAAGGCTGGGGCCTTATAGATGGTATCAAAGGTCAGTTTAGATAACTTTACAGGTTAGGGTATTCTTTAAGCATAAGTGACATTACCATAATGGTTAGGATTTCAGAAAGAGTCATAGTTTTTAGATAAAGTGAATCAGTAAGTATATCTTCCTCATTAGTACATGATGGTTTTGATGATATACTCACACTGACATTTCTGGTTTTAGTGAATGGATGGATCTTGCAGGCACCAAAGTGACAATAGGTTTGAAGGAAACTATGGTGGTTCTCTGATTAAGAGACTGGATGAAATGGGGGATTCAATGAGGAAACTCGTGGTTGTTCTAAACCAACTATCAAGGAGTCCTGATCAACCACTTGAACCTTGGTATGTTCTGTAATGCATCATGTACAAGATGACCAATCGATGTTGAAGTTCAGGTAATACTTATAAAGGTAACCATTAGGGTTGATATGATCCTTACTTTTGAGGTAATTATGGGTTATTATATGTTATGATGGAAAATGAAAGGCATGAGATAAAATTTAGGTCAAAATATGTTATGATTATTTTTGAAGATTTTATCTCGTTTTGGGGAATGTTTTTTGAATTATACAGTTTTGCAAAAAGGACAACATGCAGACCATGTGACAACCCGTCGCGTCAAAAAAAGTTGTGGGAATCGAACCCACAACCAAAGTGCAACTGGTATTTATCGCCTACCACTGGAATACGTGAATTCCCTGGTTATTTTGACTAATTCATTTTAGTTAGATGATTTTAGGAATCAAGAGTAAGTTTATTTTGGGTTATCTATGGAAAATATTAACCTATCATGGAGGATATGTGATTAGGTTAATTACTTTTCAATATGATACTTTAATAGCAACTGATGTTACTTGGAGATAAGTGTTATTTTGTACCTTGTAAGACTATGTGTTAAAATCTTTCAAATATTTGGGTTTTAATCTTACTTTTTTTTACTTTGAAGATTTTTGTGGACAAATTGTTTATCGAATGGTATTCGTTGAACTTTGGGTTTCGTTGGAAAAATTTTGGAGATTAAGAATAAATTTTATTTTTATAAAGGGTTATCCATTTCTAGATTATCTGATCTTGTACTAACCTTTTTGGTTTTGGTTTCGGTTAAAGTCTAAAGACATGGGAAGTATATAGTTCTCTTTTTTGGATTAGGTGATTCTCAAGAAGTTGATTATAATACTCTTAATGCGAACAAGTCTCCCTCAATACTCATCTTTTGGAGAAAATCTGAGTTTGATTAAGGAATCTAGTAACAATTGAAAGTCTACGTGACAAGTAAGTATGTTTCATTATGATTTAGTTAAGCTCAAAAATAAATTCCTCAATGAAGAGTAACTTAAAACAAAAATGTTGTCTGTTAACTTTTCGTACGGGGGAATCGAATACCGTTTAACCCATCACAAGTTTGTGATTTTCTTAAGGTTAACTTTCTCCTAGACATGTTTACTATCACTCTCCCCCAGAACATGACCCTTTGTTTTTTCTTCTATGTCTATATTTTCATAATTGGAATCCTAGTATGGGTTAACTCGGGTGACCTTTGTACTTCTCTTTCTTTATTTTAAAGTGGTTTTTTTACTGACTCTTGTTCAGATGTAGGATTTTCAATGAAGTTTCCAAGCCCAATTTTAAAATTGTGAGGACGCAATTCCCAAAAGGGGGGAAGTATGTAACACCCCAGGTAAATAAGGAATATGAAATTTTCACATTTATCCATATTTGTGAATAAAATATTAATATTACTTTAAATGGAATGCTATGCTCGGGGGCGTACCCAATACGTAACAACGAGTTTCTTTGAAATCTTACATTGCACTCTAATAATAAAATAATATTATTTTAAAAGATAGTTAATGCCTAGCCATTGTAATAGCGGTAATTAAAGGAACAAACTAAAGAATTATTATATATGTTTGTCAAATATTTTTACTTTTATCCAATAAATGTTGGAGGCTTAAAATACAAATGAATCCAATTTTAAGCATAAACATTCTAATATTCTTTAAAAGGTCGATTAACCGCCTTTTGATGGCGAACCTATTTAAAATCCACTTTTTGACAATTTTATGTGTTATATTTGACAAAATAAAATTATTCTTTGGAATCGGGACATCAAAATTTACTTGGTGTAAATTTTTGGTATTTTTCCGATAAAGTTCATTTTTTAATGAATAGTGAAAAATGTTGTATTTTAATTCAAAACCACTTTTTAATCTAATTTATTTATATGATTAGATTATCTTTTGAATTGTTTTTAAAGTGAAATTAGAATATATTTTTACCATTTAATCCAATAGTGGTCGTTGTAATTAATTTCATCTTGAAATTGGACTAAAACTAGTGTCAATCTGTTGATACTTATTGTTTCATAAAAACACGCTATTTGCTCTGACAGCGGGAATTAATTATTAAATTAATTAATGTAACATATATGTTTTGAATTTTTTAAAATATACATCATTTTTGAATTCAGAATATCAAATATAGCCTAGGGTGAATTTTTGGTAATTTTCTGAAAAAACTTCAATTTTTGATGAATAGTGAAACCACTAAGTAGTAGTTAAAGAAACTGAGTTTTTGTTTAAATGAATCTTTACAACATCTGTGATTTTAATTTCAAAAATACGACATACATGGTTTTCATTAGGAATTAAAATGTGGTTCAATGAGATTAAAATAATTTTTTTGGTGAATAGTAACTTTTATGTTTTTAATCTCGATTAGAGGTAATTAGTGTCATTTAAGGTAAAAATAATGTTTTAATAATATGAAATGAATTTGAGACATGTCCTACCCTCATTGGATGTGTCATGGACGACCAATACAATCCATGGGTCAATTTGGGGACCCCATGGAGCCAATTTGATTGTAAAATGACATAAATACCTTTTTATTTAAAGTTAAAATTAAAATGTCACAAACATGAACTTTTTACTAAAACAATATTTAAGTGCGGATATACAAGTCATATTTTTTACTATAAATATTAATTAGTAAGATAAAACTATTTCCTACATCATTATATTTTTTTTATAATTTTTAGACATTAAATAAATTAAATTATCTATGACATCATGATGATGCAGCAATTACCTCATTAATAAGGGATTTAAATAAAATGAAAAGATAATGTTAAAACTATAACTTACACTTGTCACAAACCTATTGGATGGGATGATTTAGAAACCTTATCACCTTATCCTAGAAATATATCCTTTTGGGACCTTTTACATCCAAAAATAATTTTATAATAAAGTAATATTTTATATCTTTCCAAGAGTGCCCTCCTCTCCTCTTATAAAAGGCCCCTACATCTACCACCATACACACACCTCTCAAGCCTTTGGCTCGGCCAAACCCTGCCCATTTAATCTCTCCACATACCTCTCTTCATCATTGAAGCCTCTATTTGGGCATAATCCTTTCCAAGGAAGCCTTTGAGCTCAAATCAAAGAGAGTTACCTGATTTAAAGGTAATGTCTTCCCTTGTGTTCTTTTGTTTTATTTTGCTTCTCCAACCCCCTAAACTCTTTTAATTCTTTTATTTTGTAAAAACACCAGTATCTTAAATATACTAGGATATTTTTATGTTAATTATTAGAGATACACTTACACACACCTTCGTTTAATGTTTATCGAACATACTATTTCTGTGGATGGCGAATTACTGCATCACGAAACAATGATTGTTCAATATTCTTTTAACACCTTCAAAGTCGGTGATTAAGATGTCACTATATTTATATATGATATATAATATTTTTATTTTTTCCTTAAGCTTATGTATTTTTAATTTATGGCATACCTTTATGGTTTCCATTATGGGTAAGAGCAATATCTTCATTTTATAATGTGCGGACTACCGCCCCCTAAAAGTGATTTAATTTGTTAATGCCATATGTGGGATGTATAAAGGATGGAATTACTGGTATTACATATTTTATCCTTCTGGATTTATAATATACCTTTATATCATTATTATTTCATTTCATTGAATACAAAAAAAAAAGAAATGAAAGTAGCGTTCATGCGTACGTACGGCTTACGGTCTCCATGAACGGTACATTTCATTTCTTATCTCCAAATGTTATGAACTATTATAAGTACATATATATAATGGATATATATTTGATATATTACATCTAAATTATGGATATAATTCTGTAATTATAATATATATCTCTCTCATTTTGTTTTAATTCCATTAATATGACAAAAAATGAAAGTAGTGTTCATGCGTACGTACGGTCTACCGTCTCCATGAACAGTGCTTTTAATTTTTTATCTCCAAATGCTATGGAATAGTATAAAATGAATATATAATGGATATATATGATATTTAAAAAATAAATACTTTTCTTGAGATTATTTACCTATAACTACATGGAAAATTCTTTCCCAACAAGTTCAATTTTTACTCATGTACTGAACATCGACAAAAACGTCTGATATGAACTCACTTTATTAACCAATTATTATAACATTATAATATGTGATATGAAATGAATAATAATATTTAAAGGAGGTCCTTAAGAAATTATAAATTGACCCAATTTTATTATTCAAGAGATTAAATAATGATAGAGTCATGTCGGACATGAGGTAAGGGATCCTAACTCTCTCTTCCTTTTTAAGTACACTCTTTTATGTAATTTCTTTTAAGCTCATCTTTATTATGTTTGGGGATGTTATTTTATATTCTTCATTCTGTAATTTTTATGTTCATATTATGAGAGACCCTATTTGATCTCATCAATCCTTTTTTGGAAGTTTTAAGTGGTGTTGTTAGGCTGCTGAGTTTTCATAAGGGATTTTTTCATCTCACTTTTATTCCCGTGATATTTATGCTACATTTTCCACCATTTCTATTGAGTGGTATATATACTTCACATTATTCTACTCTTTGTGTAATATAATTTTGTTTATGAGTATTTACATCAATGATGTATTTTCCTTCTTTCATGGGGTGTATGTTTCGAAAGATACCCAAGTCGGTAAGGAAACATTTCACCCTCCTCTTTTTAAAAGACTTCTTTTGTTGGGTCTTTTAATTTACATATTGTTATGTTGGGATATGTTCTTCTATATCCTTATTGATATAAATTTTATGTCCAACTGATCAGATGCCCTTTTTATCTTTCATCAACTCATTTTGATGTGACGCCATTAGGCTGTCAAGGGAACTTTTTAACCCAATTTCGATTTATTTGGTTTCAACATGTAGTTATTGAATATGTCATCCTTTGAATATGTGTGAATGACATTTTATTATTTTACACTTAATATCCACTTATATTGGGTGTATTTATATTTGTCGCACATAATTATGAGATTTATTTATCCTTAATTTAAGGATACCATCTTTATAATGGATTTCATCTCAATTTACATTTCCATTGAGACTTCATTGTTGTTATGCACCAATTCACTCTTATATGGTGTATATACTATCATTTGGAATATTATACCATGAATCCATTTATTCTCATAATATTATAAAGTTCTGATTAAATGTTATTCCTCAATTATTGTATTCATGTGTCTCTCATTTTGATAAAAACCCTTTAACTAAAATATCATTTTAAATGATTTAATGATTTATTCATATAAATATTTCTCATTAATATCCATGTTTTCAAAATGGTTTCAAGGATTTATTTATGTGTATATTAATGGTTTAAAATGATAAATTCTTCAAAGTGTTATGAGACACATTGATTCAAAAATCTCTTTATTAAATGTTTTAAATGGTTTTGAAAATGGTTTTTAGAATGGATTCATTATTTCAATATCTAAAAATTTTATATTGTTATTGCAATGTGGGAATGTTATATTTCCTTTATGCTAAAGATATGTGCTATGATTATGTTATGGTTCTTGGGAATTGTTATGAAGATGTGTGGTTCTGTGATAAACTAAGGGTGGGTGAGCCCGATATAGCTCTCCAATGCATTGGGTAATGTAAAGGGCTTAAACGTTATGGTTTCTCCGATGCGATTTAGGGAATATACTGTGATGGGTATTCCAAACGTAACCAAGAGGGTTACTCCCTAAGTAAAAATGTTATGAATGCCTCAAGTTACCTTTATGTCTTATTATTTCTATGATTTAGTCATGATTTTATGATGTATGTTAAAGTGATTATGCTTTATGGGTAAAGTATGAATTCATTCTTATGTATATATGTACTCATGTTTCCTTTCCATACTTTTTATAACCCTTACTGAGCTTTTTATGCTCACCCCAAGTATTTTTGAAATGTTTTTCACATGAATTAATGTGGAATAGGGTCAAGGATGGGATCAAGGGAAATTCATGCTATCAAAAACATAGAACTAGACATGTTGATTTTTAAGAGTTTTTATTTTATGGAAACTTAGTAGAAGTGCCTACTTCGTAATCTTTTGAGATGTAATAGTTATGTCCTAATTCTCTAAAACTCTAAACCATGAAAAGATCCTCAATGTGAATTATTCATTTAATTCAATATTAAGTATGGTTTAAGGATGTGGCCTTATACTTATTCTTCTATATTTTTCATTTATGGAATACCTTTATGGTTTCCATTATGGTTAAACGCGCTAATTTCATTTTAGGACGTGCAGACTACTGCCCCCTCAAAGTGATTTGAATCATTAATTACATATGTCGGACGTATAAAGGATGTATTTAAAGGTATTATATATGATATTATACTGAAATTATAATATACCTTTATATCTTTATGATTTCATTCCATTAAATAAGAAATAGAAATGAAAGTAGTGTTCATGCGTATGTACGGCTTACCGTCTCCATGAACGGTGCATTTAATATCTTACCTTTAAATGTTATGTAAGATTATAAATTCATGTATATACTGGATATATATGATATATATTATATCTACATCATGAATATAATTCTGTATATAATAGATATTTTACCACATTAACAACATGTAATTATAAGAAGATTATTTTTGGCTCAAGTACCGAAGATCGACAAAACGACCATTATTAACTTAAATAATTACATAATGTTCCTAACATGGTAATAAGTGATATAAAATGAATAATGAACTTGAGAAAGGTTCTTAAGAAAGTAAAAAATTAACTCTAGTTTATTATTTAGGAGATTAAAGTACGATCAAGTCTAGTCAGACACAAGGTAAGGGACTTCGTCTCAATCTCCTTTCATTGAGGCATAGTTTTTTATACACACCTTTCTTTTATACGGTGTATAAACCCCTTTGACTTTTACTTTTATTCAAAGGAATATTTTTATATGAAGAGTTTTACTAAATGACAAAATGGAATGTTCTTGTCTTACGTATGCGGCGACAATGAATTCTCTGCCTTCGTGACCATTATTTGGGTTTCAGATTCCTCTACAAGCCATTAATTTTTTAATAAATGAAAAATAAATACCATGTTTTAATTTTATTTTATTTTGGTATAGAAAATGTTTTTGATAATTTTTCGATTACATCATTGTGTTTTTGATATCTTGTTATTGAAATGTGGAAATGTTGTGTTTCTTTTATGCATGTTTCATGTGATACGTTTATTTTATGGTTCTTGGGAATTGATTATGATGATGGGTGGTTCCTTGATAAACTAAGGGAGGGTGAGCCTGTGATAGCTCTCCAATGCATTGTCTAACGAGAAGGAGTTAAATTCTAAGGTTTCTCTAAAGAGATTTAGGGAATATACTGTAATGGGTATTCTAAATGTAACCATGAGGGTTACTCCCTACGTAAGAATGTTATGAATGCCTCAAAATACCTCTATGTCTTATTTTTTCAATGATTTATTCATAAATTTTATGATTTCATGAGGTATGTTAAAGTTTATATGTATTATGAGTGAAGTATGATTTCATTGATTCTTATGTATACATGGACTAAGGTTTTCTTTCCGTATTTTTATATCCCTTGCTGAGCTTTTTATACTCATCCCAAGTTTTTGAAATATTTTTCACATGTAAAAGAAAGGTACATGATGTGATTATAGTGTCGAGGAAGATTCAAGAAATAATCCATGTTTTATTTTAAATATGTTTCCTTTGATGAAAAAATATTGTCTTTGATGTAACCATCTTGTTTAAATGTGGAATGTAATGCATGATTTATGATCAAATTCTCTAAAACTCTAAACCTAAAAAGATACTCAGTGTGTATTCTTGATATAACTCAAGATTAAGTGATGTTTAATTGTGGGGCCTTATAATTATAATATATAATATATTATTATATATTTGGTTAGAAAATAATCTAATCATGTTGAACTTGAGGTAAGAGATTTATGTTGCAATCTCTTTGGTTATGATAATTGTTTATGACTATCTTTACAATGATAAAATTTCATGATCTAACTCTCAAGAAACTCATTTATAATCCTATATTAATTTTATTTTTGGATATAACATGTTTTAACTCCACTTTACTCTCTTTAATTACTTATCTGTGTGAAATAATGTTATTAATGGAAACTATTTCTCCCTTCGGTCAAAAATATTTTTTCTTCCATATTAATGTTTTCTTAAAACATTTTAAAGAATTTTTTATAATTATATTATACTTTATCAAATTCATTTTTACCCATGATTTTAATTTTAAAAAATAAAATAAATTGATTCTTATTATCATATTGTAAAATAGGTAATTCTTACATGTTCTAAAAATGTAAATGGAAACTTTATTTTAACACACATGTAATAATTCGAATTTCCCACAATAGTGAAAACTCAATGCATTAAAGATTAAATTATTTTTTTAAATGAATTATCAATGAAAATTTTAACAGATATATTATGGAAATTATTTGGTTTTAATTTATTTATTTCAAATTTAAAAAGGTATATTAATCAAGAAATGTTCCAACCATCATCTAATGTGATTTTTAATATATGGTTTTATCCTTTTATGAGACATAAAAATTACTAAGGATATATTACAATGATACCATACCCTTTAAATCATTATATGGTTTACGATTTTGATGATTTAAGGATGATTCTATGAGGCTAATTTATTTCAATGGGTTAATAAAGTTATTATTAAACCATTATGAAACCCATTTATCAAAAAGTTATGTTATGAAGAATTGCTGAAATGATTATGAAACTTGTTAACATTTATAGGGTTATTCTATGATGAATGTTTTATGTTATTGTAAAATACATATATATGATTTTCATTATATGGATGGTGGTCTCATAATTTTATTACCCTCCAATGAATTGGGTAAGGATGTATTTCTCATTATAATATAGGGAATAAAATGGGATGTGAACCCAATTTAGTAAGGGGATTTGTCTAGTATGATAGTCTTTGGAGTAAACCATTACGAAGGATAGGTGGAATTAATAGTGAACCCATTATTAAATAATTTTGTTGTTAGTGATCCTTGACTAAAGAAATTTTTTTCTATTCACATTTTAATTCCACAAAATTATGTCTTATATAAATATTACCCACTCATAGATCATGGTTTCTGATTAATTTATGACTCATATCCTAAAAATACCATGATTTTTTCCATAACACATTATTATGATCTATGATATATTTTTATGTTTTTAAATTTCTATTATCATGTCCTTGTAACCTTATTATCATGTTAGTATTATGTAATTAAGGATATCTCCATTTTTTACCCTTACTAAAAAATGGAGCTCTCCCTTTCTTATCTTTTATTTACCCTTAGTTATCAAAAAATGTTTTAAGTATGATATGAATCATAAGGGTGTTACTTATAAATCACTTAGTGGGATATGATGTAGATATTTTATATTTAATTTATAAATGTATCCATGATTATAAACACACAGGACTTATTAAATTCTTGTTCATATCTTAATATTTTGTAGAAAAAATTCATCTTGAAATAATATATATATATATATTAAAAAGTAAGGGATAATATATTTAGGCTCTGATACCACTTTTTGGAACGGAATTTCCCCAGAACACCCTTAGAATTGGTGTTTATTAAGGTGTTGATTGATTTAAAAATAACTTTTATGTATTTCTATTAAGAAAAATAATTGTATTCTATTGTTAGAGGAACTAATTCAATTACCCAATCACTTATTCTACTTACCTAATATCAAAAACAAAATAGAACATAAGGAATTCACATAATGTAATAATTCTTGGATCATCACTATGTGAATATTCAGGTAGTATAATCATATAATTGTACTAAATTTCCAAAATATTACACTGATCAATTCATTTGTTATAATAGGTTTTGGAATTGTGAAATACCTATCTACAGGACCTCTATCCTCTTGTTTACTAGTTCATTACTCCAGTACAATGCTCTAAAGATAATAAACCTATCGGTCTTCATTAAAATATATATATATATATATGATGTTCTATCACTATTTTTCATATTTCCCAGAGAAACCATGAATATTAAAATACAAGTTGATGTTATGGTATTCTAGACTTTTGTTTCACTCCTTTTTTTCAAGATGGAAAAGATGGTCACTCTATTGATAGTATAATCAAAACCATTTTATTCCAAAACAGAATGAGATAAATTTATTTATATATTTTTTACTATTTAAATTATTTATATAAAATTAGAAGGAAAATATTATAGATAATGATAAATATAAGAAATAAAATATATTTTTTACATATTTGTATCAACAAATGAAGTAGTGTGATAGTTCCTTCTTTTACATTGTTCCCTCACACTAAAATAAAACCATATCTAGAAATAAAATTCAATAATATCTCAACTTATTATTATTTAAATTTTGAGATATGAAATATATTTTCTTATTTATTTCTCTATAACAACCAGGATAATTATTATATATTTCTAGAAAAATAATAATTAATTCCAGTTTGGAAATCACTCTACCATTACTTTATTTTCAACAAATATGTCAGATGTTCCAAATAGTTTTTGTGTGTCAATTATGGGAAATTTAATATGAAAAAACCCTAAAATGTCGATTAATTTATAAATATTTAATTTCCAATGAAATGTTCTACGAAATATGGAAACGGAAACTTTACAACACCACACCAATCATTGTGGCACAATCTCACAATTTTAGCTATATTGTTGTGTGGTCTATTCCAGGTTGTGTGGTCTAAGTAAAGACTCTTATCAATATTTTTTTCAAATATATTAATTATAAATTCCATTAAATCCAACAAATATCTCTTATATATAATGTTATCCTTCAAACCAATTAAGAAATTTTCTTTTTATTTAATGTGTACAGTCCATTAAGCTCATAAACTTTTTCCTGTGACCTAGCCAAAAAACATTCCATTCACATTTAAGACACAGTAATATGCGTGGATTTATTCAATTTACATTTATCTTCAATTAATTTTATATTACTACTTATACATGACACTATATCACATAAATTACATTAAAACAACTATTTTATTTCCATATATTCACATCATCTTATAGTTATAGAGTATTAGAGAGTTATGATGGGATATTAACTAATAAAAACCATGTTTATTTGAAATAAAGGTCCTTTTCAAACTATATAAAAATAATTTTAATCCATATTAAATAATCAACTTATCCCACAAACTCGCTAAAAAATTATCTTCGAGACACAAGATACATATTACATTTAATTATGAATTGGGGAAATATAAACATAAGAAATGTCTGAGATAAAAAGATTATTATGGAAAAAATATGAAAATTCCATCAAGGGTTATATCCTAATCATATGAGAATATATGACTATGGGAGTAATATCTTATAAAAATAACATGGAACAATATGTTTCTTTATAATACATTGTAAAATGATATGTAATCTCAAAAACACATATACTATGACCTAAGGTAATGGAATCAAGTGATAATAAATATGATTTATTGAGAGTAATCCTATTAATATGGAATATAAATGTAATAGGACCCTAATTTATATTAATAAAAAGAACATTAATATATAATTAATCATAAGTTATCATCATATTATTATCATATCCTTGAAGGAACACACAATATTATCTCAAGAGATATAAATTATTAACCAATGAAATAGAGAGAGATATTAGAAACAACCCATCATCATACATATATTTATTACCATAATATAACAAAAATACAACTTATCATGAAAATTAATCAGAATAAAATTGTTTTCATTCATCACACTATAAAGAACTCATTAAAATGGAGATGGGTTTCACAATATTTTCTATACATATCACCAAAATTAACCTAAATAATGTAAATGGTTCATACATAAAATTAAATGACCCTAAAATGTTATTTGATAATAAATTTATATTTTTATTAATGAAATTAAATTACTTGTAATTATGTCCATTTAAGATAAATGGGAAACTCGTAGTTAAACCTTAAAAGAGTTATTAATAACATTTTTAACATTATTGTAAAAGAAAATAGAATCACATTCAAACAAAATATTTTAAATGGTGAAATAAAAATATTAAACAAATTATTATAAAAAATAAAATTCAAAAATATATCCTTGAAATTATATGATCGTTATCAAAATCATATGTGAGGTCTATTATAATTCATTTCATTATGAAATTATGGACAATCTTTTTAATATTTTAGAATACCTTTATTTAAAAAATTTATCATAAATGAAGGTACAATTTCTTTAAAAAATTAGATTTTAAATATAACGGTTTTATAATAAAAAAGTAATTGGGTTTCTATATAAAATAAAAATATTTGAAGAAAGGGGAAATATGGACAACATTGGGTAACCATCGTTAAAGTATAAAATAATTATTCACAATAACAATATATATTTGAGAGATAAATTCATCAAGATAAATACATTAATTAAAATTTTCACTTTATCTAACAAGATATTGTATTTTATTATCATTATTTAGTTAAATAATTGAATATTTTAATAACTATACAAAAAAAGGAATCATTATGATTCTAGAAAAGAAGTGGAGTGAAGTGATCCAGTACAGCTTTGGTAACATTTTCATAAAACACTATGAGAGAAAGAGCATTGAATAAAATATTGACTGTCATGAAATATAACAGAATAATGATATAGAATTAAAATAGGGTAGTAATTCCATCATTAAAAAAAGAAAACATGGGGTATAAAATAAACATGTCTCAATGAATTTAAATTTGAGATAAAGAACCGTTACATTGTCTCCCCAATTAGTCCAATTCAATCTAATATCCTCTGTAAGAAACATTAATATGTAAATATTATATTTTAGAAGCATTATTCATATACATTATATTTTATAGACATCAGTTATTATTATTTATTATGAACATATAAGTTAGTTATGACTTATTTGTTTACCATCGAGTGTTGGTATCATTAATGGTTTCATGTATGCTTTCTAATGATGATTTATTTTCCCATTATTTGATACCAATGTCATTATTTATATACCATATAAGGTAATATAATAGATTAATTATATTTATTTACAAATCTTTCATCTCATTCCTTATTTTAGTAGGTATGCATTTTAAAAATAGAATCATTGTTGGATTTTCTATATACATACAAAAGAAGGGTTTTTTTAGCTTACATTTCTCTTTCCCATGCATCCACATCCACACTTATTCTTTCTCCATCCCTCCAATCTAGAAAATATCTCCCGTGAACCTGACCCTGATCAGGATTTTCCTTACCTATTCACTCTTCCCCCTCAATCACCTCCTCGATTCCCCGCACCCTGCGCTAGGGTTCCTACACCCCTCACTGGTTCCCCCATCCCCAAATACACTCTCCCTCTCCCCTCCCCTCCCCTCCCTGCCTTCCCTCTCCAGCCACGACTCCACCTTCGGCTCCTCGGACTTCATCTCCTCTGACTATGGTTTCTCCTCATCCAAACATTTCACCATGTTCTACCTCCAAACTCTACGGTCATGGCTGCTACTTGACACTACATCTTCGGCTCCTCCACCTACACCTTCTCTGCAACCGGAAACTCCACCTTCAGATCCTCCAACTTCGGCTCCTCCGACTATGCCTTCCCCTCATCTAACAATTTCACCATGATCTACCTCCCAAATCTACGGTTAGGGCTCCTACTTTACACTACGTTTTCAGCTCCTCCACCTATGAATTCTCTGCAACTGTCGACTCCACCTTCGAATCATTAACAATCGGGTCCTCAACTCCACCAGGGGTTCCCACCCCCTTAGGAACGCAGTGAGTAAGACCAGGTATAAAAAACTTTCAAACATATAAATCATGATTTTTTGAAAGATATTATTGATCAAAAACTTATATTCTGTCACGATAGAGTTGGAATCTACAATATAAATATTTCTCTGCAAAATTGAGATTCAGGTTGATCCTCCAGCTATGTCAGTATATATGATTTCCTATTCCTCTCTAGGACATCTAATTTTTTATTAAATCATGGTGCACTATACATTCAAAAGTATTGAAATAGGTAACTCCTCCTTCATTTATGTGGTCTGCTTATAAATGCAGGATTCTTAGATTATTAATAGGTTACTATTTTTTTCTGACTCGCTATCTCAATTGAATTCCCATTAATTTGCAACAATATTACTAGTACAGTTTCTCCACAAACAATGGTGGAATAAGACATTTTATACAGCTACTTTCAATAATATATCTAAAAGCTCTCTTTTACACCACATTACATCCTCTAACACTGGTATACCTACCTTATTTTATTCATTACATAACATTTAGTCCTTCTATGTTCCAAAATTAATTTCTCTATAATTTCTGATAGTATTAAACCAATTAAATATATATTTAATCTATTTGTTGTTTTCCTTAATAATATATTTCACATTGACATTGTTGTTAGCTATTATTAAAATGGTTTCACATAACACCTTGACAATTTAATATAAATAAAAATAATACCACGTTGTAAAAGGTAATAATAAATTCATAATTCTAAAGATGATAGAAACCATAATAATAAAAAAAACCATGTTTTAAATGACTTTTTCATGGATGATGAAAAGGTGTATAATAGCAGGTTGTTTATATTGTTTTTGTATAGGATCTTTTATCTTTGGATCAAATTCCAAGTTTAGTCATCCCTTCTAAAGAAAAACACTCCTGCATGCCTCCATTTTACTCAATATTTCTGGATTATAATGAACATTGCTTTAAACAATTTAAGAGTAGCAGTTATGTAAGTTATTAAGAACCTTGGGATCTTAGGTGTTATGGGATTATCCGATGTATCATATTTGTGTCATGATTTATTTATTCATGCATTGTAATTTTTCAACATATAGACTACATTTTGACTTTGGTTTATGATAATATCAAACTTTTAATTCCTGGAAATATTGATTCTTCCTCTTATTAAAGGACACAAAGTATGTTGCATCAAACGTAAGACACATTCCACAGTCCACATGATTCTCCTTTTGATCCTGTTTTTTTTTCTGTTAATGGTTTTTGAACATTAATTACTCATTCATAGAACATATTACTTTCTTATAATAACTAAATTATTCTTAATTATTATTATTATATTCAAGGAATAATTTTTTATTTTTTTATCTTTGAGTTTTGTTCTGATCATTATTTTTGGATGTCAGGGGACTGTACCTTCCATGTTGCAAGTGAAGTGGAATTTGGGGATTACTAAGTGTCGTTAAATATGACCTCATGGCTAAAATTTCCTCTACCCCATAAAATTATGTGGTACATAAATCCACAAGTATTTTTGTAAAATTACACTTCTCAAATGTTCACATTTCATAGAAATTGTTTTGCATAATTTCTGGATCTTTTTCAAGATGCTCTATAAACTAGGGATATCAATCTATTGAATTTGAACACTATAGAAATTCCATGTATATATGAACAAGGTAATGGTCTTTTTGACAAAACATTCAAAAAACTGTTTATAGCAGATATTCATATTTATATTTATAAGGAATGTGTCTTGCCCAAAATATATTTTCTAACTGCTTCAAGCATGCTCTAGTACAACAAAGTGTGCTCTGTATGATGTGAAGAATATTCTTAATGATAACCTACTTGAGTTGGTTCAAAGAAATGTTTATTTATCAATAATTATGAATGCTGTTTTGCATCTTTGTTACCATATAATGCATTTTTCACATTCTTCTAATAACTAAATTATACATTATAATTTTTAATACTTTCATCACCTCATCTATATCTATATATTTACTAAAGTTGGCATATTTCATCCACGTGTCACTCCCACAACATCTACCTCCACTGAACCATATCTGAATAAACTCATACCATTGCATTAACCATCATACCCATCAAGATTTTCCTTTACGACAACTGTTTCAAACCCTCCATAGATCTCCCTTCTTCATCATAATTAGAATTATCCAAAATCAGTATCTCAGATCAAAACAATTACACCTCATCTCACTACTACAACTTCCAATCTTCTAATATCCACCATGTCGCTCTTTCCCAACATCATCTTCACATCAACGGATCTCCTACCCATTGAAAATTAAACATTTTGATTCACTGGTTCGAAAAGCTATTTCATTTTCGCTTCCTCATCATCTGACTTCTTCCCCAAGAATGTTCTTAGAAATATATGGCCTTCCCTAACTGTCAACACACTGCCTCCACCCCATCAGATATTCCCAAACTAGGGTTTCAGAAAATACAACATTCAGTGTCTGAAATCTATGGCCTGTACTAACTACAATAGGTATGTTCTCCTAATTCTGTAGAAATTTTCACCCTTCTACATCATTTTGTTCCTAGATCTGTGTGAAACAGCTTCATTTGCGATATACCTTAGTCTTTCAACAAATTCTAAAACCACTATCATTTGGTTTTCCTATGGTAACCCATCTATTAATTTGCATTTGATGTTATCTGCTGCAAACTAGCCACTGTCCTTTTTTCATCAGATCTTCTAAACTAATTTATATTTATCCATGATGTGTTTTCATCTGAGGTTCTTCATGATTTCTTCTTCAAACCTAATTTATAAATAGATGGGAGAGATAATAAATAAAATGAATACAGATCAACGAGAGACTGATGTGCAGTGTAGGGGATATTATAAGGTAATCCTTTCATTCACTTCGTGAATTCAATCACTGAAAACACTTCAAGTTATGTGTTTCAAATGTTTTAAACTATTTTTCAACTAAGAGAATTAATTTTTTGAACTATTAAATTTTTTTTTTGTATGGTATAAGTTTGATAGTTTTTATGTACATGAAAAATACAAATACTCTGCACTTTATAAGTTCAGATACATGTATCTCTTTTTAGATCATGTATTAACAATTTCAATTATTGAAATCCATCCAAATATATGCATTGTTTTTACATATTTTTGAAAATATAAACATATTTATATATCATAGTTAAGTTCTTAGTGATTAACAATGCATAAACTTATTCAATCAAATCATTGCACATTGACTGTAGATTAACAACTATAATGGTTTCTACTATGATAACTTTTCCAAAAACAATGGTTACAAACCAAATATCTGGATTGAAGGCTTCAGTTGCGAGAACATTAACAATATTGTATGTTATATATTCTCTACACTTTCATGTGAGTTATGTTTATATTCTAAACAAGTCATGATATATTTGAAGCTATTTCAGCTGTTATTTGGTAAGATTTATACTACTATATCAAAAAAATCACTTTTCAATTGTCTTAAATTATAAATTAGAATACAATTTGGAATGTAATAATTTATCAACTCATTCATTCATGGATTACTTCATGGATTTGTCGTATTATGGGATTTGGGACTCATGTTGTTGATGATTTCATTTCTTCAAGCTATCCATATTTAAGATTAATTGATATTTTAATGAAACTAATTTCTAAATAATATAGTCTTAGACCATTTGTATCAAATGATTTTAAGACACATTTTTCCCTTTCATAATAATCAATATTGAGAATTTAATATTTGATAAATATAATTTCAATGAAAATTCTACATAAATTTTAATGTATAATTTAAGCAACAAAAAACATATCCTGACTGATTTTCTGAGAACCAAAAACCTAGATGTGTCATGATGACATGGTGTCAAATCAAAAAATGCAGATTATGCAAAATTATCCCAATATAAATGTGTACTCATAGCCTTTAGTAATCCTTATCAGAGTGAAAAAAAATAAAACTTAAAAATATTTTTATTCTTTAGTGGTTTATCTTTATCAAAACCCTTTTTATATTTTCATCATTTCTAATGACATGACACTCATTAAATATACTATAATTATGTCATTGATCTTTTCATCCCTTACGGTGAGAGCACCAAAATGGCTAAGCTAGAAGAATATCAAAATCTGTTTTCTGCTCTGCGAGATTCTATTAAAACGGGAAAACATGTATAGCGAACATGGGCAGGGCTTATTTTCTTGGAAAACAATACTACCGGATAGAAAAAAGGAGGCCAAGAATTAGTCAGTGGCCTTGATTATACTATTTACTAAATCATTTTTTGAATCCACATTCAGATCTTTGAGATTGAGCTTTTAGATCCACAACTTTCATCCTTGGAAGGTGGTCCTAAAATATTCTGTGGAATGATTATTCAAGCACCCTCTGTTCTTAATGCTGGGCATGAAGTTGTAATACTTGGTAAAAGGCTATTGAATCAAACAAATTGTTGGTTTCCAATTATTCCAAATAATTCCATGAGGTGCCCTCTTGTCTCTATCAATAACTGAACTCTTTATCATGAAATTTACTTATATTTGATTGAATCACCAGTAGTTACAGTTCTATTGAAGAGAAATAGTCCATTAAAACACTATTTATCATAAAAGATGATTTTGTGGAAATTAGTTCAAAAATTCATGGAGGTACTTTAATTTTTTGACAATTCCATTGTTATAAAGTGCATAATTTATTGTTGGGAGAAATAATCAGTGGCATACTCCTGGAGAGTCCATGGCTTTGCGCATCGAGCTGATGAAGTATCGACAGGGCGATCTCACTGAAATTTACTTCTCTTATGAAGAGGCTCATTATCTTCTCTCTTATCTCGGCTCTATTATTCTTGGTATATTTATCAATCATATACCATCAATATATTTTTTGAGATAATCCCTGGAATCAGTTGGTTTTGAAAATTTTAATGTGGGACATTTTAACTCCTGCATGTGATCATATGTTTTATAGATGAAATTGAATACTGTGGGAAACTCTATCTTTTCCACTAAATAATTTTCTTAAAACCAACAACACAACACTTGGGACGTTGAGAAAAGAAACAATAGCTTTCATTCTATCTTCATCTATTTCTTTTATTCAATTTCATGTTGTCATCTCTTATGAAGTGTTCATTGAAGCTGGTTTGCATGGGTGATTGTCTCAATTCAGGGATATTTATATTTTTATGAGTAGATACTTATTTATTGAACTCATATTTGACATATATATGAGAGGTGGATGTTGTATGAAATTCATGGAGGAGACTACATACTGAAAGAGATAACTAACATTTACATGTATTTTGTTTTAAATTTGAATTGTTACAGAACTATTTTTTTCAAACTTAGCTTTTTCTAGAATCTCTTTCTATGGATTATTTTATTTCTCACTATGGTTTCCAAATTAGAATAATTTATTTCTTTGTTGTTTTTTGGATTTAGCATGTGTGTGATGGTATTTGAATGGATGTTTGCGACCATGAAAGCCATTGTGCGAGTGCTATTTTTAGGTGAAATATTCCATATGTATGAACCATTCCTCAATTTTATTTATTATTAAATATATAATCTAGATGAATCTAAGATAGATAGAATTGATCAAAATAATATATTATTTCCCCCATCATAGGTTCAAAATACACCAAAGACTCATAAATATTTATGGAGAAGAACTCATGAGTAATTCATATTATTTATGTATTCTACTGTATAGATTTGTTTTCATGGATGATACCATGATTCCAGTACCAACTAATAATCATATAATTTTAATATTTTGGTATTCTTCTATACATAACAACATATATATATATAACTAATGTTAAAATATCCTATGAAATTAAATCAAGGGTGTGTGATAATATTTTATATCATAAAGTAAATTTTATTTATGATGATGATAGGTTAAAAATATGAACTCTCAACTACATTATATTTTAAAGACACCACACTGAATGCGATCATGTTTCCTACTAATCCTCACCCCAACATCTTCACAAGCCCATCCACTCCTATCAAAATATAGAAACCTTGAAACTCTCTCTAGGTTTTCTTCCATCATTTATCACAATCTCACCTCTTGCCTCCACCTCCACCCTCAACTCCACCTTTAGTTTCATCTATTTCTCTTATCTCTATCTCTTCCATTCCATCATGTCCAGTCTCCATCACAATTAGTCTTTACTTCAATTCTTTTAATAACCCCTAACAAATTCATTATTGTTATTTTATTCTAAAAATTATATTAATTACAATGATAATATAATTTTATTTAAATGACTCAAAACCAGATAATTTGAAATAAAATTGAATAGTCCCATGCATTTTCATGAGCAGAGTACTTGTTTATTTAATTTTAGCGATCAAATATGAATGTTTAATATTAAGATAAATACATGACATAACCTTTATGTATTCTTAAAAAAATATTTTTTTAATATTAACAATATTATTATTATTATATATGTTTCATTAGAAATCCATGGTATCTTTTTATAGTAGTGTCCATGTGGGTGATTACATCAACACAAAAAAAACATGATATATATTAATGGGTGATTATGGTTAAAGAAGTGAATAATATCACTATCACATTTGAATAATGATGTTATTTATATTTCTTAGTTGGATTATAATATTTTATTATGATTTTACAATGAATTAAAAATAATTGAAAAATTAAAAACATTACTTCATGGAGGTGGTTGTCTTCATGTACACACGATATACATTCTATTATTTTTCTTTGTGGATGAGAAGGAGTACATAATTTTTTCTATTTAATACAAATAAAATTCATTTCATTAATGATAATAAGGAAATTATATTAATAACTTATGGATTTTTTTTAGGAAAAAAATTACGAATAAATATTTAAGGATTAAGTACTACACACATTGGGACCCTAAAATTTCTCAAGAAACTCTCCTTGTTAATAAAGAGTTTAGGTTAAAATCTAGTTACCATGAGATTTATGTAGTGAAGGGTACTTATAATAGATGGAGGATGTTTATGGTTTCAATATATTTTATAATAGAAATAGGATCATTGAAATATTGGAATTTCTAATAATTTATAAGAGAATAAAATTGCACTTTTTTGATTACCCATTATTTTTAAATAATGGAACAAATCTATTCAAGGGTTTTTTTTTGAAAAAAGTTATAAATAATGATGTTTTGGGTGATATTTGGTCAATAAATCCTTAACCAAGAATCTCCAATCAAATTTTAAACATGTTTGAAGTCATTTATTATTATATTTTAACATTAATATTTTTTCCTCGTGGTAACTAGTTTACACATAAGTAATTAAAGATTCACTAAAAAATTACAATAAACCATCCAACATTATATTTTGAATAAATATTAATTTATTAAAAAATTAATCATATTCATTTTATAAATATATGGAAATTAACATTTAAATTTGAAAAGATAAAGTATAGTAAATTTGTTCTCTATAAAAAATGACATTGTATTCATTTAGTGTTCATAACCATATGTAGTATCAATTAACAATTAAATATATATAAATATATAAATATATGTCATTTAAAATAATATTATAGTATTTATTTAAGATTTATTAATTTAATTGATTATTAAAAAATCAAAATATTTCTAAAATAATTCTTTAACAATTATAGTTTTACAATTTTCACACCAATTAAATTTAATCATAGTAATCATTGTTTTATGTCAATAATGAAATTGAAATTAGTTAAAAATATGAAAAAATAATCTAAAATACTAAATAAATTATATTACATTTAATTTCAACAAGTTATGTTAATGTACATTAAATATAAGGGAATATAAATTGTTATTAGAGTAAAATATTTGAAAAGTATCCAAAAAGAAAAATAGAGGTTCTCTTAATTTAAAAAAATAGTTTTAAGATAATAATTTTACTCCATAAATATATTTTTGGTTTAATATCTAAATGTATAAGTTTTTTTGTAATAATTACATCATGAGAAAGTAATAAATATTATAGTATTAGTAAGAACAATGATTTTCTCTATTCACCTCATAATCTATTACTTTAGAAAAATATTATGAATTTACACCAAGAATATATTAACCAAATTTTTTTAAAAATAATATTATTTATATAAAATTACAATTTATAAATTTATAAATTTATCTTTTAAATATAAAATATAATGAAAAATAATTTTTATATAAAATTTGACATTGATTTTCATTAAAAATAATAAATAAAAAATGTGTAAAATATATAGGATAATAAAATATTAATTTAATAATTTCATGATTATATAATTATAATTTTTAATTGAATAGAACCTTATGATATAAAAATAATATCTAAGAATAAGGTAGGCAACAGTGGTAGTCATGGTTTTTAATGCTTCTAGCATGGATCTTATGGAAGTTTATATTGTCTTAAATTTCATTCACATTTGATTTCTCTCATGCCATAACTATTAGTGTCCCAATTGTTTTGGGTGTAATGAAATCCCTACTAAGGAAACCACCTTAATATCTTTGTAGGATGACCCTATCCCTGGCATGATTGGGGGTTTCACAAGAAGAAATACTGATTTATTTGGGGAGATTCCAAACTGTGTCTCTGAGGATTTTAATTGTCTTCTAAGCAGGGTTCTGGAGGAAGTGGAAGTACGAGAGGTGATTTGGACATTGAACCAAAACAGTGCACCGGGTCCTGATTGCTTCCCATGGACTTTTTATAGGGCGGCATGGGATTTTATCAAGGGGATTTAGTGTGGGAAGTCTCAGTTTTTATTCATTGGTGGCAATTTGCCCCGTATTTCTTGTGCAACGAAGTTGGTTCTGATTCCTAAGGTGCGTAGTCCCCAGTCCATTGATCAGTACCGACCAATCAGTATGTGCAGTATACCCTACAAGGTCCCAGCCAACATCCTTAATAATAGGTTGGATTCTCACTTAGATTCATGGGTGGCCCTAGAACAACACGGGTTTATTATAGGGAGGTCCATTCGGGGGGTAATTGGTATAGTGCATGATTTGATTAGTGATATTGATAATAGGTCCTTTTGGGGTAAGCTGGTGGTCAAGATAGACATGAGTAAGGTTTATAATCAAATGGAGTGGAATTTTATTCTCAGGGTGTTGGCTTGCATGGGGTTCTCTACTTGGAACAGTGACCTCCTTTTTTGTTGTTTCAACTCATCCTGGATCTCTACCTCGTTCATGGGAAAGTTGTTTGGGTTTTTCAGGGCCTATCATGGACTCAGGATGGGGGACCCCTTATCCCCAACTCTTTTCATCCTTTCCCAAAAATTTTCTTTGAAATTATATTAATTGGGGTATCCGAGTGGGTAAGGTCCTTCCCTTTCGGACTAGGTAAGATATTGGTGAAATCCCTCATTTAATGTTTGCAGATGACAAAATTTTGTTTTTCAATGGATGTAGAAGGTTGGTTTAGGGGATGTTGGGAGTCCTTGAGGAGTATTGTAAGTGGATTGGTTAGGTGGTTAACAAAGAAAATAGCATTTTCTATAATTCCACGAATGTATCGGAAAGAAGGGCCAGGGGCATGAAAGTCGATTTAACTATGAGAAGAGGCTTGTTTCCAATGAAGTATCTAGGGGCCCCGATGAGTCCATTATCTCTCAGAATTCATCATTTTGATAAAATAGTCTGCAATATCACATGGTGTATTCTAAATTGAAAGAATATATTTCTATCCTTTGGAGGTTGAATTACCCTCGTGAATAGTGTCCTCATGTCCATCCCCATGCATATTTTGTCCACTTTGAAGGTTCCCAAATCTATGGTTGCTACTTCGGAGAGGATCATTGTGTAATTTATTTTTTATGGGAAAATAGAAGTCCACCATCATTGGGCGTTGGGGAAGCAGCTAGCCAGATCTTTTCCAGAAGGGGGAATCGATGCGAGGAGTGTATCGATGACCATGCAAGGGTTTTATACCAAACATTCATGGGAGGCTTTGGAAGGGAGAACATTTTGGGGCAGGACTATATAAGGCAGATATGGGATAAATGTGGAGGATCAAAACCTGAGGCCTTCTAATATTTAAAGGCTGGTTCAACCATATTTGGAATTCCTTCTTTAACATTCTCTATGGATGGTGGGATGGGGGGATCTCAATTTCTGGCTCCAAAACTAGGGGTTGGAAGCTTGTCATTCTCGGGCTGCCCCACATGAAATATTTCACTTAAGGAGGCTTCAGACCATGCTGCGTTTCTTTCATCCATTATTCAAGAGGATCATCACTCAGCTCTTAATAATATTGTGTTCAATGAGGATCCAGATAGACTTACTTTTATGGATAGTTTTTTGGGGAGGTTCTCAATTAAGGACTTTAATCGCACAACGAGGTGTACCTTTATAGAAGACCCATGGGGAGCGATGTTGTGGTGTAAGTAGATCCCAGCTAAATTCCATTTCCTACTTTGGAGAGTGAGAAATTAGGCATTACCCACTAAGGATAATATCCAGAGTATAGGAGTGAGTATTTCCTCCAAGTGTTGGTGCTGCTTCAATCCTAGTACTGAAACTCTTGATCATCTCTTTTTCAATAGTGAATGGGAAAATTGGGTTTGGCAGGCCTTCGGGGATGGTGGTGGGTGGAGTAGGCATGGGGCTTACTGGAGTCTTTTCATAAAGGCTGGTTCCATGGAGTGGGATTCAAGAGGCCTGAGAGGAAGGCGAGGGCCATTTTCATACTAGTGGGGTGATGGGTTCTTTGGACAGCTAGAAATAAGGCAAGGAATAAGGCCTTGAAATGATCATGGGTCATCCTCATCTTCAAATCGAAAAACCTTTTATAGGACTTGGTTCATCTATGCAACGCATGTAAGGAGTCTCCTTCGGTAAGGATTATCATTCAAAACTCATCCATACTCAACTGCACCAATACTGCGGGGTAAGGCCACTATGTTCTCTAGAACCCCCTGAACACTGGGCTGAAATTGAATATAGTCAGGTCGCTCCTTATAGAGGAAATTATAGGCAGAGGTGTTATCATATATCACGTGGGAGCTGTAGTTGCAGCCTTTACAACTTTCTATGAAAGTGGTGATGTACTTCAGGTGGAAGCTTAGGTGATGGTCACCGAACTGGAACTTTGTCAGTAGGGGTGTATAAATATCAGTGCAGTGGTGATGTATTCCCTTATTCTTCATCAAGCTCTCATAGGAATAGGGTCTACACAATAGAAAATTGAGTGCCTAATGAGAAGATGCAGACAAATCTTGGGAAATCACATAGAGTTCATCCACACATGGCGGGAGGGCAATAGGGTAGTGGACTTTCTGGCTTCTTTGGCTTCACCGAATCAACATATGTCTTCTTTCATTACTTTAGGGTCATTTCCAAGGGAGGGGCTTCATCATGTGATTAATGACGCCCTTGGCGTGCATTTTTTCAGACCTCTGTGATTGTAGTACCTGTGTTTCCCTTCCAAAAGTCAATAAAATGGTTATTTTCAATTAGTCAAGAAACAACCTTAATTGTATTGAAAAAATGATCTTTACAAGTGATACTTCTTCAACCCAATTCCATTTCTTTAATTTCTATTCATATATTTCAAAATACGGTTAATTTATTTTTTTACCCATTAGTTTAATGGTTATATTATAATAGAATAATATTATAATATTCTTCAAATATATCGTGGTTTTGTTTTAATTTTGTTTTTATTTTGAAAAAGCTATCGAATATAGTATTAATTTAGGAAAATATACATATTATAAAATCCCAAGTTGTAGCATTACCCCAGCACTTAAGTAAATTTCATATTTATAATTTTTAATATTCCTTGATAAAGAAAAAATTAACTGTGTCTAAAATATATACAGGATTCAAGATATAATTTATAATGAGTATTTGTCCTAACATTCCTTGTAATGAATAGGGAAGTCAGATATTCTCGTATAATAGGAATATAATTATTGATGAGTATTTATTTAGGAATTTGGTCTAAATACCCTTATTTAATAGGAGATATTTTTTAAAAGGAGTTTAGAGATGTACTTGTATTAATTTTTTGTCAATAGATGATTATTGGATATGATTTAATTATTTTTTAATTATAATTACCAAGTGATCCAATCCATTGTAACAACCCATAATTTTTTCATAATTGAATTTTACTTCCTATGTTAATGTTTAATATTTATTAACATAGTAGTATATAAAGCACAAGAAAAGATTAATTTATTATAGGAATAAAATATTTTTCAAATTTGAAACTTACTTTAAGAGAATAAATATAAAAATAAGAATTGAAAATATTACAATAAGATAAAAAATAGGGAATGGGATAACTATAACATGAATACTTATATCTGCTCAATCCAACAGAATAATCACACTCAGAAAAAATAATGCTAAAATGAAGAAAAAATATTTCTTATACAATCTTTGTCTTGAAAATAAAAATATATTTGACCTTGAGAGAGATTATAAGTGAATAAATAATTATGAAATTTAATTTATTTATATAATGTAGGGAACTCATATGATTGATATAAATATCCATTATAATTGTAATCTGATAGTTGGAATAGAAATATGAAAATTATGAATAGTAACCAAGCCATTTTAATAGTATAATAACCTAATAATGTATAAAATAATATTTAGTTATCTTAGAAAACTAAAATAGTCCACATTTATAACACAATACAAGTAAATAAATCTTTCAAAAATGATAAAATTAGTGTTTACATCTTTCATGAAATATATATGTTTTATTTTAATTTTAATAAAAATATTAATGATTTAAAAAAAATAAAATAAATTTTCTTATAAATAAATATTTAGTTGAATTATATTGATAATTTAAATTTATGTGAACATAACTAAATTTACAATGGGTCAAAAAAATTTATAATAATATTAAAATTTATATTTTTTAAATAATTAACAATTTAAATTGAAAATTCAATTTAACATATTTATAAAATTAGTTTCATAAATTTGGTATCATTTTTTAATATACATATCAAAAAAATAGGTTTTTTTATGTAATTTTATAAAATAGTTCAATTTTAAGTGAATGGTGAAATATTGTATTTAACATTATAAGTTGATTACATGATTAATTGCATAATGGCTGATGTATGCACATATTAGTTCAAAATCGTAGTCTTTATTTTTAATATATACTACAATAATCATCACTACTAATAATATTTAGCGTAAATTATAAACTAATGGGTATAATATTTAAAAAAAACACTTTCCTCCCCTTATAAATACCACCACTCACCACCCCCCTCCTCAGATATTCTAAAACATTTATCTTTCCAAATTTCATCCCAATTAACATAGAATCACTTCAACTAATTTATTATAGATTTTGGTCTCACGAAATACCATTTAAATGAGCCTTATGTTGTATCATAAGAGGATACAACCAAATGAAGGGGTAAAAATCTCAACAAACCCTATTAAAATTTTATTTTTCTTATACCACTCCCATATATTCTCTATCCTACAAAACATAGTAATAGAAGTATCCTAAATAAACTGATATGTAACTATAATGTTTTAATATCAATCTTATAACCTTACCTTAAATTATTCTTAAATAAAAATATTATTAACAATATTGCTGGTTCACGGCCTCTAAGAACAAAAAACTTCATTTTTATCCACTACATTCATGGATTTTCATAAAAGTATTATTATGGACGAATAATATGATAATAAGAATATATGTTATGGAATTAATATATGTCCATAATATATACTAAAATGAAACTTGTTCTTCAGGGTCTCTAGAACGACCTAAACTAAACTAACTGTATGACATTAACATTTTTACTAAATAAATCATCTTTGTATCAGAACAAGTATGAGTGCTTGGTAAAATTTTAATATTAATAAGGAAATTAATATAATTTAATTTCACTTTTTAGTGGTATTACCATTTTACAAGAACTTTAATAATTATCTATAAGTGAAAAGACTTTGGAACGCGAAAATTAACACCCTCAGAACAATACAATTAAACATGATATCTCACTGAAATGTTTGTAAATGAACATAATATGATTATATTGAATAAAATATATGTGTTAATGGTTCTTAATTAAGTAATTAATTGTTATATTTTGATTATATAAGATTTTCAATTCAACTAAAAATGATTTTGGAACTAAGGTAATGGATCTCTATGAACCACCCAATTTCATTAGGGGTACGATTTATATCTATTTTCAATGGATTGTATCTATATTATTCTTGTTTATTTATTCTATATTATATATACATATATATGTCTTATACATATATACCTACTGTAATTCCATTTTCCTTTATGGGGATATACATGATCTAAAAGTCCCCTTCTTAATTTCATTCGATAATAAATCCCGATTAAATGGAACTTTAGTATTTCTTGACCCATTTCAATTAACATTATATTAAATGTTTTAAATAACCTATGGTTTTTAAATTTTTCATTGTATTATGAAAATACATTTTTAGTTCATTTTTGTTTTTATGTAAATTAATCTGTTTCCCCTCTTTATACACTATTTATCAACGTCCCTAAAACCCTACTTAAGTGGTACACTTCACATGTTACCTATCAACTATCTTTCACATATTCACTTCCCATGGAAATAATATTTCACGAACTACTCTTATTTTTCACATATGAACATAAAAAAATGTTTTAATACCTTTTTTCATGGAAATTATTGGGATACACTTCCTAGTTATGATATAAGACATGATTATGAATCCATTTCTTTCTATGAGTAATTCATATGATTAAGATATTCATCTTATTTCTATTTGGGGAACACATAATAATGTTTAGGTTATTATTTGTTCACCCATATATTGATCTAATTAATTGGTATGTTTATTTTATCATGATATGATATATATGGGATTGGGTACTAAACTAAATCCAAAATGTGACTCTATCCACTGTATGTTCTTTTTGTAGTAGTTATTTTAAGCCTATTCTTAACTCATGGTTTATGTGACTACCAAATTCCTATGATGAAATTATATTATTATTAAATGTTATTTACCTTATTCTCACATATTATTATCCATGATTCATTTTTTTATGATATCATGGTATACCTTTTTTCTAATATATTATGATTCACCGTAATTTTTATTCCATTACCTATATTTATGGAATACCCTTTTTTATGTATTCACCAAGTAATATTATATTTTTATGACCAAATTATGACGATTAAATTGAAATAATATTATTTTTGTTTCATGAGGATATTTTACTACCTATATTTCTAAATAAACTTGACTTCTTGATCATTGGCTATGTGTTTATTGTATATATTTTTTAAAACATTGTAATAATATGTGTTAATGTATTGGATCACTATAGTTGTTATCAAAGAATTCCATAGTTATTTTTTGGGGATTAGGATAAGAATATATTAGTAAAATAATCAATTTATAAGTCTATTAATAGTAAAATATTATTAATTTTTTGTGATGCATAGAGAGATTGGTTTCCAAGAAATTACTTCCTATCATAGATTTTATAAGTTGATGTCACTCTAGGCCAGATGTAACTAAGGGTAATAAACTCTAATAGGGCCATTGGGTATTAACCCTACCTGAACAATTTGTGAGGAAAATATGCACTACTGAACAACTATTTTGACACTCTTAATTAAATGTTTAAAAAAATTCACAAACAATTTACAAAATATTATGAAATATTTGAATAGATTCCTCAGTTCGAAATCCCGGTATGATAATAAACATGGATAACCTATATTTAATACTAGATACACATAAGTTAGTATATATATGTCATTTATATGTTATGAATTACAAATTCATAGTTTCCATGTTTTTATAATTTTTTGTTTAAGTATGATCATACCTACGTTTATTTTGTATATTTTAAAATTACTATAACCAGAAATATATATTTGAAGGTGCACACATATTCTATTCATTAACGCAAATGTAATATTAAATTATAGTATAATTTATTCATTCATATATTTAATTTGTTTAGAACCAATGAAACACCTCTAAAAAATATGGTGGTTGAGGTACCTATGAGAACAAAAGTGAAATAATTATTACATCTATAGAATATAACTCAGAACAAGTTATTGTTTCGATATTAAATCTCCCAATGGGAATTTTAGTACTTCATTTAGTGGTATCTAATTCTATATTGGTAATGTATTGACTTCATTTTTATAAATCAACATCAAATGTAAGGAGAGGGATATCACTCTTTATGTCCCAATTCATTCTCTATTTCTGTACATGTGTAAGATGGGGTTGAATTTAATTTGGAATCCTCTTCTCAAGAAGGTATATGATTATTTTATGATCAATAATATCTATATTAAATTATTAATCTAGTGTGTTGAATTATGCATGAAGACAATCCCATTGCATGGGACTATACTGATGTATTCCCTATAGTGTTTCCCAATGTTCCTCTGGGTCCAATGGTCAGGTTATCAAATTCACTTATACCTATATATTTATCCATATACAAGACTCTATATAGAATAGACACTATTGATTTGGAAGAAATAAAGATGGATTTATTATAGAATCTTCATAAGTATTTTATATGCTTGAGTGCTTCACAAATGGGTTTGATGGTCATCTCCTCCAAGAATAATGATTGTCAAATATGCGTTTTAATTGATTATAATGAACTCAAAAAATAAAAATATTGAACAAGTATAATATACCTGGGATTTATTTCTTGTTAAATAATTTATTTAAGGAATATTATCATTTAAATATTGAAGTTTTGTCAGGATTTCAAAAATTACAAGTAAATAAGGATCATATTCTCAAGACTTCGATTTAGAAAATATGGGGACACTAAGATTTCATAATGATTTCATTTGGACTCACTAATTCTCATTTAATATTCAATTACATAATTAATAGAGTATTTATAGATTACCGAAAATAATTTGTGATATTAATTACATATGATATTATGGTATTCTTAAAAATTAAAGTGGATCATGGGGAGTATTTTAGCATTATTATAAATATATCTAAGAATTGTAATCTTATTGAAATGTATAGTGAATGGGATTTATTGACAAAGTAAGCATCATTATTTTGTATTTCCATCACCATAAAAGGGATAATTATTTACCCTTTTAAGAAAAATTAAATTAAAGAGTGTCTTTAAACCAGACCAATAACGGGGATCTATAGTTTCCTTGATATTGCTGTGTATTACATGTGATTTGTGAGAAAATTGTTTCTATTTTAAAACATGTTATCCAAGATGAATAAAAATGTATTAATGTATTTATGGACAATTAATGAGAAATATGTTTCAAGGAGTTAAATATGAGGCTTCTCATAATACTCTTACTTATTACACATATGTGGGGAACTATTCATGGTGTACAATGATGATTCAAAAAATTGTGTGGGATGTGTTATGATATAGAATGATAAAGTTATCACCGGTACATCAAGGTAGTCAATGAGCTACAATAGAAATATCCATTTCAATATATATAATTATCTAATGTAATCATCGTAATGTCTGTTTTGTGGAATTATCTTTATGGGGAGAAGAGTGAAATATATTCTGCTCATAAGAGTAGAAAAAATATATTCACACACAATGAATTTAATATACAACAGAACATATGGTGAAATATGATCAAGGATTATGAGTACTAAATCCACTACCATTTTATGAATGTGGGTAAAGTGGTTGAAAATTTATGTTTATAGGGTCATGGAACCCTATCCTTAAATATAATTTAGAAATATCCAATCTTTATAGATTGGAAAATTATTGACATGGAAGTCATAAAGGAAAGAACAATAGTATTCCATTATCAAATTATTTTTCAACCATACCTCTTATATAAGATAAAGGATTCATATAGGGTTGATATGAAAATGTTTAATATGGTGAAATATATAGGAAAAGAGAAATCGTCAAAGATAAAAATTGATGAAGAAGGAGATATTGAATGGCGTACATCGATCGACCTTATCTATCCACCTAGAGATAATGAATATGTTTCAAGATCTATAAGATTACAATTTGTGGTATAATATGAAGAAGTATATTGAATAATACACATACAATGAACATATTTTGTCATAATGTGATGGTTCTATGGAAACAATAAAAGTGGGTGATGTAACCAATACCCCTACCCATATGGAAATGGGAGAACATCACTATAGAATTTGTCACTATTCTTCTGGAGACATTTTTTGGAAATAATTATATCTGGTTTTGGGTTGATCATCTAATAAGTAATTCCCATTTAATTTTTATTTGAGATTAATTATCCCTCGATAAACTTGCATGTATACAATTAAAAATAGAGGTGAGGTTGTATAGAATACCACAATTGATTGTATATGACTGAAATCCATTGTTTACGTACATATTCTAAATTTTTTTGAAATATTATCTAAATATCAAGATGAACATATGTATGAATTATCACAATCAAATTGATGGAAAATATGATCAATCTTATTAAACCCATGAGTACATATTGATATAATACTTTATGGACATCGAAAAAGGATTATATCATCATTATCATCTGGCCCATTTCTCATATTGTAAATGCTATCACTCAAGAATCTACATGAATCCAAATGAATCCTCTTATAGGAAGAAAAATAGAACACTTTTCTATTAGGATGAAGTTGATGAACACAATCTACAGGGACCTAACACAGTTGAATAAATAATGTAAAAGGTCAATAACATTTAAAATCACATCAAAACCACTCAAAGATAATGGAAATTTAATTTTAAATTAATTGAAAAGATCTAGATATAGTCATTATAGATAAATTGTTCCTTCAAATATTTCCATCAAAAAAATCATGAGATTCAGAAAGAGGGTAATGTTAAGTCCTAAGTACTTTATCTCCATTAATAATTTTGATTGCATAGAAGATGTGTACTATTTACTAGAAATCCCAACAAATATGTATTAAGCAAAATAAGAGTTCAACATATCTCTTTTGGGGATAAAAAACCATTTCCCTCACATGTATTGAATTCAGAGGTGGAACAATTGGATAAAGAATAGTTTTATGTGGAGAATCTTGGAAGATCTTGGACCACAGAGACAATGTTTAACAAACCAATACAATACACCTTGTAAGAGTGAAATAGTGAAACAATAAGTACAAGGAGGTGAAATGGGAAACAAAGGAGGAAATGAAACATAATTACCCTAATTAGTTTTCACCATAGTGTATACAATTAAATTTTTTGGATAAAATTTATTAGGGGTCTAAAAATGTAATAACCCAAATGAAATTATCAATAGAATTTCCCTTCTTATAATAATATGTCATGTTTAGTAAAACATTATTATATGAAACATATGAAAAACATAATGAAAACTGAAAATGTTTTATTATAATAATTTTAATATTAATTTTAACCAATTAATATAGCCATATCAATTGAAAATATTATTATGGGAAATAATAGAAAATAATATAACTATGATATAAAATTTTCAATATTCTTCTCCAATAAAAAATACCACAGACATGAACAATATAGTAAAAAAGAAAACAAAAATATAATATAATATTCATCTTATATATGAAATTATGTATAAACATAATTTAAAAGAGATGTGAAGGGGTAATTTAATAAATATGAGGTATTTAAAGAAATTTGAAAAACCATATGACCATTAAAAAAATTAATCACCAAAATAGAAATCCGACTATTAGAATAATAATCTGACCATTGGAAGGGAAATCTGACTGTCGGAATTATAATTTGATCCTTATGAATAGTACCATGATTGTAATAACATTATTCTATCCTATGGAGGTTTAAAATAGTATATATGTATCTTATATCAATATAATATGATAAATATATATCATGATATAAGAAAAAAAAATTTAAAAATGAAAAAAATAAGCCTTTTGTATTTTTATAAAACATAATAGTATTTTCTCCATTTTAATAAAGAATATAAGGATTTAAAATAAAAAAATTTCATGAAATGGGTTTATAATTTAATTTTATTATTAATCATAACGATCGTATAATTTTATGGTACCATAAGTAATTTTTCTAAGGGTTAGAAAATTGATCATTATATTAAAATTGGCATATTAAAAAGAAATAATGTATTTAATTAAAATATTAAATTACCATATATAGAAAATTATTTTCAAAAAATGGATTTATGTTTTGGAGTATATACCTAAAAAATGGTTATGGGTAAATTTCTAGTGTTTTTCTAAAATAGTAGAATTCTTGTTGAATGGTGAAATACATTGTATTTTACATTATAAGATAAATACATTATTACATGAATAATGGGAGATTTAAAAATTCATTATTTTTAAATAAAATTAAACATTAACTATATTAAGTTAAATTATTCTTCACTATTAGTATTCTTGATCAAAAATAATATAATATTTATTATAATATTCCAAAACACCCCTCCTTTCCCCTTTTCAATAACACCCCTTATCCTCACATATTCTAAGTCTTATAGATGGAAATATTTATTCCATGTTATATTACCTATCATTATAACCCAAATATTATTGATTATAGTCTAATTAAAAACAATTTTATTTATCCTAAAGGGCTATCTTAAGAGGATACACACAAAAGAAGATTTAAAATTCCAGACTTAGTGTTGTTAAATTTTATTCTACTTATACCACCCCATATCTTATATGTATACCTAAACATAGTAACATTATATTCCTAAATATACTAATATGTTATTATTATATCGTAATATCCATCTTCTATCATCACCAAATTCGAATTTTAAATGAATATTTTGTTCACAATATGGTTGGTTCACTTTATCCATGAATAATGCACTTTTTTTCAACATAATCTTCAAGGATGTTCATAAGAACATTATTATTGATAAATAATATGATAATGAGAAACTTATAACTTATTAAAGGTTATATAGTGAATATATTCCCAAAATATTAAATAAAAAAATAGTTCATCATGGTTGGTAAAGTCTCATAAATGAACTAATTGTATAAAATTAATATTTTTATAAATGTATTATCCCTATATAAAAAATGAATATGGGTATTTGGGACCTTTTAAATTTTTATAAGGACATTATTATTATTTCATTTCAAATTTTTATTTGTATTATCAATTTAAATTAACTTCAATAATCTTCAAAAACTCATCCAACTGTGGAACTATGAAATAAACGCACATAGAACATCAAAATTGTTCATGATATCTGAATTAAATTGTTCTAAATGAATATAGTTTAATTATATAAAATAAAATATATAAATTAAATATTCATTATTATGTAATTAATGTTTCTATTTTGATTATTTATTAAATTAAGTGAATATTAAAAATGATTCTGGAACTATGGTATGAGATCTCTCTAAACCACCCTATTTTCTTTGGGTTATACTTTCTCCATCATTTGCCCAATTTATTCTTCATTAATTTTATTTATTTTCAATATATTCTATATAAATGTCATGCACATATATACAGAGTCTATTTCACTTTTCATTGATGGATACATGGATTTTCTATAATATCCCAGCTAAATTTCATTCGATAAGAAAATCCGATTAAAGGGAGCATCTCTATTTCATATCCCATTTCAATTTACACTATATAAAATGATCTAAACCACCCATGGTGTCTAAAATTTCTAATTATATTATTTAAAAACTATAATTTACTAAATCATGGAGCCACAAAATTGGTGACTAAGTCGAGTTATCACATCACCTCAAGGGTGCTTCCCCATATGCCAGAGGTTGCCAACTAGTAGTAATGGTCCAATAAGTAATATGGGGAGACTTTAACATCTTTACCATATTATCCATAGAAGAACATAACATAAATATTAGAAACAATATGAAAAAACCCATAATCATGCATAGATTGACATCTCCCTAAAATGGGTACAAACCACAATTCAACATTAACCATGTCATGACATGCTAATAGCACCAAAGTGAATAAAATCCATAATAATGGAAAATGGATAAATCCCAAAAATGGATCCATACTCTATGTTTAGATCCTCATCCAAACATTTCCAATGTCGAACTGACAATCTGAGAATAGACCCTTTTCCCTTGTCCTAACCTGCAACCATAAAATAGTATATTGTATGCAATGACGACCCGAGAAGTGTGTGAGTACAAAACTCAGTAGGCCACAATAATATGTGTCCCTAATATATCCGGTATAATAGATTATGCATTCAAGAATGAAAAAAATGAAGAGGTAACAAAATATAAACACTATATATCCATTAGTTTAAAATTTGTATCCTTTCTATTTGTTTCATTATTACTATGTTCACCACTTAATCATCATCTTGAAATAATCCACTATCTTCATGTGTTCCATGGGTTAGGCATATAAAGAATCAAAACATGGGTATAAAAAAATCTCTATGAATAAGGAAATTATTTAAGTCCCCAAATCACTAGGGACAAGAATATCAAATCAAAACATTTTCCTCACCTCAAAGTCTTAGAGTGGGTGGAATGAAACCATTAGGGGAATAAATCATCCATCCTCTTCCCTAACCCATTCATTTTGTTATGGATTTTAGAGCATCTTGAAAACTCGACCCCTAGGAGTAGAACCTCATGTCAATACCCCCACTTTACCTAGGCAAGTGAAAATGATGATTAATCCATTCACAACACACATAAAACTTTACAACGAAACATAAAAAATAAAAATATCAATCACATTCTATAACCATTCACATGGGAATTAATACTATGCTATAATCCATTAACACATTTTCCATTTATATTACATATCTTTTTAGTATTATTCCCATTATCATGCCTCAACCAATAATGTGTTTTCATTAATTACCATACATTAGTGCATTTACGATATTTCTCATTACACACAAATTTCACAACTTATTCAATTCAAGTGAAATTCAAATATCACATAGCACAACTACTTTTTTACATTCTACCCATTAGGTATACCCTATAATTCTCATGTATTAAACCATTCAAACTATTCATCAACTCTATTATTATATCACATTGTACATATTACCCACTATCAAAAGGTTTTACCCATTTACATGGTCAGTATTTCATATGCACTAATCCTCTTAGGCGGTTCTCATAAGATTCATTAAACATTTCACACAATCTCATTTAAACAATTTATTTCATTTTCGTGTCATACCAAACAACACCATTATGAAATTATCTCCAAAAGAACAACTATTCTTATTCAATTTCCGACTTAATCAAAAATTCAAACTTTCTCTTCATAGGCTACATATTACCACTTTTCAACCCTTCATTTAACCCTACCACTCTCTAGGTTTGGGAATGGTAGCACACCCTATGGGAGGCCTAAAATGGCCATGTCATCCTCTATATATCCCATTGGGACCATGAGGAGTTCAGTTTATAATTTAGAAACCCATTTTACCCTATATCACTAAATTATTCAACTGAAATACAAGGTGGACCCAAGAATAGTAGCTCATATGGACAAATCCCTATCAAAACTATGGGATATGAATTATAGAACACCTAACATGAATCTAATGATGAATGAACTCTTAATCATAGACTTAAATTTGGATTCAATAACTGTCGAAATCATTGAGCTATGATCCACAATAAAAAGAGAGTTTTTGGTCTTCAAGATAAGATAACCCAATATACAAACCATAATCCATTAAAGAGAGATAAAAGAGGGATTATAATGACCCATATCATTGATCTGCATCCAATCATTCTCCAAATGGCCAAGAATCAAAGTAGAAACATCCTTAGAGAGCTTGGGTCAATTTGGTTTTTTCCTTAGGGTTGAGAGGGGGATAAATGAGGGAGAAATAGAGTTGTAAATAAATTTCTATAAATAAATTTTTTTAACTTTTCCCAACATTACTGCGATGCACAGTTTACTGGAACGATTTTACAAACCATGCACAAACCGTGTGAAAGGAACTCTAAAAGGGGATCTAGGTCACATGGTAACCTCTGAAGGTCACACCGTTTTACAACCCCAGTTCCATCCATGTGATATTCCACTATCTAAGGTTTCACAGTTTTCTTAGGCATGCCGCATGGTTTATCTAACAATTCACTAACCATGCACCGTGCATAGATTAGTCCAGTTTCCGTTTCCATTAATTTTTCAAACTCTTATAACACGCCCGAGGCCCCACATACTCCCAAAAACATTTCATTAACCCTAAAAAATCTATTGCGACAAAAATGTAAAACCTATAAATATCTCCACAATGTTTGAGATCTTACAAAACCCTTTTTAGTAGATTTACAGTTTTATAGATAATAATATGCTCTTTCTCATATTTAAATACTCTACCAAATTCCATAAAACCCAACAAAATTAGTACATTTTCAAAGTTACTTATCCACTTTTTTCACTTATTCACTTCACGTGGAAATTGTTTTTTCATGAACTATGCATATTTTATACCTATAAGTGAACAAAAAATAATATTGACTTATTTAAAAGGAACCATTACTATTCCCTACATTTTTATCCTATAATACAAGATTATGAAAACTATTTTGTTATATTTGTTAATTATTATGTTTATGCCTTACAGTTGACTTCCATTTGTGGAACAGAAAATCATATACACTTTCTAATGGGTGTCCCTAGATAGGAATCTGATTAATTGAGTGTTTTTTGTCCTATTATATTATATTTATTGGATCAGGGAGTATATAAAAACCATGTAGTGACTTTTTCCAACATGTAATGTTGTCATGGTAGTTATCCATTTCCATATGCTTATGTCATGTTTTATGTTGTTATTTCATTTCTAGGTTAACATGATCTTATGATTACTTTTTATTTTTTATGATCAAATAGTATTATTTGTGGCCTTTTTATTTTATGATATCAAGCTAATCACTTTTACTCATATGTCGTTATTCATCATCTTTTTTATTCCCTTACTAGGATCTATAGCTAACCAATTTTATTTACACATTACCCTGGTTATCATATTCCTTTTTAAGATCTCAAAGATAATTAATGAGTTCATTAAGTATATTAAAATGAATACATTTTATTTTAGTTTCATTTTGTTCTTTTATATCATTTATCTTCTAAATATACTAGGCCTCTTAAAATTTGGGCTGTGTTTATTGGATATTTATGTTAAAAACTATGTAATAATATAATTAAAATGGATTTAATTTTTATATAAATTCCTAATATAAAAAAATAAAAAACAGATGATAATATGATTTTATTTGATTTAAATTCATATAAAATTATATTATAGTGGAGTTATACAGCAGGGATGTAACCCCCCATGCTTTCACAATACGCTTCTCTTTCAATAATGCAATAGCTTGCATTGTACTCAAGTTTGAGTTCTA
Organism: Viscum album; assembly: GCA_963277665.1. Classification (NCBI taxonomy): domain Eukaryota; kingdom Viridiplantae; phylum Streptophyta; class Magnoliopsida; order Santalales; family Viscaceae; genus Viscum; species Viscum album. The sequence goes on from OY728147.1 coordinate 1,410,019,899, forward strand.
ACACACTACAACTAATCAAAGAAGCCGTTATGAATAGTAATACCCACTTTTTAAAATTATAGAAATTTTATATTTCAAAATAGACTTAATTTTTTAATTCGTAATATCGAAATTATCCTATGATGAATTTTTTGTAATATTCTGAGAACATCCATTTTTTTGTGAATAGTGAAAAATAATTAAAAAAAACTTTTTTAATCAAAATAATTTAGAGTGATAAATTATAATAATTAATGTTTTTAGAGTATAATTAGAATATATTTTTACCATTTCATCCAATGGTGTTCATTAGAATTAATTTCACTTTGCAATTGGACATAAACAATTGTCAATCTTTTGATATATATTGTTTCTTAAAAATACGCTATTTGTTGTGACAGCAAGAGTTAACTATAAAATTAATTAATGCAACTTATATGTTTTGAATTTTGTAAAATAGACACCATTTTTGAATTCGTAATATCAATTATAGCTTAGGGTGAAATTTTGGCATTGTTCTGAAAAACATCAATTTTTGATGAATAGTGAAACCACTAAGTGGTAGTTAAAAAACTGATTTTTCGTTTAAATAAAACATTACCACTTCTGTGATTTGATTTTAAAAAATTCTACATACATGGTTTTCATTAGGAAGTAAAATGTGGTTCAATGGGATTAAAATAATATTTTGGTGAATATTAAATTTTAAGTTTAATTAATAGCGATTAAAGGTAATTAGTGAAATTTAAGGTAAAAATGATATTATAAAAACATGAAAATACATTTACACTTGCCCTACCCCTATTTGATGAGTCGTGGCCAACCATGAAAATCCATGGGTCAACTTGGGGACCCCATGGAGCCACTTTGGTAGGAAAATGACATTAAAAACTTTTTATTTAATGTTAAAATAAAAATGTCACAAACATGAGTTGTTTTAGTAAAAAATATTAAATGGGGTTATACAAGTCATATTTTTTACTATAAATATTAATTATAAAATTAAAAAAAATCCTACATCATGATATATTTTTTTATAATTTTTAGACATTAAATAAATTAAATTATTTATGACACCATGATGATGCAACGATTACCTCATTAATTAACGATTTAAATAAAATGAAAAGATAATGTAAAATACAAAGCTTAAACTTCTCAAAAGACTATTGTATGAGTATATTTCGAACCCTTATCACCTTATACTAGAAATATATCATTTTGGGACCTTTAGAATCCGAAAATCATTTCATAATAAAGTAACATTTCAATCTTTCCAAGAGTGCCCCTCCTCTCCTCTTGTTAAAGGCCCCCACCTCTACCAACTTATTCACACCTTCAAACCATTTGGATCGACCAACCTCTGCCAAAATACTCTCCCAACATCCCCCTCTTACTCCTATAAGCCTCACTTTGGGCATAATGCTTTCCAAGGAAGCCTTTGGATCAAATCAAAAAAGAGTTACCCGATTTTAAGGTAATGTCTTCTCTTATGTTATTTTTTTTTATTTTGCTTCTATAACCCCATAAACTCTTTTAATATATTTCTTTTGTAACAAAAACAGTATCCTAAATATACTATTTTGTTTTTATAAGAATTATTCGAGCTACACTTACACACACCTACATCTAATGGCTAAAGAACATACTGTTTCTGTGGATGGTGAATTTCTGCCTCACGAAACAATGATTGTTCAACACTCATATAACACCTTAAAAGGTGGCCATTATGATAACACTATTTTTTATATATGATATATATTATGTTTATGTTTTCCTTATGCTTTTGTATTTTTCATTTATGGCACACCATTATGATTTCCATTATGGGTAAACGCGATAATTTCATTTTAGGAAGCGCGGACTACCGCCCCCTCAGAGTGATTTGAATTGTTAATGCCATATGTGGGATGTATAAGGGATGGAGTTAATGATATTATATATGATATTATACTGGAATTATAATATACCTTTATATAATTATTTTTCATTCCATTAAAATATGAAATAGAAATGAAAGTAGCATCCATGCGTACGTATGGCTTACCGTCTCCATGAACGGTGCATTTCATTTCTTACCTCTAAATGTTATGTAATATTATAAATGAATGTATATAATGGATATATATGTTATATATGATATCAAAATCATGAATATAATTCTGGATATAATGGATATTTCACCACATTAACAACTTGTAATTATAAGAAGTATATTTTTTACTCAAGTACCAAAGATCGACAAAACGACTGTTATTAACATAAATAATTACATAATTTTCATAACATGGTAATAAGTAATATAAAAGGAATAATGAACATGAAAAAGGTTTTTAAGCAAATATAAATTAATACTAGTTTATTATTCATGAGTTTAAAGAACGATCAAGTCAAGTCGGACACAAGGTAAGGGAACTTCTTAACCCAATTTTCATTCTTTGGGTTAATCTCCTACTTTCAAATTATGTCATGACATTATCATGTCCTATCTTGTATTTTTAATTTATTTATGTGTACGTATAGGGAATATATATAATAGATCTATTTTATTTAAAAAATTATCTTTTTAAGGGACTTCGTCTCAATCTCCTTTCATTGAGGCATATTTTGTTTTATACAAAACATTCATTTATACGGTGTATAAACCCCCTTTGACTTTTACTTTTATTCAAAAGGAATCTTTTGATAAAAAGAGTTTTTACTAAACGACAAAAGGAATGTTTTTTCTTACGTATGCGACAACAACGACTTGTCCACCTCCGTGACTGTTATTTGAGTTTCGACTTCCTCTATAAGCCATAACTTTTTTTAAATGAAAAATAAATACCATGTTTTAATTTTCATTTATTTTGGTATTGAAAATGGTTTTGATAATGTTTTATTATATCAATTTGTTGTATTGATATCTTGTGATTGAAATGTGGAAATGTTATATTTCCTTTATGCATGTTTTATGTTATGGTTTATGATATGTTTAAACCTATTCATATGAGGAATGCATTGGACTTAATAAGTGATGGGTGGATCCCGCTATAGCTCCTCGATGCATCGGAATGTCTCATGAGACAAACTAGTGTCTTGGCACGAGGCCTTGACAAAATCTTATTTGTGGTCTTGGCACGAGGCCTTGGCTACGTGGTTATGATAGTCTGGCATTATGCATTCCATCATTATGAAAGTGGTTATTGATATTGCATGTGATTATTCGACCAGTAGAATATCCATGTGAAGAAGTAAATGGAATTATCTCATTTTAATTTGTCCATATTATGTTCAATTTCACGTTTAAAAGGCTTTTGTTTTAGTTATACATTGCCTTAAATGTTTATGTTTACTTATGAAAGCTTCTGCTATATTGTTATCTTTACTGAGCATCTGAGCTCACCCCTTTCAATGTATTAATATTTTCCAGGATGTGAAGAAGTATTTTATGAATGACATGCAGGGATAGTCAGAAGAGGATATGAGTGTGGACTATGGAGACTTTGTTATTGTAGTATTTCACTTTATGATGTCATGTAACATTTATGAATGTATCTAGTGTTTCCAAGGCTACTAAACTAATCGGTCTTTCGAGACTTGATCTTTTTTTATCATGCCAATGTTACGAAGTAATGCACCGACACTGGGTAACTGGGGTTGGGGCATTACAGTTGGTATTAGAGGCAGTTTAGTACTAACCTTGGAAGCTAGATTTAGATAAACTCTGATTAGAGCACATATCCCTAAGATAGACTTTGAGTATTAGTATAGAAGAACTTCCTTTAATTTTGGTATTATAGATATTTTGTGAGTTTTTCGAGTAATACATCCATGTTTGGAAATGAGAAGGTAGAGGCGGCTCTGGCATAGATGTACCTATGGGTAAAACTCGAAAACACCGCTTTGAGCTAGACTCGAATGGGAACTGGTGCATGATAACAGGCCTTGCTGCACTCTTGGTTATGACACTCACGGGGGATATGCTTAGGATAATTCTCATTTTCTTTACAAACCATTATGAAGGGTTTATGAGTATATACTTCCTCAAAGGAAACATTTCTTTTTATGATTTTGGATTATATCCATAGATCATTCAATTTATGTTAAGTGTTTTACAAGTATGGAATTATGTATTATAATTCATAAACTAACCTAGTTTATGACATTGTATAGAAATAACGCCCAGTAGAAGGAATGTGGACTCCATCAATAAGTATGATCCAAAGAGTAAGAAGGATCATATCTTTCACGGCATTAATCCAACATTTAGAAGGGAAATAGTCTCCCATGTGTTCTCAACATATGAAGAAATAATATCATCTTTTAATAAGATAAGTAAATAATTCTCTGAGTCTTATGGATTTGAAGGGAAGAAAGAGAAGAAAAGGATGGAAGAGATAATGATGGATAAAGGGATGTAGGAAAGAAGAATTTTCCAATATGTGATTACTGTTGGAAGAAACACCTTGTGAATTTCCTGAATGGAATGAGAGTTTGTTATAAGTGTGGAGAAAAAGGACACTAAGTGCGTGACTTCAAGGGTAAAAAAAAGGTTTCAAATGTAAAATGATCCATCTGCAAGGAGTGGGGAAAATACGCAAACCAATGCCCAAATCATCAAAGTATTCCCCAAATGATGTTATTGGATAATAATCATGTTATGATACTACCACAGATAAGGAGGAATGATTAGAGTTATTATATTGTTATTAAAGAATTTTGGCGTTTGAGTGTTGTATCAATGATGTACTGGTTATAATAATTATGGAGTATATAAGGATTGTACTGCAGTACTATTTCATCAAGGACATGAGATTGTGTGGAACCAAGAAAAGTGACTCCACAACAGGTTCAATTTTTGGATAATATATGGTTGAGAGAAAGATAAACCATAATATGGTTTTGATACCGAGATAGTTATTTTGTAATAATACATTATTGATTTGGATAAATTATATTGGATATTCTTAACTTCCTTGAAACTGATTAATGGTTTGTATACATTTTTGGATAGAAGGAGTATATCTAGTATTCTATAAAGAATAAGGGATCACGAATGTAATCAATAAGGATTTATGGTAATTCAGGATATTGTAGTGTTTTAAAAGAATACATTATGAAGGTGTTCACATGTTGTTACGCGGAAAAAAAGGATCTTCATTATATTTACCTTCCTTATAAAATTTGGACTGTGAGTTGGACAGAAGTATTTTGGATAACTATAAAGGTTGGAATAGATTAAGTTGAACCTTGGATAGTATTGTTTAAGGTTAAAACATTTCTGAATATTATTTTTAGAATATTATAATACTGTAGTTTTAGGAAAAGGACAACCTGTAGGTCTGGGGATAACCCGTCGCGTCGGACAAAGCTGTAGGAATCGAACCCACAACCATAGTGTGACAGGCCTTTATTACCTACCACTAGCCTACAGGAAGTCCCAGGTAATTATAAATAGTTTTCCTAATCTAAATGATATGTGGTAATATTTGGAACGTTATACAATTAGGATAAATAAAATATTTTTGATTTTTGTTACCATTTGGAGTGAAAGATGGGTTTGTGGTAAAACTTTATTAAAGAATGAAAGCCTACATGACAAGTAAGTATATTTCCTTACATTATTAGAAAATCTCTTAAATAAATTCCCCAACTTTATAAAAGGTAACTTAAAACAAAAACGTTGTCGGTTAACTTTTCCAACTAGGGATTCAATGACCGTTTAACCAATCACAAGTTTGTGATTTTCTTGTGGTTAAATTTCTCCAAATCCTGTTTTCTACAACTCTCCATCAGACCTTGATGGTTTGTTTCCCCTCCATATCCATATTTTCATAGAATCGTAGTATGGGCTATCTGAGGTTACCTTTGTACTTCTCTTTCTTTCTTTTAATGTTATATTCTTATTAACCCTATTTCCGATGTCGGTTTTCCACAAATGTATTTTCTATTTTCAACCTTTTATTTTTGATGAAAATTTTCAAATTTCAAGGATGCAATTTATTGATGGAGGGGAGAATGTAACACCCCAAGCTTTCATGACATGCTTCTCTTTCAATAATGCAATAGCTTGCATTGTACGCAAGTTCGAGTTCTAACACACCGCGACTAATCAAAGTAGCCGTTATGAATAGTAATACTCATTTTTTAAAATTATAGAAATTTTATATTTCAAAATAGACTTAATTTTTGTATTCGTAATATCGAAATTATCCTAAGTTGAATTTTTTGTAATTTTTTGAGAACTTCCATTTTTTATGAATAGTGAAAAATACTTAAAAAAACTTTTTTAATCAAAATAATTTAGAGTGATAAATTATAATATTGAGTGGTTTTAGAGTATAATTGGAATATATTTTTACCATTTCATCCAATGGTGTTCATTATAATTAATTTCTCTTTGAAATTGGACATAAACAATTGTCGATCTTTTGATATATATTGTTTCTTAAAAATACGCTATTTGTTGTGACAGAGCGAGTTAAATATAAAAATTAATTAATGCAACATATATGTTTGGAATTTTTTAAAATAGACACCATTTTTGAATTCGGAATATCAATTATGTCTTAGGGTGAAATTTGGGCATTGTTCTGAAAAACTTCTATTTTTGATGAATAGTGAAACCACTAAGTGGTAGTTAAAAAACTGATTTTTTGTTTAAATAAAAAATTACCACTTCCGTGATTTTATTTTCAAAAATCTGACATACATAGTTTTCATTAGTAAGTAAAATGTGGTTCAATGGGATTAAAATTTTTTTGGTGAATAGTAACTTTTAAGTTTAATTAATCGCGATTTAAGGTAATTAGTGAAATTTAAGGTAAAAATGATATTATAAAAACATGAAAATACCTTTACACTTTTCCTACCCATATTTGATGTGTCATTTCCGACCAAGAAAATCCATGGGTCAACATGGGGACCCCATGGAGCCACTTTGGTAGGAAAATGACATTAAAAACATTTTATTTAATGTTAAAATAAAAATGTCACAAACATGAGTTGTTTTACTAAAACAATTTTTAAATGGGGTTATACAAGTCATATTTTTTACTATGAATATTCATTAGAAAACTAAAAAGATTTCCTACATCATTATATTTGTTTTATAATTTTTATACATTATATAAATTAAATTATATATGACACCATGATGATGCAGCGATTACCTCATTAATTAACGATCTAAATAAAATGAAAAGATAATGTAAAATCCATAGCTTAAACTTGTCAAAAACCTATTGGATGAGTATATTTAGAACCCTTATCACCTTATCCAAGAAATATATCATTGTGGGACCTTTATAATCCTAAAATCATTTCATAATAAAGTAACTTTTCAATCTTTCCAAGAGTGCCCTCCTCTCCTCTTATTAAAGCCCCCACCTCTACCACCTTATTCACACCATCAAGCCATTTATCTCGGCCCAAATCTGCCCAAATACTCTCCCAACTTCCCTCTATTACTCATAGAATCCTCACTTTTGGAATAATTCTTCCCAAGGAAGCCTCTGGCTTAAAACAAAAAAAAAGAGTTACCCGATTTTAAGGTAATGTCTTCTCTTGTGTTATTTTGTTTTATTTTGCTTCTCCAACCCCCTAAACTCATTTTATCAATTTATTTTGTAACAAAAACAGTATCCTTAATATAATAGGATGTTGTTATAAGAAGTATTCGAGCTACACTTACACACACCTACATCTAATGGTTAAATAACATACTTTTTCTGTGGATGACGAATTTCTTCCTCACGAAATGATGATTGTTCAACACTCATATAACACCTTCAAATGTGGCCATTATGATGACACTATTTTTTATATATGATATATATTATGTTTATGTTTATGCTTATGTATTTTTCATTTATGGCACACCTTTATGATTTCCATTATGGGTAAACACAATAATTTCATTTTAGGAAGCGCGGACTACCGCCCCCTCAAAGTGATTTGAATCGTTAATGCCATATGTGGGATGTATAAAGGATGGAGTAAATGATATTATATATGATATTATACTGGAAGTATAATATATCTTTATATAATTATGCTTAATTCAATTAAAATATGAAATAGAAATGAAAGTAGTGTTCATGCGTATGTACGGCTTACCGTCTCTATGAACGGTGCATTTCATTTCTTACCTCTAAATGTTATGTAATATTATAAATGCATGTATATACTAGATATATATGTTATATATGATATCTAAATCATGAATATAATTCTGTATATAATGGATATTTCACCACATGAACAACTTGTAATTATAAGAAGTATATTTTTGACTCAAGAACCAAATATCGACAAAACGACTGTTATTATCATAAATAATTACATAATGTTCATAACATGGTAATAAGTGATATAAAATGAATAATGAACATGAAAAAGGTTCTTAAGCAAATAAAAATTTACTCTAGTTTATTATTCATGAGATTAAAGAACAAACGAGTCAAGTCGGACACGAGTTAAGGAAACTTCTTAACCCAATTTTCATTCTTTGGGGTAATCTCCTACTTTCAAATTATGTCATGATATTATCATGTCCTATCTTGTATTTTTACTTTATTTTTGTGTACTTATAGGGAATATATATAATAGATCTATTTTATTTAAAAAATGATCTTTTTAAGGGACATTGTCTCAATCTCCTTTCATTGAGGCATATTTTGTTCTATACACAACTTTCATTTATATGGTCTATAAACCCCCTTTGACTTTTACTTTTATTAAAAAGGAATATTTTTATACAAAGCGTTTTTACTAAATGAAAAAAATGAATGTTTTTTCTTACGTATGCGGCAACAACGACTTCTCCGCCACCGTGACTATTATTTGAGTTTTGGCTTCCTCTATAAGCCACAACTTTTTTTAAATGAAAAATAAATACCAAGTTTTAATTTTCATTTATTTTGGTATTGAAAATTGTTTTGATAATGTTTTATTATATCAATGTGTTGTATTGATATCTTTTGATTGAAATGTGGAAATGTTTTTTTTCCTTTATGAATGTTTTATGTTATGGTTTATGATTTGTTTAAACCTATTTATATGAGGAATGCATTGGACTTAATAAGTGACGGGTGGAGCCCGCTATAGCTCCTCGATGCATCGGCAGGTCTCATGAGACAAACTAGTGTCATGGCACGAGGCCTTGACAAAATCATATTTGTGGTCTTGGCACGAGTCCTTGGCTATGTGGTTATGATAGTCTAGCATTATGCATTCCATCATTATGAAAGTGGTTATTGATATTGCATGTGATTATTCGACCAGTAGAATATCCATGTGAAGAAGTAAATGGCATTATATCATTTTATTTTGGCCATATTATATTGAAGTTCAAGTTTAAATGGATTTCGTTTTAGTTATACATTTCCTTAAATGTTTATGTTTACTTATGAAAGCTTCCGCTATATTGTTATCCTTTCTGAGAATCTAAGCTCACCCCTTCCAATGTTTTAATATTTTCAAAGATGTGAAGAAGTATTTTATGAATGGCCTGCAGGGATAGTCAGAAGAGGATATGAGTGTGGAATATGGAGACTTTTTTATTGTAGTATTTCACTATATGATGTAATGTAACATTTATGAATGTATCTAGTGTTTCCAAGGCTACTAAACTAATCGGTCTTTCGAGACTTGATCTTTTGTGATCATTCCAATGTTACGAAGTAATGCACTAACTATGGGTAACTGGGGTTGGGGCGTTACAAGGGATACCATAATCATACCACTAGAGGTTTATATTAATTTTTAAAAATATATTTATTAGGGTTATGATTTAATGTTTTACTACTCATTATTGGTATAGATAATTTGTCTGATTGATGTATGAATAAAAAAAATATTAGTTCTTAAAAGAGATAATAGTATTTCTCATTCCATATCATATTATAATCAAACATTCATAGTTGTGGTTTCATATAATTTACCTTGTATTATAAATTATCAGTTCCCATCACTGGATTAAGGAAATTTCAAGGATAATTAAAATTTTATCACATTAAAGACATTGAAAAATTAGTTGCCCCTCTAGGTGAACTCTTTTTTCCTTCACTATTTTCAATAATCTCTTCATTTTGCCTTTTAAATAATTTATTTTATTCTATCCCTTTTCACATATAAAATTATCTTATTTGATATTATTTATTTTATTTATTACTTATCCTCAGATTTTTTACATGTAGAAAATTGTACATTCTATCCTTTATCATCTTTGTCACCTAAACGTCCCGGAGGCTCTATTCTTTTCTACTTAGGTTTGATTGTGAATTCAACTATATTCATATTTTTGATCATGATTCAAAATATTTAGTTGGGAATAAAAAAATAATTTATCACATCAACTCTTATACTATTAGTTTTTTCAATAGGAAAATATCTATATTTTCCCTAGTATCCATTGTTATCTTTATTACCTCAAGTAAATGCTTCAAATAAAACCAAAAGAATTTAACATGGTTTATGTACACTGTAAGGAATATATTAGGTAATATCTACATTAAAAATAAACCTCAAAATGTAATACTATTATAAATTAATAATTTATCATTAAAATATTCTTAAAAAACTCTTAGTTAAATCGAGGTTTCTTTAGGTTGAGTTCTCAAATATTACTAAACCTAAATCCTTAACATAATTAATCCTTTATTATTTTTTGGAAAGGAAATATGGTTACCCAAATCATATCCCCTTTGATTGTCTATCATAGTATATATCCATATCCCCACTCAACCTGCACTATATTGATGATTGATTTTATACTCAACCAACCATTTTCAAGGTGATTACCCTTATGTGAATTTTTTCAAGAGCCACATCGACATTCATTTTTCTAGACAGAGATTTAATTTCTAGGAGAAATTCACAATATCTACATTAGAAAATTATGGTGATGTTATTATGTAATAAAACATATTCCATTAACCTACCGATAGTTTTATCACTAAATTTATCTTATCTTAATTTCTAATTTAATAAATATTACCATAAATAAAAAAAATTGTTATATAAACCATAGAAATTTTTATCAATATAAATATATCAAATGTTAAATTATTCTCAAATAACATCAAAACTTATAAAATTATCGAAACCCCGATGGGATTCTAAAAATGAATTCCCATTGTTGAGACCATCTCAATTACATGATATTAAAACAAATATCTCATTCAAATAAGTACCCATGATAATTTAGGTTTAGATTTTTAGATACTCAGGATAAAAAAATTACTAACAAAACACGTATCCTCTTCAAATAATATGAATTATTTCCACTATATGATAAAATTATTTATCCATAACAAGTATTAAATATCTTATTTAATTCCTCCCCACATTATACTCCTTAAAATACATCATGTTTATTAATTTTCTTCATAACCAAGGGAAATTGAAACTTTATAATGGGTCGGACTCAAATAATTAGTAATTGAAAACTTATCAACAATTCATCCAAGGTTCTATCCAAAGAATATGATAAACCCTAATTAGGGGAAGAATGTATTATTAAAAAAACATGGCACAATAATATTTTTCCCTAATCATGGTATAAATATATGTAATCTCAAACGAAAAAATAGAAACCATGAAATAAGAGTGTTTAATCAATACATAAAAAATAGAGTGAGGATCATCATCATAGGCATATGGAAAAGAAATGTAACCTAATTTTGAGGAAAATCACAATAAAATAATCATGGTATAAAAATAAGAGTTGGATATCATATATTTTGAGCATATAAAAGAAGGACCTCCCTTTAGTTTGTGATTATATCTAAGAAGGCTCACCCTTTAATTTTTGACAATATAAAATAAGTACCACTCTACATTTTCTCATGATTCCTAAAAATATAACCAATTCATTAGTTTGAGATATAGGACACCACCAATAATATTTCATAAATATTTTTTCCAAAATATATAAATCATTAAAAAATCATGAATAAGCATTTGAGTACAATGGTTTTTATTAGTAACATCCTAATGAATTCATGGAATAAAAATGAGATTCACAACATTTCAAAATAGTATTACAAAAATTTTATGAGAAAATATTAGTTGGTGATACAAAAAAATAAATCACCCCAAAAGGGTATTTCATATGAAAATTTAGATGTTTATTCATTAAAAATAATTTCTATGGAAATAAATAATTTTATGATAAAGAGGGAAATGATAGTGAAATTATGAAACAGGATTTAGAATACGTTATTATCATTCTTATAAAAGAATAGTATTTATATCACATTAATATGTTAATTTCAAAAAGGTAAAATGAACATTTTAAAAAAATGTAATTTTAAAAAATAATCTTTTAAAACTGAGCATTGAAAATATACAATGTTTTTTAAAAGGATATGTGGGGTAGAAGATAAAATATTTAATTATGAAAGGATGTACACTAATTTTAATATTTTAGAATTTTTTTTTGAAAACATAGAGCATTAAAATAATAGAAAAATAATTTTTTAAAATAGGATAGTGGAAATATGATGCTAACCTAAGATAACAGATAATTTGGATACCACACAAGAAAGAAAACATTGAGAGGAATGGAAAATATAGAAAAGGTGGGGAAATTTCATTAAAGAGGATATGTCTTATTCTCAGTAATTATAATGTTTTGAGAAATAATATCATCAATATAAATATTTAAGTTAATAAATTACATTACATATAGATAGAATAAATATAGCATCATCATAAAGTACAAAACCTATATTTTATAACTTTAGTAAAAAATGAATCATTATGACTTGAGAAAATATGTTTCAACAAGAAAACACTTAAAATTTTTGTAACATTAGATTCAATATTCCATGACATAAGTAATATGGAATTGAACAATGAATATCATGAGATGTAAGATAATTGTGATAGAAATTGGCATTGAGGTAGTAATTCTGTCCTTAAAAAGGAAACAAGGTGTATAACATAATAATTTCTCAGGGAACTAAAATTTGAGAAAAATAACCCATTCCATTATTCCATGCTTAGTTGAATGCACTATAAGTTCCTATGAATCAAATGTAAATATATTTATATTGTATTCCATAAGCCTCTTAATATAAAATTCATATTATATACTTCATTTGTGCTCATTTACTATGAATATATATGTTATTTATAGCTAATTTTTTACCATCGTGTGTTAGTATTTGTAGTGATTTCCAACTTCATGTATGATGTTGATTTTGATTCACATTCATTGAAACAATTTAGATCTTTCATGGATAATTTAATGTAATATAAAATATAAATTATCTTGATTTAAAATAATCTTATCTCTTTCAATATTTCCATTATAAATGTTCTTATGAAAATGGAATCATTGTTGGCTAATTATAATAATTTTATATATTTAATATGATATTTTCATAATATGAAAAATTAATAATATAACCATTCTATTACCATAATATTCATTATATTATTAATAAATTATAACATTATTAGTTTTTATGTTCATATATTAATCCATGATATAGTTTTATATCATTTTTCATGTAGGTGATTAATCCAATACAAACAAGAACATGATATATCATGATGGGGGAGAATCATTAATGAAATATATAATGTCATTATAATATAATATTAATGATAAAATTTAGATTATATTAATTTTTTGAATCATATTTTAATAGTTTTTTATAATGATATTAAATCAAGATGAAAAAAAATATTACTTAATGGTGGTGGTAGTCTGCACATACGCACGATTGAATTTATTTTGTTTTTAGATGTGGATGGGATGGAGTAAATAATTTCCATTACATTAAAATAGAAATACTTCAGCATAATAATGAACATGAGTTAATTATATTATTTTATATTTGTTTGGTTTTTTAAAGACTGGTTAAGAAGAAAAAGTTTAGGATTATGTAATACACATATTCGGACCATTAGTTTTCTCTTGAAAGTATTTTTCAAAATGGAATGAATTTGGATAAATTATAATGATAAAGGGTTATAGGAATGGATAGGGAATTATAGGTAAAAAATAGGATAGGTGTTAAAATAATGTTTCAAGGTAAAATGGATCATTTAATTGGTGGAAAATATTCCCCTTTATAAGTGATGTCTTTTGTAACTTTTCTCCTTGTCTGAAATTTTTCTATTGTGGAATTGTCAGGTTTACCACTTTTTCCTTATAATTTTTTTTGAAAATAAAAAATTTAATATTCTAAAATGGGATTTTTTTTAAATTACCAAATTTTTTAAATAATGGGATAACATTATTAAAGGTTAAGTGGCTTCAAAATTGAAGAATAATTTAATGTGTCGTGATATTGGGTTTATAATGTCTCAACAATGAATTTGAACACATTTTTTAACATGTTTGAAGTTATTTATTTCTAGATGTTTACTTTTACATTTTTTTATCACGGAAACAAGTTTTCACACATGTAATTTATAATTTAATAAAAATATAATATAACACATCCTAAAAAATATTGATGCTTTGAAAATGAATGTAGCACCCATTTAATCCATTTAAATTCATGAATATTATGGAATTAAATTCTAAATTAAAATTTGTAATGTAAATAAAAAATAATTCTTTTATAATAATATCTTCCTGTACATTAAGTGTTCCTAAACCTTATTTAGTATTTATTTAAAATTAATTGTGAATTAATATGTTTCTATGTGTTTTTAAAAATAATATTAAATTAATTATTGATTAGATATTAATTTATTTGATTAAATAAATATTATACAGTGTTAGCAAAACAATTCTTTGAAAATAATATTTTTATCAATATTATATTAATTAAATATAATCCTAGTAATCATAATTGTATTCCTAAAAATGTAATTTATTTTATTAAATATTATAGAAATTGTAATATAAAAATTTTAATTCATTTTTTAATATTTAATTACTACATGTGATGAAATATAATTTTTAATATAAGGTAATAAAAAGGGTTTTTAGATTAAAATATTACATATGTTTTTAAATTGATAAATATGGGTTTTAAAAATTTAATGTAGTATTTTAAAATTATTAATTTAACTATTTTAATATATTTTGGGTTTATTAGAAAAAATATATATGTTTTTTAAGTAATACTTAGTTCATGATAAATTTATAAACACTACAATATTAGAAAAATTACTTTTATTTCACTATTCACATAAAAGACTGTTATTTTATAAAAAACTCAAAAATACACCATATGATAATTTTTAAATAATTTATTCACAAATTTAGTCAATTAATCAAATTAAAACTATAAATTTATAATAAAAAAATTTAAATAACAATTATAATGAAAAACTATTTTT
Source organism: Viscum album (assembly GCA_963277665.1). Classification (NCBI taxonomy): domain Eukaryota; kingdom Viridiplantae; phylum Streptophyta; class Magnoliopsida; order Santalales; family Viscaceae; genus Viscum; species Viscum album. The sequence goes on from OY728147.1 coordinate 1,410,035,169, forward strand.
TAATGAAAAATAACTTTCCTTTTTCTTCAGAACATAAAATTAAAAATGATCAAAATATATGCGGTCAATAATTTATTACATAAAAAATTACATGATTATATAATCCAAATTTAATGATAAATATCCCATAAATATCTTCTCATAATAGTAAAGCATATGTTATGCGTTTTTGAGAGCCACATGTGATGGTTCTCTTATCATGGATCTAGTGAAAATTTTCTTTAACATTGAGTTTCGCATTCATACAATATCACATGTACCCTAATTATTTTATTTTGAATTTTTTACTATCTAGGTAAAACCCTATAAAATATAACTAATTTACAAGATATGAAAAATGAGTGTCATTACGGATACTTCAACCAACTGATTCCATTTAATTACTTTTTTTCACAGATTTCATAACATAGTTACATAATTTTATATACATTAATTTAATAGAAATATTATAAAATTATAATTTAATATTTTCATTTTAAAGTATCATGATTTCATTATAGTTTTAATTTGTTTGTGAAAAAATATATCAAACATATTATTAATTAAGATGAAAAAAATAATCTAATATCAAGGGGTCTGATAATTACACTTGAAACAACTATTTTTTCATGGAAAACACCAATCATCTAGAACAACTAAAATTTTTATTAGCACTAGTATTGGTGTACCCTATTCATTCCAACATGGCAAATTTTAATAATATTTTATGGTATGATAAAATTTAGTGAAAAAAGCCCCCATGGAATGGGAACCTAAAATCACTGGACCCCCCCCCCATAGAAAACCATCATACTATAGTGATGGTATGGTCACCTATGCTACCATATTTTATGACATATTTAACTATGGAATACATCTACTGAAGACCAAATAAATGAATTATTTTTTTACAGCTCCTTAATATGAAAAATTGAAATATCCATGGAATATTTTCCTCTCACAATGCATCCCCATACTCTTTATAACTACCTAAACTTCCATCCTATAATTCCTTTCCTATACCCAACCTAATTCAACCCTCACTAAAATTTCCATTTCTTTCAAACAATTTTTCTCCTCACTATAAGGATTATTTTCACCTTCAATTTTTAATTCATTAGTTGGAAATCTAAGTCAAGTGAAATTTTTTAATATTTTTTTTATGTTCTCTTCTTAACTTTGTCTACTCTATTTTTTCACAGTTTTGATCATACACCTTTTCACACTCCCTCATCCAGCTCTACTCAGTTTCATATTTAACCTTAAAAAAATAAATACATAATAGTGCATATGAATAGTTTTTCATATCTCCTATTGGAATTATAGAAATTTTTCCAAGAAAAAAATCCAATGTTAGAAAACAACAACAATCTGAACATACATTTGGCTCCAACATTATCCTAAGGTATATTTGTGGGTTTTCATTAGTTATGTGAGGTTGAGAGGTGATGGGATCGATAAAGACTTTATATATTATATCAATTTTTAATTTTTGGGTAGTAATCATTGTGGTATGTTATATTTGGACACATTAAGTAGCTATAAAAAAATGAATCACTGGCCAATTTATAACAACCATGATTTTCCTTGATGTGTGGGTATACAAAGAAGTTTTCAGACCCATGCAAATTTTCTTTACAGTTATGTAATTTTTTCCAAGTATTAATCTATTTGGTTCTTTTTATGGAAAATATTGACATCTATAGAGAGGACATACATCATGTTTCCCTTATTTTGATAAAGTGGTTAGTTATGAATTTGAAACACATGTAAAATGGAATTATAGAAAAAATGATTGATTTTCAAAGACGGTTTGAATAAGGATTTTCAGAAACAATTTGAATGTGTTCAATTTAATGGTGGAATACATATAGTAACATACATTATTAATATACCATTTGAGAGAATTTTATGATTATTATTGTGATCTTTTATTGAAAATTGATTTTTATGATCTATAAAAGTAATATTTAAATGAAAATTGTGTGCCATGAATTGTTATATTATGGATTATTTCAATTGTTATTACATGGTCAAGATATAGGTTTGATACAAGGGAAACCCATAGTGAATTATAAAAATAAATCCAACAATAATGGTATTTATATTAATATACTAATTTATTAGAAATTTCGAAGGACTTAGGAACAAAATACCATTTATGTGTACATACCACCATTATAAAAAATCACCCATAAAACACATATTCTAGTGAAATTATATTTGAAATGAATTTCATTATTCCCTAAATATCTTTTAGGTTTAGAGTTTTAGAATATTAGGATAAATAATTATATAATAAACCCATATATTATAATTTGAAAATTATACTCAGTATCCATTTTCAACCCAAGGAAACCATTTAAAACAAGATTTATTTTCATTAAACATCATAAATAATTTCATCATGAAATATTATTTGTACATACCAATATTTAAGACCTATGAACAACATTTTAAAACATTATATGATCACATGATTCTCAGTAATGGAATTAACATATTAATCCATCATAGCACATGAGTTAGAAGTCATAACCTGATAACATAAAAACATTGATCAAGAATAAACATAAAGAAGAATGACATATAGAAACTGGAATATCATGATCCTTAAAACATAAGAATGTGGCAGAAACATATAACATTATATTAAAAAGATTCAAGGATATCTTCCAAAATTAAATCACATTGAGAACATAGTCCAATAATTGATTAGGTTTACTCCCTAATCCCATGACGTCTCATGTTACTAAATATTACCCAATTAACTAGAGTACTATTTAGGAATACCCATCATAACTTTTTCATTCTTATGTGATCCACATAAATAATTGAATGTAATGAATAAGTATAAGAGATACTCCTAGAAATCAATGAGTTTTGTAATCATGTCGTAAGGTATAACAAAAGGGTCTACCGTAATGATAACCATGAAAGAAAGGATTGAACAATTTCTGGAAAATAGTAAAATAAAAATAAGAATAATTCATGAATAATGATGTTCAATTAAAGTTAATACATGAAAAAGAGTTTTTAATAATCTTTAAAAATTATCCAATTTTGTGTTGTTTATGGGAGAAGAATAATTATTCTATAAAGAGGATAAAGGCATAATTGATTTCAGGAAACCACAAATGAACTATGATAGTTTTTCATTAATTTTATTTTGATTTTATAAAAAAAATTTGGTCTTAAAATAGTTTATGGAGTGTACTTGAAAATATTAAAGAAATGGAAAAGTTTCCTTTAAGAAGGATTTATTATCAATAGGAAAAGAGAAAATAACCTTTTAAAAACATATAATACCCCACAAAAGAAATATTAATTGATCTAAATATATATTTTTTTAAATATCCATATAATTTATGATATTTATAACAAAAAAATGTTATATATTGAGGTAAAGAGAAAGAAATCGTATCCCGAAATAAAATATGAATTTTTAAAGAGATCTGTTACATAAAACCAGAAAAAAGATACTTTTTTGAAATCATTTGAGAAAAATTTTCATTTTCATTTTTAAAAACATTCATTTACTTTTAAATAATTTCATAAAAAATATTTTAAAAAACATGTACATGAAAGATAAATATCTTGAAAATAAATCTTTAAAACATGTTAAATTATGTTTTAGTTAAAGAGTTACTTTCAAAGATCATGTCAATAAATTGAATGTAAAAAATTTAATTAAAAATGTGTATTGACTATATATAAACCAAAAAAAGTTTAAATGTGATAATAAAGTGTATTCTAACACATAATCATAGAGTGATGTAATCAATGAAAAATAATTTTAACCCAATAAATTGTAATTGAGTTTGAAATGCCTTACTACATTGTAATTAGTAAAATCATATACCACCAGAAAGATTACCATTTAAAAAACAATAAATATCAATATAATAAATAAAATCATGATATAACATGTCAATGGGGAGGTATATTAATCTCAAAAAATAATATTTTTCTATAACATAATAAATATGCCGTAATGAAAGAAAATTGAGATGAAGTCTATTACCTTGTGTCTGACTTGTCACATACATTATTTATTTTATTGAATAATAAAATTAGGTTAATTTTAAATTTTTTCAGATCAATTTTCACCTATATTATTCGTTTTAAATCACTTATTATCATTATATAATTACTTGATTATTTAAGTTTACTTTGGATATTTTAATGATATTTCGTACTTGATTCCATAAATGAAATTAGTATGATTCCAATATTCAATGTGGTAAATATAAAATATTCTCCAGAATAATATTCTTGAAATAATATTCATTTTTATACATAATTTATTCTTTTAAATCCATACATTACTCATGGTTATTAAAAAATTTTTTGTTACAATCAGAGATATAGTAGGATGAACAAATGCATGAGTAACATTTCCATTATTCAATGAATATTATGGAAAAAATGTATGTATTCTTTTATCATTACATAATAATAATAATTAAATTATTATCATATTATTAATTTAAATATACGTATATATAACATCCATATGATGTGTAAAAAAATCGCATTGCTTTGTGGAGGTGATAATTCACACGTACACTTGAAAGAGTTTGTCATTTTTATGTGCATGTAATGATGAGAATTTAAATGAAATATTATATTTATAGAATGATAAATATTTCTATAATAACATATGTAAACTTTTAATTTCATCATTATAACCAATCGTGGGAGATTATAATTTAAAATAGTTTTATCGTTTTGCGAGGCAGTAGTCTGTTGTACAGATAGATGATGAAATCTTTTTTCTATTTGATGGAGGAGGAGATGGATATGGTTAATTCTGATAAAATAAAAATATATTAGTAAATTATTATATTTTAGATACTGCAGATATTATTTTGTCAGGTCAGAATATTATTTTAAATAAGTGGAAGAAGAAATAAAACAGAAACTCTTAATTAAAAATAAAACCTTTTATTCAGAAAATCTCTTATTATTAACACATTAAGTCCACAAAGGTTTCTATTATATATAAAATAATACCTCTATAATGTAGATATGAATCATAGTAAGGTATTTGGGAAGAGATTTTAGGAATAAAAAAAGTTCATAAGTGTTATCAAATGATATGAAGAGGCTCCATTTTATAGGAGAAGGAAGGGGGACTCGTGGGATTTTTAAAAATATTTAAATAATTTATTTAATTTTCCCATTAAAATGTCTCCAAAGTAATTTAAATTGAATATATTTAAATATAGTTCAAAATAATCTCATAAAATAATTTTGGGATAATTTTAGTTCACATTATTTCCCATATATTTTATTTTTATCTCTTATTTAACCTATTTATCTCTTAACATGACAACATGGATTTTTTCTGTAAAGGTTAATATATTTACTATAAAATACCAAATGATACACAAAATAATAATGGACGAAATATTAAACTGTATAACCATATTTTGGTTTAGTTTTAGACTTTTAATATTTTTTTATCATTTATTAAAGTATAACTTCTTTTAAAATATCATTAATTTCAATTTAAACATAATTCATTACATTAACTTTTAAAAATATCAAAAAAAAAACATAACTTCAAAAATAATTAATGAATATTTATGGAGTTAAATTCATCTATAAAATTTATGGATGAAATTAATTATTTAAATTTATATTTATAAAATATCTATAAAAACATGTATTTGATATTTCTATTAATTAAATAATTACGACATCAGAATTGTGTCAACATTTATAGAAATTATTTCATCTGTAATAATTATCAATTAATTATAATGATTTATATAAATATTTTCTATTTCAAAATAATATTTTTAGTTGATCATACTTTATATTTATCCTCATATTGAAAATATTATGACTATTAAACATTTGAGTGTGTCATTTTATAAAATTCTCTGATTTTATTAATATCTATGTAATTTTATTGAAAACAGTCCATTAAATAATTCAATTACTAAAATAAGGTGTTAAGAATGGAATTTATTTCAAAAAATAATTTTTATTAATGTTTTAGTTTGATTTTATATTCCTTATCATACTACTTTTTACCTGTAATTAGCGGATTTAACATTTAATGCTGTAATAAAATTTTACCAAGCATGTTATTCATATTGACCAATAAAGTGTGTAAATTTAAAAACTATGGACCTAGTGATTCAAATTATATAATCATTTTTTCAAAATTCAAAATATTAATGTTTCCATATTTAAATTTAATTTCAAATAGAAAAATGAAATGAAAATTTGTTTTTTAGAAGAAAACAAGTCATTATAAAATATAAAATGTTTTTATATTATATTAGACTATTGAATAAATATAAAAACTTAATTGGATTATATTATGTAGATATTAATTATAAAAAAAATTTATGTAATGAAAAACATAAATTTTATCTTCTCATTAATTTGACAATTTTAATTTTGAATAAAATCGTTTTTTTATTATTCATTGAAAAATCGATATTTTCATAAAATTGTTAAACTTTGACCATAAGAAAATTTTGATATGATGAGTTCAAAAATAAATTTCATTTTATCTAATATATTTTATAAAATATCCAGAAATTAATTACATTATCTATACATAAAAAGCAATAAAATCATTCTTTTAAATGTATTTTTTGAAGAATAAAATGAATTTTTTAAAACAATTACTTATTTTGAAATCATTTATTAATAATTTATACATTAAAAATTCCCTTAAATATTTCATAATTTCATTAATACAATTCATTATCCCAAATAAAAATTACTATGTTATAATAATCACATTTAAATAATATGATTCTTTTGTTCTTTTAAGTTTAGTGTTTATTTTTTACGAAAAATATTTTTCACCCTGTGATTGATTGCAGAGGATTGAATTGTACTAAATCACTGACATTGGGAACATCCTAATTGAATGTTCTCCAATATTTTTTCCCTGGACTAGGGAATAGCCAACGACTCTTATATCCATGATAACTTGTAGAGATACTTTCCAAAGCCATGAATTTTCTGGGTAACGTGGCCAACCAAACATAAGAACTGACACTGGTCGAGATGATGGGAAGAAGGGATTATGACACCCTTTTGTGGGAACTATTTCATAGTTTTAAACTCTCTTATAGATTTAAGATATGTTCATGGATCCTTTGTTCATTCCCAAGTATGTATATGCAACTCACCCTAGATGAACAATCAATTATGAAAATGCATTGTTTCGGAATCATCTGTATGTGTATGAGGATCTCTACTGATGATGCAATTTTTATATACGGGTCAAAGATTATATTTTCATTTAATAGGTTGATGCTCATTTTATGCTATATAGTGGGGTCCTCTAGATTTTATTATCATCCGGGGTTACATAAGTCGTTTGGATATCGGGATCGAACCAATGAGACAGGATTCCTACGTATTCTCATGAGATGAATCAGAATCCACATTTTTTCTTACCAATTAAAAGGACACCTAAACTTTTAATTTCATGTGAAAAATACCAAACCATGTAGTTTAACATTATATAATAAGGAAATATAGGTGGATGGTGTTTGGTTAAGGATATTGTGGGACTTACACTGAGGTGGAATGTGGGACATGGAAGAGATGTGGTCCTTCATATGTATACGAACATTCAAAGAATGTATCCCAAAGAACATTAGGGTGAATTTGGGTGCTTCTTTGGACCTCACTGAGGCTGCCAACATATCCCAGTAGGTTGGGAATCAAAGCGCATGTATTTTGGTACGGTATGGAGAATAAATCGTATATGTGGCCCATTCAAATAGTGGTTGTGGATTAAATCTATGAATAAGAACAAAATGGTAGGGGATTACAATAAAAAGGATGTATATTTTAGGCGACATGATTGGGGATTTCATGTTTGAGGAGGTCTGTAAGGTTCCTCTTCTTTGGGAATATGTCCCTTTGAAGTTGGAGGCATGAATTCAGGGCTTATTAAATATTGGAGGTCTAATATAGTAGACATAGTTTGGGATTAGGATCCGGGGATTCTGATTTTAGGTTTGGGGTCATGTAGATGTGATGATTTTCACTAACATCTAATCCCATGTGATTCATTCTCGGTGTGATAAATAAGAGAAAATAGTGGCTCTGAATATCAAAGAGTCCACTTTTTCCACTGGTTGATGGATGTTGTAGACCAAAGAAAGAGAGATAAGGATTTAAATATACTTGTATCTTATTTTATTTTTGTATCCATGATATTCACATATGGTGACCCATCTAGCTACGTCTCGGGATGGATAATATGAGACAGAGTGTCGCCTCCCACAACCTGCTAGTCCCTAGGGAAGATAGGAGTGTCCAACATCATCCCTCATCAAATGAGAAGTATAGAAGTACCCCTAAAAACATTAAACATAGAAGTTCACATGAGTACCTCCATGTTTAGAACCCTTGTTACCACAATATTGAAGACTTGAAAATATTCTGATGCTCATCCTATTCATGGAGGTTACACTAGTGAATCTACTTACATTGGTTTTGTAGACTCGAGAGAACATTCTGATTTGCCCAATTATATGATCATACATCTTTAGTGGCCATAGAAGAGGCCTTTCCCAATTATATTATATTGGTACTCATAGGGGCTAAAGTGAGTCTTGATGTTATAACAAAATGGGGTGTTGGGATGTGGAGAGTATAATTCCCTAGGATTTCACATAGCATATTCTTATGTGGGATTGGGATCCCTCCGCAGAGCATGTTGATGTGCGGGTGGGGGTATCATCTGATTTAATTTTTGTTATGTAGAATTGGGTCCTTCTTCCATACTATATCACTAAAAGGGGATTGGTTACACCTACATATCATTTTCTACACATGGTAAATTTCCTCTGGTGTATCATTTCACTACATGGGGTCGTGTCCCCCCCCCCACCCCACATAGATTTTTTCTCTACAGGGTTCTAGTTTGTAAAGGAGTCATCTATTTATTCCCAAGGGAATGGTTTCTGCAAAGGGGTTTTATGTTTGTGGATGTCTTTGCAATTTATTATTTCCACATAAATGTTATACATTGTATTTTTACTAGTGGGAATAGAATGATCTATGTTTCACCTCTTATTTAGGATCTCCTGCTTTCATCTTGATTTTTTTGTCTTCTTTTCGGTCCCCCTCAAGATCCTTTTATAGGAGAATCGAGGGATAGGATACTAGAATAGACAATCTTTAGTAGTGGACCATGGGGTTTCATTTATAGGATCAATATAAAAGCTCCCTAGCATGTGAATGATTTCATTTTTTGGGGACACCATTCATATGGTCATAAATCACCATCCAGCCCCAAAAATATATCATTACTTTTGTGGGAACCAGTGGTACTGTACCATACCACCAACTATTCATTCATAAGAATGTTCATTCATATGTGCATAAATCACTATAGTACCCTGCAAACTATTTTTGGATTCATTCACGGGTGATGATGGAATTGTCTCGTCCCATGAACTATTTTGTTCATGAGGGTGGTTGTTTTTTAGGGAGGAAATCAGTGGTCGGCCACATAAATGAATTTTTTTTATCATGTGTTGTTTGTGTTGTCTCTTCATACTAATGATTTCATTTGTGGGTTCATTCATGGGGAGTTATTGCACAATTAAAAGCGGTATTCTGTACCTCACAAGATCTTCCCATCCTTCTTGAAATCCTCACCTTTCAAAACATCTATTAATGTTATTCTTATGGGATTATTTATAGACTTTTCCGAGTTTTTGATATTCTTTTCTTATTTCAGGTGTAATTTTATGGACCCAAAAAATTCCCACCATCCAAATGGATTCTGATCAAGATGAAGAAATGGATGTTCAGCCCGTATACACTACTTATTAAAACACAGAGCATGTACCTACATAGGAGAGGGAGGTATTGACCATGGAAGAGGACATTCATGGTCAGCCCCTCCATACCCTCTCAATAATTTCATTTAAGGACGGGATAAATTTGATTCTTCAAGTTAACAGTGTATGGTCAAAAGATCGATATAGTATAACTCATCTAACTCAACATTCATGAAGAATCCAGGTTTTCTACTTGGATAATTTTGGAGAAGGACAACATACCACATGGGTATTTAGAATCTAGATAGATATATCTCTAAATTGTTATTGAAATTATTTTTCTCCATGCTCCTAAGTAGATGGTTATTCTCATCCCATGATGACTATATAGGTGTCAAAATTTGTACACTAATTATAGTTATCAAACTAGCTTAGGGACAACCCATCATCTTAAATTTATCCATCCTATCCCATATTGAAGAATAGTCTAGAAATATGAAAGAAGGTAGGTCACCAAATCTACTTTGTGTTCCATTCCAATTCTCATACGACATGGTTTTCGAACACTTTTGATGCCAAAAATTTCATCATACAACAACGACCCCTCATTCCACCTTTCACACTATAATGTTCAATATTGATGTCATTAACTGAAAACACCTGGTCCATGATGGATGTTTTTAGATTTTGAGTGATCATTCTCTCTTTACATTCATCCCTTACCTACACCTTTAGAAATGAGGGTTGATAATGGTAATGGTACTTTGAAGGAACACACTTACATAATCTCTTAATAAGATAGAATTACAGCTTCACAGGTAGATGGTGTAACCATCTACGAACACTATACCCCTTATAGGTTGGGATGAAAATTTGGATTTATAAAATTGGTTGCCTCGGTGCATTTTCCTTGGTCTAAGGAGTCACACCCTATCATCCTTTTCCCACTGTAGAGGACAATGATTCATGAGGATTATAGCATGAAAATTTCCCTACCTTGTGAAGAAATTCCCATTAATCTATCGTGGTATTATGCTAGTATGTGGATGGAATACTATCCTAATGGAATATTGTGGAATTATATTTTTAAAATACATAAGTTGTGAACTTCTCCCAAATCAGTAATAGGCACACCTTACCCATCTATTTCATCGAGACAACACCTTCTATCCCCTTAATGTAAGCATATAAGGGGAGCCTCTTCCTACAACCCCCCATTACTGAAGGTATTATAGATACAATTTTTTCAACTGAATATTACAGTAACTGTGTCAATGTTGGCCTCAATGGAAGTAGCTTAGTAACCTCACCAATTGATGTTGGGCCTATTATCCTGGTTCCCAATGATGGGTAGGATGTTGATGTTGAATATTTTACCACATGGGACTAATTTCTTAACACAACCATATCTTTCTTGGGTTCAATTATGAATTACATACCCATGGTAGCAAGTGATCTAGGTCAGGATCCCAACATTGCTATCAAACACCATGTTGTGTGAATAGAGGTCTGACAGCAAATTTGCATTTTCATAAAAAAGACCCCTTAGTGGAAATGAATGAAAAGGTGGAAAGCCTTTCCCTACATGTACTCAGTTTAGGTTCAGTTATGTTTCATTATCATCACCTTAATATCCCTATCCACTAAATCCTCATTGCTCGGGAACACATTGCTACCTGAGAATGTTACATTTCTTAGTTTAGTTCATTTAATCATCATGTGGAATCCCTGAAGGATACTACATCTGGACTACCTCACCTAGTTATTGAATAATCATGATCTTATGATCCAGTGGCCATAGAGACTATGGATATGCAAGAGAGTGAATCTCACATATCTAGGTTAGAGTCATAGATATCATCGATGGATGAACATTTGGAATCAATTAAGAAGAAGGGTTGAGATCTAAGGACCATCATCAAAAAGATTCTCCCAACAACTAAAACTGAAGCTGGGTAAAGAACGAGTTTGGATTGATCCCTGTATGGCTCGTGTCAGATGATAGGTGATTTAATGAATAAAGCATATTGAGATTCACTTTAGACTTTTTGTTTGTTCAGTTCCCCCACCCATATTTTATAAAATAGAATCAGGTAGGGAATACAATAAGTGGATGATCCTCAATTCACATTCATTAAAATGAAAACTTGTTTTTCATCCAGTGCATATCTTTATTTTTTCTTACAACACCAATCAAACATTACTAACCACATTTTAAATGATAATCCCACTAGATATCAATTATAATTTAAATATGGGAATAAAAATTGGATCTGATCATGTAATTCTCTAATTATTTCCTAAGGTGAAATACTCAATAATCATTTTTTTCTTTTTCTCTAAGTTTACATGGAAAACCCAAAATAATTGTATCTTTTAATTTTCTCTCAAATTATTTCTTAAATCCACCATGGTACAGGATTAACAGTTTTGACTGGAATTTTTCATAGGCCTCCATTTTTGGGTTTTTTATCTAATATGTTTTTTTTATTTTAAATTTTTAATTTCTCAATTATTTCCTAACCCATGCAAAGTGTGGGTTTAGTGAACTTGAACCCAACTATTTTTCAGGGTTCCTTTTATGGGTTTTCCTCCATAAGAGTTTTTTTTATATTCTAATGGGAATTTTAGAGTATTGAAAATGGGACTAGTGAAACTAACATTTTAGGTCAAACATCTTAGACCATAAATTGTGGGGTGAGGATTCTAGTAGAGTTTACTAGATTTAAAAATCATCAAATTTTTTAGAAATAAATTGCAGATTTATGGACCCTTGTTTTGTGTTTTATGATATTGAGACATGATATAGGCTATGTATTCTAGGAGTAACTATAAGAATTATGTCTAGAATGATGTTGGAAGTGAATATATAGGTAGGAAAATCCTCACCTAAGGATGAATTTTTCTTCCATTGGAAGGCCACTTGTGTGAGAAACATATGCAGATCCAAATGGGGAATATTATGCATAGTTAAAAAATGGTGTCCTCAGGAAAATAATCCTCCATTTGTTATGTCCACATCACCTATGAAAAATTAGATTTAACAAGACCACTAGGAGTTGATTATCAAGAAACTTATTGCAAAAAATGATGACGACATCTGTATTACCACTGACTATGAATGAGAAACCACTCACACGTGAATTGTTTTTCTGTAAATGAGAATGAGATCATGGAGTAGTTTAATTTCATGAAACTAGGACATGGAAATGAATTTCAAAATCTTACATTATTTATATTTTATGTCTAAGATGTAAGGTCACATAGATTTGACTGAGGGATAATTGATTTTTCATTTTAATGGTAATCTCTTCAAGAATGACCAATCATACTCAAGTATAAAGGGGCAAGGTCATAAACTGACATCTGAGGGTTCCCAAATCCAATGAGTTATAGGGGATTAAAATTTCATTGGTGGAATACAATTCTTGTAAAATTATCTTTTGAAGACAAATTTTCTTTTGGTTGATTAGCCTTTTCTATAGGAAACTTATATAGAGCCAACTAGGGAATATTATGTATAGTCAAACAATGGTGTTCTTAGAATGCTAAACCTCCATTTCCTATGACCATGGAGGATTATAGAGATTCATATTTCCCTAGAAATAGTGTTTGGTTAATCAAAGGACATTTCATTAACATGAAAGGATCATTGCACAAAAAAAATTAGGAATGGGTAAAACTAGTTCCCTGATGATGTTCTGACCCATACATAGGATGTATTTTTTTCCTGATGGTTGGGTCCAAGATATAAGTTTCTGGAATCACAGTATATCTCTTTAAAATGGAAATCAAGACATACATAGTTTTATGATGTTTTCCCCACACATCAATCAAAATATTGTGTGGGAATGGGGAATTTTATTTTGATTACGAGATCACAAATGGGGTGAGGTAGATATTGGACCCACTATAAAGATCTATATCATGCATATGAGAATGGGGGACACTTTTTATTCTGGACGAACTGGGATATAAGATCCGGGTGTTACTAATTGTCATGTTAAAGTGAGAATCAGGCCATACAATAGTTCATGTAAGGTTCCCCCTGCAAGTATGACACAAGCATAGCGAAATGAAATTTTTATATTTTACTATAGGTTGACCTAGGGTTGAAGAATTGAGAATCATTACATATCATGTGATGGAATAAATCAGTCAATATATATTTTTAAACATCATACAGTTTAGTATCATGTGATTAGGAAATCATCCTTGTAGTTTAATGTCATGTTGTGAGGAAGGTATGGGATCTTATCGATTTAGGTTATATGGAATGGACAATTTTCAATATGAACAATGAGTAACATGAGTCTCATCAGTTTAGGATGTTTTGAAATTTCTCATACATGAGTTCAAATAATATGTAAACTAGGATTTTGGGGATTCATGGATAAGGAAAAATCATATGTGGAAAATGATATTGGGGATTAGGAAGATAAAAGAGGCCTCTCCTAAGGAATAAATTCCATTGGGTGGATATACATTTTTTGATCTAATTTTATGTAGATAAAACTATGGCATATTACACATATTCAAACAAATATTTCATCAAGACCCCGACCCCCTCCATCATTGATTACTACATAAAGATTGAGGAGATTTGAAATTTCCCAAGGCATATATTTTGATGAATGGAATGAATTTTCGAGGTATGTAAGAAACATTTAGAATTTTATTATCCAAAGAGTATGAAAATACATATATAGATTTGACTCATATGTACGGGGTTCATTTCTATATCCTTGATTGATCCATGAATGTGGAACACAAACATGAGATCTCCTACACATATCTTTGTCTGTATACAAAATATGGGAACATTTATCATTTTATTTAACCAGTGGTTGGGACTTGGAAATAAGTTCTATGTCTCACTGCATATCTTTTCAATATGAGAATCATACCACATGATATTTTTGGGGTACCATAGTTTAATTTCATGTGGCAAGTTAATTATCTATTCAGTTTATTGTCTTACTGTAAGGATGTATATTCCCCAATGTGATGAGTAAATATTATGGGTGGACCCAATATTGATGATTTGGGTGAAATTACATATTTAGTTATGCTGAGAATCAAGTCACATGTAGTTCTTATATAGGTTCACTTTTTAGGTCTAACCCATGCACCGTGAGGGGGAATTTGCCTTTTTTTATTACTATGGTTGGACCCAGGATTGGAGCCCTGAGAGTCACTATGTACCCCTTAGTGACTTGAATCAGTCCACATGTAGTTCTGGAACCCCGTGTAGTATAAAATAATGTGGTGAGGATGAGGGTGTCCAAAAAAGAAAGAGTGGTAATGTTATGTCTAGATACATAATCAAAGATTTGAGTGTCACTATATATCATGTATGTGTTGAAATGAAGCCACACATATTTCTTGATATACTTCTCTATACATATCTGTCTCATGCATGAGGAAATATAACTTGTCTTGAAGTGGATCTATAAATAAGAATTTTTTTGGATAACCCTAAATTGATTTAATTTTTATGAATGGGAGGGTACATTTCTTTTATTCCACATCTAGACGTAGGCCATGAGTTCTGGGCATTACTATATATACCATAGAATGAAAATCAAGCCACCCATTGTTCATGATGAACCATGAAGTTTAATGTATTGGGTTAAGGATGGGGGTCACTCAATGTAAGATAAGTAATATCATAGTTTTTCACATGAAAATATTTTTCATAATCACTATGCATCCTTCAAAGATAGGAATCAACCCACCCATTATTCTTGATGGAATGCTTTATGTGTAGTTTTGGCCCATTGGTTGGGAGGGTCATTTTTTACACTTGGGGTGGCTAAACCTGGAGTTAAAATTCTAGTTTCACTATGTATCCTGTGTGGGCATGACTCAATTCATACATACTTTTTGAATACTGCTTGGTAGATGAATGATGTTAAGGGAAATTTCCTATCGGTTGCGAACAATTTATTGTTGGGAATTTTAATGTCATACCATGAAGAAATTTGTGTCATGAAGATTATTATCTTGCGATATAGATGATATACCATATAATTTTACATTATTTGATTAGGACAATAGTGTCTTGATTTTATAGGGAGGATTATTTCTTAGACTAGTGAGAAAAATAATACTAACGTGAAATGAGGCCTTCAAACTAAAGGTTATTAAGAAATTTATCTTATCAAAAGAGGGAAAAAAATTTTTGGGCCTGGTGAAAGAAGTATAGGTGTCACTACGTATCATATGATGGGAGGAATCAATCTATGTGAAGTTACTAATAGATAGACTTCATACATTCATATGGACCTCATCAAGGGACATGAACATTTTCTCTTTCTACTATATAGATGTAGCTCTTGTGTGGTAAATCTCAGATTGAAATGATTATTCCTCGTTTAGTTTAAGATCATGTGGTAAGGACATAGATGTTATGTGTTTTATTGTCTTATGAAATGGACAATGGTGTTGTGTTTTTTAAGGTCTTGACACAAATGATAACTATGCATTTTAATTTCATACAGTTGGGATGATTTACTATGCAGTTTAACATCATGTGATTTGGACAGTACATTTTGTAGTTTAATGTCATGTAAGCAGTATGATTCACCATGCAATTTCACATCATCTGATTAGGATGAGTTTATTGTGATTACAATAAATAATTATTCTAGAAATTTTTTTTGTTGGGGCTAGGGTGAGTTCTTTTCCATAAAAATCATATAATATTTTCTATTGAAGTAGACCATATATGAGGCATAGTTTCCCTTCCCTTTAGATTTCAACTTCTTAAGATTCCTTTCTGGTATCATCAACATCCTAAGGACCAAAACTATCTATCCTTAGGGGAAATATCATAGGGATCCTTTTTGTTAAAGGATCATGTGATCTGGTTTTGGTGGACATCCAAAATATGGATGATATGAAATCTTTTCTCATCTAATATCTCCAATTCATCCATCTCTTTCTAGGATTTTTCATCCATGGATAATTGATCATAAATGGAAATGTAGAGAAAGGAAAATTGTCCATTGATTGCAATGACCACCTATATCCCTTATACTAATGAGTATGGGTCACCTATGTGGATGTTTGGGTCTTGATCCTGTAATCCCACAAGGCAAGTATAATCTTATCTAGAAAGGAATTTTTATCCTTATCTACTATATTATAGAGTATATTTTTAAGCATCTTGTTGCATGACTATATTAATCAATTAGCCTCCACATGGTATTGGGATGAATATTTATACACAATGTCATACTGTTGATATATTTTTCCCATTCAGAAGGGAATAATTTTTTTTTGTTTCCTATATGTATTCTATAAGGGACACATAACATGCTGATTATGTTGGTTTCACAGAGGTTACAATGTTTATTTCCCTAACTTTATTTAGGTCTATAATATTGACCCATCATGATAAGAATTCATTCACATTAAGAATGTACATGAACTACTTGGGTGTAATATGAGGATATGGTCCCATGAAGTCCATTCCCTATATGTAAATTGGCTAGGAGTACTTGGAAATGTTTAGAAACTATGAGGGTTAGTGAATTATGGTGACATCAACCTAAATGGAATGAAACTTCAAGTAGATTTTATTGTATTCATGTGTCAGAGTGGGTTAGTAGTACCCAAGCCTTCATATTTGATGGGAAATCATGATTCCTGACTAGTGAGATCAACAACCACTAGTGTGCATTTCCTTCATGAAAACAGAGGTATCTTCTCTAACAATGAACCTAAGAAGGAACCCATCATGGCTCTGTTTATAGAGTACCTTTTGGTAATTTGGGACATCATATAGAACAAAATAAATTTCCTATCTTTGGATTTTGTCTCTCCAGATTTTTTTGGTGGGAACTCTATATTTTTACTTTAGTATACAAGGGGTGTCATCTATCCAATAAAAATACCATATAGTTCAGGGATAGGACTAATTTCATTTATCTCTTCCATGTTGTCTGGAACAAATTGTGAGACCAACAGGTGATGCATAATGATGATGACTGTCTCATCCTTCTTTTGATCGGCTAGAGTTGTGGATGTATTTTATAGTGAATTATATTTGGTATTCTATACATGTGGGACATGACTCAATATAAAATCAAAATTTAATTCTTCCATTATTCCCTAGACATGTTTTACCATTGGGATTAGCTCTTCAGTTTTGATGGAATAATCCTCATTGATCTTCCTGATGACAAGTTCCAAATCACTTTTTCTCTTTAAGTGATTGAATTTTACCTAAATATTTAGCTATATCCCTATAATGGGAGCATTATATTATACTTAATTATTCATTCACCCTTCTAATAGTAGGAATGATCATGTTAGATATTGTTTTTACGGAGATATGATATTGACTCCCAGACCCACTTTTTTATACTTGGGGTCCTCTATCATTTTCTATATCGGACTTCTGGATGTACCATTGAAATACATCTCCCATAATTGGGGGGCCTCTTCAGTAGAGAAAAACTATTCATTGGATATTTCTATTTCAAATTATGTTATTTTTACCAAGGTGTGATCATCTAGAAAATATTATAATTCATTTCCATTTCCCAATTTCTAAGGTATGAACAAAATGTAAAATGCTACAGGATGACCTCCCACCATGACAGATGTCTAGTCAACATAAAACGACTGAGAAAGATATTCATGGGTCTATATGATAGAGAAAATGGATCTCATGATTATATAGGTAGTTCTATAGATCATAGATTACAAATATTAGCACAAAAAAACTCTTCATGATATCAATATATTGAATCTCAACATCATTCATGGTTTAATTGAGATAATAAGACATTTTTCACTCATGGTGCCATTATTTTGTGTTATGAAGGAACCCAATGAATGATCTGAGGTTGTAACATACAAAATAGGTGGCCTTCCATTGACAGGAATTATTAACACTGGTGGGATCAAGATATATTTCATGATATTATAAAATTATTCCTAAAAATCATCAGTCCAATAATATGTTACACCCTTTTCCATCAACATGGTCAATGGAAAACATTTTCTAGCAAGGTTATCTATGAATATCTGAGTATAGGTTAAGTTTCCCTGAAGTTATCTCAAATTTTTGAGGTGTAAAAGAGGTGACATTCTATGTATCGTTTTTTTATTCTTGTGTTCAAATTCGTTGTTACGATGTCATATGATGAAGTTATGAAATTTCTCTAAGGTAATGTCAAAATCACATTTTAATGGGTCTAATTCCAGGTTGTGTTATCACAATTTCTTGAAGAATGTTTTGTGGTAAGCCATGTGGTTAGAAAATTGTTTAGTTTTAACCACTAGTTCATCAACATAGCATTCAACTAATATTCCCTAGAATGATTTGAAGATGCAATTTGTATCACACTATTTTTTAGTGTCGACATTCCTCAAGCCAAAGGGAATTACAATTTTAAAAATACGAATTGGGGGTCGGGAATGTGGTAGCTACTTCATATTCTTGGTCCATATGAATTTAATTGTATCCTAGATATAAATCCATGAAAAATATATCATAATATCTTGATATTTCATCGATCAGTAGTTCAGTAATCAGGATTGGGAAATCATCTTTCAGACAGTGTCAATTGAGATCACTCAAATTGACGTAGACTCTGATTTTCCCATTCTACTTCTTGATGTGGATAATATTGTCCATCCATTTGGGATATTGGTCCTCCAGAATATATTTTTACTTTATGATCTTATGAAATTCAGCCTCAATTTTGTTTTCATTTTCCAGGTGCATCCTTATTGCAGCTTGATTGTAACCTCAGTGGTCCTCTGGAATTTGTGGGTGGTGAGTGGGCACCTCAGGATCAAATCTAGAAATTTATGTGTAGTTTTATGAGTTCACATCATGATACTACTTCAAGAAGTAGTTATATAACCCATTTTCCATCAAAAACATAGCTAAACTAATTATGGTTCATTGTGAGTCTTCTTCTATACCTAGATTTATTTCTCTAATCACCATAATCGTGGTATAAATTCCCTTATCAAATGTTTTAGGGGATTCCATAATGTTGTACACCTATTAATATTCATCTTCAAGTTCTTTATACTTTTCATTTAGAGAAGCATGTCTTGGGAAAAGTTCTATAGAGTTAGGGGGATTTGATATTTTGGCATCAAATGATGTAGCGACTTCCTCTGACCCATCTGATAATGCGGGATTTCCATCAAAAATTAGAGAGGGTTGGGTGAGAGATTGATAATAAGTTTCTTTGACCTCTTTAGATGAATTTAACATATCTTCTACCTTAGTTGGTGAGGTAATGATTTCCTATATCTTTGAGAATGTAATTAGGGAATTTTTATATGAGCTTTGACCACTTTTTGTGGAGTCATCAACCATTTTAAAACTACTGAACATAGTTGACTAAAACCATAATAATTATTTAATGAGCACCTATATTTGGGATTATATAATGAATTGATTTATGGTAAATACATAATAATCACTAATCTATTTGAAGGGTTCAATTGGGATCATTTTCATACCATTCATTATAGTGACCCATGAAACACCATAAACCATGGGTTGTTTTCATTTCCCTGGATAGAATCCTACATTGATATAATGTGTCTCGTTGGATTCGAATGGTTCCTTATCAGTTTTTAATGTCTTTATTTTTCCATTATGGTAGTATTTAATGAATTGATTCTACGGTGATGGGATTTTCACATTTTTAGGAAACCATGGGTTTCCTAAAAAGAAGTTCAAGAATATGTTCTGCCATACCACTAAAAATTATAAGTTGGCTATAAATTCTCCACACTAAGAATTAAAATTGTCTTGGCCCATTAGTTTATACACACTTTTTTCATATCCCATTAGTTTTATGGATAATGGTTCTAGGTAATTATGATTTTATCCTAGCTAATGATTTTTTTATACTAGAATAAGGTTAACTCCAGACCCATTTTCAACAAAAACATTTCATATCAACATCATTTATTCTACTAGACACATGTGAGGGTTAAATGTGTCCAGTATAATGGAATCTTTAACGTGATCTATGCAAGGGATAACATTGGTTAATTACATAGTATTTGTATTATTATGATTGATCTCACTAAATAATACCACATATTCAAGCTCATAATGGATTTTCAAAATGTCTTTGAGTGATTCCCTAATGTATTCTGATAAACTCAGGAATATTGGATAGATAGCTTAGTTCTTAACAAGGTTAAATTTTCCAAGATTTCATACTTCTTTTATATATTCATTCACTTACATATATGAGTATTTTCTTTAAATTTCACTTTAGGGTCTTCAGTATTCGATGAAGAAGGATCATCTCTCAAGACAGGGGTTAGAGGGACTCATGTCCTTCGAGGGTTGGGCCGACTAGGTATTCCTACCCGACGATGGTGATATAACACTTCTTCCTCTTCAGATTTATATTCCAAGGTGATGGGGTCTTGGTGGATTTGTCCAATTCCATATGATTTTCCAACTTATGGACAATTACTGAAGTGCTCTTCCATGAGTTTCTGCAATACTGATAGTCTGATTAGGGGTGGGTCTATAAGTCTGGATTCTTCTGTAGCTGTTCATTACCATGAATCCTTAGCCCCATCAGCCACTTCCACTAACTCCCCAATTAGAAATGGAGAACTTGGGTTCATATCCATTCTCATTTTTGTATAATATATCCATTAATATAATTATATTAATGATGTTGTAGATCAACTCCTCATTCAATGTGTAATTTCTTTGGCTCACGGTTCCTAGTGATTTGGATTGGTGGGGTGTTTCCTATTGTTTAAATCATACATGCATAAATTCTGAGAGAGTTAGTGATGAATTTGGAATTAACATGGTCTCATAGTTTTATTCTTTAACCCTATCTTTTTGTATAGTCACCCTTTTGAAAGGCATAATTTTTGAGATTTTTTAGACCAATGAAATTAGTTGTGTTGTAGTGGACGTGGTTGGGGGCATAATTGGTTGTTTTAACAATACTTATAGAATACCATTAGTTCATTTTATTGAATTTCATGTCATAAAACCTTAAAACTTATGTTCCATTTTTACAAAAACATGTTTCCACTCACCTCCTTCATCAAGGGTAGTTGTAGAAACATAGTTGACCTATGTAGATGTCTTTATTAACATTACCCACCTGTAATCTACAATCTTCAACTTGTTGTATTTGAAGACAAACTATTCATTAATTATGTTACCCAATGTTCTATATAATGGTAATTAATATGTATTTCTATCAAGACTTACCTCATATGGCCTTTTAGGTTCCTCTAGGAGAAGTAAATCATTTTCCATAGCGACTATAAAGTAGTCACAAAAATGATCATCTGATAATGAGTAAAAATTTTCCTTATCTCCTAGATATTTTTTCAACTGGAACTCCTACAATCATAGTTTCATGGTGGGGGTTGTTGTTTCTTTCTATAGGTCACTACAAAATATGGTGTAGTTTTTTGGAATTGGAGCAGGCGCGGAGGCTGGCAGAAGTGTGATATATGATGTGTCTACCATTTTTATTCTTTTAGTTTGGGTGGGTTGAGTTATCCAGAACATATTATTATTCCACTGTAAAGAATCATCCATTCATTGGTAAATGGTGTATTAATTTTTAAATAACACTGTATATTTCACCAGTATGATTGGTGTTCATATCTTATCACAAAAGTTATCAATATAAAGAGAGAGAAGGTCTTCCTAAAGAAGTGTTAGGTTCAAGTAGTAAGGCATCCCTTTCCATATATAATTGAAATTTTATATTCTCTTGTTTTCTCACTTTTTTCAATTTGAGAGGTCATTGATTGTTCTCATCTTCATCATTGAGCTACAATGAAATAGAAATATTTATGGAGATCCTCCCATCCTATTATTTATTAAGCTGTAAAACTAGTATAACATATAATGGTTCTACCATAAAATGCTAACATGAATCATTTGAGTTTCACTACTTTTTTATGCTCTAGAGTTCTCATCATGGGTTGAAAATGAGATGAAAAGTTTTTTAGATGTGGTTCTGGGTCTCTCGATCCATTTAATATTGGAAATTTTGGACTCCAAAAGTTTGGAAGTGGAAGTGATTCACTCACCCTGTCAGTGTATGGTCTCCTTTTGGGCAGTATGGATGCATTCCACTTAACTAAAACTTCCAATAAATCCGCTAATGACTCAAAGATGTCGATTATCCCTTGATGACTATTTTTTCAAACAAGTTCTTTAACATATTTGGTGATGAGTAGGATTTGGTGGGCAAGTTCTACAATTTTTTGTGGATGATATCTATTCAGGTACATATTTTGATGACTATTTAGAACCAACTCTGGTTTCTTTTTAAAGAATGGAAATCCTAAATCCAACTAACATTGGGTCTCGGTAAAATGAATGGTCAAGCACCATGTTGGGAGGATGTCCTAACCCTATTTCAGTCACTAGGATGAACCCTTATGTAGGTACACTCATTGGAAGTGTATATCGAGGCTATAATAGTGGTTTATATTCAGTAGTAATGCTACCTCAGATCAACTCTGCATTGAGTCACCTCAAAACATTCATTTCTTCCTCTAGAAAATAAATTCTTTTTTTAGTGTAGGTAACTCATACTCATTGAATGGAGTAGATAAGTCATATATGACCATTATTTTCTTCTTCTCTTTGGTATAGATTTTCTGAGGATGTATTGAGGTACATATCGAGGACCACCCAAATTCAAGGTGATTCTCTAATATTAGGTATTCAAAAGTTCATATCTTATTTCATTGTGGACTACGTTCCTGATGGAACCATAATATCTGGAATCCTCTTTATTTGTATCATTACCAATGTCTTCCTCTATGTTTACATCCATAACATTTACTAATTCATAAGGCATTGTAGGCATCATACTAGCTGCTGAATAAAAGGAGTCATATTTTTTCCTTTGTCAAATATTTTCCTTCATTTCTTATATCCTCTTCAATCTTCTTGAATATGAGTGACTCAGAGGGATCCTCTATGCAGCCTAGTTATATGCCTCCCTTCTAGGGGAAATGGGTCATGGGAAGGGGTGAGCTATGAGATCATACATATTTTCTTCCATGCTAAACTAGAAAAGTATTATTTCTATTGAGGGGTGGTTGAGGTAAAAGTTTCCCCAACCAAGTTGTATGGGTTTTCTTTTGTACTCTTTTTTTCATTCCCTAGTCCGAATTTGTTAGACTTATAGGATAATTTTGTGGAAGAAATTCTCTCATCCAGATAGGCTGAGGATAATCTTGAATTTTTGAGGCTACTATTACTATTGTCGCCCTATTGAACTCACACATCCTAATTTGAGTATGAGATGTATATAGTGATGAGTAATCATGTGATCCACATTAATTTGACTACATTAGTAGTGTTTCATGGCTGGATTCTTATAAGTGGTAATCCGACTGAATTTTCTAAATTATCTAGTTCATTAGTTTTTTAATGGATTTCACTCATCCGTTCTAAAGCTTTTGATACTTATCTAGGTTATATTATTGTTGAGAACCACTCCTTTACAGAGTAATTATAATTTTAATAATCTTCATGTAATAATTAAATTACATTACTTTATTTACAATGGGTTTTTATGAATGGGTAATTAGGTGAAATTAAAAGATCCATGTTCTGCCCATCCCCCGATATGAAAACCAGGTTGTTCTTCGACAGTTAACTGACCTAACTTGTGAAATTCATTCAGGCATGTTTATTGACTGTTTTTTCACTTCGATGATCATGGTATCTATGGAGAAGGAATGTATTCCATGTATATTGTTGATGAATTTATCCCAATATCTTGACATGGTCAATATACCTGTCATAAGGAAATAATTCTTCTTTAAAGTGGAAAAGAGTTGTTCAAATATTTGGATGAATGTTTTGTATTAATTCCTCTACTAATTCCCCTAGAATATCAAATTGAGAAGTGGATGAGGTCCAAAACATGATGGGTTTTTCATCCCTAGTCAATTATTTTCTCATGAAACACATAGACATTTTCTCTTCTTAGAGAGACTCCCCAAATTGATCAGAACAACATGAGAACTTATTTATAGTTTTATAGCAATTATCAAGGCTATTAGAGGTCTAATTAGTATGGTAATAGACTTGGGGTGGATCGAGGGATAATAGTTTCCCTATGATATATTCTGGTTGAAAAATTATTTTTCTGGTCATTGATTGTTTCTCTAACATGTATTCATGAACCTATATAAGCACCTCAGAATATGAGGGATTTATTGAATTTGAATCATTAAGGGGAGGACCATTTTTTGAAATGAGACATCACTGTGGAGAGGACCTTCAAAAAAATGTTACCATGGTTCGGACTACCATCACAGGTCTATGTCTGGCTGAAATGAGAATTTCAATAGAATATACCCAGGGAGGAAATTCAGGATGGATAACATCAATGAGAGGACCTTCGTACTATTTGATCTTCTAGCCACGAGGAGGTCTATCATGATACACATTGGGAGATAAACTATCATCATCGATTGGATTGTTCCCACAAAGGAAGCCATTATTGTATGTGCTCTAGGGAGGACCTCCAGAGCTTGTGGTAATAATGTTATAAAAATGTCCTTTGTAACTTCTAATTTATCATTCCTAATTTGGGAATAGACTATTAGGATGATGATCCACCAATTATATGTGTTTGAAGGAATCAAGAACTACAGCTTCATGTAGATAAAAATTATGAGCCTGTTCTTCATTTTCCAGTTTCCTTTGGGGTGATTTTTTTGAGATATCTCTTGTAAGGAACTGGAACCACTTTATTTATGTGATAATCTTCATATATGAGTGAATGTTCAAGTGGTCCCTATGGTGCTACTAAGATAATTAAATAATCTTCTAGAATTATAGCATGGATATATTCCTACCCTAGAGTGGTCATCGAAGTGTACCATTGTCCCCCCAATTAAAAAAGGTATTTATTCCTAATCCAATTTTCAATTTATCATGTGATATTATTTATGACACTATTGGACATAGGCAAAGACTCATGTCTTCTCCTTCATGACCATCCCCATTTTGTGTATGGGTCATCCCACATGAAGAGGTAGGGTTGTGGACCTTAACAGTAGATATTTTAAAATATGTGATTAAATAGTGGAAATCTATTGGATATGGCCAGAGATTGATATCTTCCCTTCCATCATTTCTAAGATGTGTTGAGAGATGTTCTTATATAGAATTGTAATATTTTACCATTCTGGTGTTTGAGTAGGAATGTAAGTTGGCCCCTAACTTGTACTTGAGATATTTCAATTATGTTCACATATAGACACTGAATTTTCATGGTAGTCTTATGGTGTTGGATCATTTATTTGCATCATCCTGTAATTTTGGAAAGATTTTCATTGGGCGATTGATATGGATGAGCAAGAATTTATGTTCACTCATAGTTTACAACCATATGTTTTTGGAAGGCTAGCTCTGCATTAGAATAAATATTTTTCTTCTCATAATTAATTTTCTATGTATATGGCTGATGATATTCATATTTGTGAGTAGAGTTTTTCATATGCTCATTTTCCATCATATTTGTATAAAGGTATTCATGAGAGTGAAAATAGATATACATATTATAATAGTTTTTTTCTATCATATTTGGAGGATGGGATTTATAATAGTAGAAAGGAAATAATATTACCATTAGGTTTCCTCCATACTTACTTGGTGGGATTCTTCAGTAAGAATAATGATTATAGTGGGTCCCTAATTTTTTTAAAGTCACCCACCATGTCCCAACCTGGGGACCTAGGTCCGTTTGAATGCAGCTAGGGACTGCAGGGAAATATCCTCTGCAAGATGAGGATACTGATCCGTACAATGTTGACAACATCAATTTATAGAAGGGGCCTTGGGTGGGACCCTTGGGCTAATGGGATGAAGTTGTTGGTGATGAATTCAATTTCCTCCATATTGTAAAGAATGAACTCTTTTTCAAATTCCAATGAAAGGATCCCAAAATGGTTTGTGATGGCTATTAGGGCCATATGGTTCTTGACCACTAGACATCGCTGGGTGGACATCTAGTAGGGATTCATGGGCCATAGGGCATATTGGGGCACATCTAGGGTTGGGAGAGTACCATTATGGTGGTACTCTCAATATAGAAGATTTGAATCCCAGTGTTGAAGATGCTGGGTAGGATATAGAATCTTTTGTTTTGTTGAGGACACATTCTATGTAGTGGATGATTCATGTGTCTGTGAAGGATTTTAAATTACAGTATCATGAACACAAGAGTAATTTACATTCTTTTTTATACCTCTTCTATTTTGGATGTGGAAGGGACGTGACGCTGGATAACACCACCAACTTGGTTAAGGATTCACATCTAGTTCACCATTTTTTTTGGATGAAAATTATTTTTCACAAGGTGATTGACTGTAGGGAATTGAATTGGGTGAAATCAATAATGTGGGTTACACCATCTTTGAATGGTCTCTAATGGGTTTTGTTTATGGATTCAGAGACACACAATAGATCTTATATCTGTGAGGAATAATGGACCTACTTTCCAAAGGTAGAAGTTTTCTTCTTAACTTGGCCTACTATACTTATGAACTCACATTGGTTGAGAGTATGTGAAGTGGAGCTGATAACACTATTTTGGGGGATCTATTACCAATTCTAGGACTCTAACATAGATTTAAGATATGTTCATGAATAATTTTTTCATTAAAAAATATGTATATGTAGATCATCCTAGAATTACTATCAATTTGAAACATGCATGGTTCCAAAAATAATATGTATATATCAGTGATTCTCTATCAATGGTGGTATTTTTGTATAGGGATTAGGGAATCATTGGATGTATAATAGGATGATGCTCATTTAAAGAGATATTGTGGGAAATATGGTTTTTATTATCATCCAATGACACAAAATTAGTTTTGATGTCCTGATAAAACCCATTATATGGGCTTCATATGCATCCTTTTGAGGGGAATCAAAATCCACATAGTTTAGTGCCAAAAAACAAGAGACATCACATTTTATGGTTGTGTGATAAGGACCAAACCATGAATTTTGATTTCATGTGGTAAGGACATCCAGGAAATAGCTTCCTAACTAAGGATACTATGGGACTTATATGAAGGTGGCCTATGAGACTTGTAAGAGATGTTTTCTCCCAAGTGGATATGACCCCATTATGAATGTGGCTCATTGAACATAAGGGTGAATTTGGGTGTAGTTTTGGGACCTTATTGAGTATTCTTATGTATCCCAATTAGTATATAATAAAACATCACCTAGTTTGGTAGGGATTGGGGCTTACATCGTATAGGAGGACCATTCAAGTAGATGATAGGGTTTACATCTATGAAAAAGGCCCACATGGTTTGGGATTAAAATCAATGGGATACCCATTTTTTGTGACATGATTGGGGCATACACCTATGAGGAGACCCGTAAGGTAATGCTTCATTTGGAATATGGACCTTTGAAAGTCATGTCATGGGTTTAGGGATTATACCATACATGAGGCCAATTGAGTTGATACAGCTGTGGAGTTCACTATGGGATTCCCATTTTTGGTTTGCAATCATTAATATTTCATGATCAATGATAACCACAATCCCATGTGATTCAAGCATAGTACGAGGAATAAGATGAAGTAGTGGAACCAAATATCACACAATAAACTTTTTTCTATTGGTGGATGGATGTTGGTGGGAAATGGGAGAGAGAGGGATTTTAATGTGCATGCTTCCTCTTTATTTTGGTATTTAGGATTTTCAGATATGGGGATCCATCTAGCCACATCCTTGGATGAAAATGAGGATAAAGATTCATTCCTCCTAAAAAATTATTGGGGGATTCTTCTAGTGGGTAATTTCTACTGGTCCCTAAATAAGAGAGGAGTTTCTAGCACTGGACCTCATTGAAGGGAATGTCTAGTGATTCCCGTCAATCCCTATACTGAGAGGTTCAAATTGTTAACTACATGTTCGGAAACCCCATTAACATATGAATGTAGACTTGAAAACATTATGAGGGCCTTATTACCATGGAGATTACACACATGAAACTGCATACCAAGGGTGTGTAGGCTTCAAAGGATATTCTTATGTTCTTGATGATCTGATCATACATGACAGGTGTCCTTGGAAGCAGCCTGGTCTTGATTCCATTAGATTGGTTCATGGAAGGTCTAGAGTGGGGCCTGATGGTTTGAAGGAAGGGGTGATTGGAGGTGGATATTAGAACACTCTAGGATTCCCCATAACATGTATCATGTTCTTCTATAGTATGGGGTTACCTCAACCTAGCATGTTTCAAAGTGGATTAGGGTGTTATATGCCTAGCATTTTGAAATGTCGTCCTAGGTTCTTCCCACGTAATGTGTCATGATGCGGGACTCATTTCAGCCTATGTAGTATTTTTCTATGTGGGGTCATTTTCTTCATATGTAGTGCTTTTCTACATTAAGAAGGGTTCCACCTACATAATGTTTTTCTATGTAGGGTGTTGGTCTATAAAGGGGTCATCAATTTGTTCTCCGCAAAAGGGGGTCGGCAATGTGATTTTATGTTCACGGGTGGATAGATGATTTATTATTTCCTATTTAATTATAGGTAGTTGATTTTCACCTTGTTGGAATAGAATTATCAGTGTTTCAGCTCTTACATAGGATCTCCTCCTATGATCTCTATTTGTCCATCCTATTTTCTATCCCACATAGGGTCCTTTTATAGAAAACTGAAGGAATCAAATACCTATATGATTAGTCATCCATGGTGGAATGTAGGTCTTATTTTGCGTTAGCCCATGAAGAACACCCCTGCCCTCAAACAAAATAGTTCATGGGGGCTCCATTAACAGAGCATAAAATCACTTTCTGTCCCCACAAATGATTTTGTTCCATTTTCAGTCACCAATGGTACTATACCATCCCAATAACTATTTAATTCATAGGGAAGAATGTTCATGGAGGGGAATCACCTTGTGGCCTCATATACGATTGTGGCTTTGTTTACAAGCGTCATCAGTACTTCCCAATCCTGTGAACCATTTTTTTCTTGGGGATAGTCATTCACAGGGGAAGAAATCACTGTTCGGACTTGTAAATAATTGTGGTTTCATTCTTGGGAACTATTGTTGTTTTCTAATCCTGTGAAATATTTGATTTCTGGTGTTCTTCATGGATTGCTGGAAGGCCATGCGTAACAGTGGTCATCGAAAATATTTTCATCTCATGGGATCAACCCATCCTTTTTTGATTCCTCCCCTTTGAAATCGTTTCTTCAAATTCTTCTTATAGGTTTATTTATACTCTTTTTTTAGTAAATGGGACTGTAATCTTCTTGTATGTATAGTTTTTAGGACACAACTGTATTTCTTATCTTGTAATCTATCAAAAATAGTATTTCCTTTTTAAATATAAGGAAGTTAAATTCTACCCCTAGGAATTTAGTCTTTACAAATTTTAATTCAGTATCAGAAACTAATGATTGACTTTTCAAAATAATTATTTTGAAACCCACGTCAGAAAAAAAGGATTAACAAAACCTCCACTTTAAAAAATGTAAGGGATGTAAAAAGGTTTTATGGTATTATACTTACATGGATTCCATGTAAGAAAACATAGAAATAGAAGGGAAAACTACCTATAGTGTTATTATATAGAGTGATAGAGAACACAATCATTATAAAGATAACCATCATAAAACCATAAATCTATAATGGGTTCAAAGGCACTGATTTCATAGTAATAAAAGATAACATATAATTTTTTTCCATAAAAATCATTTTCCTAAAGTTAATGAATTCATTTACATTCAAAAATAAGAATATAAGAAAACTTGCATGAAAATTATAGTTTCATCCTTTAGTCAATTTCCACCAAAAAACTCATTTTTTCCCAAATGATGAGTATTAAAGATTAATTTTTCATGCCTAAAAATCTAGAATCAACTTCAACATAATCATATAATTATCAATAGATTAAATCTATAGTCTTATTTTCTTGAAACATTAAACAAAACCAAAATTTTTAAGATATGATATGATATTTCCCAAAATTAATAAACAATTAAATGAAGAAAAATTATTTTTAATATTAAAATTTAGTATCAATAACCCGTGTTTCACATAGATCATTCAGTTATCCATAAAATTCCTCAAAAATATTATTGAATAAGATTGAATCCAAATATTAATAAATATATTATCTTGTAGTCTTATATGATAAATTTTCTCATTTATCTCTAAATAACTTAAATTAAACTTCATATCTATTACAAACAAAAATTCCCTAATAATATTCAAAATAGGCTAACAATTTCTATAAATCAACTAAATCACCCTACATCTTCAACAGAATCATAGATTCATCCAAAATATAATTCAACCTTTATTCCTCAAATAAAATCTCATAGTATTATATTTACCTTGAGAATAAAGCTTTCCCAAAATACTGAACATCTTCTGAAATAATATGAATCACAAAATCACAGAATAATTATCCAATCACAAGGAAATTTATTCTATAAAACATATGTCACCAAAATAAATATATTTCTCATCTATAAAATCATTTCAAAAAAATTGAAATTTCATACTAACTAGGAATTCACATTTTCCAGTGGTATGAGATTCACCCTTATCACCCTTGTATTGTGGGTTCAATTTCCTCGACCTTGTCAGATGTTATGGGTTTCCACATGGTCCACAGTTTGTCCATTTTCTAAAATTATTTTCATATAATCCTTATAAAATTCTAGAAACATGAGAGAAATTCCAAAAATATCCCTAATATGTTTTAACCTCAATGGTTTCTCAAGCCTATAATTTTTCATCACAAAATGTTATAACCCAAAATTAACTAAAAAATTGATGTTTATAATAATACCATTAGTCACATTAAAATTTAATAATATAAATAAAAAAAGGGGTCCCCAATACATTGGAATTATGATCCACCATATCATTATAATCTGATGATGGTATCCCAAACTATTAAGATTTCTTGTCACATAAATGAATTATTTTGAAGTTAAATTTCATTTATTTCGCTTTCATTTTTTGTTTTGGATGATTTCCAAAGGTTTTATGGAGAAATAGATGAGTTTTCATGAATTCGGTTAAACCGTGAGCCCAATTCCAGATTTAAAAATAAAATTTGTTTCCTTTATAACTTTTTCATTTTTTAATATTTTTCCTTCATTAAAATTCATAAATGGTCTCATCTGACCTATTAACACCAAAATATAAATCTGGAGCCTTTATAAATCCATAATCATGGTGGATATGGGTTTTTATTTAAGATATTGGGCCTGCCCGAAGGCCCATTTCCTGCATTAAAAATAATTTTTAAAAGTTTTATATCTCCTTCAATATTTGCGTTTTTTCGGTGATTCCACCTCCCAATCGACCCTACGAAACCCAGGCGAGCTCTAATTGCCTTCCCCACATCCTTGGAGCTCTTTGATATCGCAAATTAGGGCTGATCTTCATAGGGTGTCTCAAATCGGCCAGAATTGAAGAGGTAACTTCATCCCTTCTTAACTCTCTCAATTCTTACTATTTTTTCCTCCATTCCAGTTCCCAAATTACCTCCTATATCTTGTTAGAATAATCCCTAAATTTTGACTATTTTCAATTTCATAAACTATTGTTTTTGGAGTGATTAATTCAGGATACTTCAAATAGGTGAATCTATTTCTTTCCTCTTTCAAATTGCTTAGGGTTTCTTCCCTAATTCTTGAATTAAAAAAAATTCCAGAAGTTAGGGTTCGTGCATAGGTTCTAAATTACTGTATTTTGGGTGAAATATTGAGTTTTTAGGTTTCTTTTAACTTCCTTGAGGTGTGGCGGTCATGCGGTTGATGTTTCGTCCCAATATTTGAGGGTTTCGACACATTCGGTAGGTGATTCCGTGGGTAACCATTTAATGATGAGTTAGTTTGCTTGATTAAATAATTTTGCATGTTATTTATGTGTTGTTCATTATTAGAAAACCATTTTTTGTTGCAATAGTAAAGCATTTGTTTTTAAAGTTACATTTTTGCTTGAAGTGTGAATTTTTCAAATGTATTTCATGTGTTATATCTTGTGGTAGTTTTGTAAAATGTGGAAGTGATTTATTAGTTGTTGAAAGGGGTTTTCAATTATGGTTAGGTAATGATATAGTTCCATGTGGGCCTAAAAATGGGGTGTATTTGAATGGTTTTATTTGTATAACCTTGTTATACTCCTTGAAAGTGTTTTATGGATTTGTGTGTTCTCATGGGTATCTTTTGTGATATTTTTCAAAGTGATTATATAACATTTGAATGTGGATGATTTCATGTTTATTGGGATGCCAATTCTGTTTTGGTAGGGTCTTGGTGTGCTTTTGGCTTAAAAAGAGATTTTTGAAATGGATATTATGTGCAAAGTTTGGGTATACTCTTTATAATTGTTTTATGAAAGTTTTGAATGCTTTATTGGGTTGTGTAATAGGTGAAACTATATCAGAAAACTATTTTGGTTGGAGTATATTTTTAAAAGGTCCATTTCATTTGTGAAAAGGCTGTTATGTGATGTGTATCATCTTGTAAATATTTTATTAAATTGTTTGTAGGGGATATTTTGGAGTGAAAGTGATGTGAAAGTGATGTGGAGTGTTTTGTGTGAGTGTGATGTGAAAAATTGAATTTTTGAATATGAAAGAAGTGTTATATTCCATGTGTGTGGGCTGTTATATGAGTTTAAATATCTTATAATTGTTTTATAAATTTTTTTAATGGTTTTGTGGAAGTGTTGAAGAAATGTGAAATGTGTTGTGGGCTATTTTGGTGTGATTCGGATTTCAAAATCATTTTGAATGAAAAATGGATTTTTTTGACTTGTGTGGTATACATATGGGCTGTTTGGTGAATTTGTGATGTGGAAATGATATTTTCATGTTCAATGTACATTTCTTGACTTGTTGAACTTGTTTGAGCACAAGGGGAAAACCTGGGTATCTAGGTGGGTGGACGTGTACTAGTATGCTAGTGAATCCGTGGGGTTTGGCCTCAGTTTCACTTAGCAAGATTGACGCTTACAACTCAAACTAAACTATGATGATGATGATTGGGGACCACTAGGTTATGGGTATGTTCCCTACTAGTGGCTCGTGCACGAGAATGGATATTTGTGATGGTTACTCTCACCGAGATACGAGGTACCTGGGACCCACAGGTAGCTAGTGCCTAGGTGTTACTTCCTATTTCTTGTGCTCATTGTTTACTTTGTACTTACTGTCGGCATACGGTATAGTTGGCTGGAAAATTCAGTAGTGTTGACATTTTTTTTAAAAGTGTTGATTCTTAATGATATCCCACTTGAAAACTGTTTTTATTCAAAGTAGCATCTTTTAGAAATTGTAACTAGCTTTTCATGTTTTTTGAAAACTTGCATGCTTTTCGTCTTTAAATGTTTATCACATGAAATCTATTAGTGGTGGTATCCTACTGGTCATTGTCTCACACCCTACTTACACCCTTGGGTGTAAGTAGACATGGTTTTTTTTTTGTCGCAGGTTGGGTACAGTTTTTTTGTTCTAGTGGTTCGGGTTTCTAGCAGGTCCTTGGTGGTGAAGTCTTGTGGAGGTGGATTGTGGGAGGTGCCCCTTGCTATGAGGGTTCTTGGTCTGTCTTTATTTGGATTTTTAACTTTGGTATGGACCTTTTGAGTTGTTTTAAGCCATGTAATTCAGTTCTGAATTTTTGTAAAAGTTGGTTTGGTTTGAAAAATCCATATTTGTTTCATTGGATTCTTTTGTTGTTTTATGTTTATAAACTCGGGTAAATCGTTCCCAATTTTCATTTTATGATACCCGGGCACTTGTGCCAGCCCGTGGGGATCGGGAACACCCCTCGGGTCATGTCACGGGCTGGTTTTGGTGCTGGTTTTGGTGGTGACCAGATTCAGTTCATGACAAAATGGTATCAGAGGTAGGTTCAGGTTAACTCTTTGGGTCATGTTATTTGGGGAAGAGTCAGGATAGTATGGAGTTAGTCTTGTTGAGACATGTAATTCTAGTTATGGGTAGTGTGCCTGATCACCACACCTCATAATGGGATTCAAGTTTCCAAGAGAAGTCGGTATTTATCTTAAGTCCTTCGGTTTTCTTGGTTCGATGATGATTAAGGGAAATGAAAAGAGAGTTGGGTTAATGGTACTAGTGAGCTCACAAGGCCTGGAAATCCATGTAGAGCCAAGGATATTCCCTAGAACACTCTCTGTGACAGTGAGGTGATTGGAATATGGATGCCAACCATATTTCCAAGTCACCCACTGAAACTAGTTTCCTCTTGCATTGTTTTGTGCTTAGGTTTTGAAACCTTAGCACTTTGGTTTTAAGAAGTGTAAAGTTTTTGTGAAATGATTTTCAAATAAAGATGGAATGGTTTGGTTTATGAAATGGCAGAACTTAATTTTCAGAATTGTTTTGAAATATAAAATTGTGTGCTTACACCTCTTTGAAAGTAGGAACTATATTGATGTTGGTTTTGAAAAGTGTTTCCAATAGAGTTTTCTAAACAATCAGAGTGTGTTTTAATGGGATGAGATGTTTTGAAATTGATGTGAATATCTTGAAAGTGAGTTATTTTCTAAATGTTTGTGACTTTCTGAAAAAATTTGTAAGATGTGAGTTGGGATTTTGATCTCATAGTTAGCAGTTATGAGAAAAAAGGATGTGTTGGTTGACCGTTTTTGTTTTGAAAAGTGGAAAGATTTTTTGTTTTAACCTTTGGTATTTCCATTAGCGACCACATGCATGGGGTTATATGGGATGATGGATGGTTGATGGCACGACTGGATGAGTGTCGGTATGGATATGAGGAGGTTGTCTGGTGTGGCACAAAAACATGCATGTGTGAGGCCCATGGGGTACCATTGGTGGATATGCTTACTGCTAAACTGTTTGTTCTCAAAGAATTACTTTTAAAGAAAAACACGATGTCTTGATGAATATTTTTTTATGGTTTGTATTATGGGTTTTTGAAAATGTTGATGTTGTGGGATGTTTTGATTCCAAGAACCCCTTCTGTTTGAACTGTGTTTTGGGTTTGTGTTTGGTCGGTAAGTTGTGTTATAGGGACGACTAGTGGTCTCTTTTGAAAAAAAATTTGGGATGGCTTTACGATAGTTCCCTTCATGTGTTTGGAGCTGGTTTATGGCTTGTTTTGACCAATGGACCAGGTTGGTTGTGTCCTTGGGTTCTCTCATTTGATAAGGTACACCCCCATTAAAGGTTAGTGCATAATTGAAGCGCAACCCAGATTGTTTCTCCATTAGAAAATCCTCCAGTTGATCAATATAAGGAATCCATTTCTTGAGCTTTTTAGATTGAGTATACACCCTTTCCTTTATTGGTTTTGTGTATCCTCTTGTAGTGGGAGATTGATTATGGATGGTTGAAAGTGACCTTAGCCTCTTAAGTTTCCTAATTTTTCGAAGGTGGAAGTGTTCTGGGTTTGTTATCATGGATGAGTATTTGGATAGCGTCTAAGAGGAACTCTCGGTCCTTTATAGTCTCTTCGAAGAAGGAGTTTATGTTAAACTACTATTGTGGGAAATCTGGTCATGAGAGGATATTATGGACACTTTCTAGAATTGTGTGTTGTTTTGGGATGTTGTACAAGTTCCCTCTCTATTCATTGTTTATATCAGTCGCAATGGTCATGTTCGGTGATTCCTTGTGATGGCATGTGCTCGATTGACTATAAAGGTGAAAGTTGGGCAATCATCTGAGAGTCTCTATTATGTTGGGAGAATGTCTCCCTTGAAAAAAAAAACATAAAAAAAATATTCCATTTTAGAGGAAGATGAGTATAAGTGTTCTTTACTTCTATTGTTTCTCACCCAAACAAACAAGGTGTGATGTGTGTACATATTCTAATCCCTTGTTTCAGTGAAATATCGAGTTAGGGTAAAGTGAGTTTGGAATGTGTTATGTCTTGGAAAAAAACTTATCGAGGGGATTACGGTGTATTTGTTGTTTGAAACGAAAGAAGAATTCTCATTCAGGTGGTTTCCAAAGCCTAACTGCGAGGCCGAAGATGCTTCAATATTTTGAGCTCCAGCCATAGGTCCCAGAGAGAAGCTGGCGCGTAGTCAGGGGAAACCCCAGTGTCATTTAAACCCTTGTGCAAAGTCCTATCCTCAATATGAAAGATAAGAAGAGTTTAAACCTATGGTGTCATCATATTTCTTCAGTTGTTCCCGTTCGGTGGAAATAGGTGGAGGGTCTTGTACACATGTCATCACACAATGTTATTCCCTCCCACTTTGGTTTCCATTGAGTCTTTAGAGAAAGGTATGAAGTTTGGCTAGACAGGTTGACCACACGGTTTACACTTGGTTAGTAGTGACCATGCCCCCCACCCAAAAAAAACCATGTAGATAGAAGAATATCCATTGTTAGTTCATGTTTTCCCAATCCATGCAGACTAACCATGTGGTCGTCCCAACACTTTATATTTTGGGGTCTTTCTGTACCGGCCCATGCTGGTCGATTAAGATTGTTGGTTCTTATGGTGGGGAGCCTTTTTTTTACTCGTACCGATAACTTAGATTTATCCATGGTCAAGGATTGGTGGTAGGTATTCTCATTTGGATCTATCAATCTACCTAAATCTTCCTTGAGTAACAATTGAGATTGGAGAGTGCCCAATGGTTTAGTTATATCAAGGTATGTGTAACCTTGTTTGATGTTGTTGTTCGTTTGAGTGAATTGCTTGAGTCTTGTTCTGATAGTGTTTGAGGTGTTTTCCTTTGGGATAAATCCTGAATGTGATTTATTGTTTCAGGAAAGTGGTGTATGATTTTTTTTGTGAATTATTCCTTCCTTAATTGATCAATGGAGGTGTTTTGGCCTTTGGGGGTGAAACCTGGAAAGGGAGTACATCTTGGTTTATCAGTTGGGTTTGGCTTTCATATCTGGCCTTTCTGTAGCTTTCCGGGGACGGAAAGTTTTCATGGTGGAGATAATTGTCACATACATGAATTATTTTGAAGTTAAATATCATTTATTTTCCTTTAATTTTTTGTTTTGGATGGTTTCCAAAGGTTTTATGGAGAAATAGATGAGTTTTCATGAATTGGGCTAAACCGTGAGCCCAATTCCAGATTTAAAAATAAAATTTGTTTCCTTTATAACTTTTTCATTTTTTAATATTTTTCCTTAATTCAAATTCATAAATGGTCTCCTCTGACCTATTAACACCAAAATATAAATTTTGAGCCTTTATAAATCCATAATCATGGTGGATATGGGTTTTTATTTAAGATATTGGGCCTTCCCGAAGGCCCTTTTCCTGCATTAAAAATAATTTTTAAAATTTTTATATCTCCTTCAATATTTGTGTTGTTTCGGTGATTTCACCTCCCACGCGACCCTAAGAAACCCAGTAGCGCTCCCATTGCCTTCCCCACCTCCTTGGAGCTCTTTGATATCGCAAATTAGGGCTGATCTTCATAGGGTGTCAAAAATCGTCCAGAATTGAAGAGGTAACTTCATCCCTTCTTAACTCTCTCAATTCTTACTATTTTTTCCTCCATCACAGTTCCCAAATTACCTCCTATATCTTGTTCAAAGAATCCCTAAATTTTGACTGTTTTCAATTTCATAAACTATTGTTTTTTGAGTGATTAATTCAGTATACTTCAAGTAGGTGAGTCTATTTCTTTCCTCTTTCAAATTGCTTTGGGTTTCTTCCCTAATTCTTGAATTATAAAAAATTCCAGAAGTTAGGGTTCTTGCATAGGTTCTAAATTACTGTATTTTGGGTGAAATATTGAGGTTTTAGGTTTCTTTTAACATCCTTGAGGTTCGGCGGTCATGCGGTTGATGTTTCGTCCCAATATTTGAGGGTTTCGACACATTCGGTAGGTGATTCCGTGGGTAACCATTTAATGATGAGTTAGTTTTCTTGATTAAATAATTTTGCATGTTCTTTATGTGTTGTGAATTATGAGAAAACCATTTTTGGTTGCAATAGTAAAGCATTTGTTTTTAAAGTTACATTTTTGCATGAAGTGTGTATTTTTCAAATGTATTTCATGTGTTATATCTTGTGGTAGTTTTGTAAAATGTGGAAGTGATTTATTAGTTGTTGAAAGGGGTTGCCAATTATGGTTAGGTAATGATATAGTTCCATGTGTGCCTAAAAATGGGGTGAAATTGAATGGTTTTATTTGTATAACCTTGTTATACTCCTTGAAAGTGTTTTATGGATTTGTGTGTTCTCATGGGTATCTTTTGTGATATTATTCAACTTGATTATATAACATTTGAATGTGGATGATTTCATGTTTATTGGGCTGCCAATTCTGTTTTTGTAGGGTCTTGGTGTGATTTTGTCTTAAAAAGAGATTTTTGAAATGGATATTATGTGCAAAGTTTGGGTATACTCTTTATAATTGTTTTATGAAAGTTTTGAATGCTTTATTGGGTTGTGTAATAGGTGAAACTATATCAGAAAACTGTTTTGGTAGGAGTATATTTTTAAAAGGTCCATTTCATTTGTGAAAAGGCTGTTATGTGATGTGTATCATCTTGGAAATATTTTATTAAATTGTTTGAAGGGGATATTTTGGAGTGAATGTGATGTGAAAGTGATGTGGAGTGTTTTGTGTGAGTGTGATGTGAAAAATTGAATTTTTGAATATGAAAGAAGTGTTATATTCCATGTGTGTGGGCTTTTATATGAGTTTAAATATCTTATAATTGTTTTATAAAATTTTTTAATGGTTTTGTGGAAGTGTTGAAGAAATGTGAAATGTGTTGTGGGCTATTTTGGTGTGATTCGGATTTCAAAATCATTTTGAATGAAAAATGGATTTTTGTGACTTGTGTGGTATACATATGGGCTGTTTGGTGAATTTTTGATGTGGAAATGATATTTTCATGTTCAATGTACATTTCTTGACTTGTTGAACTTGTTTGAGCACAAGGGGAAAACCTGGGTATCTAGGTGGGTGGACGTGTACTAGTATGCTAGTGAATCCGTGGGGTTTGGCCTCAGTTTCACTTAGCAAGATTAAAACTTACAACTCTAACTAAACTATGATGATGATGATTGGGGACCACTAGGTTATGGGTATGTTCCCTACTAGTGGCTCATGCACGAGAATGGATATTTGTGATGGTTACTCTCACAGAGATATGAGGTACCTGGGACCCACAGCTAGCTAGTGCCTAGGTGTTACTTCCTATTTCTTGTGCTCATTGTTTACTTTGTACTTACCGTCCGCATACGGTATAGTTGGCTGGAAAATTCAGTAGTGTTGACATTTTTTTAAAAGTGTTGATTCTTAATGATAGCCCACTTGAAAACTGTTTTTATTCAAAGTAGCATCTTTTAGAAATTGTAACTAGCTTTTCATGTTTTTTGAAAACTTGCATGCTTTTTGTCTTTAAATGTTTATCACATGGAATCTCTTAGTGGTGGTATCATACTGGGCATTGGCTCACACCCTACTTACACCCTTGGGTGTAAGTAGACATGGTTGTTTTTGTTGTCGCAGGTTGGGTACAGTTATTTTGTTCCAGTGGTTCGGGTTTCTAGAAGGTCCTTGGTGGTGAAGTCTTGTGGAGGTGGCTTGTGGGAGGTGCCCCTTGCCATGAGGGTTTGGGATGTCCTTATTTGGATTTGAAACTTTGGTATAGACCTTTTGAGTTGTTTTAAGCCATGTAATTCAGTTCTGAATTTTTGTAAAAGATTGTTTGGTTTGAAAAATCCAGATTTGTTTCGTTGGATTCTTTTGTTGTTTTATGTTTATAAACTCGGGTAAATCGTTCCCAATTTTCATTTTATGATACCCGGGCACTTGTTCCAGCCCGTGGGGATCGGGAACACCCCTCGGGTCATGTCACGGGCTGGTTTTGGTGCCGGTTTTGGCGGTTACCAGATTCGGTTCGTGACATTTCTACTCTTAAATAATATCATAATCTCTAAAGTTGACTATAACCTACTCTAATACCAATTGTAATAACCCATCCTTAAACAAATAATATTCTAGTGACTTTAGATTATAATTTAAATTTTTTATTTTTCAAAAACCTTTTTGGATTATAGTTTTAGAGAAAATGGATAAACACTTACATTGTAAACCCATACATTTCAAGTGAACACTTATACTAAGTAATCAATTTTTCTACTAAAACCCCATTTTAAAAATATGAATTATTTTCATGAAACATATTCAATAAATTAATCATTACATCATCATTTTACTTACCAATATTTAAGTCCTATGAAAAACATTTTAAAACATGGGATGTCCACAAAAAGAATAGTAAGGGAATAAAAATGGAAATACAGTGTAGCCCATTATCTAAAAGGAATAACCTGATAACATAAAAGGAATGGATCATGTAAAAATAGTAAAGTATAAGCAGTATATAACATGACATAATCATTATTCAAGTCTATATTCCATGACTATATCACATGGTGGAGAGAGTCCCATAATGGATTAGGTTTACTTCAAAATCCCATGATGTCTCATGAGACAAAACATTTCCAAATGCATTAGAGCATAATCTAGGTTCACCCATCCTAATATGTTCATGCATATGTCTTCCACATAAATAATCAAACATTAATAATAAACAAAAGGGTCACTCGTAGAAAGAAATGTGTTTTGTAATCACGTCATAAGGATTAGACAAAGAGTGTATCATCATGAAAACAATGAAGGAAAATACTAATTCATTTATATATAATGATAAAATAGAGGTAATAATAAATCATGAATAATTATATACAACTCATGGTAATACATGAAAAAGTTTTTTTACGAAACATTAGAGATGGGCCACTTTATTGTTGTAGAAGGGGAAAGAAAGAGTTATTAAAGAGGATAATTGAATAATTTTTTTCATAATAATAGAAATGAACTAAGATGGATTTTCATGATAAAATTATTGATTTTATAAAATAATTGTGTGCTTAAAATAGTTTATGGGGTGTAACTAAAAATGATAATGAAATGTAGAATTTCCTTATTAATTGACATTGGTTCTCAAGAGGAGTTGAGAAAGAGACTCTTTAAAACCATGTAATCCCTCTCCAAGGAAAGGTAAATTGAGATACATACATATGTTTCTTAAATATGTTCATATTTTAAGATAATTATATAAAAATAATTAAGTGATAAATTTAATTAAAGAGATTTAAAGTGTAACCTGAAATAAAATATGAAGGATCAAAGAGATAATTTACCCAAAACCAAAGACATAAACCTTTTTCCAAACATATGAGAGAAATTGGATGAGTAAATTTTAAAAAAAATAATTCCCATAAAAATAATTTCATTAAATATATTCTTGAAGAAATGGAATTAAATTTGAAATGTTTAGAAAATAAAACATTAGAACATTTAAAATGATGTTTTAGTGATAGAGTATCATATAGAGACCATATCATTAAAGTGAACATTAATAAAATTAATTGAAAATTTGTATTCATTTTATGTCCACATAAAACTAGTGTAAATGTGATAATAAAAGTAATATTCACACCTTATAATAACATGACCTAATCAATGAAGTAGAAGTTTAACCAAATAAATAGAAAATAAGTTAAAAAGTCCCTTACTATTTTTTTATCTGTAGAATTGTATGCCACATGAAAGAGTTACATTTAAAAACCATAAATATCATGATAATAAATAAATTTATGATATAACAAGTCAATGGGGGAGTTATGTACACCCCAGAAAAGAATATAGGTTCATAACATCAAAAATATTACTCAACAAAAGGAAATTGAGATGAAGTCCCTTTCCATGACTTAGAATCATCATTTACATTCATTATCTTCTTGAATAATAAAAATAAATTAATTTATAATTTACTGAGAACATTATTCATGTTTATTATTCCATTTATATCACTTATTATCATTCTATAATTACACATTTTTTTGAGTTAATGTTAGATTTTTTTGATGATATTTGGTACTTGCATCCAAAAATGACTTTAGTATCATGTTTAAAGAGAAAATGGAAAATATTCCACTATATCAAGAATAATATTAATTAGATAATTATTATTATTATAAAAAAATTATAAATATAAATCCACACATTAGTCATGGTACTGAAAAAGAAACTGCATTAAAATCATAGAGACGGTATGTTGTGCATATGCCTTAGTAGCATTTCCATTTTTTAATAATCATTATGGAAAGAAATAAAGTATTATTTTATGTTTAATGAATGATTATAAAATTATTATCATATTAATAATTTTAATATGTATATATCATCTATGTGATATAATGATGAAAAATGAATCACACAGCTTAATGGTGGTGATAATTCACACATACACATGAACGAAGTTGTATTTTTTTTTAATTGAAAGGTGGGAATGTAAATGATATATTATTTTTTGGGAATTATAAATTTTTCATGAATATCATATATAAAAATTTATTACCTTATTTATAACCACTCTTGAGAGACAATGATGGAAAATGAATTTCATTGATTCGTAAGGCGGTTGTCGACCATATACATGGATGAAGAATTATTTCCCCATTTGATGGAAGAGAAAATGGATATAGTTCACGACAATAGAATAATAAACTATCATTATATTTAGTATACTATAGTTATAATATTTTTTTGGATGAATAATATTTTAAGGAAGCAAGACAATAAAAATATAGAAACACTTTATTAATAATAATACCTCTTCTTCGGAAAATCTCCATTTATTAACACCCTAAGACCACTAAGGTTAATTTTATTCCCAAAATAATTCCTCTAGAAAGTTCTAATGGATTTTAGGAAGTTAATTGGGATGATATTTTCCAAAAAAAATAGGTTTTGAAATATATTAACCCACACTTATACATGGATATTACATCTTTTTAATGAATATTGAGCACATTATGAAAATACATTCCAAAGAACTGTATAAGTTTTGTATCTTCAAAAACATGGAAATATAACCATCTAACTTGGTGAAATATCTTCAACCTATCACTTAATTTTCATTCCATTTTATAAATCTGACTTAAAACCGTTCTTCATAACCTCAGGAATCGAAACATAGGAAAAAAGTAAGCTCAGATGCTCAGTAAGGTTAATAAAAGGAGATATATAAGCATAACATGAAAATAAGGGTATGAGAACATCAACATAATAATATATGATTATACCCATCATATCAAATATCATAATCAAGAGTCATGGAATAAATATTTGTATTTAATTAGACAATAATCATATGGGAATCAAGATCATAATCCCTAAGAGCATAATAGAGGAATAAGACATGGAATGTTGGAATACACAAAATAATATAAAATTCTATGTTAAGGATACCTAAAAATACAACAATAACATGTAAGTATTTTACAAATAACTTGTGTGCGTACATTGGGATTTTCATCCCCCTTATGTACCCTCTTGTTCAGATCATGGCATGCCATCCTGTGTACCCTTTATTTTGATATTGGGATTCCCTCCTAAGAACACTCTTGTTTTTTCTTGGTATTCCATCCCATGAACCCTCTTTTTTAGGACTTGGGATACCAACCTATGTACCCTCTTACTTTATGTTGGGTATTCCATCCTATTTAGCCTCTTGTATTGGGCTTGGGATGGCCTCTTGTGTACCCTATTGTTTTGGGATTGTGATTATCTCCCATGTACCCTATGGTTTAGGGATTAAG
Organism: Viscum album; assembly: GCA_963277665.1. Lineage (NCBI taxonomy): Eukaryota > Viridiplantae > Streptophyta > Magnoliopsida > Santalales > Viscaceae > Viscum > Viscum album. The sequence goes on from OY728147.1 coordinate 1,410,079,598, forward strand.
ATTCCATTTTTTAGTAATGAGATAAACTCCCATGTACCCTTTTATCTAATTAAACATTTATCAATACCTAAGGCATTGTAGGGAGATATATGTTCAACCATTCATATAAAAAAATTATACATTTCCCACAAGATAATAAAACTATCATCATATCGTGACCGAAAAAAAATATGGGTTTCAAATCATAACCCATGAAATGAAATGGGTATCATAATCATTTCATCATATCATTACCTTTGAAAAAGTGATATGTATCATTTTCATCAAAGTATACCAAGTGAAAAGAAGTGGGTTTCAAAAGCATTTAACATGTGGAAGAGAAACATTTGTCATAAACATCATTCCATAAAATCAGAAACCATTTATGAAATAATATGAATATTAATCTTGAATCATATCTTTAGTAAATCAATAAATATAACAATGTCATCTTTGATAAAGAAGGATTTTGAAAGATCATCTGTTACATTTCTTAAGGAAAGTAGCCTTTCCCTAAAAAACCTTTTCATAAAACCATTTCAAAAACCATTTATTTTATAAATAATGATATAAAAAATTATTTAAAACGTCTATTTAGTAAAATTTATTTTAATCATTTAAAAATTCATAAAGAATTTTTAAAACCATTTTTTTAATGTAGCTTTGAAAAATTATAATTAAATATTTCAAATATTTGGAAAAACTTTTTCATTCAGAAAATTTTGAAATCATAAAATGAAGGCCAAAAATAATTTTGAAACCCATTTTCTAGAAAATAGAATTGAAAAATTATATTTAAATCTTAAAATAATGGATTTATTTCTCTTTCAAAATAACTTTATAGAAACATATAAAGGATAATTTTAAAATCCTTAAAAAATAATATTTAGACATAAAAAATTTTAGAAAAGAAATTCATTAAAAAAATGTAAAATAAAAATAAATTATATAATATTTTGAAAATGATTTATTTAAAATAATTGTGTAAACATACAAATGAAGATTCTAGCAAATTATGTTCCTAATGATGGGGAATTATGTACATGTGAAATATTCCTTTTTCATTATAAAATATTTAAACAATCAACTCGATCAGAAAATGAAACGAATATTACATTTAAAACTATTTTAAAAATATTTAAAACATGAATTAAAATTTCCTTTAAATCATAGTATAATATTTAGACTTTTTTAATACATTTTTAGAAAATACAGTTTTGAAGGAAAACATATTTCCAACCAAAAACAGAAACAAATTTTTATTTTCATTAAAATAATTTCATAATTATATTAATTTCCAAAGAGAGAAAAATCATACCATTAAATGTATTTAACATGAATAATAATATTAGAATAAAAAATCATGATATTTCTTAAGATATGTATTATAAAATTTCATCATTCAAAGCACAATTGTAAACTATCCTGATAAATGATGAGATTGTTGCAATAAACTCTTACGAATTTCTTAAGTTTTAAATAATAAACCAAATTAGATAATAATGCTACATTAAGATGAACATATCATCATAATCATCATTTCAATTTTTATTCACGAAACTTTTACCATAAAAACAGCATTAAGGGGGATGAAAATAGTGCAGGCTAAGGGCATAACCCCAGATCCAATTCACCCCCTCAGGTTTCAGTTGAGAAAAATTAGAAAAACAGTTTACTGAGACGTCATCACTCTCAAGAGACTCCAGATGATCCAAAACATTTTTTCCCTCTCTCTAAGTATGTTTAACGCTGGTGTTCCAGGTTATTAGGGATTTTCATTCCATAATCGTATAGATTATAAGCCAGGGGAAATTACCTTTACTTTGAAGTACATCCTGGGTAACACGGGAGTTTGTATCCAACTGTGATAGGTCGATGCCTCTCTATCTACACAAGATGAGGCCTATAAGTACCACTCGTGCCTCTGCATGAAGGGATATCCCAGTACCAAATTTTGCAGAGAATTACAGGATCACGCTCCCCGACACATCCCAGACAGACCCTCCACCCACATCACCCCCTTTCAGCATGATCCATTGACATTCAACTTCAATCCCACCTTTGGTGGATGCCACCTCACCCACTTCCCCTAACCCCTGATACCCGACACCTGGGTCATCCCGCAAGCTCCGAGAAACACCCGCATTGCCGATACATCCTTCCTTATACCTGCATAGGAAAGCCAGTCTTCCAGATTGAATCATATCCTAGCAATTATTTCCCTCCACGTTGATGGTGTCTCCTCTAAACTTTCTGGGTTTTAGGCTTCCCACATCCCCCAGCAGTCGGTGCTCAAAATTAATGCCCACAGACCCTTCTTCATACCAATTGCGTCTACTCCCTGGAACCATCCAAACAGGAATCCCTCCATGCTCTCTGCCTAGAAGGATAGCCTGAAGAAACCACCAAGATTTTCCCACACTAATCGGGCCCAATCCCCTGCTACGAAGATGTTAGAAAACGTCTCCTCATGGAAATATGTAAAAAAATATAACTGAGAGGCCATACTAATCCCCTGGAACTTGATGTTATCATCATAAGTCAGTGCACATTTCTATATCCTCCACGTGAAAATGTTGAACTTAGTTAGAAGGTAATTAAACCAAATCCAGCCACTACACCCTTCCTGTTGTCCCTGTGGAGCACTGATACTACATAAATCTTTCGAAGAAAACATTCCCGTGGGGGCCAGAGTGAAGAAACAGTGATCTCGTTCTGTGCTGATGAGGATAGAATCAAAAACCTCATGCTGGTCGACATCCATGATGGCTCTGAAAAAGGATGGATACTACTCAGCCTTTTTGAACATGATCAAGGGTGTTGGATATCTCAGATGCCCTAGGAGGCTACCCGACTAGTTTTGATTCCAAAACAAGTTGTTACCCTCCCCAAAAATCCAACAAGAGAGCTGAAAGATGTCTACAATAATGGTGTTGACCGCCGACCACAATGCTGACCCCCTCACTGAAGAAAAACCAGCATTGTCCCTGTACCTGCACGCTATGAGGCTCCCCCACAAAGATTATTCTTTAATGACAACCCATGCCAACTTCGCATGCATATAATGAATCGTGACATCTAAGCTCTTCACTTTAATCCCACCCTCCTGAATGGGTCGGGCCATCATCCTTCAAGAGACCCAATGCATCGTCCCCTCTGAAGCACCATCCTAGATAAACCGAGCCAAAATCTTATTAATAGATCTTACCTTCCCCTTTGGTACATTGGTCGCCGATAATGCATGGACTGGAATTGACGAAAGGAAACTATTTACAAGAGACATGCGACATCCAAATGATAAAAACCGGTTTTTCTAGTTCAATATATGCCCTAAGATCCAACTTACCACCCGGTAAAAATCCCTTATCTGCATTCTACCTGGTGACACTAGTGTCCCAAGATACTCAAAAGGAAATGAACCCTACCTCATACCCAACCATGTACCCAAACTTATCATCCTTCTCTCAGTGAAATACTTGTACACATAGAACTCACTCTTCTCCCTATTTATGATTTTCCCACTTTAGTGACAATACTTCTCAAGAATCTTGATAACACCAGGCACTGATTTCCTACCCATGTTGCTGAAAATAATGGTGTCATCCGTAAACATCAGATGTGATATGGATGGTAGGCCTGACATCTTCCTAAAGGGATGGATATCCCTATTAGAAATACCTCTTTTAATCATCATGCTCACCATATCCTCTATAAGAATGAAAATGCTCGGGGAGAGGGGTTCACCCTGGCGGAGGCCACACACCGACTTGATGAAACCATGATTACGCCACTTAAAATAAACATCCAGGCAAGCAGAGATGAAACATCTAAAAATGATATCAGAAGCCCAATCAGAAAAATACATCTTTTTCAGAACCCTATTAATAAAACCACATTCCACTCTATCGTACGCCTTATTCATATCGAACTTAATCGCCATATTTTTCCCGCGAACTTTCGTGTAAATGTATTTCAACATCTCCTTAGTCAAAGAAATAGCGCCCTGAATTGAGTGACCCCTCACAAACCCATGCTGCTCTTGAGATATCCACCTGGGAAGAAGGCCTGACAGCCACATATTGATGATGCTTGCCAGAATTTTGTAATGGAAGTTACACATACTCACTAGACGGTAATGAAGTAGGGAAGAAGGGTCCTTAACCTTTGGTAAGAGCACCGGATTTGTGGCAGCCGCAATCTGAGGCAAGCTATCACCTTTGAAAAAATACTTAATTAAAATGAATACATCTCCCTTGATCGCCTCCCATGAGCATCTATAGAAGGATCTGGGGAAACCATTGGGACCTCGCACACTTTCATGATTGAGGTTGACCATAGCCACATGTATCTCCTCCTCCTCGGGGATTCCCACCAGTATTTCATTGTCCAGGTTAGAAACCCTAAACATAATCCCCTCCCATAACTCCTCATCCCCATGAGGATACCCTTGGCTCATGTTAGGATTCAGACCAAAAAGGATATCCTTAAAGAAGTCAACCACTATCCCACCAACCACATCCTGGTCATTTTTGAAGGTTTCGTCATCACGCTCTGGGTTCGGTGTTGCAAATTGCAACCTCTCCCTTATGCAATCATGGAAAAAAGCTGTGTTTTTTTCAACCTCCTTAATCCATTTAATTTTGGAGCTATCTATATCCCTATGCTCTTGGGAAAGGATCATGACAGCTAAATCACTTTTCATATAATAAATCTCCCCAAAGCCTTTCTCATCCTAGGCATCCTCGATGATAGCCTCAAGGTGATCAATGTCTCGGTTAAGTGACTCCAGCTCCTAGTCCAAGTGGGGAATACTCTCAACCCTCATAAGAAGGGCTGTCTTAAGGTGTCTCAGTTTCAGTTTCAAGGCCATCCAATAGTGACCCTAAATTGGACCCTCCCATCCTGACTTCACCGTTTTCTAATTTCCTGGAATACACAGCTAATAACTCATGAACCTGAAACTCTCTTGCGTCGAGACCCTCTTGTTCATTGTTAGCATCAACGAAGAGTGGTCGATGATTTCGTGGGTCAAATGAACAACCTTTGAATTTGGGAACATCAAGATAGCATGCCCATTGGCTACACACAGGTCATGCCTGCTTCTGGAACAGCTACCACCCCTCCTGTTGTTAAACCAAGTGAAAGGGTCACCTGAGTAGCCCAAATCCAATAGCCCCTTCCCTGCCAAAATCTGATGAAAATATCTACTAGCCCAACATTGAAATTCACCCCTTCTTTTCCTCTCCTTAGGGCCATAATGATATTGAAATCGCTCCCTAACACCCAAGGCTAGTCCCCTGGGTCAAAATCACTCAACTCGCTCCATAGCACCTCCCTCCTCTACACATCACAACTACCATAAATGAAGGACAAGATTATGATGTCCCCAGCACCAGTCACTCTCATTTTCAAGGGTTGATCTCCTGCCTGGATCAGCTCCACTAAGACATCCTTATGCCAAAAAATCCATATAATCTGGTTAATCGGGTCTGCATTCAAGGATTCATACAACTTTACCTTTCACGAGAACTTCTTGTTTTAGCAGGATTCTGCTTGTGTTCAAGGACCAATACCACCTTGATCTTGTAATTTTACACCTCTGATGTAATAAAATCTGTTTTCACCCTTTACCCAAGACCTCGGGAATTCCATATTAATGTTTTTATCATTGGAACAACCCACGCCCAGTTTTGACCCCAGGCACCTCAGTCATAGACACATTGGAAGAAAGTCACCCCTTATCCTGCCTCTTTTTCTCAGCTGACCTTGTACTCACACCCGAACCACCCACTGAAAGGCCTGATGAACATGGAGGGGGTTTCATTGTCTACTTAATAGTTGATCCATCCACAACCAATGGGAACAACTGAGCCTTAGCAGCAGGCTTCGAAACCACCAGGTCACCAGGGGGACCCGAACCAGCCATAGACCCCTCTCTACTCAACCCACCTTGCTTTGTAGAAGACTGCTCCTCTGGCGAAGTAGGAAGCTCACGCGTAGAACACCTGGCCAACCTCCTAAGGTTATTAGAGGTACCTGAAATAGGGACCTGATCCTCAACCCCTCAACAAATCATGACAACTTGCTTCACCCCAACCCTGTCATTACAGGATTCAAAAGGTAGGTCCCGAACCCTCGACACCAAACCTCTCAAAGGGGACCGCATTACATTTTCCAGCAACTCCCTAACTGATACCATCTAGGAGGCATCAAATTACAGCTTAATGGAGGCCATCTTCATCTGATCAACTCCCAGCTTGACCGGGACCAGAGCCTTGCGTTGATGGAGAGAAAGTTTTGTGGAGGCCAGAGACCCCTTGCAAAGTGCCAGCGATCGAGGATACACCATCCTACCTAAAGGCCGAGGGGGATCAATGATCCCCGATGAAAACTTATCAGACCCTGCCCCTACACACAAACAAGACAACACCTCCCCAGTCCTGGTGCCTTTTTCATCTTGAGGCTAGAGCACATGACCACTTCTCCTGCAACTCGGAACCGAGTGTCCCTACAGAAGGAAAAAGGTGTAGTACTGATGAAAAATAGAGAAGACGAAGACCTAGGTCCATATAGAGGAATCTTTCACCTTCAAGGAAATCTTCTCTCAGATCGGTATAGAAAGGTCAAATTCTACGCATATCTGAGGGGCCATCCTCTATTCACCATGACAATACCAAGGATCCGTGCATAGAAAACCACCCTTAGTATCTCTTATATCTTTGAGGAATGAACCATTCTGGAACGGAAGTGGAAAACCTAGAAGACTAACCCAAACTGTGGCCAAAGGACTTTCCTTCGCTCGATGAGCCTGCATCGAGCATCTGGAAAGGCTGAAATGCTAACACCCCATAGACCGAGAGGCATGTCACCACTCTTGGATGAAATCATATTATGAGGAGAAGAATAGAAAAAATGAAATCTTGTGTATAAATGACACCCGAACCTCCCCTTATAACCCCCCACGAAGCCACAAACCTCTTGAACCCCGGAAGCGAAGGTTTCGCATACCTGAACCACGCCACGAGATTCCACCTCAGCCCCACCACCGCCTCATTTAATGAATGTGTAGGATAGGATAGGGTAAGGATTCCATCGTCATTCACCACTGAGTGTGAGAACGGCGCAATCACTTGGAAACACTGGTCTGAGATGCCAAATGAGCTCCCGTAGAGGACTTTCTTAAAAGACGCCGCCAGCTGGCCAAACCTTGGAGAAGGAGCCAAGGATCCCCAACCACATGAGGCCCTCCAACATAGAGTTTCTAATCTAGGATTGAATGGTGTAGGATCCGGCAATGGCACCGGATAACGAGACGACAAAGGAACATCAGGTGGTAAAATTCGAAAATCCCCAGGCGTGTATGGCGCATTCTTCGAGAGAGACAGTTTTTTAGGAAGAGTTTATAACTTTATATCATGAAAATAACTATATTCACGATATATCATGTTAAATTATAGTATATATAACTTTTATAAAAATTTAGGTTCATAACTTAACATGTATCTCAATGAAGCAAAATTGAGACAAAAATTACTTTATAGTTTCAGTAACATTTGAACCATAAAACCCCGTGATTTAAATATCATAAAATGGTTATGTAAATACCCAAAAATTTAACTATACAAATAATATAATATAGTAATGGTAATTATATACACCACCCAAAATAAATGAGTGGTGAATAAGTCATAAGTCTCATATAAATAAAAGTGAGACGAGAAAACCCTTACCTTAAGTATTGACTTCCTTCACATACATTCAATACTCTTGTATAATAAATATATGTTTATAATAACTTTACCATAGGACCATATTATTATTTATAATATAATATATGGTTTGGTTAGGACTTTATATTACCTATTTTTTATCAAATACTTTTTATTTTTACATTTTTGGAAATATCCACTTTGTTTTTCGTATATGTTTCGACTTTTTATTATTGATCCTATTATGTATAAAATGATTTAATTATTTATAGAATTTAAATAATGATACTAATAAAAAATATATTTATTATAAATATATATATTTATAATAATTTATTGACTATATAAATATAAAATGTAATACACCATTCATAGGGACGGTAGGTCGTACGTACGGATTAATGCTAATTCCATTTTCTTATCGTATTGACAGAATGTAAATGAAATTTAGATGTATATATACATAATATCATTATACTAAATTATTATGTAATATATATAATATAATTTCACTAAAAAGAACCTTAATACATTCTATGTAAATTGTGAACGAATCACGTCACTTTGAGGAGGCGGTAGTCGACATGTCCATAAACGATGTTATCATCTTTATAGAAAATGGAAATTATGAAGGTATATTGTATATAATAATTATATAACAATTAATTAATCATAAATATCATATTTATCATATAAAAATAGTATTACCATCATAATTTCCACCCATGATATGTGGGAAAGGAAAAAATGAATAAAATCATTTTGTGAGGCGGTAGTCTTTTGTACACACGAATGGTAAGTTCATTACCCATTACATTGATGTGTGTGAAAGTGTAGGTATAAAACTTAGAATAAAAAATCTCATAATATTTATTATAATTAGGTTATTATATAAGAATTTATTAATAATATATGAGGTGGTGGATAATCAAAATAAAATAAAAGAGCTTGTGTTAGGATATAACCTCTTCTTCGAGTAAATCCTCCTAGATTGCGCCAAAGGGATTCCTTGATTGGATTTATGACCAAAGGGATGATTATATGATGAATAAATATATTTTTGTAGGATATTTGGTTGATTTATTCTTATACATGGGTATTTAGATGTGAGAATAAGGAGGGGTGAGTGTCTTTTTTTGTAGAGGAGGATTGGCATTCTTTTATATTTTTGGAAAGGGAATTCCAATCATGATTTTATGATATATATTGGAACCCATAATGGGAAAAAATCAGAAACGTTTTTTGGATTGGGTATAAATATGGACACAAAAATAGCACTTTTACATGTTTATAGGTCATTTTGGGCCTTATGTTTAAGGTTTATTCCTTTGTTAGGATAATTTTTCTCTTAATAATTGTAATTAATTTTAATACATTTGACTAATATATTATGTAAAAAAAATTAACTTCATATATATTATAAAATATGATGATTCAAAATATTTAATATATTTTTTGAAATTCTAGCCATGTATGTGGAGGAAATTAATTTAAAATTAATCTCACAGATGTTGTCGTGAAAGTAGGGTTTTAAACCGAAAAAGTCCAAAAGTTAGAAATGATTTTATATCCAATTTCAAAGTAAAATTGGTTGAAAGTACCTAAATTAGATTAAGTGATGTATAATTTATCTATTTTTTACTTTAAAAACAAATTAAAATTTAATTTAACTATATAAATAAATTATTCAAGAAAGAAGTGAACATGGTAAAAGAAGCTGAAATTAGTCATTGGGCAGAAGAAGCTTCAAGTTTGAAGAATAATAGGTGTAATAAAAGGAGGATGGGTAGGAGGGATTACTCCTCCACAAAACCTACATTGGAGACCCATTCATATAAGAATAAAAATATCAAAATTGTTGGATATGAGGATGTGAGTCACTAGAGATCAAGGGCCTAGGGTGACCAACCCTTGGAATTACTGTTATAGTCTGAGGGAGAAGTGGTTGAGTAGGTATTTCTACTCAATTCCTCTGAGGTGGATGCTGCTAAAATTATGGGTAAAACTCTACAGTAAACCCTTAATGAGGAAAATGAACTTGGATTGACAAATATGACCATATTCTTATTGTGGATTCAATAAAGGGAAGATTAGAATTAAGGAGTACATATAGTCCTGGGACCAAAGTGATTCTGAATTTTAAATTATGATGAGGGACGCACCTAACATTCTTGTTCCATAAATATAATGAAACGTATTTAGGGAAATGGATGTTGGTATGATAAAATTTATTTTACAAGACTTTGGTAAAACTGAGGGGCTTTTTTCTTGATTTTGGAGGACTTCGTGTTCAGTTTGAATCTATTCTTGGGTATGTTATTGTGATTTTTGAAGTGCAGGTTGGTGTCATTCAGCTTCATTCTTGGATCTTCATTAGATGATGATCAAATAAAGAAGCCTTCACATGTTCGTGGCATTTGGATAGTGGGTCTAAGATAGTATGGCTTTTCCATAAGTATTGTTCCCATGCATCCTTGGATGGGAAAACTTTTTGAATGGTCATGAATTGGTGAAGGTTTATTGAAACGAGTAAGTTTTTGGGGTGAGGAAGATACTATTTTTTTTTCTTTTCTTGTTTTTTTAGTTGTAATGCTAACGTTTAGGTTTTCCCACTTTCTCATTAAATGTTTTTTTATCATAAAAATTTAATTTTCTATCATTAAATTAAAATTCAGTTTTTTCTCTATTCATCGAAAAATGAAACTTCTCATAAAAATACCGAAAATTCACAAAACGAAAATTTTGACATTACACGTTCAAATATAAAGTTTATTTTTTAAAATAATATTTATAAAATTTTATAATTTAATATTTAATATGTGTTCTCCAAAAAAAGGTAGTAAAAGTACCTTTTATAAAAGTAAATCTTTTTATTCATAAATTTGTATTTACTCTTATTATACAACAGTAAAATATATTAGATGAGTATCAAAAATATTTACTAAATATTTAATATATAAATTTTAGTGAGAAAATAATCTAAATTGGTTTGTTTAAATTATTTTGATAAAATTTTCTTTGTACGTAGAAAAATAGTTTTCATAAAAAACTCATTTCTTTATTATCAAATAGTTATCGCATTTATTTATTATTAATTAATAACCAAATGAATGATTTTATATACATTTATTAGTAATATTTTCACAAATTTTTTAATATTATTCATTACATAAATTCCAACAGATATATGGTAATAATAATAATATTTTAAAAACAATATTAATTGTATATTGTAGTTTGGTAAAACCCACCCTTGTGTGTAATAAAATCTATCTAAGGGTCTTGGTATTATATATAACAAAATAAAAACATAGTTTTCTTATACTTTAACCTAATATATGTTTTTAATGTAGTGAAACATTAACATGTTTTTGCATATGTTGTAAGAATAACTTAGTGATTTCAAATTAAAAAAAATTTAGTAAGTGTTCTGTAAAAGGAAATGTATCGAATATATTTTATTAATTTGAAGAAAAATTAAAATAATCTCGAGGGGTTACATTATACCTCCCTAAAATTAATTTCACCCTCTAAATTTATCTATTTTATCAATGTTTTAATACCTGAAAGTTCCTTTCATAGAAATCCAAATAGTAAAAATGAATACTAAAACATTATTTGAAAAGGGAAATTTAGAAACATAACAATTACCCAAAGTGACCCATAACTAGGTTACTTCATAGGATAACATGAATGGAAAGTTAAAAAGATGACATTTAAGAAAATCATAAATAATCATATAGATTGGTAAAGATCACTACTCACTAGAAAGTGGGTGATCCAAAGAAAGCTAAAAATCAAAGAACCATAAATTGAACATTAAAGAGGTCATTGATATCATAAAAAGTGATGATAATAAGAAATATATTATTTGAAGACCCCTTTTTCTAAAATTCAGGAATTTTCAGGAGAAGATATACTTACATAACCTCGCCCATTTTGGTTCCTTGATCAATTTTCATTTCATCACATAATTCAAGAAATGAAGGTGAATTTTTCATTCCTAAATAATTATAAAATCTTGATATCCATAAATATAATGATAGGTGATTCAATATATATTTAGTTATCATAATAAAAAGGTTACTAAATGTTATCCAATATGTATAAATCCTTATATGGTGAGATAATATGTATATCTCTAAAACCTCATCATATGTTTAATATTAACCATTCTATAAATGGTTATTCTTATAACAGTTTTGATATATATTAGTCTAAAACATTCTAAATAAGCTCACTAAATTTCTCAAAAGCAATTTACCATTGTCCCCCGGTATATCATAAATTCTCTCTTTTTTTCAAATACCGAACATTTGAATACCTTTATCATATAGTCTCTTAAAATATGTAAATAACCTGAATTTTCATATATCATTATTTAAAACATACATTTTTCATTATTATAAGGTATATTGAATTATTCATTAAATTAAAACATGTTGAAACTCCATCAATGACTGCAGAAACCACTTTTCAATAATTCTTTAATTAGTTCCAATGAAATTAGTACGGACCAAATTACATATTCATATCTAACATATCTATATCAAAACATAATTGTATTAAGATAAGGATCATATTAAGGGATATGTTTCCCTTAATCATCTGTTTTCCATGAATATCACATTTCTATTAAATTTCCATTCTATGACATCAGCACTATTGAACATATGCTTTTCAATCCATGATGAAAGAATTATAATAAAAATACTTATAAATTTCTTAACTCTTATAACATAATAATTGAATTCTAAATAATATACACATCAAAAATATAACATTATTCTAAAACCATTACTCAGGCTTCATCATATCATTCCTTAATACCCCTTTCCTAGATTATTAAATATGAATCTTATATTAAGGTTCCTCAACCTCAATATAATCATTATTCTTACATTTAATGTAAATAATACTATTATAAAATGTTATGACTTTCACATTCCATTTGTAGACACACTATTTTTAGTAGCATAACCAATAATCATATGCCATTCCATATTTTCATTATGATATTTTCAATTAAAATATATATTTTCATAATTCATATAATTTCCACATCTAAAACAATTAATGTGAACCAAGTTAAATTTAGTTCCCCCCATTGACTAAAACCATAAAACATATAGTGGAAAACACTTATCATAGTAGAAAGTAATATAATCTTAAAAAATTACTTATAGGATCCCTAAATAATGACACATATTTTTAAATATACGACACCTTATGCTTGTCCTTAGAGAAATCCCTAGACATATCCTTAGAAACATACATAAGGATATCAGTATGGTTTTTTCATCCTATTACTTAAAAGATGATTAAACCTTTACTTGGATACTAGCGATAGATATGATGGCTTAACATACATATATATTACATTATTTTAGATGAATATTTAAAATATTCCAAAAACACATGTCTAAGGACTATAATAGTTGTGTGTCTTCGGAAACTGTGAAACATAATCATCTAACTTGGTAAAATATCATTAAAATCTCCCTTAAAGATCTTTCTTTTTTATTACTCCTACTTAAAACATTAATTCATAACCTAGGGAAGGGAGAAATAATAAAAAGTTGATCTTAGATGATCATGAAGGGTAAAAAGGGGATATATTTAATAATAACAAGAACATAAGGGTATGAGAGCATTATAATAACATTCTAGGATCATACCTTGAATATCAAAGATCTTAATCAAGATCCATGGAATAAATATGGTTAGTTCATGAGACATGAATCATAAGGGAATCAAGATTTTACTCAATGAGAGAATAATAGATGAATAAGGCATGGAATTTTGGCATACACATAAGCATAGAAAATAATATTTTAAGGCAAGATACCAAGACCTTAAAAACTTATTATGCTTGTGATAATAACCCTTATGCCTGATTCGGGTTTGGGATGCCCTCTCATGTACCCTCTTGTTTTAGTGTTAGGATGCCCTCCCTTTTACCCTCTGGTTTTGGTATTTCGAGGCCCTCTCATGTACCCTCTTTTTTCGAATTTGAAATCCCTCATGTGTACCCTATTGTTTCTGGATTGGGATTCACTCTCATGTACCCTCTTATTTCTATATTAGTATGACATCTCATATACCCTCTTATTTCATTATCAGGATGCCCTATCACGTACCCTCTTGTTTCATTCTTAGGAATAACTTCTTTTGGGATTTAGATTCTATCTCAGGTACCCTTTGATATCATAAAACATATATTGTTACTGAATGCATTGTAGGGAGATATAGGTACCACCAGTCACATAATAAAATCATACACACTAGTGCCATAATATAATAAAACATCCATCATATCAGGACACAAAAAAAATTATTGTATTAATTTACATAATATAATAACCCATGAAATTAAATGGCTATCAAGAAACATTTCATCATATCATTACCTATGAAAAAGATATAGGTCTCATTTTGATCAAAGAATAACCTGTGGAATAAAGTGGGTTTCAAAAAAATAAAACCTGTTGAAGAGAAACGCGTGTCAAAAACATCCTTCCATCAAATCATAAACCATTCAAAAAAGAATATGAATGGAATTATTGGCACATATCCCCATTAAATCATAAATTATAACAAATTATTTCATATTATGTGGAGATGGATTTTGTAATATCACTTGAAACATTTCTTTAGGATAATTTATTTAATTTTAAAATACATTTCATAAAAACATTCTTAAAATACTTTTATTAAAAATAATGCATTTAATTTTCAATTGAAAATTTATTTATAAAAATATATTTTCTTCTTTTAAAAACACTAAGTCCATATTGAAACCCATTTTCATTATAATATATTTGAAATGTTATAAGGTAATATTGAAAATGTTTGGTAAACCTTTTTATTTTAAAATACCTAGAAATCATAAAATGAATTCATGAAATAATTTTTAAAACCCTTTTATAGAAAATGGATTTAAATAATTATAAATAAATCTTGAAATCATTGAAATACTTTTCATTTGGAAAAAAACTTTTGAAAACATATAATGGAAGATTTGTATATAATTTAAAATTATTTTTAATAATAAATCATTTTTAAAAACATTTTTCTTTGAAAAATACACTAAAATAAAAATTTTCCAAAATATATAGACTGAAATTTCCTTATAAATAACATTGTAAACATAAAGAAGGAAGATTCATGTAAATTACAGTTATGATATTAGCGAAGTTCATATATGATGTACATTATTTTGCACATTAAATGTTTTATAAAAGTACCTTGATCAGAAAGATATAAGAAGATTAATTTTAAAACAGTTTTATAAAAAGGTAAAACATGGGTATAAATATCCATTACACATCACAGAATAATAGTAATATTTTTTTAATACATTCTTAGAAAACAAGGTTTTGAATGAATATGGATTACTAACCGAAAGGAGAAACAAATATGGATTTTCATAAAGATATTTTCTTAATTTTCAAAATTACCAAAGAGTAGGAAAAATTTACCATTGCTATGATATTACATGAATAACTAGAGGACATAAAAACTCATGAGAGTTCTTAAGATGTGGATTAAAATATTTCCTAAAAGGATTCGTAATGATAAACATTCCCAATAAATAATGAGATTGTAGCAATAAACTCTTACCACTTTGGTAAAATTAAATCATAGTCACCATGAATCATACTTTTAAATGATTCATAAAATATAATTAAAAAAACTATATTCATGATATATCATGTGAAAAGAAAATATATACATGTCATAGGAACATGTTAGTGCATAACATGGCATGTCTTTCAAATAAGAAAAAATGAGACAAAATTTATTTACTCATTTGATAACTTTTGAAAAATAATCCTCATGAAATAAACATCATAAAATGGATGTAGAAGTACCAAAAAAATTATGTACATGAATCATATAATAAATTTATGTTTATTATATAAACCACACAAAATAAATGAGTTTTGATTAAGGAATAAGTCTCCAATAAATAAAAGTGAAATGAGAAAACACTTACCTTAAGTCTTGAATTGGTTCATACATATTTAAACATCCTATATAATAAATATAATTTTATTATAAATATACCACATGAAAAAATTATTATTTCTTATAACATATGTGGTTCAGTTATGATTCAATATTACGGGTTTATTTATAACTCCATGTTAATGTTATGTTTTGGGTAATACCTTGTTTGTTTTAGTATATATTTTGACTTGTTATTCTTAATCTTATTACTTAGATCATGATTCAATTATTTAAATAATTCAAGACAAGATAAAAATATCATATATATATTCAGTATATATATATTTATAATATTCTATTTTATATATAAATATTGAATAGAATGAATCATTCATGCAGGCGTTGGTCCATATGTACGTATGAACGTTGTTTTCATTTTCCTATCATTTGTAAAGAAAACTAAATGATACAAACACACACACATATATATAATATCAATACAATAAAATTATTATTTTATATATATCTTATAAGTTCACTGAACCAATCCTTAATAAATTCCATGTAATGTTTGAACGAATCCCATCGCTTTGAGGTGGTTGTATTCCACACATCCACAAATGAGGTTGTCATATTTACACAAAATGGAAATCCTGAATGAATGTATTATATAATAATTAAAGAAGAATTAATAAATCCTAAAAATAATATATATTATATGAAAAAATTATCTCCATCATAATTCCCACCCATGAGAGTCGGTAAGAGAAAAACCAAGAACATCACTTCACAAGGCTATAGTCTGTTGTACACATGAATGGTAAGTTCGTCAACCCTTATATGAAAGTTTGTGTATGTGTATGTAGAAACCATCAAATAAAAACAACTCAGTATATTTAGGATACAAATATTTATTATATAAAAATGTAATAAGATTATTTTCGGTAGTGGATAATGAAAATAAAACAAAATATCTCCTAGAATGATGTTCCCAGTTCTTTGCATAACTCATCTAGTATTTAACCTAAAGGATTATTGGATTAGATAACATCACAATTAAAAGATTATATGATGAAGTTTAATATTTTTATAGGAATTTGTTTCATATTTTTTACAATCTAATGGTCTTAATATGTGTTAATAAGTGTAAGGGGTGAGTTACTTTTTATAGTTTAGATGGATTGCCATTCTTGTAAATTTTATAAAAAGGAATTCCATCAAAATTTTTTCCATGTCAAGGGAATCCAATAATGGTAAAAATAAAATAAAATTAAATATAGTGTCAATATATAAACTTAAAATTTATTTTTTAATTGTTTATAGGTCAATTTGTGCCTTATGAATAGGTTTTGGTTCTTTGTTAAGATAAATTTTCCTCATAATCTCTTTAATTACTTTTAATTACAATCACTAATATTTTGGGTCAAAAACTACGTTTAAATTAATAGATATTATAAATTATTATGATTAATAATATGGAATATATTTTTCCAAATTCTAACCAAAAATGTGTAATCAATTAATTTAAAATTATTCCCACTAACGTGTTATGAATGTGGGGTTTTAAAGAAAAAAAATCCAAAAGATTGAATGTCTTTATATACAATTTCCATGTGAAATTGGTTTTAATGAACCAAATCGGATTAATTTATATATAATTTCTAAAATTATTCTTTAAACACAAATTAATTTATAATTTAACTATACAAATAAATTGCATGATACGTTGTTTTGAATTAAAATTTAGCAGTTGTCACTATTCATATAAAATAAAACCTCTTAAAAAAATACCAAACATTAACTCATAGAAAATTTAACTATTACACTTTCCAAAATGGGGTTTATTTTTTCAAATAAAAAAAGAAAAATGTAATAATTTATATCCAAAATGGGTGATCCATTAAAAAGATTCAAAATTACCTTTTAGAAAAATATATATCTATTTATTCATAAAATTGGATTTATTCTTATCTTATACCTAAAAATTAAATTGTATGAGTATAAAAAATATTTATTGAATCTCTAATTTATAAATTTTATTAAAGATATTCATCAAAAGTATTTAGTTTTATTTATTTAGATAAAATTGATTTTTACATTGAAAAATAGTTTTCATAGAAAATTAATTTCTTTATTTTTAAATAGTTATTATATTAATTTATAATTAATTTAAAACCAAAAGTTTAACCTTATATACATTTTTAGATCATATTTTAAAAATTTATTTAATCTTATTTATAAATTACATTCCAACAGCTTCGTGGTAATGATAAAAATATCTTAATAACGGTATTAATTGTATATTATAGTTTGGTAAAACTAATCCTTGTGTATAAGGAAAGATATATAAAGGACTTGGTATTGTATATAACACAATCCAAACATAGTGTTTCATGTATCTAAAGCTAATCTATGTGTTGTGTATAGTGAAATATTATCTTTGTGTTTAGTATAATTCTAGACAAACATTATTTCATTCGTTTAAAAAAAGTTATATTTTGTGTTGTGTAAAAAGAAAAATATCAAAAATATTATATTAATTGTCATAAAATCACAAAATCTTGGGTTGTCTCTTGAATTGTGATAAAAATATAAGAATATGTTTTCTTTTATAATAGAGGGGAGGGGTAGTCATGGAATTTCTCAAAAAATTAAATTTATAAAAATTAATTTCCCATTAAAAATGGCTCCAAAGATAGTTATTTAAAAGATAATATATGGATAGTGCATAAGTCTACCATAAAATATGTTTTTGAGAAGTTTATATCACATTACTTCCTTGCTCATTTTATTTTTACCCTTTTAACTCTTACTATGAAAACATGTATTTTTACTGTTTAACTGTTAATATAGTTACTATAAAATATAAAACGAACCATAAATGAATCGTGGATGAAATCTCTCATCATATTTTAATCTGGTGGATAGATTTAATATTATAATTAATTTTATATAATTTAAAAAAAATATCATTTATTTAAAAATATCATTAATGTCAATTTAAAAATTATTCATTACTTTGTCTTTTAAAAATATCAAAACAGAATGAAACATCAAATTAAATATTTTAATATATCTCTAATATGTCTAATACATCAATAAAAATCATTTATTCCATAAATTATCTCAAAGGATATTTATTTTGAAATTATTAATAATATTTATTTTATTTTTCCATTAACATAATTGTTATTTCACAACCATTGTGTCAACAATTATGGTAATTATTTTATCACTTAAAATTATTAATAAATTATCATTATGTTGAAAAATATTTTTCTTATTAAAAATAATAGTGTGATATTTTGTCACTTTCTTTGATTTTAATCATATTTATTTTATTTTCTTGGAAAGGTGTCCCATAAATGATTGAGTTTAAAACCATAGGTGTTAAGGGTATAATTTAATTCATCCAGAAATATTTAGTAATGTTTTAGGGTAATATTATAGTCCTTATAATATTATATTTTATCATTAATTACCTGACTGACAATAAATTGTGGTAACAAAACATTACCAAGGTGGTCGTTCATATTTACAAAAAATAAAGGGGATGTATTTACTAAATTTGTTCTTCATGATAAAAAATGTGGATCCAATTTTTTTAAAATTCAAAACATGAACACTTCATGATTTTAAATTAAATTCAAATTTGAAAAATGCAATGAAAAACTGTCTTCTAAAAAAATCATTATAAAATATAAATTGCTTTTATACTATATTAAAGTATTAAATCCATTGGAAAACCCATAATTAAATTATTTTATGTCAAAATTAATTAATAAAGAAATTAATTATTCAAATAAATAAATTTTACCCCTTAAAATACTCTAAAAAATATAATTTTGAATAAAAATCCTAATGTTTTCACGATTTATTGGGAAATCAATCGTTTTAGAAAATTATCAAAATTTCTCCATTATAAAATATTTATATGATGATTTCAAAAATTATGTTTATTATATCAAATAAAATTTCTTAAAATTTATTACTAAATTAATAAATATTTAATTAATAAATTTTAAATGAATAAGACCATTATATATTTCATAATTCTTTTAAAACTATTCATTCCTACAAATTTAATATATAGGTTATAATGAATAAAATTTAAATCTCTTGATTCGATTGTTTGTTTCATCCTTATGTTACCTATATTTTATGATATCAAACATTTTCATTTCTTATAATACTCAGGATATTATAACCATAGTTAAATCCTTGAGAAGATTGATCTCTAAAAAAGAAAATGGAGAAGGATCACCTCGATCATTCAATGGGAATAAAATAAAAAATTAATAAAAATTTTGTTAAATATAATATTTTCAATCATTGAGTATATGAATACTCTCATTTTTGTGAAATATATTTTGGATACGTATATATTAGACTCAAGCACAAATAAATTTTTAGTTTAAATAATTTATATGAAAGATTTACTTTTCAAGGATTTTAAATATTATTGAATTGAAAATTAATTAATCATACATTTAACTTATATAAAATAAATGATATTCATAATATTAAATATCATAATATTTTGATTATAATAAACATGTCCTATAGTATGGATTCTTTAATATTTTCACTAAAGGTAGATACTGGTGAATAATTGATCACATAATGATTCAGGTTTAGAGTAATATATATGATATCAATGTTGGTGATAGTTTATTGAATTGAGTTACAAATTGAGATAGTAAAAAAATGAAAGGGTTCATAAGAATTGTATTAATAGAAACCATTCCAAAGGAAACACCCACCCTTATTAAAGTGGAGGAAAAAATTGAGAAAATGGTGAACAAAAATGGTGAGATAATAATACTCACAATTCAAAATAATCATTTCATTAGAGATCCATTGATGAGTCCTTAAATAATTCATGGGTATATATAATCCATATTTATTGGGTTATATCATTATATAATTTTAATAGATGTATTTCATAGTAAACATGGTCATATTATTCATGTTGAAGTCTTATACACTTGATGGATTATTATAGGATTCCACCAGGTTCATATGTAGTGGAAAATTAAGAGCAGATTAGGTATCACTAGATTAGGTGAATAAAACTCAATTAGCTTGTTCATGCCAACTAAAATTCCTTTTTAAGAGTAATTTAATCACTAAATTTGTGTTTTAATAAGTAAAATCATATCATAGAGAAATACCAACCTAAAAATTATCAGGGATATTTATTTGTAACTTCTCAATAGTTTTTTGAGATATAAGAGTAACTTTATAAATATATATGTAAATTATTATTTCATTATAATATGATATCTATATAACTTACCCTAGATTCTATTCATTCATTGTTAATTATTTTTGGTAAATAAGATGTGATATTAAGTAGTAATGACGCCATATATCATATGCATCCAAAAACTTTGGGTAGAGTTGGGTTTCTATGGATTTTTGTTTGTCATATTCATTTTCTTTTGATAAATAGTTTTCAATTATCCTTGTATTTTAATTTCCATAGAATGGAGAAATTTTAAATAATTATTTGGATTAATTAATTGATTACTCATAATTATCTCATCGACATATATAGCCATAAGGTAACATGATACTCTAAGGATAGTGAGATGTATGTTATTAAAGGGGAATATAATGTGAATTCTTGTAGAATTGTTCCTTTTATAATTGTTTTTTATGATTATATCATGTCATATATCACTTAATTTATTTTCCAAAATATATATAAAAATTAATTTGTACTCCATCTCTTAGTGTGTCACTATCCAAATAAATTTCATGTATACTTATTTTCCTTTCCCTTAGTGTAACAGGTGAATTATTTAATTTATTTCAATTGATGGTTGATATCCATTTAAATCAGTTTGTATCCAATTGTTCAAATTGATACAATTGAAATAAAGGTTTAGTAAGGGAATTGGCACATCAAATTATTTATCAGATTGAGAACCCCACAAGGGTTTATTTAGTATTTTTTAACAAATATAATAGTATCTTTTAGTTTTTTGTCTATTATATGACTCTGAATTAAGTTATTATTAGGGACAATATCATATTCTTATAATTTTTTATTTTTATAAACAATTAATTCATATGAAATGGTTTTATAATTTATACATGCAGTCTAGATTCCAACCACATTGAGTATAGAAATAGGATACAAAAAAACAACTTCTCTGTGTATGTCTAGAAATAGGGGTATCTCATTATGACATTTATTCTTTAAAATTAATTATATGTTTTTATAAGAATGTTGAATAAGATAATTCAAATATATATTGACTCGTTTGTTATATTATTAATGAAATAATTATATATTCAAGTCCATGGACCAACCATGAGTTATATGTAAACATTTTTTGAGCACTGTAGAGTAGTATCACTTATATGAATAAATCTAAAAATTTAATATTTGTATTTAGAATATTAAATTACTAGGGAATAAGATTTTATAAATAGTAATAATTTTCAACAACTGGGATATATAAGTTATTGCATCTTTGTAATCTATGAGAAGTGATTTGAAAACATATATTTATTAGATTATAATTTTGTTATTGATACGTTTTCTATAATTTACCTTATTTTAAATTATTGGTGATGGATTTAATCAAAAATTATATATAGTTTTATAATAATATGAATGAAAAAAAAATTTATGGGAACTCTTGGATAGAGAAAATAAAAACATTTTATCATCATTCCAAATCACAGTGATCAGTTAATCATCTATTAATGTTCCTCTAGAACCAAACATAGATGTCTCTTAATATAATGTAATTATGTTTTTTTAAATATCACAATAGTATATTGGTAATGGATATATTTTCCTGAAACATTAACTTGATCTTGTAGAAATTTTGCATGTAGTTAAATAATTGAAAAACTACCTATTTGGTGAGATGATTATTTAATCTATTGTTTAAATGATCTTGATGTGTGTATTATCATAACATGATATAAATTTGATATAACATTAATTGATATATAATTTTTTAAATGTTTTACCCATGAAAACATTATATGTCATGGAAATTTATTAATTTTTCAAGTGAATCGGTATACAAATTTTATGTAGTTATAGTTTGGGATGTCTAGATTGAGTTGAAACTCTCCATCATATTAAAAGAGATGTGATAATATTTTTTCAATAATCATGGAAAAAATGTCTACAGAACAATAATTACTCATTAATTGGTGTATTTGGTAAGTGAAACTTATTTATGAGATCTGGATTTATTTGTTTAATGATGTCCTTTATTGGTAGGGAGACCTTTTAAAGATAATATAAAGTAGAATATCATAATTTTTAAGAAATTTATTGGTTATTTTTGGGTAATATCACCCTCAAATTTTATCTTCTCTTGAATTTTCAATTGTCAGGAAACATAATCAATTTTTTATCACTATATATCTTCACCGCTTTTGTTTATATTTTTACTCTATTAATAAAACCCTATATAGTAATAAATTTCAAGAAAAAGTATATATTTGGTATTTAATTATTTGAGTATTTTTTATAGGTATTAGAAGATATTATATAGAGATTGGATATTGATTTGAATTTCGTGGTTTCTATTTAGTTACATGTATTTTATACAAATTAGTTTAGATACATAATTGTGTAATATAACATATTATTTAGGGTTGTTTATAATTTAAATTTTTTTATAGAACTAAAAGTATTTACATATTCTGGTGAAATGATTGATAAAAATATAATCTTTACATGTAAGATTTTTTGTAAAAGTGGAGACAATAAATTATTGGGTATGTGAAAGATTTCATAAAAGGGTGTATTTGATGTTCCTTTTTAATGATGATGTTTTTTCTTAAGTGTTGATTTGATATTATTATTATTATTATTAATTAATTAATTAATTACATTAGGTGATCTATTATCCAATATATTTTGAAATATCGTTTAAGTAAGTGGGGCCTTGACAGATTTGATGAGGGTGGTAAACAATCCCTCTTTAATGTGTTGGTATTATCAATAAGACATTCATAGATTGGGGTACTCAACTAACTCTAGAGTATGAGGTATGCAATGATTATAATACATAGTCTAGGTATTCCCTCTATTTTAGAAATATGGAAGGTTTGTATAGGAATTAGATTTAAAAAAAATTAGTTTTTTTATTTTTTTGTTATAGGTTAGTGAATTCCATGTTATAAATAGAATATGAAATGAATTTACTAGGTTATATAAAATTATAGGTGAATATGGGTTTTCATGTTATATGTATTTAATACATACATAATTTCCACATTTATGGGGATCATGATAAGACATTAGGGTATCCAACCCTATTTTGTACTTACCCCCGACATGTACCCCTTGATGGGACTATAGTTTTTTATGACAATGTTTAACAGATGATTTCGTTTTCTTCTAGGGATGGATTATGGACATTGAAAAAATAAATATAGATATGTATAGTATTTCAAATGATTGGATGCCTCTAAATTTTGTTTTATTTATATGGTTTAATATTTCAAAAACTAGGTTTTATGTTGGTTTTGTCGAAAATCACTGATTATATGGTAATTAGATCTATTGGATGTGTTGATCACACATAATGTTTCAATAATTGAGAACTAAAAGTACTATTTTCTAAAACATATCACTCGCGGATAAGGAACTATATGTTTGTGAGTTGTGTAAATTATTTGTTCCTTTCAAAGTAAAATACTAGATGTTCCAAAAGTGGAGTTAGTCAAGAATTATATTATAATTGGATGGTATTGAAATTGAATGTGGACAAAATAAAACACATACAGAATATGTGAAATCCTCATTCCATGTACATACATGAAATAATCAAGGAGATGGTATGGGAGGAGAAAACAATATAGATATTATAGACAAGGATTTTTTAACAAGACATGGTCTAAGAATAAGTTATTGACTAAACCACAATGTAATTATGAATAATACATAGTATGATAAAGTTGAGATATACTCCAAAAAAAAATTTCAAAAGGTGTTTCAATTGATAATTTTTCTTATATAAAACGAAATGGCCTTTACACATCATTTTTGAATCCATAGTGAATCAAATAGATGTTTAGAAAATTATAAAATATATAATATAAGGGCAGGGATATCATATATAATCTATAGTGCATAAGTTTCTTAGTATGCAATATAGTGGGTTTTTTTATGGGATTCAATAAAATTATTCTTGTGTTATTCAAAATCTATGGTGATCATTTTGGGAAGTCCTAAAAACATCAAGTAGGATCATTCATGGAGAAGTAAAATTAATTTGAATGTGTATTAGTTTTGAAATATTATGTCCCACACCCTGTAAAAATCCATGATATATGAAAAATATTCCTATTTAAAATAGGAAGGGGATAAAACATTATGAAATAAGGTATTTCAATATTGGGTTTCTTCAGATTAATGAAATCAAATTGGTTCCCTTTATATATACTACCATTATAATAGTTATTTTTACTTGAAAATAAATATGTTGTGGTAATTGGAATAAAACAACATGATCAGTTTAATGTGGTAAATTAAATCGGTGTTTTGAATAGGGAACATATAGTGGTGTTTTTAAAAACTTTATTCATTCCAATTATTATTATTTATAACTTCATTAAATGTTTGGTAGTTATGAAAATAATTTCAATAACTCTAAAAGTGTTTAATTGTGGAGATCTTTTAAAAGATAATGTAAATTATTTATATGAAGAAAAATTAGATATGAGTTGATTTAGATCTATTTTTTGAATTTAAAATTAAATATACATAGAATATAAATTATAACATTGGGTGAATATTATCAGGAATAAAATAATATAAGAAAAAAATTTAGTGTTCAGCGAGAGTAGAAGGTTGATGAAGGATTAGAAATATGGTATTTTCTATATATTTGAATAATGTATGATTAGTTGTTACTAAATAAAATTATAATAGAAATATATTTTTAGGGGAAATTGTATTATGCCCAAATAAATATGAAGTTAAGAGAATATATAAAGGTATGTTGATAATATCTGAATTTTAGTACATAAGAACACTAAAGAGTTGTATGAAATATAGATATATAAATTTAATTGAAGTAATAAATTGAGAATATATTGATGATAATTACTACATTGTATTTATTAAATCTATCAAATATTGATAACTATTATGTAATATTTTTTAATATTTAATATTAAACTCTTTGGACGATAAATTTTTTATATATGGAAGTGAATTTGAGGAAAACAATATAATCATTGAAGCATCACATATTAAAATAATTATGGGGATCCTAATATTTATATACGTTAAAAGTAGTGTGAACATAATATCAATAAAATAATAATATATCTATCATTCAATAAATTGATATCTTCTGAAATTGTGAATGAAGGATGTGAAAAGTGTGAACCTTGGTAGGTAGTGATCTTTTCTCAAAACCATTCAATAGGTAATGAGTATTTCTAAGGAGAAACATCACCATAGTGTGTAAATATTTTGAGACTTGGTTATTAGTGACTTCAATAAAAATAATTCTACAAAAACAATTGTGAGTTATAGTTGTATTTTTTACCCCATCATAATTTCCAGTGTAAACTCCATGGAAATTGACTAGTTTCGGATAATCAACTAAAATCTATAAGTTTCTCATTCTTTATTGTCATGAATTTTTCTATTCCACTTGTGTGATAATCATTAAATATTCACGGTTTCCTTTCTATTTTAATTATAGGATTTAGTAAATTTTGAGAAAATAATGAATTTACATACATCCTTATCTATTTCTTATTTGGTTTTATGTTGTGATTATATGTTATAAAAAGTTAGATAAAGGACAATATCTATTTCTTGGTCAATCATTAATGGGGTTTTTTATCCATGGAGAATTATTTAAATGAAAAGGGAGTAGCCTAATTTAATTTCTGGGATTATCAGGTGTGTAAGTGTAGAATGGAATAATTTTTTTGAGCACTTTGGTTCGATGATTATTCTATAAAAATTCTTGGAATATAAGTAAGTTATTAACCTATATGGAAAATGAGTGAAGAAAATATGATATTATTTAATGATTCTATTAAGTCTAAGATTTTTTTTCTGGATCATTTTATATTCAAATATTTATGTACACGATGGATTGTCTAACTTTCAAAGGAATATGGAATAATCTTGTCAATATTTATAAATTTGTCCAAAACTGAAGTACCAAATGCTATATATTCTTCAAAAAAATATTTTTTGACATAGATATATGTCCATGTTAAAATATTGATAGTTTATTAGACCAGTTTATAGAATTAGATAGATCAATTCTTGGACTTGGTCATGAAATAAATTATTTTTATATAGATCAAAATATCATAGGGAGATTACCGTCATATTTCAATCCAAAATTCTTTACACGTGAAGAGGTAAATATTTTTTAATTATGTCTAGATGATCCAAATTTAAAAATAGTGACATATGAAATGCTAGTGAAGCTGTAAATATCATAAAAACATTCAAAAAAATTTATTCCATTCAGAGAAATGTTGAAGTAAGGCGTTCAAGAGGCTTACATTGTAGAAGATCAAAGTGATTATTTTTTCTCATTTTTCCATGCATTTTTAATTGATATAAAACAAATTAGAGGGTATGTTACCCCTATCATGTTTTAATTATGAAAATATGGTTAATATCACTTCTTGGTTTTTAAATGTATATGAAAAATAGTTTTTTGAGTTTTAATTCTCTCGTAAGAAAAGAATGAATACTTCCCATTGAAGGATCATTAATTATTGAATTTATAGTGGAATGAAATTATAGAGAAATGATTTCATTAATAATTAAGAAGTGTATTTAAGGAAAAACTAT
The DNA here is from genome assembly GCA_963277665.1 of Viscum album. Taxonomy (NCBI): domain Eukaryota; kingdom Viridiplantae; phylum Streptophyta; class Magnoliopsida; order Santalales; family Viscaceae; genus Viscum; species Viscum album. The sequence goes on from OY728147.1 coordinate 1,410,107,057, forward strand.
AATATGGTTTTTAAATGTATATTATCATATAAATAGAAGATAATGTGAAGCTAATAGTGGAGAATTTAAAGTATATGTAGTTTTGGTTGATCAACCATATTCTGTGGTTGATATCTAGGTGGAATTGGAATGACAAATTGAGTATCATGATCTATATATATATACAGGGTTAGTTTTTATTTTTCATGTAATCCTAAAGTTATGATTATGATCATGAAAAATAAGTTTATCTCTATAGGATATCTATATGAGAATTTGTAAATGATCAAGTGAAACCTTAAAAATAACTAAGATAAAGGTTAATTATTTATGAAAAATCTATGATAATTGATAAGAATAATATTTCTATTAATTCAAATGTTAATAAAAATAAAACACTAGAATAATATGTTTAATATCTTTGAAATTAAACTATGTCTGAAATAAACATAGACAACATAATGTTTGAGAAAAACATTGGTATATTTTTGATGATGTATAAAAGGGAAGGGGTGAATGATAAATAAGAATTTTTAATGATGTGTTAGGTTCTCAAAGACCGAATCCCATATATAAAAGTGGTATTAGATATATTCATATAACAAAAAATGAAAAAATTGAATGTGTGAAGATAAAAGGGATGCAATTGAATGAAGAATGTTCTCAATCATTGAGAACATAATAACAATTTATGAATTATAAAAAAATAATTGGCTATGTGGAGAGATTGAAATGATTATATATTTACTCTTATTTAGTGCTAATTTTGTGGATTCTTATGTCACACATTTTCATATTGTACTAAAATTGAATATTTTTAATAGGATAAGCAATTGAAAGTCATGAAAAGAGAAAAGAAACATATACATTATATTGGAACAGAATTATATTTTTAGTTTATTGTTTAAACTATTTTTAATTTTGAGATAGATCTACCAATTATATGGAAACAAGTGAAATTAATTCTTATATGGGACAAATTGGATTGGATGAAAAATAATACAGCTCTTATATTTTTTTTAAAAATATTTTACCCATTTGAGGAAGATGGGTATTAGAAGTTTTCTTATGATGAAGAAGATGATAAGAGACAAAAATATTATATGTCATTCTAAATTAACATTAAAAAATAATAAAGTAATGATAAAGGAGAGATATGTTTTTAATGAGATAGTTGTTAAGGATACAAATAAAAATTGAAAGTTGATTCTTTATAGTGGGTTATAATTATGAATGGCATGTAACATAAATCTTCTAAATTAAATAAGATGAAGAGTTAATGAAATACATTAATTTTTTATTGATATAGTATTATATATTAAACCCAGTATAAGGAATCACTTATCCATAGATGAATCAAATAATACTAATTTTATATACATTGAAGGGCATCGATATAATTTTCTAACATTGAGTTAATAACATGACTAAGGATTGGAAGTCAAATTTAATTAGAAATGATACAATATCAAAGGTTAGGATAGAAATTTTTTTATTATTATATATAAAAATTGGGAACATATATTAGGTGGATAATAAGTAACATACTTTTCACCATACTCTGTAAATAAAGATGATTTTACAATTCCTGGTGTGTGAGAAAAACTAGTTTATTCTTAATGCTCAACTAGTTTCCTTAAAGTAAAAAAGGATTGATATTACATGTCTCTATGTATATAATTTTTATATATGATGATTTTAGTGATGTGGGATTTAGGATGAGATTAAAACCATATGAATTTTATGCATTAAAAGGATATAAATTCATAGTATGTGAGTGAATTATTTGATATGAACTAATTGGATTTAATATGGATAATATATAATGAGTGGTGTTGAAATTAAATATTGTAGACATAATGTAAAAATAAAATATAGATAGTGGGTTGATAGAGACCAAAAATAGAAACTTTATAATTCTATAGATACATTTAGTGATGAATAAATTCATGTGGTGTTATGAAAAACATGAGCAACATGTGATATCAATAATCCACTATTAATAATCAAAGATGAATCTGGTTATACATGTTGATATAGTGTATTTTTTATCGTATGGATATTTTTATGAAGTTAAATTGGTAAAAAAGTTTTTTTAAATTTCCAAATGGTATCAATACAATTTTTGAATTCAATGTGTGGAATCAAGCCCTTTAAATAGGTGGAAAATCCTAGAGATAAAGACATATAGGTTGATAAAATAGAGTCCAAATCTATGGATGAATAATGGTTTGATTTTTTTATGATGTTACAAAATATTATAATCTAATTGTATTCAAGGATACAGGTTTTTTTAGAATATAGTATTATTAATAAAAATTAAATTCTCTATGCTAAATATTACAAAAAACAATTACTGGACCAAAATAAAAAAACAATGTATAATTGGTTATAATTAATATAAATTTTATTAACTTCCTCTAAGAATATATAATTCTAATAAAGAAAATAGAATTATAGATATCATGTGGTGGCACTAGTTTATCATAAACAAGTGGTATCTATTGGTTCAATATGTTTTGTGACACATGCACATTGTGCTCCATTTTTGATATTTTTATAGTCTTGTGTATGTGTGATTTATATCATAGGATGTTTTATGTTAATGGAATATATTTTCAAAATATGATATTTTTAGTTGAAAAAAGTTATTTACATATAAAGCATTGAGATTATTGATTTAAAAAAATCTACATAATGTTATAAAACAATTTCCTTATAAGATTTATTAATGAATCATTGGTAGATGGAAAATTATTTAACTATATTTCTTAGGATGAATGAACCTGTGAACTAAATTCGTTTGAAATTGAATTTATAAAGACATATGGTTGAAATAATTTCAAATATTATAACGATATACAATAATTATTTGAAAGATTCCAATGATTTGAATTTGGAAATGGATAATAGACTATGGGGGAGTGAAGGCGGTAATTAATAAATAAAGGATTTGGTAGAGTTGAAACCTTTTAATTTTATTAATAAATTTTAAGATAATAAGGTCTAAATTATATAATCTTGTGGGGTCTTGGATTATAATTTAAATGGGAGAGGTCATTAATTTAATCTATTGTGTCTCTAATTTAATGGAAGTAATTTCTAAAAAATATAAAAGGGGAGATTGTTCCAACTAGATGATTATATGTTGGATTTTATAAAAATAATTGATAATAAGGTTATTTGATTTATATATTATATGTAAATATCTTGTAGTTAGGAACCAAAAGTTTTATGTTATGAAATTATTTTTCAAAATTGACGAACTAGTATTTATGATTTGTGGGAAAGATCTTTTTTATTCATACATAAATAAAATGATGCATATAATATAGATTTATTCATTAAGATGAATAAAATTGGAAGACATGGATGTTGAAAAGGGATAAAATATGGATGATATGCCATAGGAGACATCAAAACGTTGAGTTCATATATGAAATGATTGTCGATCTGGTATAGGATGATAAAATGAAATGGTTTTTTTTGGACATATATGGTCTTAAAATTTGTTGTCTAAGAATGATTATACAAATTTGATTCAATTAAAAACATGGAATATCATTGAGAATGATAAATAATTTCATGAATAGAAATTTGAAAATGCATTTTAGGTAAGTAGTCTTCATGTGGGAAATAATGAGGCTTGACCATGTCATGGTTGAATCTGTTGTAGATAAAATTCATATTTGTAAAATTAGGGATTTCATTTTATATGGAATTGTAAAAGAGAATATATATAATTTGTATGGTCCATTCATTTTCTAATAGTGTGTGTGTTTATGGGAATCAAAATAGGAAGATATATATTGTGGTTATGCAATGGTGGTTTTTAGGGATGTTTCGGAATCATCGAGATAGATTTTTATAGAGAAGTGAAATGGAATGGAAATTGTGTACGGTTTTAAATAGTATTCCCTATGAAATGACACAAGATATGGTTTTTATAAAGAAATTAATTTTCATTCATTGTTTATAAAATATATATGTCACTAAATACAATATTAAAAAAATCATCTATTGATGATTACTGTCTATGGAATCTTAGTCAACAATATATGATATAAATTGTATAGAAAATAAAACATAAACTAATTTTCAAATCTCTTTAATAAATTTTTTATCATCCCATTATAGATATTCTCATAGAATAGGATTTCATGGGGATGTTTATAAAATTAAAGGGATGAGAATAAATACTATAAGATATAAATAGTGTAAATATATCATTATTAAACATCATGGGTGAAACATGAAGCATAGAATAATATCATGAATATAACAACTTGATGCATGAAATAATTATATGAATATAATAAAAATGAGTCATAACATGGAAATCTGGCTATAAAATAAACAAGATACTTTCTTCATCATATCACTATAGTTCATCAAAAAGTAGTCATAAAATATATTTACAAAGTTTTTAACCCATGTATCATCAAACATTACCACTCCATGCTTCCATGGTGTCTTAAACATGTCACTTATAGAGATTAATTTTTTTAATAGTGCATTGGAGAACTATCAGAGTGCACCAAGTACCATCAAACATTGTGTGTTCCACATCGATCAATGATAATATATACATATAAATTTAAAACATGAGTATGAAATGTGGGTTTCATGCATGGATGAACAAGATTAATAATATAATGTTACATCTATATTAATTCACATGAATAAAAATAATATTGGGAATTCACAATTTAAAAATGATCCATGGAAAATCAAGGAATTATTTAGAAAACATAATGGATATAAAAAAGTTATTATGGAATGGGATTAATGATGGGGATAACCAGTATATACTTAAAAATAATCATTAAGATGGTAAATTGGTGTTTAACAACATATGAAAATAATATAAACTTTACAATCAAAGGCTTATCACAAAATAAAATTCATGAATGTAAAAGTGGAGGGAGAGAAACCTTATGTTGCAAGATATCTACTTAAATCTTGATAGAGACTCCATAGAACAATAGGAACATGTTAAGGGACTATTTATAGGGTAAATTAGTGGGGATTCAAGTTCAATTTGTTTTTATTGGGTGGTTATGGGATAATGCATGGGTTTTTATAATTGAGGATGGATGGTTTTAAATGTTAAAATATTGTTTATTCTATTATTTAATCTAACCATGTGTGTGTGGAATCAATTAAAATGGATTTTTTGGATAAATAATGATCCAAGGATTTTGGGATGACCATTAAATCAATAAAATAACTAGATGAAAACTCTCATATACCCCTTTTAATGCTTCTAATGAAAATAATGTTTTCATAAAGAAATATTTTAATTAAATTTAAAAAATTTTGATTAAAAATTTCTTAATGAATATTATTATTTATAAATTCAATATTATACACCTTAAGATAAATTTTTATTGAATAAAAAATTAAATTTTTTAATTATGATCCTGACATAATGTTGTCCAAAAATCATGGAACTTATAAATGATTTTTTTTCTTTCTCATCCCAACAAAAACATTTTTTGATAAGCTCAAACAAATTACCCTAAGATAAATATGGATTTTTTATTCAAAATTATGAAATTATTTTTCTTAATATGATTTTTTTCTATTTTAAATAAAATCAATTATTATGGAAATTTTTTTCTAACATTATAATAACTCTAAATGTTAAATAAAATAATTACATTGATAATCATTAAAATAAATTATATTATATATTTAAATATTTTTTTATATAATAATATTTCAATAAATTTTATTTTATTAAAAATATTTAAATTTATTATTAAATTAAATTAAAATATAATTCAATTATTTCTATTTTGGTTTCGTTTTATTAAAATAATTTTATATTATTTATTTTATATTCTAGTGAATTTTGTCTTTCTTATAATGAAAACTAAAATAAAATTATGAATAACAAAATTCATGTAGAGTAACAACTATTTCTTTTTTTAAGAATCATGCATTGATGGCACTTAATGTCTATATACCTAACCCCTTATTACACTTTAATATTCCATATGCGTATGATGTACCATTGTGGTTGTATATTGGGGTGGTTCTTCAATAATTTATTATTTGTTGGTCTCCACTATCCTGATCTTCTCTAAAAATGATCTTACTCAAGTCTAAGTTTCTTTTTTTTATTGGGTTTAGTTTACCACAGAGCCAAGAGACACCACCAATATCTTGATATCTAATAATTAAACCTCATAAGGGTTGTTCTTACTAGTATAGGACATGTTTTTTACCTCAAAATTATAAATCAATCTCAATGGTAACTTTATAATAGATACATAAATAGTGTTAATAATTTTCAGTGACCATAATGACCAATATTCATAATTCTCGATTTCTATATTGACCAGTGGTAAAAATTCACAATGACTATGATTATTATAATGCCTAATTGTAATATTTACCTATATATTTACACCAAAAATCTCATACTTCATCGTTCACTATAAAAATTGAAATTGTTCATATAAATTCATTGATAATATCTACCACATTCCTAATTCTTCCCTTTATTTTTATAGTTATCATGGATGGAATGATATTCATGGGAGAATTAAATCCTATAGTAATCACCTTAGACATTTCACTGTTAGTTGGTGTTTATATCAATGTATTATTCCTAGTTTTTTTATTCAATATTATTACATAATGTCAAAATAAATTTAATATTATTATTGTGTTTATATATTATAAAACATAATAAAATATTTTTTGGGGGAAAAGTACTTTTATTGAAAAAAAATTATTTTTTGGTTGTTACATTCCCACCCCCACAAATAAAAAAATATTCCTTGAAATTTTTCTCTAAACTAAAAATAAAAAGGGTATTTTCTTCAATCACTTTTTCAGGGCCCCATGAATCTTCTTCACATGACTTATTTCTCCACAAGGCTTTAATCATTGGAATTATTATTTTTATCAACACTTTTTTCCTATTATAGATAATTTCGATAAATTTTTATTCCTAATAATGTTAATATTAAAAATAAATACCATTTGTTTAAATAACATATACTATTTCTAACAAAAACTTCTTTAGTAGAGACATGTGGAAGACGTCATGGACATTTGAATGATTTAGATGTAGAGATAACCGATTGGAAAATTCTCAACCACACCAAAATCCAAAACTATACAATCTAGTATTGACTATGTTTATCTTTATTTCTAAATCTCGTGATTCCTTTCTAGCATCCTACATTGAGGATCATAATATATCTAACATGAAATTACTATACCATTATTCAATTATCTACATGAATATTTTATCAACTTTAATATTCTTTGATATGTCTTTTTATTAATTGTATCATATCTCTTTTCTCATTCACAAAGATTGGTCAAATTATTTTTCCTTCTCAAAATTCATCCCAATGAGTTTTAATTTTGAACATATTACCATAAAAAATTCTAAATAATCCATTTGAATACTTATGTGGAAAATAATGTTAAATTGGAATTCAACAAATGGAATATATTATTTCCAACTCCCATGAAAATCTAGTGAGTTATATCCTAATATTTCCTTTGATGTTTGAATACTCCTCTCAAACTTCTTAGTAGTTTTGGAATTATATGTTTTGATTAGGTTTCCATTTCTATTCATAACCTTCTAAAGGATTCAACAAAAAATAGAAGTAACTATCAGATCATGATAATAATTAATAAATTGAGGTGACCAATGAATTCTTAACACTTGATGAATATATAGTCATGAAAGGCACTCAAGGTTGAAATTTTCATTTATCGAAATGAAATGGGGAGACATTGTTAATATTCCAAGAATTACCCATATGGTATTATCTCCATATGATATCTTAGTAAGACCCATAAAAAGGTAAATAGTGATATTATCCAATTTTTTTAATGTATTGGTATTGGTTTAATCCCTCAATTTGAAATTTATCTTTATTCCTTCACTTATTGACATGCCAATTATCCTACCGTATACTCAGCTATCTCCATTTTCATGCTATCTCCCCAATATTGATAGTGCATATCTCCATAAATTTTTGATATTTATAAATGTATATAGAGTATAAATATATGAACCTTTTCAATTAGTTATCTATTAAACTATTTAATGTATGGGAAATGAAGCCTTGGTCTAAACTATAGTACTCCCTCATGACCAAGACTGAACTCTAGAAACCTTCCATTTTTTCATCACTTATACCATCCTTTGTATAATCATACTATCTAGTTTTGATTTATTAGAAATATATTATAATTATTCTTGGTAAATTATTAGGGATTAAATTGATGATATCCCTTACCTTATTACTTCTATTCTAATGTTTAATTAGTCCTTGATCAAAGGATCTCATTTTTTATGGCCTGACCCGATGGGGTGTGGGATGCAACTCCACATGCTCATCTACAATCATTAGGGTCTAGTGACTACCATCGAGAAGACATATCACTTACATGGGAAGAATTTCCTAAGTACTTTTATGCACACACACATATCAAAGATCACAAAATACTAAAATGTAAAAAACAAAATGAAATTGATGAATGCATACATCTATATCCCACAACCTAAGTACAATAGAACTACTTAAAGTGAAAAAAGAAAAACAATTCCCACCAATAAATCTATAAGGAATACAAAAATCCCATAATGAATATATCACTATAAACTCAAACTACTAAAATGATCCTTAGCCAAGTTCTGGTAAAAACCTCAGTCTCTCTAACTTAATATGCTCCGCCTGTCTCGGGTCCGTTGTGGATTTTATTGAAAAGAATGTAGTATGAACAACCCACAAAACATGTGTGTGAAAATCCAATGTAGGGGTGAGTATATAAATACTCATTAAAAGCCACTAATCCCCTAAAATGATAAGGTATAAACTGAAAGACAACAGTTCGCTCGACCTAGACAGAGGGAAACATAATTGAGATAGAAACTCCATCTCAAATCATCCACATATTACATAACAAGTTAGCTTAGTCTACAAGGGGTTTCAATCCCTACATGAGACAAAACCATATAGACTCCCAGAAATGACCCATATATACTCATCTTAGACACTAAGCCTCAGAAATTTCCAACCCTATAGCTTGCAACAGGATTCTCTTCGTAGGTTCTAATCATAACACAAAACCCGGAGAACCCGATCCATATGCTCAAACATACCCGATGGAACCTGTTAGAGATATGAACTCTATCATGAAATAATATAACCTTCCTAATGGTATGTCTGAGAGAACATTCTCCAGGGGAACATATTACTTGGTCCTGCTCTAGTTCTCATCACTAGATGTATTGTAATTGCATCCACGCACCCAGCACAACCTAAAGAAACCCATGCGAGGAGACCCACCCCTCATCACAGCACATAATTGAGGGGGAAATACTCTAGACTATTCACTATATTAATACTCTCCAATAAGGGAGAATGGTGGGACTCACACCTCAACATTACCTCGTAGTCGATGGGTTACTTCTCCTAACTAATATGTGAAACATTTTTTCTCATTTAAGGAGTTACATGCCCCTCAATCTATTGAGATAGAACTATATTCTATCTAGGTACAATTCACATAAAGTGGAAGGGCCCGCTCCTCATAATTATATCCAACATCTGAGGGAGATCTAACACTAATAGAGGAACCACTCCCTAATGTTACATGTAGACGGGGAAGTAATAATCTAAAATTGAAGACTCGCACCCTGATTTCACAGGGGAGTAATACTCTTGAAGGAAATGAACCCTGATATGAAATGGGAGTACCAAATCATAAATCAAATATCCACACCCTAATTTGGAATGAGAGTATTACTCCATGGCTAGAGAACCCACACCCTATAATGACAGGGGAGTACCAACTCTTCCTACTCGATCACTATGGGTGACCTACACCCTAACATAGAAGGTGATTACTATCCTCAGGATTGAGGAACCAATCCCTGACAAGTTAGGGGTGTAACCACTCTTCTAGAACAACATGTATGGAGGACCCACGCCATGGAATGATAGGGGAGTACCGAAACCTGTAATAGATGACTGACACCCAATCTAGTAGGGGATTACCAACTCTATCTATATGTCATATATGGAGGAAATGTGCCCTGATCTAATAAGGGAGTGTTGAATCCATGAATAGATGACCCTCTCCATTAGTCTAATTGGGTTTACCTAATCTACCATCATGAACATCATTGGGAAACATACACCCTAGTCTATTAGGTGTGTATCACCCCCAGAGGAAACAACCCAAACATAATGAACCTACACCCATGATGTGGGGAGTAACATCTCTACATAAAAAAGTGAGGTATGGAAAACACTCACCCTAGTCCAACAGGGGGTAATAGTCCTATCGTCTCTCTATAAAAACCATACTAATCTCTAGCATCGGCTTAGTACAGTTCCATAATAATTTTTCCCAATTTACACCACCTCATATTTTGAATGTTGTAGCAGAGGGAACCATCACATCCTACATGGAAAAATGTTAGGATATACTAATCACAAGACTAAATTTGAGTCCTAGAGAAGGATATGTGGAAGGTAGAAGATCCCAAGTGGATATCCGAGTAGTACATGGAATTCACCGAGGCACAAACGGTGTGTGACCCCACCCGAGAACCTACCCATTTATCTTTTCCTCATGAGTTCCAACCCATGTAGGGGTTCACAGTGTGTATAGTAGGTACATGTCGTGTCCCTTATATCTCGGCCCATGGCCGGGTTCCTCTACTAAATGGACCTTCCGAACATGTCCCTCATATGCCCTGTATCCTATACTACATGGTGTGTTCAGAAAAACGGCCACTTGCCCATGTATTTTTCCAGTTTTCATGTACATGAACCCATGTACATGTATCTTGGCCATTTTTTAGTACACATCCATGGGTTTTCACATGGTTATCCCAAGCCAGGTTCCACGTTCACAAGGTTTATGGCACAATATGTTGTGTAACCCCTATACATGGCGTGTATCCCAACATCTCATCATACCCGAAAAGGAAGAGCTACACAACGTGTGTTACTAAACTACACACCATTTAGATGGTGATTTCAGTCATTAATCACCTGAAAAGCTCCCTAATTCACCACGGTTTACCCTGAAACCTACAAATCAATCTATAAGGGATCTCTAGCAATTTTATATCGGCTCTAGAACATTAAGACTACGCATAAACAATAGAATTTGGACAAAAACTCAAATATGCCTACCTCATTGGTGAAACACCAAATCATTTGATCAAGAACAATGCCCGAGTCATTCTGGTTCTTGATTTGATGATGATCTAATTTAGAAATCGAAATCAATAGCACCTCATTGCATGGATTCGAAATTGGTTTTGTCATCACCAAATGGAAGGAGAGGAGAGGAGGAGGATTCTCTCCTACTTTGTGTCATGTTCACCAATATGAGGGGAGGGGATGGGGTTAGGTTAGTTTTTAATTAATATTTTAATTATTTAAATCCACCTCATAATGCCCCATTACCAAAATGCCCCCAATCAAAAAACCTGGAATAGATGACCTTAGGTTGAGCCTAGGGTAAACATGATGTTCTGGAATCAACCAAATTATCATAAATCTGATCTGAGACTCCAAAAAAGATTTATTTATGTTATAATTGAAACTGCTCGCAAGAAAAAAAAATATTTTTAATTTTTTTAATATCACTGTAACGAGGGTCCCTGGGCCCCGACTTCCCCCTCTAACTCAGTACCCCACTCTAGAAATATTTTACAAAATATTCATAAATTCTCTGTGTCAAAACATGATTCATTGATTTCTCCCCACATTAGGGTTTTTTGTCCCCAAAAATATAAATCCTATGAAAAATGTATGAAACTGATCTCCCCAATGGGAACCCATGTCATTGATCTCACCAATAGTTCTTGTGCTGTATATAGGCACGCACAGAAAGGAACCACCATTATCAAACCAATCTTATGTACATCTTCTTCCATGTCAAAATTTTTCAAAAATATGAACATGTCCCAACAGCTGCGATATGTGGGAAAACACAAACCACCATGGTCAACCTCCAATCATGGGGTATAGCAAAACACCACCTTGATAACCGGATGTAGACACTGAAAAAAACCCACATAGTTATCATCCACCCCTTGATGGACCATACAATAGAATCCTCAAGAATTTCTTTTTCAAGGTCAACATTGAACACACGAGGGTAGTGATAAAAAAATTCGGCTTCCCAACAGTAACATCGGGTCTTACCTAGAACTTCATCTTAAAACCTCAAGCTAAAACATAACTCATCGAAACAGATAAACTACCACACCCACTAGTGGAATATTAGCTGATTATTGATGGTAGGAAAACAATACACACTGCATAAATATCTTAAGGTCTAATGCTAGAGCTACAGAACGATTCTATGAAATGGTTTTCCTCTCCTAGAGCTACCAAGATAAAGGGGTCGAGCAGGAAGACTCCCCTGGCATGTCCACGAACTTCTCTGTCACTTCATCTCATAACCTCACCTTAAACACACAAGTCTAAGAAACTTGTCTACTACACCTCTATATCATTCTCTATATGAAGAACTAACTAAACCTCATGGTTCTAATCACATCACAAAAAACACATCTCAGTGGGGAAAGTGTCCCCCTTTATTATGATTTCAATGCTACATCAAAATTCACTACATCCTCCTCAAGCATGTCTTGTACAAAGCTAAAACCAAAAACATGATAGTACTCAGGAAAAACAAAAGGCTTTTTGAACACACATTGGGTCTTACCGGGCACTCTTTTGCAACTACAAACACAAGGTTCTTCTGATGCCCCATGCCACCCTGGTTTAACATTGAGCATGAGTAGAAGCAAAAGGGAACCCACTACAGTGTCTAAAAATTTCTACTAAAAATTTTAAAAAGGAAACAAGTTTTACCTCTATTCAACTTCAGAGCATCTGGGTAAAAGGCCTCTATAAGCTGTAACTGTCCTCTCCCACATCCTTCAACTCCCTTATCCTGGTTTGGACCACCTGGGGGTGGTGGTTGAAACACCTCAAACTTCCTACCACCTTTTTATGCTCTTCCATCTCCTCCACCTCGTATTCCACATCACAAAACTCTTATGTAACACCTCGACCCTAGTTACCCAGAATCGGTGAATTACTACATAACATTGTCATGGTCACAAGATATAAAATATCGAAGGACAAATTAGTTTAGTAGGATTTGAATTGCTATATACATACATAATTTTTACATTACATTATGAAATAAATAAAAAAAATTGTGGCCCCTTTGAACAAACTCATATCCTTTGGCCTATCCTTGCAGGTTAATCATAGTATATTTCTTCACATCTTGTTAAAAAGAAAACATAATAAAGGTATGATCTCAGATGCTTAGTTGTGATAACAATATAGCAAAAACTATTATAAATAAGCATAAACAAGTAAGGAAATGTATAAGACTAAAACACAAGACTTTTAAACATAAACTTTACTATAATATGGAAATGTAAAATCAAATAATTCGAATTACATATTCATATGGATATTCATCTAGTTGAATAATCACATGTAATATCAATATCTAATTTCATAATGATGGAATGCATAATGTCGGACATCATAACCACATAGTCAAGGCCAAGTGCCTTGACTAAAAATAATGATTTTTTCAATGCCTTGTACCAAGACACTAGTTTGTCTCATGAGACCTACCAACGCATCATGGATCTATAGCAGGCTCCACCCATCACTTAATAAGTCCAATAAATTCCTCATATGAAAAGGTTGAAACATAATATAAACATTCGTTTTAAAACTAGCATAAGAAATGTCAATATTTTAACCACAAACCACGAATGGTATAAAAATAAAACATACACAGTCAAACATAACTCATTAAATACAATATGAAGATTATATTATAATAAATCAACCTTAATAATTAATAATGAAGGATATTTACATATGTGAAAATAACCAGTAAAACTATTTGAGAGAAATATCCAATTTTTATTGAAAACATTTTAAAGACTAACTATTTTTCAAGAAGATGTTATAAATATATTTTTGAATCAAAGTGTAACATACCACTTTGATTCTTTTAAAATTAATTTTAATTTTATATCATTTATGCCTATATATATAAATCCTTAACATAATTTTTAAAAATGGACATTAATAAGAATGATTTAAAAGAAGAAATATTTAAAACATTTAAAATGATATTTTTGTTATAGTTCCTAACAAAGTGAATGATGCTTGAATAAAAATAATTGAGTTAATAAAAACAATAATATATCATGGGAATAAAGGGATTCATGATATATATGTCAATGTACAATTTTTACTCCATATAAAAGTTAATTGGTGCATAACAACAAAGAAGTCTCAATAGAATGTAAATTGAGATGAAATCCTTTTTAAAGATTGTATCCTTGGATTAAGGATAAATCAATGAGATAATTATGTATGAAAAATATAAATACACTCATTATGATTAGATATTCATTGTAAATAAATCAGAGGACATTCACAAATATTTTTGTAAAAAACGACACTAATGACGTGGATGTTGAACTCAATGAATAGAAATGGTATTTATATTACTCTTATAAAGTTCATATCGATGACTTGAGAATTTATACATAGAGTGATTATGTATATAAATATTATATCCACATAAAGGGGAGTTGAGATTACTAAATAAATAAATAAATAGTGATTTCACAAAAAATCTTGGAGTAAAATAATCAAGGAAGTTTTTATACAACCTAATAAGTGGAAATCGAAATTAAAAATTCCCTTACAGACATGGTAACATACGAGGCATACTTCCCATGAAAGAAGGATCATACAATGGAGATGTAATTACCCATAAATTAATATATATTACACAATTATTACAATCATAGTCATTACATACACCACATAAAAGGAAATAGTGGCAATATAGCATGAATCTCACAAGAATAAGAATTGAGATGAAAACCTTTTACCTTGTACTTTAACTTAGGAGAGGGTATGTTAACCTTATTTATAATGGTTAAATAATTTTTTTGAAATTATAAAATAACCATATAAAAAAATATGATATCATTTATGATATTCTAATATTTCTTTGTTAATGATATTTCAGTATTATCATTTTTTGGGTGTTAACTGATTAGTTTTCCTTTATATGTTTTGTTACATAAGTCATGTATGTAATAGATAAGATGTATTTTATTCATATCCATAATGATATTAAGTTAAAAAAAATTATTTTGAATCATAAAATGAAAATTATTCTGGAATGGTTATGATGGGGAATGAAATCGCATCCCAACGTGGAGATGGTAAGCCGTGGGTACGTACAAGCGACAATATCATTTTATTATTAGTGAAATTGTATGTAATTGGATGGTATATTATATATAAAAATTCATTAAAATGTTAAATTTATTATTTACATCAATTATACTCATTATTATACCTATCCAAATAGTGAAGTGTTGAATAACAAACTACAGCACGACATGGAGACGGTAAGTCGTACGTCTACACATATGGTGACTTTGACATTCATAGGATAGATAGAATAATGAAGACAGTTGTACCATATTAATAAAGACCAAAAATTATGTAGAAGGTAATAAATTTATTATTTATCTATGGAAATAACAATGATAGAGTATGTAGAAGATGAAAATAACTTTGAAAGAGGTGATCAAATTATTACCTCCTCTATAGGTGATTCCTTTTGATTTGATCAAAAGGGATCCTTAGGTCGGTTTTCTGATCAAATTAAGGCCTCAAGGATGAATTGAGGTTAGTTGGGAAGTTATTTGAGAAGGGTTTGGTTGATCCAAATTGTTTTGGACGTGTGACTTTTAGATAAGGGGAAGTACCCTTTTATAAGAGAGGTGAAGGTCACTTTGGGAAAAGCTTGAAATATTAATTTATTATACACTCATATTTGGTATTTAATGGCTCCAAAAAGATTTTTTTTGAGGATAATGTTGGAATCGGTAGAGAAAACTTCATCCAACATGTTTTAGATAGGTTTATGTCACCATATTAATATTATATTTTAGATTTAAATCTTAGTAAAATAGTTTATATTTTACTATCTATTCTTGTATTATTATAAAAAATGGTTTATAAACATAAATAAATATCTAAGTGAACCCCAACTGGTTCCATATTGACATATCTATTCTTATCTAAGTCTTTTGGCCGATCCTGAGATTTTTAGGAATATTATATAAACTAATAATATAGTATTTTTTTAAAAACCCCATTTATGTCAATTTTGACACTATTTAGTATTTGGTTTTTGTGAAAGTAAAACAATACTTTATAACTTCAAATAAATACATTAAATCAATCCTAACTTTTTATATTAACTTATAAAATTAGTGGAATGTATAAAAATTCTGAATTTATATTTATTTGAATATTTATAAAATCAATTATTTTAATATTTCTTTAATAAGGTAATTACTTCAACATCATTGTGTCATCAATAAATTGAATTTTTTAATTTTTAAAAATTATAAATAAAATAAAAATATATAAGAAAGATTTTTATCTATATAATGAATATTTATAGTGTAATTTATCGTATGTATAACCATATATGAAAAAAAATTATGAAAATATGAATTTAACACTTTTAACTATTCTTTAAATAAAATAATAATAAATGTCCAAATATAATCCATGTGAATCAAAGAAGATCGTATTTTATTCCAAAGGTATTTTGTGGTTTAAAAACACATATCCAATAGAATTAGGACTTGTGTTAGGGTATTTATAATATCATTTTTACCATTAATTAACCTATTTACTCTTAATTATGGTAAATAAAACTCAAAAGTTACGATTCAAAAAAAAATAATCATATTGAACCAAATTATATTTACTGATGTCAATTGTGTCTCATGTATTTTTAAAATTTAATACACAGAAGTGGTAAAATTATGTTTACTTCAAATTTGCAAATGTCCCTAGAAGGTGGGTAAAGGACGTTAAAATGTTCAATAAAATTTTATACAACTAATTTTTTTATAAAATGACATCAATGAATGAAATCATACTAATATATGTATTATGTATCTATTTTTACTTTAAAGTATTTTTAAAAATAATTATTTAAATAAAAATTCAGCTTTAAATAATTACACAGGGTTTTTCACTATTCATAAAAATTTTAATTTTTTTAGAAAAATACCAAAAATTAATCCAAGGATAATTTTGATATTCCAAATTCAAAAATAATTTCTATTTTACAAAACTAAAAATATAAATGTTTTATTAATTAATTAAAAAAATATTCTTGTTGTCAAAACTATAAAGTGTGTTTCTGAGAAATAAAATCTATCAAAAGATATATATGAATTTATGTCCAATTTAAAAATAATTTTTTTTCCAATGAAAACCATAGGATAAAATGATAAAAATATAATATAACTATAATTCAAAACAAATGAAATTTATAATTTAACACTATAAATTATTTTGAATAAAAAAGTTCTTTTTAATTAAAATATAGTATTTTTCACTATTCATCCAAAATATGATAGTTATCCGAAAAGCACCGAAATATTATGAAAACTAAATTTTTGTGTCCCACTTCTAAATAAAATGATTATTTTGTAAAATTTAATATATAAAATTGTCAAATATTGGATTTCAAAAAAAGGCTCTCCATGAAAAGGTGTGAAAATTGCATTTTTTGAAAAATAATTCTTTTACCTAAAAAATTGAATTTGTTCATATATTATACATAAGAAAAACATAATATGGATGTTAAAATTATATGTAATGTATAAAATCTAAAATGTAGTTAATAATATTCATAACCGTTTTTTGAATGGCTAGTTTAGTAAGTTGTGATGCGCTCGAACTTGGTGTTGCATGTTGCAGAAAATATTGAATTACATTGATGAAAATAACATACTATGAAGTCATAGGGTGTTACATTCTTCCCCCCTTTTTGGATATTGCATCATCTCAATTTTAAAATTGGGCTTGGTAACTTCATCTAAAGTCCCACATCAAAAAAAGATTCAATGAAATTATTACATTAAAAGAATGAAAGAGAAGTACAAAGGTCACCCGAGATAACCCATACTTGGATTCCATGTAGGAAAAAATGGATATAGAAGATAAACTAAGTGTCATTTTTTGATGGAGAGTGATAGAAAACATGATCAGGAGAATGTTAATAATAAGAAAACAACAAACTTGTGATGGGTTAAAGGGTCATTAGTTTCCTAGTAGGAAAACTAAATGGACAATGTTTTTTTAAGTTCCATTTCATAATGTTGAGGAATTTATTAATGATATTGACTAAAAACATAATGATATATACTTAATTTTTAATTAGAGTTTCAACCTTTAACAGATTTATACCACTAACTCATCTTTTCTCCAAACTATAAGTATTGAAGATGACTTGGTCACACCGAAAGCACTAAAATTAACTTCTAGATAATCACATAATCCACAAAGGTTGAACTATATATTTCCCTTGTCTTTAGAAATTAACCAAAAACAAATTGTTAGTACAAGTTCAGATGATCCCCAAAATAAATACCCATTTATAGAAATATATACTAATATTAATTTCCAAAATTAAACAAATAATACCCAAATTTCAATAAAGACAATTCAATAAACAATTGTCCTTAAAATCCTTCAATATAATATACCTAACATTGAATCCCAAAACTCAGAAGAATTTAATCGAATAATATTTTATATTAAATATTAACATTTATCTCCCAATAACATCAACTACTCTTAAAGTCTCATACAGAAGTTTAATTAACCAAATCACATATTCTCTATGATAGCTAAATAATTGCCATTAATAACATAAATTATATAAAAACATATATTCTTGAAAAATAAATGAAAAATACAACATTACTCCTCAAATGAAATATCATAGTATTCTATTTTCTTTAGGCATATAGTGTTCTTAATATATGGAATGTCTTCCAAAATAACATTTATCACTTAATGTCCAAATAATTTTCTAATACTAAGGATATCTATTTCATAAAACATAAGATACAAATTCAACTTATTATTGATCGATAAAGTCATTTAACTAAAAATAATTAGTCACACTAACTAGGGACATCACATTGTCCAATGGTAAGAGATAAATCCCAGTCGCACTTGGTTTGTGGGTTCGATTCCCGATCTTTCTGATGCAACGGGTTGTCACACGGTATGCATGTTGTCCTTTTTGAAAAACTATATTTTAAAACATTCCCAAAAAGAGATAAATTCCTCAAAATAACCATAACATAATTTAACCAAAATTATTATCTCATACCTCACATTTTCATCCCAAAAATTAATAACCTGTAATTGCCTCAATTTAAAGGATCAAATAAAACAAAATGGTTCTTTATAACTATATCCACAAAATGAAAGATAATTATTCCTCAAATAGCATTTTCACATAACAAACTGCAGGGTTACACATCCAATAGAAAAGTCTTTCAAATTAATCACATCAATAAAGAGAATTAATTCTTTTAAATATTTCTCCAACCATTTATTTCAACACAGGTTCTTCCTTGAAATAGTGGTTATCCTATAGAATAGGGCATTAAGTTGGGTAATGCCTAGATCCCCTATATGTATGGAAAGTGACTGTAAATGGATGCATAAGTTTTTTATTATTTTATTCTATAGTACTCTTAATTTTTTCCTTGGAAATTATTCACTTTATGTCCTTATTTCCAACACATAAATCTTTTTATTGTTCTATTGAGACCCTTTCATGGGTTTCTCCTTCCACATTTCCATCATGATGAAAATTGAGCTTTCTTTTCCATATAGTCTTTTCTACTGGAGCTCTTATCATTCCCTACCTTTCACTTCTATATAGAGTTTGGGATTTGGTTAATGTATATATTTTTTATCATATTTTTGGAAACTTGCTTCAACTTGAACACGATATCTTTTACGCCTATCAACATTCCATTCAGTTTCTCATTTCCACCATTGTTCCCACCTTGTACATCATGTTCAATTTTACTATGAATTCCATGGAATCTATCCATTGACTAAAACTAGAAAACATGGAGTGAGTCACAATAGTCATAAAATTATTTAGAGAATATCATGAAACCTTATTTTCAATCTAAAACACCTTAACATTAACCAAGGTTATTTATTCTCATCTTATATTAAAATCCCTCAAATCAGTTTATAAAGAAAATGTGAATTATCCTATGCTTATCCCCGGGAGTGTCATAACCAAGAGTGCAGCAAGGCCCGTTGTCATCCACTAGTTCCTGTTTAATCTCTCTCCAAGTGGTGTTTTCGGGTTTTACCTCTAGGTACATCTATTGCAGAGCCACCTCTACCTGCTCGTATCCAGAAAGGGATGTATTTCTTGGAAAACCCATATAATATTTACATTACCAAAATTTCTAGATGTCCTCATATAAAAAACATAAAAGTCTCTCTTAGGGTACTATTTTCTAATCAAAGTTTTTCTAAATCTAGCTTCCATGATTTATATTAAACTTCCTTTTATAGCAACTACAACGTCGTGACCCTAGTTACCCAGAGTTGGTGCATTATTACATAACATTGGCATGATCACAAGAGATCAAGTCCTGAATGGCTGATTAGTTTAGTATTATTTGAATTACAAGATACATACATAAGTTTTACATTACATTATGAAATAATGAAGAACAACATTGTGTCCCCTTGGACACACTCATATCCTTTGGCATATCCCTGCAGGTTAATCATAATACACTTCTTCACATCATAGGAAAAAGAAAACATAATAAAGGGGTGAGCTGAGATGATTAGTAGGGATAACAATATAGCATAAACTATCATAAATAAGCATAAACATTTAATTCAATGTCTATGACTAAAACAAAATCCATTTAAACGTAAAAATAAAAATAATAGAAAAAGATAAATCAAATCATTCAATTTACATATTAACATTGATATTCTACTAGTAGAATAATCACAAGTAATATCAATATCTAATTTCATCGGGATGGAATGCATAATGCTGGACAACGTAAACACATATTCAAAGCCTTGTTCCAAGACTACAAATAAAGATTTTTTCAAGGCCTTGTGCAAAGAAACTAGTTTGTCTTCTAAGACCTATCGATGAATCTAGAAACTTTAAAGGGCTGCACTGTTCACATATTATATCTAATTAATTCCCCATATGAAAATGTTGAAATATATTCTAAACATTAGTATTAAAACTTTCATAGAAAATATCAATATTTTAACCACAAACCACTAATGGTATAAAAATAGAACATCCATAGTAAAACATAACTCATTAAATATAATATGGAATATTGTTTTATAATAAATCAACCTCAATCAAGAATAATGAAATATATTGACATTGTTGAAAATAATCAGTAAAACTATTTGGGAGAAATATACCCTTTTCTTGAAAACATTTAAAAGTCTCACTATTTATCAAGAAGCTATTAAAAAATAGATTTTTGAATCAAAGTATCCCATACCACATTCAAAAATTTAAAATGAATTTAAATTTTAAAACATTTCTGTTCATATAAATATATACATAAAACCATTTTTAAAACATGGAAATTTATGAGAAATATTTAAAATAATAAATTATTAAAACATTTAAAATGATATTTTAGTTAGAGTTCCTAAAAAAATGAGAGACACTTAAATACATATAATTGAGATAATAAATACTTTATAATATTATGAGAATAAATGGATTCATGATATACTATGTCGAAGTATAGTTTGTATGCCACATAAAAGGGAATTGGCGCATTACAATAAAGAACCTCAATAGAATGTAAATTGAGATGAAATGCCTTAAAAAGGAAATATCCTTAGGTGAAAGATAAATCAATGACATAATTATGTGCGAAAAATATAAATACACTAAATATTATTGGATAATCAGTGTAAATCAATCAGAGTACATTCACACGTATTTTTGTAAAAACAACACCAATGACATGGATGTTTAACTCAATGAATGGAGAATGAGTTAAGATTACTCTTATCAAGTTCATATTGATGACTTGAGAATTTATCAATGGATTTATTATGTGTATCAAAAGTATAAAAACACAAAGGGGAGTGTAAATTACTATATAAATAAATAAATATTGATTTCATAAATAATATTGGAATAAAATAATACATGATGTTTGCATAAAACCCGATGAGTGGAAATCAAAATTAGAAATTTCATTACCGACTTGGTAACTTATGAAAAAAACACCCATTAAAGAAGTATCATAATATGAAGATGTAAATAACAATAAATTATTGTATATTACACAATGAATAAAATCATGGGTAGTACATACACCACACAAAAGAGAAATAATGGCAATATAGCATGAATCTCAGAAGAATAAGAAGTGAGATGAAAACCCCTTACCATGTACTTTTCTTAGTAGAGGGTCAGTTATTCACATGTATAATATTTAAATCATTATTATTAAATTATAAAAGAACCACATACATAAATATGATATCATATATTATATTCTAATATTTCTTTGTTAATGATATTTCAATAGTATCGTTATTTTGGGTGTTAACTGATGTGTTTTCCATTATATGTTTTGTTACATAAGTCATGTTTGTTATGGATAGGATGTATTTGATTCATATCAATAATTATATTAAGTTCTTAAAAATTATTTTAATCATCAAATGAAAATTATTTTTGAATGGTTATGATGGGGAACGAAATATCATCGCATCGTGGAGAAGGTAAGTTGTATGTATGCACAATCGACAATATCATTATATTAGTGTTGAAATCGTATGTAATTGGATGTTATTTTATATATAAAAAGTAATTAAAATATTATAATTATTATTTACATAATTTATACTCATTATTATATCCATCCAAATAATGAATTTTTAAATAACAAACTGCACCACGATGTGGAGACGGTAAGTCGTACGTATGCACATATGGTGACTTTTTCATTCAGAGGATGGATAGAATAAGGAATATGGTTGTACCATTTTAATAATAACATCACAGTATATAGAAGGTACTGGATTTATTATTTTGGTATGGAAACAAAAATTATAGAGGAAGTGGAAGAAGAAAAGAACTTTGAAAGAAGTGATGAAATTATTACCTCTTCTTTGGGTGCTTCCTTTTTTATTTGATCAAAAGTTCTCCTTAGGTCGGCTTTCTGATCAAATAAAGGCCTCTAGGTTTATGCGAGGGTATTTTTAAGATATTTGATTAGGATTTGTCTTAGAAAAATGGCATTGGATGTGTGATTTTGAGAGAAGGGTATGTACCCTTTTATAAGACAGGTGAGGGTCTCTTTGGGAATAGCTTGAAATATAAATTTATTATACAATCATATTCTGTTTATAATGGCTCAAAAAAAATTATTTCAATGATAAGGTGGGACTGGGTAGAAAAAATCTCAACCAATATGTTTTGGATAGCTTTAGGTCACCATATTAACATTATGTTTTAGATTTAACTCTTAGTTGAATAGTTTATCTTTTACTATTTAATCTTGTATTATTATAATAAATGGTTAGTAAACATACTATAAAAATCCAAGAGAACCCCAAGTGGTTCATTATTGACATATCTATCATTATCTAAGTCCAATTTCTGAACATTATATTTTTAGGACTATTATATAAACTAATAATATAGTATTTGTTTTAGAAACTCATTTATGTCAATTTTGACACAATTTAGTACTTGGTTTTTGTGAATATTAACATAGCTTTATTATTTCAAAAATAAATTAAATAATTCCTAAAAATTCATATTAACCTTTATAATTAGTGGAATGCATAAAAATTCTCAATTTACATTTAGTTGGATATTTAAAATATCAATTATTTTTGTCATTCATCAATAAGGTAATCACTACATCATCATTGTGTCATAAATAAATTTAATTATTTAATTTCTAAAAATTAAAAATAAAATACCTTGATTTAGTAAATCATTTTAAATTTTAAATTAATATTTATAGTCAGATTTATCTTATGTAAAACCCTATATTAAAAATATTTTAGTTATGAACATTTGTATTTAACACTTTTAACTATTCATTAAATAAAATAATATTAAATGTCCTAATCTAATCCATGTGGTTCAAATAGAATCAAATATTATCCCTAAGGTTGATATTGGTTGAAAAAAACTTGTCCAATAGAATTAATACATTTGTTATGGTAATTATAATATCATTTTTATCTTTAATTATCCTATATACATTTAACCGTGGTAAATTAAAGTCAAGAATTACTAATCATAAAAAATTATTTTCATCCACTTCAACCAAATTTTACTTAACTATGTCAACCATGACTCTTGGATATTTGAAATTTAATTCATAGAAGTGGTAAAATTATGTTTTATGCAAATTTGAAAATGTTCTTAGAAGGTGGGTAAAATACATTAAAAAGTTCTATAAAATTTTATACATATTATTTTAATATAAAATGACATCAATGAATTAAATTGTACTAATATATGTATTATGTATATATTTTTACTTTAAAATAAATTTAAAAATAATTATTTAAATAAAAATTTGGCTTCAAATAATAATGCAGTGTTTTTCACTATTCAACAAAAATTGAATGTTTTTAGAAAAATACCAAAAATTCACCCAAATCTAATTTTGATGTTAAAAATTTAAAAATGATATCTATTTTACAAAATTCAAAATATAGAAGTTTTATAAAATAATTTTAAAAAATATATTCTCATTTTTTAAACCAGAAAGCTGGTTTTTTAAGTGTAAAATCTATCAAAAGATTCAGATGTGTTTATATCCAATTTAAATGTAAAATTACTTCCAATGACCAGAATTGGGTTAAATGATAAATATATATTTTAAATATACATCAAAACCATTCAAATATATAATTTAACAGTTTAAATTATTTTGATTCAAAAATTTGTTTTCAATTAAAATTTACTATTTTTCACTATTCACCAAATTATGAAAGTTATTTGAAATGCACTGAAATTTTATCCAAACTAAATTTTTATGTCCATATTCTGAAGAAGAATATTTTTTTGTCTAATTGATAATATTAATGTTTCAAATATTGTATTTGAAAAAGGTTCAACATTAAAAAGGCCTTAAAATTGTATTTTTAAAAAAATACTTCTTTTATCTAAAAAATTGAATTTTTTATTATATTATGTCTAAAACTAATAATTTGAATTTTAAAATAATATGGATTATATAAAACTAATAATGGAGTTGATACAATTCATAATCATTTTTTGAACGGCTTGTTTGGTAAGTCATGGTGCGCTTGAACTTTTTTGTTGCGTGTAGCGCAAGCTATTGAATTACTTTAAAGAAAATAACTTAATATGAAATCATGGGGTGTTACATCCTAGCTCCAAGAGATGTCTTTTCCATAATTTCTCATCATCTTTCTCCCTCTCATCAGCATGGTGGGTCAGACAATCTCTAGTGAGATGTACCCATCCATCGCAAGCATAGCACCGCCTCTTCTATGGCTGATCTAATCCTCGTTGTTGCTCATTAACCAGAGACCCTTGTGTCTGTGCCTAGGCATGAGTATTCCTCCTACATTGTTGCCCTATTAACCATTGTCTACTATCTCCTACAGATTCCTCACCCTCATGACCACTACAGTGGGTCACTTCTACATGTTCCTCTATCAGGGAACTTTCCACCATGAGAGCTCGGTTCACCGCTCCAGTGTAGGTGTGAAGGCACAGTGGAATCCCAAATGCTCTAATCCCCTGACGCAACGATTATCGATGATCCATGCTATAAATATTGTACATTAAACCATATCTAAGTAGTATAATGAAATGTCGAAGAACCTTGCTGAAAACTCCTCCATGGTCAGGATACCCTGCCGAAGCTACAGAAGCACTTGGATATGCACTTATCTCAATATAGCTCGGTAAAACTCTTCCCTGAAGTGTTTTTCAAACAAATATCAAGTGATAAAAACCTTTCCATTATTTTTTTCCCCCAGATTCCACCATCTACCAGCATAACCCTATAGAAAGATCTCCCCTAGGACCACCATCTGATAAGAAGGTGTCCTCACTAAGAAGAAAACTGTTTTGACAGCCTTGATCCAGTCATCTACTGCCTAGGGGTCTGGATCACCCTAGTAACTCCTAGGTCACTACCTCTAGAACTCATGTAGTAAAATCATCATTCGAAAATCTGCATCCTTAATTTTCATTAAAACCTTCTACTATATAGGCAGTGGAACCATTTGCAAACCTCTCGGAGGTAACGACTCATAATCAGTACCTTGTACTGAAGCCTCCTCACAGGGTGGATCATTATCATGATATCACTGTAAAATCTTATTTGGATATCTTTTTTGATTCCTCCTAATATAGAATCAAGATGTACCATTATAAAAGAGTATATATTGGGAGATGAATCTAGAAGGATAGTAAAAACCCAAAGTCGGTCTTATATGATGCATGTACCATTTACTTCCTACTGACTAGTATCCTAATGTAACGAATCTAACATTTTTGTTATCAGATTCCTAGTGAATGGATACGTCAGCCGCCACACCAACACTAAAACCTATGTACTGATGGCCAAACTTGAAACATCCTAGCATTTTTTTTAAACCCAAACAATTCTCATGACACTATGTTCCCAATGGATAACCATATGCCACAGATACAACTTTGTCACGACCTGACCCAACTGGGCCTAGGTCGCAACTCCCAAATCCTACATCCAATAGGTCATGGGTTGGAGAATAGTACCGAGAAGTTATATTACTGACATAGGGGGCATTTCATATGTACCTATATGCGTGAACACATATTCATGCTCACAAACTACTGAAATGTAAAAATCAAAGGGAACCAATGCATGCATACATCATTATTCCACATCTATAGTACAACTATAAAACTAGAGGTGTAAAATTAAAAAAATCTCCCACCAATGAAAATTTTAAAAGCATCCAACTTGATGAAATGGAAGGGATCGTTGTCAACTAAAACAACTCAAAACTCCTCGTCCTAGATCTGGTAAATGCCCTGATCTTTCTTACTCATCAAGCTCCACTAACCTTAGGTCCTCTATAGACTTCATTAAAAGTCATATGGTCATCCCAAGACAAAAAACATGTCTGGGAAAATTCCGTGCATGGATGATTTTTATAACACTTAGTAGGGTCCCCAAAACCCCTTAAAGAAAAAGGGATCAATTGAAAGGCAACTATCTTCTCAACCTAGAAAGTGGGAACCCAATAAATAGAGAAACACCATCTTGAACAATCTTCAGTTGTAAATGACAAGTCAGTTCAGTCTAAAAGGCATGTCAAACGCGATATGAGAAAACACAATAAGGACTCCCAAAAATCACCCAAATATACACATCTAAGAACCTAAGTTTCATGATGTTCCATCCTCATAGCAAGAAACAACATTATCGTCACATGATCTAACTATAACTAGAAACTAGGATAAAACACTCCACATGCTCAACCATCCCAAATGGAACCCATCCAAGATATTCACTCTATTAGGAACTACTCTACCCTTTATAATGGTGTGTCTGAGAGAACGTTCTCCATTGGGTACATCTTACTAGGTCTTACACTAGTGCCCAACAACATAGGTCCTATCATCACTTCCTCAAACTCAGTGAAATCTAAAGAAACCCATGTGTAGAGTCTCACCCCACACCACTGTACATAGTTGTGGGGGAACTAGTACAGACTATAAACTACATGCATCTTCTCAAACAAGAGAGAGTAGAGGGTCTCACTCCTTTCCACTGTCCCAAATTTAATGGAGTATTTCATCGAACTAACCTACAAAACCTATGTCAAAATTATAAGGAGTATCACTCACCTCAGTCTATCGAGGTAGAACTAGATCATATCTAGGAATCGTTCACATCAAGTGGAAGGGACCACCCCTCATAACTGTGTCCAATATCTAAGCGAGCTCCAACTGCAATGGAGGACCCACTCTTCGATGCTACTCGGAGACAGGGGATTACTTCTATATAAGTGTGGACCCTCACATAGATCCAACAGGGGAGTACTACTCATGAAGTACCCACACCTTAATATGACATGGGATTAACAGTTGATAAATTGAGTACATTCACCCTAATTCGGTAGGGGGGTAATAATCTGTGGCTGGAGGACCCCGCACCTTAAAATGATATGGGAGTAACAACATTGCCAACTCATTCAGTATGGGAGACCCACACCCTAACAAGGTAGGGTAGTACTAACCCTAGGTTTTAGGACCCACTCCCAGACATGCTAGGGGAGTACCAAATATTCTACAACAATATGTATGGAGGACCCATGCCCTGGAACAACCTTGGAGTACCAACTCCTATAATTGATGACCCGCACCTGACCCAGTACGGGAGTACCCACTCTATTTATATGTAATATATTGTAGACCCATTCCCAAATAAAATTGGGGAGTACTGACTTCATGAATAGAAGAACTGATCCTTGGCCCAGCAAGGGAGTACCTACACTACCTTCACGAACATCACGAGGATGTCCACACTCTAGTCCATCATGGGAGTAACACCCCCAGAGGAAACTACCCAAAGGTAATGAACCCGCACCCATGACATGGTGATTCCTATATCAACCTTTTTAGAAAGTAAAGGAAAACCCTTGCCTTAGTTCAACTGGGGAGTAACAGTCTTAGTGTCTCTCTCTACAAACCATACTAATCTCCAACATCATCTTAGTACCACTTCACAAGAGTCTGGCTTGATTTACAACACCTATTATTACATAATCTGTAATGGATCACACCATCGCATACTACATGGAAAACTAATCATGATAGATTACTCAAAATCCTAAATCTGAGTCCCAGAGAAAGAGATTTGGAAGGTAGAAGATCCATGTAGGATCTCATAGTAGTACATGAAATGCCCCAGTGCACACACGACATGTGAGCCCGCTTGAGTGCATGTCCATGTATTCTTTCCACATGGGTTCCAACCCATGTATGGGGTACACAACATTTATTGGAGTTACACACCATGTCCCTCATCTTTGGGCCCTTGGTTATCTTTCTCTTTATAGGGACGGACCGATAGCGTCCCCCACACGCCGTGTATCCCATACTACATGACGAGTTCAGATAAACAGCCACCTACCCATGTAGTTTTCCTTTGAACATGTATCTTGGTTTTGTGTTAGTACATGGTCAACTGTTTTCACACAACTATCCTAAACCATGTCCCATGGTCTCACGGTTTAGAACACTACACGTCGTTTAACCCCAATACACGACATGTAGTCCCTAAATCTCATCTTCCTGGAATAGGAATAGAAGCACATTGTTTCTCACTAAACTTCACATCGTGTATATGGTGATTCAAGTAAGTAATAACCTACAAAATTCCAAGATTCACCCCAATTTATACCAAAACCTATGAATCTACCTAGAAAGGATCCCTCAAATCTATATATGGGCTCTATAACCTTAAAACAATGCATAAACAAGGGAATCATGACCCAAAATAAAATTCACCTACCTTTGTGGATGAACGCTGAATATTTAGATCAATAGTGATGGATGGATAATTATGGTTCTCTATTTGATGATGATCTGATTCAGAAATGGAGATCCATGACACCTAGTTTCATAGATTCAACGTTTGTTTCATCGAACCCAAAGGGAGGTAGAGGAGAGGTGGAGGAGTCACTCTTCCTTTTTTTCATGAGCACCATGATCATCGAAGGGAAAGAGTTTATTCTAGTTTTTAATTATTTACATAGTTAATTAAATATATCTCATAATTCCCATCCCCCTAAACTCCCTCAATCAAAACTCCCAGTGAAGACGACCTTAGGTCATGACTATGGTAAACACAACATTCTGCACTAAACTGATGTCTCTAAAATCAAATCTGAGACTCCAAATGAGATTTATATAGGTTTCAAGATAAACTAAGT
Source organism: Viscum album (assembly GCA_963277665.1). NCBI lineage: Eukaryota > Viridiplantae > Streptophyta > Magnoliopsida > Santalales > Viscaceae > Viscum > Viscum album. The sequence continues at coordinate 1,410,136,969 of OY728147.1, forward strand.
AGGCATGAAAGGATATATTTAATTTTTTTAATATCGCTGCATTGAGGCTCTCTGAGCCTCTATTTTCCCTGCCAACGCAAAACCTGACTCCAGAAATACTTTCTAAAATATTCCAAAGTCCTTCAGGTCAAAACTCAGGTCATTAAATCCTCCAATACTCATTATTGTAACAACTTGGGGGATCTTTCCAACTTAATACATATGTGACTTTTTTTCCCAAATAAGGTGATAATGAATAGAATAGTAATAGTACATTAAAATCTCAAATCATCTCTTTTTTCCATTACTTTGTTCCTTTTTATTAATATATTCTTCATACATTGGTGGTATGTGTATATATTAAACTTTTCCATATAAATATAGTTTCTCTATATATTAAAAGAAGAAATACTATAGCTAAATCCATGTCATGTGTTAGATAATTCTATTCATTTTCATCAACTATTTAGAATCATAATCAATCACTCTTTTTTATGTATGAGTATGTATCCATGTCCTTTCAATGGTTCATAACAACAAATAAAGATCATTATCTGTGAGAGTGTTAAATTTTCATAGGTGAACTGAACAACCTATTTCTCATTTGTTTAAAAATTTCCTCACACTTATTTACATAGGTAAACATACATCCATTTAATGTTAATAGGGAAATTGAATTATAAATCCTGGATGTTTTTTTCTTATAACTTTTATAATACCTAGATAAACCAAGGAAAATTTGAATCTCACTCAATATTTTTGAATGAGGCCACTCCTCTACTTACATTGTCTTAGATAAATACATATTGAATCCTTTTAAATATTCAATGTGTCCCAGGATTTCTTCTTAATTCAATAAGAACTCACATTTATAGAATATATAAAATAATTATCTTTTTTTATTGTTTTTAAAATAACCCTTATATGTTCCACATCTTCCTCAAGAATTTTTGGAAGTGTTTTAATATCCTCAATAAAGACCACTAAAATTTTATCATGTTAGTCTCAAAAGATTGTAGTCATCAAATAAATAAATATCTGGAGATAATTAGTTCAATAAAAGGAAATAATAATGATAACTTAATATCCATACCTTATCTGAATGGTTGTTTTTGGGATATATTATTTCCACACCTTTAGTTGATTATTCATCGAATGGAGATTAATCTTAGAAAATAATTATGATCCACAAAGCTTTTCAAATAAGTAATCAGTTATTAGAGGATAATATTTTTCTTTATTGTGATCCTATTAAGTCCTTTACAATCATTACATAGTCTCATTAACATATCCTTTTTCTTCATAAAGAGAACTAGTTCCCCTAATTAGACTCACTTGGATAAATAAAACCCTTTACCAAATGATGATGGATTTTCTTCTATAATTATTATAGCTCTATGAATTCCATTTTATATGGGATCTCATATATTTTATTATATCTACGTATAAGTTTTATGGAGAAATTAACAACTCATTTTGGGTTAGTTTTAGATATTTCTTCTAAAATACATCGTAATAGTTTTTAATAGTTGGTACATATTCCATATTTTTTACTTTCAAATTCTTCTCATTCTTCACCACAAATTTCCATAAATAATGATAAAGGTGATAGTTAATAAAAATTTTAAATCTATGATATCTATCATATGAAAATAATTTCATGTTTTCAACAAAACTATAAAATTTTATAAAAAAATATTGTTTGATATTATATACGACATGGAACATTGAGCCTCCAAAAACCATGAAATATTATATTTAAATATCACCATCATAACATGGCATTAACATGGATAGAATGAATGGAATTAAGTGATTTATTATAAACATATAATGGTCCAACATAATAAATGTGTATTTATAAATTCTTAATAAATAATAACTCAATTTTTAGAAAAGAAATTGTATTCTTTCAAATTACGCTTTCTTGAAAATATGTTACCTTCAAAAATGGTTCTATATATTTTTGTGTGTAAATATTATAATTAATTTTAAAAAAATTGAAATTTATTTGAAAAAAATAATTTCATTTTTGAAATTATTATTTTAAAATTATCATAGATTTAATTTTTTTCTTTTATAAAAAATGATTGACTTTCCAGTGAAGAGTGAAAAATTAAAATTTTTATTAAAAATTACATTTTTATTTCAATATTCTAAAATGTACCATTTTTTTAAAAGGAATAAATGTAAAACATATTTTATTATATTATAAATACAAACTTTTTCTCATTGTAATCAATTATATGGGTCAATTTGATCTAAAAAATATATTTCTACAAAATAGGATTTTTTTGGAAAAACTATTTTTCATTTTACTTTTTGTTTTATTCTTAAATTATTTTATTCCACTTATAGAAATTCACTCTTTAAAAATAGATACTATATTTTTAATCAATATATACCAATTTGGTGAATAATTTAATTTTATTATTAGTCATTATGAACTATAATAATAGTAAATAATTATCACCGCGGTTATGGTAAATCAGGTAATTACTATTTTATAATTTTATAACAACTAAAAAATGACCCTAAAACATAAATTTATCTAATTTTATGAGTGTATTTGTTTCATATCCATCCAATGTTTTAAAATACCGCAACCATGTGCCATATTAATTTTATTTTTTTCTTCTAAATATTTCACTTAAGGATATAGTAAAAAAATTAATTTTTTAATTTCATTCTATATAATAATTTATGATAGGGATAAAATCAATATATGTTAGATTATAAATATTTTTTTGAAATATAGATTATTTTTTATCATTGAAATTTATTTCTAATTTATATTGATAAAATAATTTACAGAAATTATTCCACCATGTCGAAAAATCATTAATTTAATTATTTGAAAACCTATAAAAGAATCCAAAAAAATTAAATTAATACAAATTTAATGAATTCTTTTGTTACAAGATTTTTTTTGATAAATATAACATTTTAGTTCTATTTGAAATTATTATATTGAAATTTTATTTCTTTCATGTTGTTTTCAATGCCAAATTAAATGAATAGTGTAAAAAGTATCATTATTTATATTTTATATTAAATATAATTTTCTTAAATTATGTATATATTATAATAATAATTTATGAGGAAAATTAGGATCATTAATGGTCTAAAATATCATCTCATGACATTTCTGATACAATTTTTAAATTATAGTTAAATATATAACCCTTTAACATTGAAAAGGTCATTACCACGGTTAAGGTTAAAATTTGTTAACAATTGGGTTAATCCAAATGATGCGATCTAAAATAATTACAAAACATGTGAAAATTTCATTCAATAATTATATTAATATCATATATTAGTTAACCTTTAATTCATTTCATTTTGGAACCCTTTGACATGAGTTAGACACATATTTTGTTAAAACATTTCTTGTATTTCCATAAAATGATATTAATGATATTATATAATAAATAATATTTTTTAATTGATTTAAAATTAATAAAAATACTATAATTTTATAATTCAATAGTTAATAGTTTAAATTTTCATCCATTTCCCATTAATGTACCACTTTCCCTTTTATTGGCACTTTCTGGTCCCCTAAATAGTAAAAATATTATTACCATGATAATTATAAAAAAAAAGTTAACATAGTAAAAAATAAATACTGTTAGAGACCATATATAAATTTAAAAAAAATTATTTTAAGATATTATTTAGAATCATACTCATCATATCATTTAATTTTATTATTTCAGATCATCTTTTCAATGAAAATTAGTTTATATTAATATAGATTTTATGTAATTAAAGGAATTTCCTTCGATCACTAATAAAAGGGAACCACCTCTCAAATTATTTACACACTTAAAGAGCCATTTTCTCCTCAAATACGTGCACAAATATTTTCAAATAATCCATCCAGTAATTCTAGAAGACTTTTTAAGGTATTAAACCAGCCATATTGTGCTTAAGTTTTAATGTAATTTAGGTTGTATTATGTAGATGTATATAATTTAACTGAATGTTTTGGTTTCATTTAATCTTAAACCTCCATTAAATATTCTTAAACCATGATGATATAGTAATATAATTATATAAAATATATATATATGTTAATATATTTATATCATAACCTATATTATTCTCCTTTTCCATTAAATGGTAAATGTGATCATTATTTGTTTGTATGACGAACTATCAACTCAAGAAGCTAGGTAATTATTTTCCCATAACCACCTCTCATGGATGGTTATACTGGTGGATTTATTTTATATATATGATAATAATTACATATTTATCCTTTCTTAATATAATATATCATATAATTTTGTAAATTTACATCCATTGAAAAGTGATAATGGCGTTCGTGTGTATGTGTAGACTACCACATCCATGAAGTGACTTGATTTATTTTTCATAACCACATCTTGTGTATGGTTTATATAATTTTATTAAAGAAATAAATTAGTAGTTATGATATAATTATAATTTATTAAATATAATCTAATACTTATATTCTTTCAATTAAAATCATTTAAAAATAGAAACATTACTTATGAATATGTATGGCTTACCATCCCCATGATTTCAACGTAGTCCATTTTTCATAACCATCCTAGATGTTTGGTTTTAAAAGTATAATTTATGTATAAAAATTATGTTTATTTCAGGATTATTATTTTATGTATTGTGGAATGATTAAATCTTTGACAATTTTTTATCTTACTAAATTTTTTTGGGACGTTAAACTAAACATCCTCAAAACCCCTATTATTGGCATAATTGAATAAGTAATTATATATGTCACTAAAATAGTTGAAATGAATATTTTAAAGATAAGGGATTAAGAATGTAAATGTTTCTTTACAAATGAAATAATATATATATTTTTATTAAGTGGGAGATAAAATAAATGCATGGAATGTTTGGACTTGAGGTAATGGTTTGTCGTCTCAAATTAACCTCTTTAGGACGGATGTTATATTGTGAGCCTATATTATTTAATGAGGTGTATATAAATCCCCTATTTCAAATATTATCTTTAATATCCTTATGATTATGAAATATGAAATTTTCATTTGATATTATTCGTTCATGTGGTTATGATTCAAAAGTTACCAATTTGGTAAGGGTTTTATGTTACAAAATCATTTTTTATCAGGATTGTTTATTAATAATTTTTATTAATGAAATAACATGAAATATCTCTCAATAAAATCTTTAATTTTAATCTCATCTAGTTATTTCATTAAATTAATGTTTTTATTTCATTTTTCTCTACATAATAACTAATCAATGTTAATGAATGTTTTTAAGGATAACCAATATTATATATCTCTTTTATTGAGAAATAAATTCAATTTCATGTCCATATTTTCTAAAAAAATTTTCTAGTTTTTTTGAAATATTGTACAATAATTTATTATGTTATATTTTAACCATTTTTTTGTTTTTAAAAAATGGTTTTAAATGGAATCTTCTCTTCATTTTTGGAATAATGTACTTTTGATTTTTTTTAAAGTGTGAAAGGAATTTTTTGTTCAACATATAAAACATGAATTAAATTTACCACCGTAATTAACACTAAATGATTTTAATATTAGATTAAAAAATTTCATGGTTATTTACAAATAAATATTTTCCATAATATTTTGGATTTTTTAAATATTTTATTGTGATCTCTTTCAAACACCCTTTTTATTTGGGTTATGAAACTTCTCTCTCTACTTAACATTATATCTCACATTAATGATATTAATTTATTATAAATTATTTATATATTTATTTTTAATATATACTTATCTCTTTGTCCCTTTCCTTGTTGGGTTAATACATTCCATAAGTTAATTTATGAAATTCATTCATTAAAATTTATCATTAATATGGGGATCTTATCTATCCCTTAAATAATTTTATATAACACCCATTTAATGTTTTTATTCTTAATTAAACACCTTTTTTGGGACATATGATCATGTAATCACATATGAACAAATTTAATTTTTAAATCCATATTCTATTTTTAATAGTTACAATTTTTCCTTTGATTATGATGTAAGGAATGATTATGCAACCTATTTCTTTCTATATTTAATTATTATGATTATTATTATGAATTATTTTATTTTTTGGAACAAATATTAATTAACATGTTAATATGGATGCACCTATAAAGATCTCCAATTCATTAGATAATAATTTTTTCATGATATGTTATATATAAGATTATGGAGTAACCGAAAAACATGCTAGGACTCTTTCCACAATGTGATGTTGTCGTAGAAGTTAGCATTGACTTATGCTTATTTCATGTTTCGTATTACTACCACATTTATTATGCTTCCATGATCATATTATAAATTTTTATTCATGATATATTAACATCTGATTACAAATTATTCTTATCTTTTAGGATACCTTGTTATAACTTTAACTCTCACATTATGCTTCATTTTTAGGGTTATTCCCTAACTGAACATACAAGATCAATCATTATTATGTTTACTTTACCTGTGTTATTAATAAAGGTTTTAATTATGTAATTCCTAAGAATTTTACAATATGATAATAATTTTTGGGAGATTATGTAAAATTTTATAATAATGTTTATATATTCATTATGTCAAGTAATAGTTTCCCCTAATTATCTAAAACTCTAAACCTAAAAGATCCTTCAGTATGTCTGTGATATAATAATTAATTTTTCTATTTTCTAAGGGATAATATTGTAACACTTTTATCAGTATCAAAAATAGATATGTAAAAAAATTGAACAGAAGATCTAGGATGACATGTTCTAGGCCATCTCAGTTAGCATCAGATGTCAGTTTTAATAACATTGGAGATTATGATGTTCTTATATGAGGTTAACTTAATGGTTATAGATACCATCATGTTTTGATTAGTTTTTAATATGTATGTAGTATTAGAAACATCTTTTTAGGTTTTAAATGATATTATTTTAACGTTATTAATGAAATTTTAGGTGATTTTTTGGGAGGAGGTATATGTAACCCATAAGATTAATGTAAAGTACTATTTGAGGGAGGATGCCTTTAAATTTCATGGAAATATGTTTAAAGGTATTGATAACCTTGATTGTTTATATAATCATTTATATTGAAGTAATTATGGGTTTTTAAAATTTGGGAACACATGTTGTATCTTATAAATTACCATGAGATTTAAAATTAGTTTATTTATTTCATAAGAAGATCTCTATAATTATGGTGAACATTATATGATTAAGGTAAAAAAATTAGGGGATTTTTTAGGAATAAATTTTTCATTGTATTTTGGAAGTATATATGATTTAAATGTTTTTTTATAGTAATTTAGGTTCTTTATTGAAATTATTTATATGTCTTGGAGATTATATGAGACATATAAATTTTTTGAAAATACAATGTAAGAGTGATTGGTGTTTTTTAAATATAAATATAAAATTTATCATGGAATAATATATGACAAAACCATTCTAATCTTTGGGTTTTCATATTAGTAGGGATTATTTTATATAATTTTATGGTAATTTATTTATAGAATGAATTATTATGATCTTTGGTTATTACCATTGAATTTCAAGGATTAATGAATTTATTATTCATGTAAAGGTTAATTAATTTTGGTAGTTATCATACCTTCTTCCAAAATTTATTGTCTTGGATAATTTATATGGATAGTGGGACAATATGTTATTATTATTCTGAAATTATGTGATCAGTTTGAAGTTTATGTTAGTGCTTCAATCATAAAAAATCATCTTCAATACTCTTCATTTGAAGTTAAATATGAGATAGAGGTAGAAACTAATAGAAACTCTCAATCAAAGAAATAAATTTTCATTAATGTATTTTAAGAAAATAATGTAAGAATATTTCCTTATGATCATATTCTATATGTTATATGAATTCCTCAACTATAAGAAATGGATATTGAAACAAAAATGTTATCATACTACCTTCATTTATGATTAATTGATAGTCTTTTTCACACCACTTTGGTTTATGGTTATGTTGTCAACAATATTTTCCAGATCATTCACATTATAGTGATCAGTTATTTTGGTCTCTATCTATCATTATTTAGAAATTACCATTTTCATCCATGTCTATATTTTCATTTCCCACTAATGTTTTTCTATTATGGATACCTACTTATGAATTATTTCCTATGACTATCATATTTCCATTTCCCTCGTTTCAGGAAGAAAGTATATTAATCCCTTTTACAATGTGGTATTTCAAAAAAGGTATTTTCAAATGTAATTTTTTTTACATAGATAAAGTTAAAATATAAAGGACTTAATTTTTTAAATTGGTGATAAATTAACACCACTGTATTTTAAAAAAGATTATTTTTGATAACATATAAGATATGAACCATTGTGCCTAAATGAACCATGAAATATTATTATTTAAATATTATCATTATAACATTGTTGTTAAATTAGATTGTATTAATAGGAATACAAAATTAATTATATACATATAATGGTCTTGTTAAATATAAATTTGTTGATAAATTCTAATTAAAGAATCACTAAATTTTTAGTAAAGTCATTTTATTCTATGAAAATATTTTTTTATCCATGATTGTTTTTATTTACTTCTTTATAGAGTGTTATATTTATTTTCTATAATATAAAGAAATGATACATTATTAAAAGGATTTATTTTTTGAAATCATAAATTTATCTTATAGTTAATTATTGTTATTTTTATGAAAATATTGATTCTCTTGTAAATAGTGAATAATACTGATTTTTATTAAAAACCATATTTTATATATCATGAATTTATGAAGAACCAACTTATTTTAAAAAACATTAGAAGTAACAGTAGTTCTAATATAATATTAATAACTTAATTATGGTTACTAGAATTGATTTTATTATTGAATTTTTATAAAAAAATTATACTTAAAAGGAATTTTTTGTAAAAACAAATTCATTGGGTGTTTATTTTTAATATTAAATTATTTTATACATCATATAGAAATTGAATCATGAATAATATATTTCATATTTGGAATCATTATATCCAAATTTTGTAAGTATGTCCCTTTTATTTTTTTCATTATGAATTGTAACTATAGTAAATAGTTGATATTATCGTATGGTTTAATCTGGTAATTAAGGTTAAAAATAATTTTATAATGACAAAAAAATGACCCTAACTCTTGAATTTATCAAATTTGATTATTGAATTACGTACATGTCCATTGAGATATTGAATATATGGAAACCAGGTTCAATATTTCTTTGATTTTGACATTTATAATATTTTTGTAAATGATAAAGTCAAAAATGTCACATTATTTTAATAAATATAATATTTTTCATGTGTATTAAAAAACATATGATTGGTTTTAGATATTAATTTATAAAAATTATCATGGACATTTATATCTCATTTTTAGTGATGAAATAATTACCTAAATTTCTTCCACAACCCCAACACAACATTTATAATTAATAGAAAACTAAAATAAATGATTCTGTTAATATTAAAAGTAATATTATTTGAATAATTTTCTATGTTAAAAGAATTTTTTGGGTAAATATAACATGTTAGTATTGTGTTAACTAATTATATTCTAATTAAATTTCAATCATGTTCTTTTCAAGGTCACATTATATTAATATTTTAAAAATGACATAAATTATATTCTATGATGAGTAATATTTGATTATATTATTTAAAAATTATAAAAATCTTGAAAGAGAACATTAGGATGATAAATGGTCAAAAATTAAATATATTGAAAATTTATTATCCAATTTTTAACTTATAATTAATATTATAACTGTTTAATATTGAAAAAATCAATATAGTAATTGATGTTAAAGTTTGTTTACAAAGGGATTAATCCAAAAGATATAGTTTAAAATAATATAAATCCCTTGAAAAATATTTTATGGTTATATTAAAACCATATCTTCCTTACATTTGAATATATTCCATTCTGTAACCATTTAACATGATTTATAAACATATTAGATTTTAATATTTCATGTATTGCAAAAAAAAATTGTTTTATAAAAAATAATTTTTTATAAAATTATTTAAAATTCATAAAATACCTATATTAATAAAATTTATATTTATGTGGTTAAAAATCTAATACATTGTCCATTTGTGGTCAAATATCCCTTTCATAGTCTTTATTTTTCCCCTAAAGAGTATAAACATTTTTATTACATTAATTGGAAAAAAGGGTAAACAAAGGTTAAACCAAAGATATAATGTTATATACCAAATCTAAAGTTGTAAAAATTATATTATATTATATAATTTTGAGAAATATAAATTATACTTTATAATTATATCATTTTGGATCTTTTTTCTACAAAAATTATTTAATATTATTTAAATATTTTATGTAATTCCAAGAATTCTTTCTCACATTTATAAAAGGGAACCACATATCCTCTTCTATAAACACTTAAATAACTATTTTTTCAGCCTATACATAATAAAATAACTTTTTATAATACCTGACAATATTCTAGAGGTTTTTTATTAAGAGGAATACTGACTATTGAGGGAATAAGGTACAATGAAATAAAGTTTTGTCTGAAGAAGAGGTATAGATTTTAACCGAATGTTTATGTTTTATATCTTCTTCCACCTCATTAAAATTTTTTCAACAAAACTGATGCAATGAAATAATTATAATCCATATATTTGTTTTTTGTTTTTTTTTATTTCATAACCTATATCCATCTCTATTTTCACAAACGGGTAAAAGAAACCATGATTTGTGTATACGGCATACTACCACCTCGCGAACCTGTGTAATTTTTTTATATCACTGCATCTCATGAATGTTTAAAATGTTGAATTTAATATATATATATATATATGATATTATATGCATGAAATATTCATATTTTTTGGAATATCATATACTTTATATCCAATCGTCCCATTGAAAGATGATATCATCATATATGCATATGTGTGCACTATAACCTACATGAAGCGATGTGACTCTTTTTTCATAACCATAACACATGGATGGTACATATAATTTTATTTAAAATAAAAATATGTTATTTATGATATAGTTATAATTATATAAATATAAAATAATACATACCTTATTTACATCTATATTAATGAAAAATGGAAATGTTACTCAAGCATATGTATGACTTACCGTCTACATGATTGTAATGTAGTTCGTTATTCATAACCATATTTTATGATTTATTTTAAAAATAAAAATTATTTATAAAAAATATAATTATTTCCTGAATATAATTATTAAGATGATTTAATAATTACCACTTTGACCATGTCCATCCTACTGATATTATTTTGGGATTGTGAACAAAACATCATTGAAACACCCAATGTAGAATTAACTAAAAAAGTAATTAAATATATAATTAAAATAAAGGTAAAATAGGTTAAGTATAATATAATAAACCTATATTATATTATAAAGAATATTTATAACTGATTTATTTTAATTATACAGTAGATATAGAATATACTTTGAAAATATGGACATGAGTTAAGGGTTTATCGCTAAAATTATCTTATTTGGGACAAATGTTGTGTTATGCGCCTATATAATTTTATGATTTTCTCATTGAACCCCCTTTTCATGTTATATCATATTTATACTTCTTTTATTATAAATAAAAGTTTCATTTTATTTTATTCTTTAATGAAAATTAAAATTCAAAACTAACTAAAGTGGTAAGGGTTTTATGTTTCAAGTTGATTGTTTATTTGGATTATTAATTATTAGCATATATTAATGAAATATTATGGTATACCACTTGATATACTTCTGAATTTTATTACAATATAGTTATTTCTAGGAATTATATGTTTTAATTTCATTTTCCTCTCTTTAGGATCTCTGTTAATTTAAATATTCTTTTAAAAAAACAAACAGTTGTTCTATCTTCGGTCAAGAAATCATTTCTATTACATGTAAATATTGACCAAAAAAGAAATCACTATTATAAAATGATTGTTTAGGTTAATTTTTAAAAAATTATTTTTTTTAAATGATTTTGAAAATTAATCTTTTTTTCAATATAATCCTTCTCTTTGAATCTATTCCATTTGGTAACCATTTAAATTTATTTATACATATATTATAGTAAAATATTTCATTTATTTTAAAAAATCAAAATAATAAATTTTTGTAATAACTAATTTTTTATAATATTGTTTAAAATTCTTAAATGACCTATATTAAGATAATTTCTTTTTATATGGTTCAAAATATAATATGTTGTCCATTTGTGGTCAAATTTCCATTTCATAGTCTCTATATTTTCCCGTAAAGAGTATAAACATTGTTATTACAGTAATTGTCAAAACGGGTTAACATAGGTTAAACCAAATATATAAGGTTAAATACCTAATCTAAAGTTATAAAAATTATATTTTATTATATTATTTCGAGAAATCTAAAGTCTACCTTATAATTATATCATTTTGGATCTTTTTTTCAACAAAAATTATTTTATATTAATTTAATTTTTTATGTAATTCCAATAATTCCTTCTCGAATTTATAAAAGGGAACACAATATCCTCTACTATGAACACTTAAATAACTATTTTTCATCCTATACCTAAAAAATACCTTTTTATAAAGCTACCCATATTAATGAGGTTTTTTTATAGGAGGAATACCGAAAATATAGTGATTAAGGTGCAATAAAATAGAGTTTGTCTGAAGAAGAGGTAAAGCATTTGACCGAATGTATATGTTTTATTTCTTCTTCCACCACATTCTAATTTTTTCAACTACATAGATGCAATGAAATAAATATATTCCATATACGTATATATTTTTTTATTTCATAACTTATATCCATCTCTGTTTTCCTAAATTGGTAAAAATACCCATCATTCGTGTATACAGCGTACTACCACCTTGTGAACCTATGTAATTGTTTCCATCACCACATCTCATGAATGGTTAAAATGATGAATTTAATATATATATATATATATATATATATATATATATATATTTGATATTATATGCATGAAATATTCATATTTGTTTGTTATATAATATACCTTCTATCCAATCTTCCCATTGAAAAATGATATCATCATCTGTGCGTATGTGTGCACTATATCCTCTACGAAGCAATGTGATTCCTTTTTCATAACCACATCATATGGATGGTACATATAATTTTCATTAAAAATATAATATGGTATTTATGATATAGTTATCAATATATAAATATAAACTAATACTTACCTAATTTACTTCAATATTAATGAAAAATTGAAATTTTACTCAAGTATACATACGACTTACCATCTGCATGATTGTAACATAGTTCATTATTCATAACCATATTTTATGGTTGATTTTAAAAATAAAATTCAATTATAAAAAATATAATTATGTCATGAATATTATTTTAAGGATGATTTAATAATTACCACTTGGACCATGTTCATCCTACTGATATTGTTTTGGGATTGTGAACAAAACATCATTTAAACACCAAATGTTGAATTAAATAAAAAAGTAATTAAATATATCATTAAAATAAAAATAAAATGTGTTATGTATAATATATTAAACCTGTATAATATTATAAAGAATATTTATAACTGATTTATGATTATTATACTATTGATAAAGGATATACAAGGAAAATATGGACTCGAGGTAAGTGTTTATCACTAAAATTATCTTTATTGGGACAAATGTTCTGTTATGTGCCTATATAATTTTATGAGTTGATCATTAATCCCCCTTTTTAGATCATATAATCTATATAGTTTTTATTATTATACTCAAAAGTTTCATTTTATTTTATTCTTTCAAGAAAATTCCAATTCAAAACTAACTAAAGTGGTAAGATTTTTATGTTTCAAGCTTTTTGTTTATTAGGATTATTAATTATTAACGTATATTAATGAAATATTATGGTATACCACTAGATAAAATTATGAATTTTATTCCAGTATGGTTATTTCTTGAAATACAATGTTTTCATTTCATTTTCCTCTCTCTAGGAAATTTGTAAATTTAAAATTTATTTTTAATGAAAACAAATAGTATTTCTATCATTGGTCTGGAAATAATTTCTATTACATGACCATATTTCCTTAAAAAATATTTCACTATTATAAAATGAATTTTTAGGTTAATTTTTAAAAGTATAGTTTTTTAAAAAATGATTTTAAAAATTAATCCTTTTTTAATAACTTCTTTATCTTTGAATTTATTCCATTTTGTAACCATTTAACATGATTTATAAACATATTATATTATAATATTTCATTTATTTGAAAAAATCATAGTAATATTGTTTTATAACAAATAATTATTTATAATATTATTTAAAAAAAATTAAAAGACCTATATTAAGATAATTTATTTTTATATGGTTAAAAATATAATAAATTGTCCATTTTGGGTCAAATATCCCTTGCATAGTCTCTATATTTTCCCTTAAAGAGTATATACATTGTTATTACAGTAATTTTCGAAAAGGGTTAACATAGGTTAAACAAAAGATATAAGGTTAAATACCTAATTTAATTTTGTAAAAATTATATTTTACTATACTATTTCGAGAAATCTAAGTTATACCTTATAATTATATCATTTTAGATCTTTTTTCAACAAAAATTCTTTTATATTAATTTAATATTTTATGTAATTCTCAGAATTCTTTCTCACATTTATAAAAGGGAACCCCATATCCTCTTCTATAAACACTTAAATAACCATTTTTCATCCTATACCTAAAAAACGTTTTTATAATACCTACCTATATTCTAGAGGTTTTTTTAGGAGGAATACCGACCATAACGGGATTAAGGTGAAATGAAAAAGAGTTTTTATAAAGAGGAGGTATAGATTTCAACCAAATGTTTATGGTGTATCTCTTCTTCCACCTCTTTCAAATTTTTTCAACCACACTGATGTAATGAAATAATTATATTCCATATACGTATATATTTTTTTCTTATTCCATAACCTATATCCATCTCTATTTTCATAAATTGGTAAAAAAACCCCATCATTTGTGTATAGGGCGTACTACCACCTCGCGAACCTGTGTAATTTTTTTCCATCACCGCATCTCATGAATGGTTAAAATGATGAATTTAATATATATATATATACAATATTATATTCATGAAATATTCATATTTTTTGGAATATCATATACTTTTTATCCAATATTTCCATTGAAAAATGATATCATCATCTGTGCATATATGTGCACTATAACTTCCACGAAGCGATGTGATTAATTTTTCATAACCACATCACATGGATGGTATATATAATTTTATTTAAAAATAATAATATGGTATTTATGATATAATTATCATTATATAAATATAAAATAATACTTACCTTATTTAAATTAATATTAATGAAAAATGGAAACGTTACTCAAGCATACGTACGACTTACCGTCTGTATGACTATAATGTAGTTCATTATTCATAAACATATTTTATGGTTGATTTAAAAAATACAATTGATTTATAATAATTATATTTATGTCATGAAAATTATTATTAGGATGATTTAATAATTACCACTTTGACTATGTTCATCCTACTGATGTTGTTTTTGGATTGTGAACCAAACATCATTGAAACACCCAATGTAGAATTTAATGAAAAGTAATTAAATATATCATTAAAATAAAGGTAAAATTGGTTATGTATAATATATTAAACCTGTATAATATTATAAAGAATATTTATAATAGATTTGTGTTTATTATATAGTTGATAATGGATATTCTTGGAAAATATGGTCTTGAGGTAAGGGTTTATCTCTAAAATTAACTTATTTGGGACAAATGTTGTGTTATGCGCCTATAGAGTTTTATGAGTTGTTAATTGAACCCCCTTTTTCATGTTATATTAGCTATTTAATTTTTATTATTATAATTAAATGTTGCATTTGATTTTATTATTTCATGAAAATTACAATTCAAAAACATACTAAAGTGATAAGGGTTTTATGTTTCAAGATGATTGCTTATTGGGATTATCAATGATTAACTTATATTAATGAAATATTATAGTATACCACATCATAAACTCTGGAATTTTATTCCTATAAATTTATTTCTAGAAACTCCATGTTTCTATTTCATTTTCCTCTCTATAGGAACTATGTTAATTTAAATATTACTTTTAAAGAAAACAAACATTATTTCTATCTTTAGTCAAGAAATCATTTCTATTCCATGTCCATATTTCCTAAAAAATATTTCACTATTCTAAAATGAATGTTTATGTTAAATTTAAAAAATGTATTTTTTTAAAATGATTTTAAAAATTAATCTTCTTTTTATTTTTTGGAATAATTAATTTTATCTTTTTGAAAAACTATAAAAATAATGTTTTCTTTTAAATTATACAGCTTGAATATAATTTTCAGATATTATGGCCACTCAATGAAAAGAATATTCCTTTACAGGTTTTCGAGGATCTTTTTAATGAAATTTTTTCCTTTAAGATTTGGGATATTTTTATTTTAATTAAGGGATCACTATGAACCACCATTTTCCATTAGGGTATGACCATTATCTCTATAACTCACTTTCTATCTCCATTTAATGTTATATTTTTTTTTAAAAATTTGTATATATGTAGCTTATATATATATATAACAAGGTCATTTACCTTCCGATTATGGGGAAATATATTCAATAAGTGAATTTCACAAATTCCATCTATAAAAAATAAAAATTAAGGGGAAATTATTTATCCCTTAAATCCTTTTATGTGGTGATAATTTTGTGTTTTTCTTCCCAAATTAACACCATATTTTGAGACCTATGATTATTAACTCAAATGTGAACATCGATAATATTTAATTCCTTACACTCTTTGCAATTTTTCAAAACGTTCATTACAATATTATATTATTTAATTTTATTAAACCCATTTCATTACGTGGGTAATTATATTTATAGTTAATTATTATTGGTTTACTTTTTAGGTTCAAATAATCAAGAACATTTTATAATTTTTTCTCCCAGAAAGAACTCCAATGAATTGGGTATTGTTTTTTCTCAAGTGATGTTATAAATAGGATTGAGGAGTAAACATAAAACTTGATGGGACCATGTCTACCACATTTTTTTATCCTGGTATTTATCATTGACATATAAATATATATTGTTTTTTGTTATTTCCAATTTTAATATGTTTCCATGATCTTATGATACCATAATATATTTTATATGATCCCATGAGATTAATCATAATCCTTAACCATTTAAATATCATGTTATACCATTGAATCACATCTTATGATTCCTTGTGATGTTTATACCCTTATTAATAATATTATATCACTCTTTCTTATGTTTCCTTCCCTAGGTTATGAAATAAAAAATTAAGTATTTTTTACCCATGAAGGTTACTAAATGATATGAAATTTCTCAAGATGATGGAGAATTTTATGAACCAATTGTATTTTATTCATGTTTTTATGTAGGAGTTTTCCATAATTATTTAAAACATTAAACATAAATTGTCTATAGGTATATTAGTGATACAATATTGAAGTATGATGATATATGTTTAGAAGGGTTAAAATTGGATCACGTTTATTAGTATTAAAGACAAAAATGAGAAATCATGTTTTCAGCACCAGGTCTGAGAGTGACCATTCCAGGATATCTCATTTTCCCACAAAATAATTTGAAAGGTATTTAATTATATTATTAATCTTGTAATTATAAAAAGCATCAAATTAATCAATATTATTATTTAAAATTTCACCACTGGAATTACTAATAGGTTTTTTATTAGATTATACTCAGAAAAGTAAATAGGGGAATCTCTAAATACTCATATATCATGAATAGATAATCCATGAGTTCTAATTAAAAACTCTACTACTAATAGGCCATAGTTTTATTTTATATTCCTTCAAAACATAAACAAAATTACAGAATGCATTTAACTAGAATAAAATAGTGTTTTAGAAAGTTATGAGTGATCAACAAATGTACATGCTACCACATCATTTGAAACCCCAACATTAGTAGTCTAGATAGAAAAACCATAGTCCTGATACCTTGGAATATACTAGGGTATTTTTTGTATTTTCCTCTACCATTCTCAAATTAATAAAATGGTTATAAAACTGTCTATTCTTTCCAAACTTATATAATAACAAAACAAGATGAGCTTTCACATATGTCCCTTATCATCCACATTAGGATGTTGTGGTTTTATAACTCTACAATAGTTTCATGACATATATCCATACATTCAACTACTTAATCACTTCCCAGTTTATTTAATTAAATTTTTTAAGTTTCTATTTTTAATTTGATGATCCTGGGATGTTATATTTTATTACCTTACCTTTCATAGCACTAATTTTTTCCAAAAAAATTATATAACCTTATCTTATTATCAGTTTTTCTATATGAAATTTAGGACAATATAAAATCCATTTAAAATTGGGTAAATCATAATATTATATACTCATAACACCCAAATTATTATAATTCCAATTCTTTCTATCGATGATATATCAATATTTTAATGAATTGATCATTATTCCCATCAAAATTGATGACAAAGAAGAAAGTAAAAAATGAAATCCTTGGGTTGTTTTTTTGATAATTTTCAATAGATTTGAATTCTTTTCTTCCACTCAAGTAATTTCTTTTCGATTTTCCTTCATTGGGTTTATGTAAATTACATATTGAAAAATATTTTTTGAAGTGTTCCCACTTTATAAAATCAATTTCATCTTTTGGCATTATGTTTTTAGTTAACATCCACCATTGATCTAATTACACCTCTAAGAGATATAATCCTAGGGTAACCTTATATTTCTCATAAAAATGGCATATAATAAATATATTTTCAATAGAATTGATCAGTTATTCTTTGATTAATTGTTCATAAGGTCTGCAAAGAGTTGGTAGCTATTTTTACATAAAAAATTCAATGGCTTATTGTTCCCCACTAGGTGTGTATAGATTATCAATATTGTTCCTATTATTATTAATAACAAGGGATAACTTATTGAAAATCATAATTAAATTTTCAACACTGACTTCCATCTTATTAGTAATTCCACCATTGCATTTCCCATTGCATTAATTTTTCACATGGACCCTTTTATTTCCCATTATTTTCCTAAAAAAGAACACTTAAATAATAAAATAGACACTATTATGTATAAGTTCTAATGGTTAGTTAAATATTAATGATTTTATAATATTTCTATTCTAATACCATGAAATTTTATAGTTTTATAATTTTAAAATAAATATTTAATTTATATATACATGTTTTCATTATGGTTCATAAATATTATTTGATAAATAAATAATATCCATTGGGAGTTTCAAGCTATGTGTGTTGTCAAAAGTCTATTTATCAAGAACTCAGTGAAAATAACCATAATAATTTATCTTCAATTTTTAGTTTTATGACACCTATGTATATTTATTCCATATCCACATCCATATTCCAATATCAAGATAGGGATTTATTTTTTTAGAGAACCAAACACTATAAATTACCAAATTTTAATGTTGTCTTTCTATATTTGGGCTGATCCAAACAGTTTAAACTAATTTTGTTTTCATATTACTAATTTCCACAGATAACAAAACACTTATTGAATACAAACTAAAACATTCCATATTTTAAGAAATTTTTTTTATCATATTTCCATAACTAAATACCCCATTTATTAAATATATAGAATATTTTGAGGTTTGGTGTATTGGAAAATATATACATAATTCACGACATAAAGTGTACACAAAATAAATAATAAACTAATTTTCACGTCTCTTGATTAAATTATTTTTTATTATATCTTATATTTCCTCACTGCATATGATTTCCTATGGATATTTATGATGTCTAAGGGGTGATTATAGATCATAGTAACAAATAAAAATGAAAATAAATCATTAATTAAAATCATGGTTGAAACCTACAACATAACATAATAAAATTTTCCTAATAACATGAGTAATAAAATAATTATATGAATATAATTACATGAGGCATAACATGAAAATGTGTCTATAACATAAGAATGATACATTAATAATAATATCTTTATAGTTCACCACTAAGGTGTTATAAAATATTTTACCATGTTTCTAACTAATGTATTATAAAACATTACGAAGATATTCCACTAAGGTATTATAAATATTCCATATCTAGAGATCAATTATTAAACTAATTCCTTAGAGATATTTCAGAGAAACCCATTTATATTTCTAATGTTATGTGTGCCACATAGACAAAATATAATAAGCACATACTATGTTAAAACATAATTAGATAATGAATGTTTTAGTCATAGATGTATCCAATCATTAATGGAGTGTTACATATATATAAATGAACATGAATGAAAATAGGGTTGAGTATTCATAATGAGAAAAAATAGCATGGAAATTTAAGGATGGGTTTTGGTAGCATGACAGGTATATATTAGGGATTATGGAATGGGTTTAACAATATAAAAAGATATTTCCTAATTAATAATAAATTATATGGTTAGTGAAGTGGTGTTTAAGAACATGGTAAAATAAAATAAATTGATAAAAAGGCATATCATAAAGTTAAATGATTAAATGAAAAAAGAGGAGGGAGATATGACTTACCTTGTAATGTAGCATCCTAAAGATAGACATATACTCATTAGAACCTTAGAACCACGTTTAAAGGACTCTTGAGAAGAGGTATATGAATGTATTCATGATCAAGGATTTATAGTAGATAGTTATGGGATAATGAGAGGGTATTTAAATTATAGGAGGGTTTTTTTAAGGATTAAAATATTTTTTTTTGTATTATTTAATCTATCCACTTTTTGTAGAATCAATTACAATGAATATCGTTTTTATCTAATGATCTAAAAATGTTGATATAACCATAAAATTAATCTGAAACTAGAGTAAACCACTCAACAGTTTGAAAAAATGATAAAAATAAATCATCCTAATATAATTCTTATGTGCTTAGTCAAAAAATAATATTCGTTTTTTCAAAAAATTTCTTGAAATTTGAAAATTTTATCATTAAAATAAAAATTCATAGTTATTTAAATTTTATATATTTTTTGAAATAATAATCAATTTTGACCATTATGTAAAAAAATTACGAAGTACATCATTAAATCATGTTATCATTTATATTTATAATAAAATTATTTTATAAAAATATTTCATGAGAATAACAATTATTTAAAACATCTAAATTTATCATAAATTTGAATTTAAACATATTTATAAGAATAATTTTTTTATTTCCTTGTATTAAAAAAAATTTTATCATATTCCTCTAATATTATAGTTAATTTTTTATTTTATATATGGAGTATTAAATTAAAATAAGGAATAATATAATTATATTATTGTAACCATTGTTTCATTTCTAAAATAACAAATCTAAATACTAATTAGTGTCTGAATATCCAAACACTAATTACATTGTCAGATTTGGTAAGGGTAAATGTTTTATGGTGATATTTTTCTAGTGTGTTTTAGCTAACATTTATGAGGTGGTGATCTTTAGTAGATTGAACCTATCTGATAAACAATCACACAAATTTTTCATAAACTATTTTTTTTCTTGGGTTTGGATAAGGGTAAAGCCTAGTGACACCACTTATCTCTCAAGTTCTAACAACTAATCCACATAAGGGATTTTACTACTGGTAGAACCCATAGTTTCTTCCTTATACATCATAAAACAATCCCAATGGTAACTTTATAATTACTATATAACCAACTATAATAATTCCAAATGTTTATATAGCCTAATGGTCTGAGTACCCATATACTCTTTTCACCAAAGTTCATAATGTATAATGACCATAACGTTCATAATGCCTAATAATCATATTTCCCTATCTGTATATATACCACTAACCTCATAATTAATCATTTGCTATTTCACTTGTAGAGGTTTGTACACATCCTTTTATAATGACTATAATTTTATAAACCCTTATATTTTTCTTTACATTTATCATGGAAGGAATGAGAATCATGGTAGAATTCAAGCATTTGTAGTTCACCTTTATGATCAAACTATTCTTCTGTTCTTATAACCCTATATTATTCTTAGTTTTAGGGGTCAATATTACTACATAATGTTAAATAAAATTAAATAGTATTAATATCTTTATATTATAAATATTATTAAAAAATTAATTAGAGACATGAGTAATTTTATTAATTTAATTAAATTTTAGGATGTTATAGTGTCAAAATAATATTCCTGTCTAAAATAGAAAGGGTATAACATACAATGGAACACAAAATTTTGATTACGGGTAGTCTAGAATGTGATGTTGAAATGGGTGGGAAACTGTAGAACAATATTTTTTGAAGGTAATTGTTCATAGAGAAAATTTATGTCATGGTAGTTAGAGTAGCACACTAAGATTAAAAATATGTAGTACCAGACAGTGTATTTTTGAGTTCAGGATTCTCTAGGATGTCTGAAATACTATAGGTCGTGTAGAGTTTTGAAGACTGGTAAATTCATAAACTACTTGTAGGTAATGGAGAAAATTTCATCATCTATTAATCAGACTAATGGTTTATATCTATTAAAAGATAATATAAATGATATATTTTAACTTTAATCATTGGGATGATAGTTTAGATCAATGTTTTGAATTTGAAATTAAAAACTTCATGAATATATATC
The DNA here is from genome assembly GCA_963277665.1 of Viscum album. Lineage (NCBI taxonomy): Eukaryota > Viridiplantae > Streptophyta > Magnoliopsida > Santalales > Viscaceae > Viscum > Viscum album. Next base: position 1,410,159,614 of record OY728147.1, read on the forward strand.
AGAACTGGTTGTTATTATTAAGAGTAATAAGAGGATATATAATATAAAAGTTTTTACTATGTGTTATAAGAAGTTTTGATATATAATATAGAAGGGTCTACAAAATGGTCTTTACTATATATATAAATTAGAGAGGTTGAGTTCTACTTTACATGATTATATTAAAAATATAGTTTGTGTAGAAATAGTGTTTTGTGAAAATGACGAATAAGTTCAGAAAACTTTAGAAGTTTTATAGATTATATCTATATTTGACTTAAGAATAAAACTTTTGGATTTTGTAAAGTCTTTGATGCATCTTTTTTTTATAGTATGTAAGACTAGATATATAAAAGTTAATTGCAATGTTAGAATTATTCTATCAAGATAATATTGATTTATTTTATGTTATTATTTTAAGATGAATGGTTGAAATATACCAACATGAAATTTTTCATATCTTGTAATTCATTTGAGAGTAACACAATGATATGAATTGAGGAATAAATTTCATAAACTATGATAATGATCCCCAAAGTTCAACATATTGAACAAAGAGTGACCATAATTTTAATAAACTAAAAAGATGTCAACAATTTAATAAAATGATATATTATGGAGAAGATTATGAAAGATAGTAAGGGATTGACCCTTGGTAGGAATTTAATTATCCCCTAAATCATACAACCTATAATGACTCATTATAAGGAGTGACTTCACTGAAATGATTACAGTCAGTCTTCCTTTGTGAAGAAATTCTTCACATAAAATTTATTTTCTAGTTGATTTTATTTCACCGATATAATTATGATTGTCTCCTTTTATGAAATATCCCTATATAGTTGAACAAAGTAAACACAATGTTTATTTGTTTATTATTTTTAATGAATTTTTTGTTTCTTGAAATGTATCAACACAGCGTATTCATTTTTTCATTACTAATAAGAAGTTACAATCCAGTTAATATTTTGATAATAAAAATTTTAATTGATCCCCCAACCCTCTTATGGTTCATTGTGGTACCTCATATTACAATATATTATAATTTTAATTCCCTATATTCTTGGGTAATGCAATTTATTTCCAAATAATCATTTATTTATATTTTATACACTATCTGTTAAAGTCTGTAGTATTTCTAACTATTTAAATGTTTTTCAAAAATAATTTTTTATTCAATAATAGTTATTTCTATTTGGATTTTTTTCATATTGGTTTCTATATACATTATATGTGATACCTCTTTTCAATATTAATCAAGAATCTGAGCATAAGGATTTTCCTTTATCGAGGAAAATCAGTCCATAAAACAAGAACGTTTATCTCTATGAGTTTACATCCACTATTTCCTGATCTTGAGGTATACCCAATGTCTAGTACCATTTTTAAATTTCTCCACTGTGGTTAAATGGCGATGTGTTAAGTTTGGATTTTACATTATGTTTCACTTCCTTTTATAATCTTCTCTACCTAATATATCATTCATATACACTTCCATGGATGGGTATTATTGTTTATTTATTTATAAAATAAATTAACATTTCATTAGAAAATATTCCTCAATACGTACTTTCATTATTTTATATTCTAGAAAAATTGAAATTGAATCATTTATGAATAAACCATGAATTCTAAAATATTATCCACAATATGGTTTCTCTACCTATTAATCAGCCTGTTTCAAATTCCCTTCACTTTTCCAAATACTCTTATAAAGTTCATGAATTACATCAAGGATTATAGTTTTCACTATTTTTCAAAAAAATAAAACCCTAGACAGAAACTCAAATTTGGGGGGAGAATTGACCATCCATTTTTTATGGGGATATTACCTTGAAGTTACTATATTCAAACATAGCTATATACCATCTATGATTACTATAATGTGAACATATTATTTATAAATTATAATGCATAACAATTTTAATTTCTCTAATAGGATAATATATAAAATATTATCTAAAGTATATTGCATTGAATCATTTTATACCCAACTATATTAAATGTAGATTTATTACGCATCCTAAAAAAATATGTGATTTTATTATTATTATCCCATATAAAAAATCTTATTATGTCAGGTAATGATAAATTTAATTATAATAAATATATTTCACAAGGAAAAAATGGGAAAAATCATCTTGCATGACACCATCCCATTTAGACCCTCTTTTAGACAACTCTATACCCACACATTCATATCTTGTACTAAATTTATATACTTAAATATATTATATGAAATTACATCCAAATTTGAAAATAATAAAATTTGGGCCTTTGGGAACTAAGAACATAATAAATCCTCAACCCTTACTTACACAATATAATTAATAAAATCCATCATTTCAAACTACCTTGGGAAATGTGAAAACAAAATAAAAGATAAATCTTTAACGATCAATAAGGCGTTAACAATATCAATATAAAATAGAGGAGTTATTAATATATCATAAAAAATTTGTTGAAATGGTCATAAGAGAAACCAAATCACTAATGAAATAAAATAATGATATCATAAGAAGTGATTTTGAGAGAAAATATCATAATCATGAAACATGGAATATTGAAATATAAATACAAAGGATGATAATGAAATAATGAGATATACCATATAATAAGGATATGAAATCATATTAAAATAATCATGAACTATGGTGATAGAAAAATAAAACTTTATAAGAATCATATTAATTAAGAATACTATTATATATCAAGACTTTATACCAAAGCCATTATAATATAGTGGATTTTGTTTACTCCTCATTTCTATTTACATAGTGGATTGGATTAAACTCCAATCTTATAAACATAGTGAATTTGTTTTACTCTATACTACCATAATGATAATTATTTCACTAGATATAAATCAATACACATTTCATTATAGGGATATATAATTTTTTATATACCGATCACATAATGATATATCTACAAACCTATTCCAAATGACTATAAAAATAATAATAATTCCATTCAAATCATTTCATTATTAACCCATGTAAATAAAATAACAATCCTAAAAAATAAGGTACCATATAGTGAAATTCCAATCAATTAAAAAAATGAAGTACAGGGTATTCACTCTATATACAATAAGTGGATACATTGTTATATAAAAACTCTACATGGTCTATCTAATGTATCATTATCTTGGTCAACAACCACTAATAAGAAGAATGAACTGAAGGGTGTTGACAATTGAAAGATATTGGAAAAAAGGTTATCTTTTCATGTAGTTAAAATAATGAATGTTAATGGAAGTGATGTATCATCCTTATATAAATATTTCATTTCCACCACACCACTAATACATAGGGAAATTTAAATTAAATTAGATGATTATTTTAAAAATATTATATATTTTTTAAAAGATAATATTCAATGAATTATAAAAAAAATTATTTTAAAAAGTGTAATGACCCATCCTGGTGACCCGAATCCAATGGCTTGAAGTGGATTTCCAGATAGACTCAAAAGTGTTCCCTTAAATTCCAAAGTCTATAAACTATTTTTAAGTGATACAATAAATGGTTTTGTAATGATATTCCTTCCAAAAAAATAATCCAAAATTATGAAAAATGCTTGTGAAATGTTAAACTCTTTTATTAAAAGCATTTGAATTCACATCAAGAGAAAATGAATGGTTTTACAACATCCATCACCAGAGTATGATTATACATACTGAGGTATGGTATTCAAATTAATGTTTCTAATTACTAATCCATTGACCCTACTAACTCCTCCCATATTGTCCCAATAGTGTATCTATAGACCTCCTCTAAAAAAGTATGAGACCATTCTTTTACATAAAGAGTTACTAACTATGTCCATATTCTCACAAAAGTGTTATTATAGGTTTGACTGTAAATCAATAAGAATTTATCCAATGATTATATAAATATCACTCCAGGATAAAATTCAATAAAATTAATGATAAGAAAAAATTATATATCCAAATAATTTTATTCAAAACAATGGTTCATTAAAATTCATTTTAAAACTAAATATCATATTCCATGATATTTAAATCCTTTGAAAAAAAATTTATTTCCTCAAAAAATAACTTCAAACAAAACACTAATTTTATATCCATCCAAAGTAATATTCTTTTTAAAACAAATTCTATAAGAGAATCCATGTTTTTTAAATAACGGTTCTTGAATCCATAGAATAATCCACACCCACTAATAAATCACTCATGTTATGGAATCAGTGGGAATAATAAATTAAAATTAAAATTATATTAGTTATATTTATTTCTATATAGTCACCTATTGTATAAAAATATATTGATAAAAAAATATCTCATTATTGAAATCCAAACGCTCAAATTATCATAGGGTAAATTTTATATAATTTTTTGAAATTTTGTAAATTTTAGTTGAATGCTTAAAATTATAGTTTTAATGTATATGTTATGTTTCATTACATCATAGAAATTTAAAAATGGTTAAATAGTTTAAAAAATATTTTTAATGATAAAAAATATTTTTAATTTGAAAAATAATTTTTTAAAGTATATTAAAAAAATTGTAAACTAGAAAATCATTATTCAATTTCTAAATTATAATTTATTCTATTTAAAAAAATTATATCATTACATAGAATAAAATATTTGAAATATTCCCCTTAGTTTTGGGGGTGTTTACACATCTATAAAATATATACCTTTTAATAAAACAACGTTAATAGTTATATGAATCATCATTTTTCCATATCTTAATCCATATAAAAAATTATTTAATATTGTATTCAAGGATACCTCTCTTATTTTATTAAAATTTACACCACCTAAACCCACTTCCACTCACTAATTTAATTAATAAATTACTATCAAAATATTTCTATAAATACACCTATCCTTTTTCTATAGGCCCATGTTTAACCATGTCACGAACCAGCCTGAGTCAACCCTGAACCGGTCACCCAGGCCAGCCCGCGGCAAGTCCCAATCGGCGTTCGCGATCCTCCCGGGATGGTGAGAAGCACCAACGGAATCAATAAAGTACACAATGGAATTATTTCACCCATATATAAACAATTAATCAAATAGTATAAATAAATAGATAGCCCAAAATGCATTTATATAAAAATTGAACTAAACATTATTTGTACAAGAAACTAAAAGTAGAACGAAACCAACAACTCAACTGAACAAAACTGATAACAAACTAACTCCATGTGACACCTCTTTTCACTCTCCAACACAATGATCACATTTCGCCTAAGGTGATCAAACTCAAGCTGAAACTTACACAAGGGATAAAAACAGAAGAAGACTATAGGCGTGAGTATTACAACTCAGTAGGTTAGCCTGATATTCTATTCCCAATGCACTTTCATTAAAATAAAAGAATCATCAATTTCATGATTTAAATACAAGATATAAAAGTATGTTTTTCAAATGATTTTCCTTGCTATAATAATTATTAGACAAAAACTTTCATGTTTTATAAACAAAATTGCAAGTAACAAGTTTTCAAAGAGCTGCAACTTCGAAATGAAAATTTTTTTAATGAGGGATACATTAAAGATTTTAAACTTTTAAATAAATAACACACAATATTTAATTTACCAACCAAACACCTCGTACGCCAACATTGAGTACAAAATATCCAATGAGCACAACTCATGGGAGCACCCCTAGGCACAAGTTAGTTCTTAGCCCCAGGTACCTCGTATCTCGGTGAAAGTAACCACGATAAATATCTGTTCTCATGCACACAAGCCACTAGTTGGGAGAATACCCATAACCTAGTGCTCCCCCAACATCATAATCATAGTTTAGTAAGTGTTGTCAGTGTCAAACTTGCAACGTGAAATAGGGGTCAAACCCCACAGAATCACTATCATACTAGTAGACATCCTCCCACCTAGATACCTAGGATTCCCATTAGTGCTAAATCAAGTTACACATATTATCAAATACATATTTCACATCCAAATTAAATTACCAAACCATAAATAAACAAACATCCCATAAAATTTCTTCACATTTCTTTCATGAATCAATAAACCACAACAAATTTTCGTAAAACAATTTTAAGGAGTGTATTGAGGCTTTGCATATAAAACTCATTCAAAAACACTATTTAAATTATAAACACACAACAAGACCATACCCAACCATATTTTTCATCCCTAAAATATTTATGAAAATCATTTCATGGATGATAAAATAATACCAATTGACAGAACATGGAATATATAAGTAAAACACTCATTCTTCATTTTTAGGAAAGGCCGAAAAGGCCTTTAAACATTTTCCCAAAACAAACATTTGAAAAAGATTTTAATTTCAATTTTTTTAAAGAGGTTTATACACACCATATAAATAATCAAACCACATTAATAAATCCTATAAAACACTCAGGTTACATTTTCAAAACACAACCATCTTCATAAGAATGGGAAAGAGGCCATTTTCTGGAAACTCGGGCCAAAACATGTTGTAAACAAAAACCCATTTATTTATAAATCCAAATACAAATTGTAATACTGTAAAAGGATCCCAAAATAATTTTTAAACATTCTTATAATGTATTTATAAATCGAAACAAATCATTTCAAATTACACCAGACACATAAAATCCAACGAGGCAACTTACCGAACACATGGCATGCACTCTAAAAAAACAACTTATTTTAAGCACTTAAAAAGGGATAAAATACCATTTTCATCCCATAAAGTTGTTCAATATACTCAAACATATTAAAAATACAATAAAACAATTATGGAAGCTCATGTAATAATTTATCAAACCAGAGGAGTGCACATTTATACCAAAAAACTATATTTTTAACAAAATAAGTCATGAAACATAATTTGCACACAAAACCATTAAACCCAAGGTTTCACAGCAGACAATATCATATATATAAGATTATAACAGTATGAAAATGATGAAACTTAAATGATAAAGGATAGTTCAAAGGACATCCTACCCCAAATCCATGGCGAAATGGAAACACACACCCAAAAACACCCGTCGTGGGATTATAAACCATAAAACTATGAAGACCAGACCTAAATGAATATAAAATCCATCAAAAACCATGGGATAACAGAACCCTAAGTCTAACAAGACTAGGGGAGATTATAAAACCAAGAAATAATGAAATGAAGAAGAAGATGAAGGTTAAAGGAGAAGTAATCTCATCTTTTCCACTATAAAACTCTACGTATTCCACTATATCTGCACCTGTAGATACAATGGAATGGATTGAAACTTCTTTGAGAGACTCTTAAGGTCTGGAAGAAATAGGGAAAGAATATTGGTGGCCAAAAGAGTTTGAATTGATTGATTTATGAATGATACAATTTACCTTGTCAATTATGGACGATTTCAAAGACATTGAGAATGTTTCCCCACTCCGTTATTATTATGAGCTCCAAAGAGGAAGAATTGATACTTAGGGTGATGAGTGAGATATTGAATTTTGTTGGGATGTAGAATAACCGAAAAATATTTAATAATAAATTAGATATAAAATAAACAAAATGTTTTTTTGGAACTATAAATGGGCCCATGGTCTGGCCCAATGCCTCAATAAATAACCCATATTCACCATTATTATGAATTCCTAAGGGGTAAAAAGGATATTGTATTTTTAATATGTTATTTGTGGCCATGTGAGAAGTAGAATGGATGAAAAAAGGTTTAAAAACATAGGATTTATAAAATAAACATATTTTGTTTTTAAAACTGGAAATGGGCTCACAGTTGGCCCAAATCATAAAGTAACCACCCTTTCTCCAAAAACTCTGAAAGAAGAAATGGAGAACCAAAATTAGGGTGATTAGACATAGATTAAACATAAAAACCCAACATTAATATCCCAAAATACCTAATAAAATTATTGGGATTTCAGATTAACTAGATCAATATAACAAAATGAAAAACCGGATGTGACAATTCTCCCCACCATTAAAGCTTTCCGCCCTCAGAAAGCCATAATACATTCTAGCTGAAAGATAAACACATAAGGATTCCTTATCAATATGATACAACCTATAAACCAAGTTAAATAACATTTTCCATATACATAACTTAATACTCTTTCCAAAACAAAACACAAACTCACAACCACTTTGTGAAAATCAACGGAACGGTCAAGCCCCCACCTCCACAACCAAGCCAAGAACCTGATTGTTCGGCCTTCTCCCAATGAAACAAAAAATCACCCAAACTAAAGATAACTCAAGAAAACCAAGGAATATAGGGGAGTACATAATTGACTCCTCCAAATTAATAAAAAACTAGCATTATACAAGTTCATATGAGGAAAAATCAACGAGACCTGTGGTGGGTCTCCCCACCATTAGAACCCAACTAGGAATGAAAAAAACAAGAACTCAACATTAACTCAGTTTCACTAGTCCAAAAAAATCTCCCACAAAAACCCACCAACCTAAGTTAAGAGGGTTACAATATGAACATATAAACCACCCACTCTTGAAAAGAGGGGATGATAACTTGGCCAACACTTTCAGCACGGATCCATACCACCACTACTCAGGGAGGGCAGGGAAGGGGACCCAATAATTTGGCCATTAGAACCAAAAAAGAAACCAAGGAACTACCCAAAACTCTCCACCTACGAATAGGTAATACTGAGACTACAGTCGATTTATAGAGGTGGTCCACAAAGGGACATTGATCTGAAACCCGCATCCATGAAGGCATAACCATAAACACAGTGTGAGGGGTAAGTCCACCACACTTGTTGTGAAAAATGGAAAGTCAAAGTAATGAGGAACCACAATATATACATATAAACTACCTTACCACAATGGTGGAGGCAGGAGCCTGGTCAAGTGCCCCACACCTCTATAGATTTCCTGACTGCGTGAAAAGCTCCACTCTGAGGCCTATGGCTGGAGCCCTAAATCATGAAGCATCTGCTGCCCCGCAGTCAGGTGCTAATTATCACACCACTCAAAAAAATCATCTGAATAGTAAGTCATAGATATATATCAAAAATGTATATCACTTTTAATGAGGAGAAGAATGGTAAATGAATACGGTGAAATGCATCATCATCAATGAACACAACTGTTATGTCCACAAGAATTATCATGAACTGGAACCACAGTAAATCAATCCCAAACAGATCTCTATTTAAAATAATGGGAAGAGGAATTATATTTAATAGGTGGATATAGCTTGTGAAATATGATAAATAATCCTTAGGTTTATCGATTGGAAATATTACAAACATAGGACTATCTATGGCCACATCACAACATCCAACACATCTTTAGAAACTCACTGAACATTACTCCAAAATCGAGCCACCAAAAAGATCCCATCTCAAGATGCAACAAGAGAATGAATTATAAATCATAATGAATAATACTGAATAGAAAACACTTCTTAGAAATAGGATAAACCATCCACATAACCTTCATTTCAAAACAAACACCACAATTTTTCAACTAAAAACACTTTTGAAAAAAAAAACTAACTTGGTGGATTTTCACATTCACCAATAGTGTTTCATCAAGTCTCACACACATGAACATTTACGTTCTAACCAAGGAACTAAAAAACCATGACATATAGGCAATTCTTCCTGATATCAATAAAAACATGCATATGAGAACCCATGAAAACACCAAAGGCTAAAACAAAACAACATCATTGCAAAAATCTTGTACTGTCAAAAGGAACACCAACCACCAAGTCAAAAACGATTTTCATATTCCACAAAACAAACCAAACTTCATCAAGAACCACTTGATTAATAAATAAATACATTTAATTTAATAGAACATACAAAAAAACCATTCTATTTGAAATATTCCTTCCCCATTTTTAAAAAAAATCATCAAGGTCTCTTTTCATAATCTGAAAACCACAAAAGCCAAAAGCCCTTTACAGAAAAACATCAGCTGCACAAAACCGAATTCCCAAAACCTATTAATCAGATTCAAACACATTTCAACTACCCAAAACACCCAATTTAAAACAAGGTTTCATAATTACTTTAAAATGATTCACACTTTCACAACATTTTATTTCAATAAATAACAAGTTTAGATTAGGGAAATCCTATCACGTTAAATCATTTCCACTTCCTCTCTAAAATTTGTTTAAAAAAACACAACCTTACCAAAACCATTCATATATTTAATTTTTTTTTTAACACCTTTTCTACATTTCCAAATCCAATCCTTCCATTAAAACCCATTTCCAAAATTTTCACACAAGTATTTTCAAAACAGAAATTCAGAAATCATGAAAGGTCCAAGAAACCCACAAAAGGGAACTAGTGTTGCTGGGTGACATGACCATATGGTTGGCGGCCATATGTCAAACACAACACCAACACAGATAGACGTATTAGGACAATGACCCAGATCCACATGGCTTGTCAGGCCCTATGTACTCATAGATTTTATTGGTCAGACTCCCCTTATCATATCCCAACACCAAACAATCAGTAAGAACAAAGGACACTAATAAAACTAGACTTCCCATGGAAACCCGAGGATCAGAACGAGCAAGGTATCGTGACACTATTCCCAAACATACCCCTCAAGTCCCAAAAATCCTAATACATCTACCTTGACATCCCCAAATAACAAGGGCACTCTAATAGAATGGTCTGCTAAGAGTCGACCTCATTTGATACCATTTTGTCCCTAACCAGCCTGAGTCGACCCTGAACCAGTCACCCAGTCCAGCCTGCGACAAGTCCCAAGAGGTGTTCCAGATCCTCTCGGAATGGATACAAGCACCAAGGGCATCAATAGGGTAAACAATGGAACGATTTCTCCCATATATAAACAATCAAACAGACAATAGAAATAAATGGACAACCCAAAATCTATTTATATAAAAATTGAACTAAATATTATTTGAACATGAAACTAAATGTAGAACTAAACCAAAAACTCAACTGACCAAACCCGATAACCAACTAACTCTATGTAACACCGATAGTCAATCTCCATCACAATGATCACACATCGCCCAAGGCGATCGAACTCAAGCTGAAACCTCCATAAGGGAAAAAAACAGAATAAGATTATGGGTGTGAGTATTATAACTTAATAGGTTAGCCCGATATTCTATTCCCAATGAACTTCCTTTAATATAAAATAAAAATCAATTTCAGGTTTTTAATACAAGATATAAAAGTATTTTTTTCAAATGAGTTTCCATGCTATAATAATTTTCATACAAAAACTTCAATGTTTTATAAACAAAAATGCAAGTAACAATTTTTCAAAGAGGTGCAACTTCAAAATGAAAATTATTTTAATGAGGGATGATTTAAAGATTGTAAAATTTTGAATAAATAACAAAAAACTATTGAATTTACCAACCAAATACACCGTATATTGTTGGTGAGTACAAAATAGCCAATGAGCAGAACTCACAAGAACACCCCTAGTCACTAGTTAGTTGTGAGCCCCAGGTACCCCGTATCTCGGTGAAAGTAACCATGATAAGTATATGTTCTTGTGCACATGAGCCACTAGTATGGAGCATACCCATATCCTAGTGGTCCCCCAACATCATAATTATATTTTAGTTAGTGTTTTCATCGTCAAACATACTACGTAAAATAGGGGCCAAACCCAATAGAATCACTATAATACTACTACACGTCTGCCGACCTAGATACTCGGGATTCCCTTTAGTGCTCAATCAAGTTAAAAATATTCTCAAATAAACATTTAAAATCCAAATTCCATTCCCAAACCATAAAAAAAACAGACCATAAACATTCTTCACAATTCTTTCATGAATCAATAGACCCCAATAAATTTTTGTAAAACAATTTCAAGGAGTGTATTGAGGCTTTGCACATAAAACTCATTCAAAAATACTATTTGAATTATAAAAAAACAACGAGAACATACCGAAACATATTTTCTATCCCTAAAAATACTTATGAAAATCATTTCGTGGATGATAAAACAATCCTAATTGACACAAAATGGAATATACACGTAAAAAACTCATTCTTCATTTTTAAGAAAGACCGAACTGGACTTTAAATATTTTCCCAAAACTAACATTTGAAAAAGATATTAATTTCTATTTTATTAAAAAGGTGTATAAACACCATATATAGTATCAAACCACATTCATAAATCCCATAAAAAATTCAGGTTACATATTCAAAACACAGCCATTTTCATAAGAATGTGAGAGAGGCTATTTTCCGGCAACTTAGGCAAAAACATGTTGTAAACCAAAACCCATTTATTTGTAAAACCAAATACAAATTTGAAAGACATGAAAGGATCCCAAAATAATTTTTTATGTGATTCCAATTTATTTAAAAATCCAAACAAATCATTGTACATTTAACTAGACACATAAAATCCAACCGGGCAATTTACCGAAAACGTGGAATGCACTCTTAAAAAACAAATTATGTTAAGCACGTAAAAAGGGATAAAATACCATTTTTATTTCATAAAGTTATTCAAGATACTGAAACATATTCAAAATAAAATAAACCAAGTGAGGAAGCTCGTGTAATAATTTATTAAACAAGAGTAGTGCACATTTATACCAAAAAAACAATATTTTTAACAAAGTAATTCATGAAACATAATTTGCACACAAAACCTTTAAAACCAAGGTTTCACATCAGAAAATATCACATAAATAAGGTTATTACAGTATGATAATGATGAAACTTAAATGATAAAGGCTTGTGTAAGTGACATCCTACCGCAAATCCTTGGCGTAATGGACACACAGACCCAAAAACACCCACCGCGGGATTAAAAACCCTAAAACTATGAAGACCAGACCTAAATGAAAATAAAATCGATCAAAAACATGGGATAATAGAACCATAAGTATAACAGGACTAGGGGAGATTATAAAATAAATAAATAATGAAAGGAGGAAGAAAATTGAGGATAAATGAGAAGGAATCTCACCTTTTCAACCAGAAAACAATTCGTATTCCACTAGATCTGCTCTGTTAGATAAAAGGTAATGGAATGAAACTTCTTGGAGAGACTCCTATGGTCCGAAAGAACCAGGGAAAGAAGATTTGTGGCTATATGAGTAATAATTGATTTATTTATGAATAATACAATTTACCTTTTCAATTCTGGATGATTTGAGAGACATTGAAAATGTTTCCCAACTCCGCGATTATTCTGAGCTCCAAAGAGGGAAAATCGATAATGGGGGTGTGGATAGAGATATTCGATTCAGTTTTGAGGAGGAATCACTGAATCATCTGAAACAATGAATTAGATATAAAATAAATAAATTATTTTTTTAAAACTGTAAATGGTCCCATGGGCTGGCCCAATGCCAAAATAAGTAACCCTAATTCACCATGAATATGAATTATTTAGGGGTACAAAAGGATATGGTAGTTTTCATATATTAGTCTACAACATGTGGGAAGTGGAATAGGTGAAATGGTTTAAAAACAAAGGTGTTATTAAAGAATCAAATTTGGTTTTTAAAACTTAAAATGGGCTCACGGTTAGCCGAAATCATGAAGTAACCACCCTTTCTCCAAAAACTCCTAAACAAGAAATGGGGAACCCAAAGTAGTGTTATTAGACATATATTATACTTAAAAACCCAAAATTAATATCACAAAAGACCCAAGAACATTATCGGGATTTCAGATTAACCGAATCAAAACAAAGACCTGAAAAACCTAGTGCCACAAACCAAAACTCATCTTTCTTAAGGAATGAAGTGGCATCTCAAAAATAGAGGTAATAAGGGATTAAAAACATATGAATTTTTCATATAATTCTCTAAAAACTCCATTATATTTCCTAAAAAATACTTAGCATAACATTAAAAATTAATTATAATCCAAATAAAATGATTTTAATTTAAATAAAAACAATTTTCACATCTTTAAAACACTCTTAAAAACATCATTCAATTGTAGTATTTTTATTAAATATAACTAAGTTATTATATATTATTACAAATTAATAAATTTATTTATATTCATAACGGATATATTTTATAGGTACAATATTATTAAAAATTTAATTTTATTTTTATGATTTTGTAATAATAAAATTGGTATGATAATAACTAAATTAAATAATAACGGTATCTTATCCATATGAAACAAGATTATAATGAAAAATATATTGAATCAAAAAAAAATTGGGAATATATTGTACTATTAAACTATTATAATACTAGAATTAAGTAAATAATATACATTTATACTTTTTTATCTTATTTCATCATTGGACATTAAACACTGACCATTACCATTTTACAGATTTTGTTTTGTGAATTATGAATTGGAGATCCTCAAAACACATGATGTAAGAAAAACTAATCTAATAAATAAATAATATATAAAAATAATTAGATATTGAAAAATAAAATAAACATGAAAATTTGTCTAAATGACATAATTAATGTATGTAATTCTACTATTCCGGATGTTACTGGATCATCCAAGGAAAGTTGGGACTCGACGTAACATGTTTTTTCAAATATATATTACTTTAATATATTAAGTCTATATTAATTTTCCTTAATTATATAAAATATATAACAATACATAAATAAAAAAATTAATATATAATATCTCTTTTTTATGTATTATTTTTTCTTCTCCCCTCTAATATTCATAAACCATGAACTATGTTGTTAGTAAGAAAATTATCCCACTATTTTTATTCCCATTCATTATTTTCTCTATAAACCTCTATCACACTCTATATGTCGTCCTCTCATTATTATATTTTTTATTTATGTTCCTTATATGTCCTTATAATTTATTTTTTCAACGTATATCATTTTCTTTTTGGTATACTTACTATTATTTCAATACAAAAAAACCCAAAAAACTTCTCTGTGAAAGTTTTCCATTTTATTTTAGCCTTTCCTAATTATTCTTATGTTTTTTCTATTTTTTCATATCATAATATAACATATTCACTTTTTTATAATTTAGACCATTAAACATCCAATTTAATATATTTCCATCTAAATTTATTTATTTACAAATTAAACATTTTTATATGATTTGAAAAGAATTTATTTATAATGGGTTACCTATATTTGGATACATAATATATGATTTATGTATATATGTAGAACACATACGAGTGATATATTATAATTTTATAGGTCATACCATAATTATATATCATGAAATCCATTAGAAAATTCTTTATAAATTTCCTTATTATGTGTCGTCCTAATATAGTTTTATCTTCCAACTATGTTATGCATTGAAATGATGTAATAAGAATTTTCCATTATGTTATGATGACTTGGTATGAATCAATAATTTATTTTTATAGTGAAATATTTTATTTTTAATCCATATTCACATGATTCTCGTGATTTTCAGGATCCAATGTTATATTAACTCTAATTCCATATATCAATATAATGTTTTATGATCCTCCTATTTTATAATTTTTTGATATAAATAATTACCATCATAATATATTTACCTTATATTTATGTTTATTTATGTCTTTACAAGTATTTTCATATCACCCATTTTTAGATGAATGTTTATAATAAATCACCTATAGTACGAGCAATATGATGTGATATATGAGGATATAATTAATTTAGAAATAAAATATTTAATGATACTTTAAAATATATTTTACTTTTTATATGACCTCACAAATAAAGTATTCATATAGATTTCATCTTGGGATTTATAAAGATTTTATGGATAAATTTTTTTATTACTTTTTAGAAAATATATTCTATTATAGTTGGTATTAGAGAAAGTTGTAGTTATTTTGGGTGAATAGGTTAGTGATAATTATAGGAAATAAACTATAAGTAAAAAATATCAATACATTAGAAGTCATAATATAAGAAATGTAATTGGTTTATTTGATATTGTTTCTAATATCAAAATTTTCCATTTATATGATTATTTATTTGTATATTCATTTCCCAAAAATTCATTTTTTTTAGGAATGGAAATAGATTGAATGAAGTAATAAACCTAGGTGATGGGAAATATAATAGTTTAATAAAAGAGATAGATAATATTATGGGAAAAAGAGTTGAAATTCACCATGTTTTACATTTTTAATAGACTCATGTTATGAATAATAACATGAAACATGTGGATTAATAGGATTCTCCAAAGAAATAAAAAAATTATGGTTTATCCATTCATGAAATAATAGCTACCCTCTTCTGGAATATCTATTGATACAATAATCATAGACAAATAGGTAAATTCCCTTGAATAAATATTTTAATTTCTCTATTTATTCTACTAATAGAACATAATCATCTAAATTTATCATATAAATGTAGAATCCTATCAGTGGTGTGAATTTATAATGAATACTAGCCCAAATGAATATATCAACTCAATACAATGGGATTAATACCAAAAAATCATTAAATATTTTATTCCCACTCTCCATATTAATGTAAATATGTAATTTATTACCATTAAGGAGAGGAAGGATGATACAATTTGGTTTTTTGAAGAAAACATCACAATGTCTACAAGGTACACATCTATATTTTTTATTAGTAGTAAACTAATTCTATACCACCACTATTGTTTCCTAGAACCATGTTATTAAAAACATAAGAAAAAAAGTCATTGATTTCTATAATGATAGAGTCCCAATTTCCCTCATGGTTGATATGTATATTGGTGAATCTTAATGGTCTTGTGGGACTAAAGATAGGAATAGAAAATAGTGTTAAATATTTTATTCTCAACTAATAAACTCCATGGATGGAAGATTATTAAACTACATATATGTAAAAATGTTGGAATATGTCACCTAGTAACAACAATAAAGATAAAGGTAAAATCGTTCAGGCTAAAAATTCAAGGAATAAAGATTGATATTTCTAAAGGGATGTGGAAAATATAATCCATATGATAGATGAAAGGGATACTAAATCATTTACCCATAGACAAATGAGCCAACATTTAAAATCATGGATATAATGGAAAAAATACACTAATCAAATGGTTGTGAAGATAACTAATTAATATAACCTCTAAATTTATGGGGTTAAGGAATATATTATGTGGTCATTACTACCAAGGTGGATTATGAAAATGAAGTGGTGGTTGATACACAAGTTATTTACAAATAATAGAATATTTACTTTTTTCATCTAGTTTTACTCTTTTTTCATATAATCCAAGTCCACATTAGTTATTTATACACTACATTAATATATTTTGGTTGACTAATATTTAAAAACTCCATGTATCTTAATCATTATATATCAGGTGTTTTATTCTTCTCTAATAATTATTTGAGGGATTATTCATATATAAAATATAGTTTATGACATCCCCTTTATTTATCATCCTATATATCTATAGAATAATATTATTTTCATATATATAAATATATAAGAATAGGATATTAATTTTATGTTAAATATGGCACATTTTCCGATATCATATTGGACATGAAACAACGGTTTTATCAGAAATCTTGTGTTGCACGCAACTTTGATTTGTACTGAAAAATAATACAATAATATTATTATTATCTTAAATGATAGTTAATGCCTAGCCATTTTATTGGTGGTAATGAACATAAATAACTAAAATATGATTATACATGTTTGTAAAATATTTTTTCATTTATCCATGTAATTCTAGAGGCATAAAATAAGAATGAGTCCAATTTTAAGCATAAAATACTCTAATATTTTGAAATGGTCGTTTTACCGTCGTTCGATGGAGTAAATTTTTTAAAAAATATTTTTTTCTCACTTTATTATTTTATATTTTATAAAATAAACACCTTATATAGAATATGGACATCAAAATTTTATTCGGTGGAAATTGTTTTATTTTTGTGATGGAATAAATATTTTTATGAATAGTGAAAAATAGTGAAATTTAATTCAATTTTACCTTTTCACCAAATTTATTTATATAGATAGATTTTCCTTTTAGTTTATTTTAAAGTTTAATTGTATGTTTTTATCATTTTATATAATTTTGTTCATTGGATGTAATTTCACAATTAAATTTGACATAAACACATGTCAATCTTTCAACAGTTATTACTTCTTAAAAACCCGCTTTCTAGTTTTGAGAAAAAGAATTAATATTAAATTAATTACTGAAACTTATGTGTTTAGAATTTGGAAAAATGTATTCCATATTTTGAATCATAATGACTAATTTGTGTAAATGGGTACCTTTTATTTTCGGACATTATGAATAGTAACTTGGTTAATTTTTATTTACCACAATTAAAGGTAAATCAGATAAATTTGGGGAAAAACAATATAATAAGGATAATATAATTACTATAACATCTGATAATATACTATTAGGTGAATAAATGTAGACCCATGTCACTTAAGATTCATAGTAAATTCATTTAACAGACTTTTGTCTTTGAAAGTGATGTCATTATTATTAAGACAAAAGAAAGTGACATCATCTCACCCTCTTATCCTTTATAAGTATAATATTTTTAAAGTATAGATAAAATTGATGAGACATCCAAAATAAATAATCTTCATAAATATAATGAAATTATTTAAAAAATGTAAATTTATTTTTAATTTTTAGAGATTAAATAATTTCCATAAATATTGACACAAGAGTGATACAGTAATTATTTTACTAAGAAAAATATTTTTAAAATGATATTATAAATATTAAAATAAACATTATATGACATAATTTATGTTATACACTAATTTTATGGATTACAATGACATTTTTGGATTATTTTAATGTATTTGTTTCGAAGTAATCATGTTGTTATGGATTTTTTAAAAAGTCATATATGAATAGTGTGAAAATTGACATAATTGATAACATAAAATATACAATAGTTTATTGAATTGTTTAAATTTTCCAAAAAATATAAGATTCTGCAAAATGGATATTATAAGTCAACATATGTCATAAATGGAACTTTTTTGTGTCTTTTTAGAATTTATCATACTTAAATTAACCCACATACTATAAATAATAAAATATCGTGGTAATATTAAAAAGAATAAAATAAAGGTTAAATAAAAAATATAAGGCATAAATAATATTATAAATATGTCCAATTTTAATTTTATGATTGGTATATGACCCAAAATAATCATATATTTTAAATAAATGTGTATGGGACCATTATAAATAGAATATATATTTATAATAAATTAATATTTGAAGACATTCATAATGTGCCCCCCCTCTCACTTATAAAAGGCCACCACCTATAACCACTTAATGACACCTCCCAAGCCACTTTTATCATCCAAACGCTACTCAAATAATCTCCCAACATCCCTACCTTACATCTAGAAGCCTTAACATGGGAATAAGGAAATTGAATAAATCTGTTTGGCTCAAATCAAAAGGAGATACCTGTTTTAGAGGTAGCATCTTCTCTAAAATTCATTTCCTTCATTTTCATTCACAGCACCCTATGCTCATCTTATTCTATGATTATATAAAAAAACAATATCATAAATATACTAGGATGTTTTTATGATAATTATTATAACTACACTTACACACACCTCCATATAATGGATATGAATATACTCTTTATGTGTAAAGTGAACAACTACCTCACGAAACAATGATAGTTCAATTTTTTCCTAAAACCTATCAAGGTGGTGATTATAAGGGAAATGTATTTACAGATGATATATTTATTATATTTATTTTTTCTCTATTCTTATTTAATGATTATTTAAAACATACCTTTATGCTTCTATAATGTGTAAATACGATAATTTCAAATGAAGAAGTGTGGACTACCCCCCCCCCCTCCAATTGATATGACCCATTCGTGCCATACATGGAACATATAATGGATAGATTAAATGAAATTATGGAACATACATAACATATATATTATAATTTTATTATAATATACCTATGTATCATTTATTTTTTATTCCTTTAGTATGACAAATAATGAAAGTATTGTTCATGTGTACGTACGGCCTACCGTCTACATGAATGGTGTATTTTATTTTTTATCTACAAATTTTATGGACTATTATAAATATATATAATGGATACATATGATATTTAAATCATTAATAATATTATGTAAATAATTTAATTATTACCACATGGATAAATATCATCAAAACAAGTTAATTTTTGACTCAAGTACCAAAAATCGATAAAATGTTCGATATGAACTCAAATAATTAACTAATTTCTATATCATGGTAATAAGTGATATAAAATGAATAATAAACTTTAAAAAGGTTATAAATCTTTTATAAATTAAACTATGTTTATCATTTATGAAATTTAATAACTAATGGGACAAGTCAGATTCAAGGTGAGGGAATTTCTAAACTCAATTTCCACTCATTGGGTTTTACGCATATTTCGTTTATTATAGTATGTCAAGATTATGTGTGGAATCACTGTTCATTTATTTATGTGGTAATTCCCACTTTCCTTTGTGTGTATGTATTTATTCTACACATAATCACCCCATTGATAAATTGTTACGTCAATTATACAAACTTTGTAAGGGAAATCTTAACTCAACCTCATTTAATTGATTTAAATTTCCATGTCATTGGTTGTGTTTTTCCAACAATATGTGTGAATGAACATTGATTGTTTAACACTGAATATCTACTTATATTGGGTGTATTTTTATTTTTCACACTTAATTATATCATTGATTTATCCTTAATCTAATGATATGATCTTTGTAAGGGATTTCATCTCAATTTACATTCTATTGAGACTTATTAGTTTTTATGCACCAATTCACATTTATATGGTGTATATACCACCCAATGAAATATTATGTCATAAATCTCATTATTCTCATGATATTATATGTTTTGTGTAAATATTTAATTATTTTTATTCAAGTATTTTATCAGGTTTTATTGGACTCAAACTAAAACATTATTTTAAATGTTTTAATGATTTATTTTTATAAATCTATCTTATTAATGACTATCTATTCAAAATGGTTTTAAGGATTTATTTATATATAAATTAATGTTTTAAAATTTTAATTCATTTAAATGTTTAAAATTATTATGGGACTCTTTGATTCAAAAATCATATTTTAAAATGTTTTAATTTGGTTTTAAAAGGGTATTTATTATTTCAATAAAATAGAATGTTTTTTATATATACGTTATTAATTGGATTTCTTGATTTTAGGTTTCTATTACTATTGATATTTAATTTAAAGGTTTGACATTTTATTTTAAAGTAATCTATTTTTATTTATGAGTGTGATTCTTGTAAATATGAAATGTGATATTAAAGTGGAAATATAATTTTTCCTTTATACTTGGTTTATATGTTTTCCTTATGTTGTTATTCATGGGAATTGCTTAAGTGTATGTGGGGTTACATGATAATCCAACGGAGTTTGAGCTCTTGATAGATCTATAATGAATTGGGTAATGTGATAGTGGTAAATGTTAATGTTTCTTCTAATATATTTAAGCAATATACAATGATGGGTATTCCAAACGTAACCATGAAGGTTACTCCTTATGTAGCTGTGAAAGATAAAATGTAAGTATGATATGGATTCCAGAAGTTACCTTTATGGTTTATGATTTCTATGATGTTTTTAATGAATATTTTTGTTACATGATTTAATCTAAATAGTTTATTTTTTGGGTGAAATTTTTGATTTTGTGAAAATGTTTTCATGGGTTTTAAATATTTACAGACAAACCATTTTATTCCTTATTTTATAATCATTAATGAGCTTTTTATCATTATACAATGTTTTTGAAATGTATTACACATGGTTTAAGTAGGGTTAAGATGAATTAATAATTCAACAACATTTTTATGAAGACAAATAACTCATTTTTTATTTTAAACAGTTTCATTTTTTGAAAAAAATGGATAGTGAGTAGAATTATCTACATGTAATATTAAATTTGACATGTACATGTATTTGCCTAATTATCTAAATATATAGACCTGAAAATATCCTCAATGTAATTATAAAATAAATTATCATCTAAACACAAGATTATGTAACCTTTAAGGATAGGGCCT
This sequence comes from Viscum album, assembly GCA_963277665.1. Classification (NCBI taxonomy): domain Eukaryota; kingdom Viridiplantae; phylum Streptophyta; class Magnoliopsida; order Santalales; family Viscaceae; genus Viscum; species Viscum album. Next base: position 1,410,181,568 of record OY728147.1, read on the forward strand.
TATAGTTGGTATTAAAGGTAGATTCGGATAACTTTAGAGGTTAGGGTGTTATTTAAGCTAAGAGAGAAGTTATATATATCCATAATGGTTTGTATTTTAGATGGATAAATAGTTATGTTATATAAGTTTAATTAGTTTAAGATAACATGAATAAATATATCTTAGTGTTTACCCTCCTCATAAGATAGTATATGATGATATACACACACTAACCTTTTTGGTTTTAGTAAATGGAAAGATCTACAAGGAAACAAAAAAATAATGGATATGAGGGAATAAGTGGTAGTTATGTGAATATGAATCCAAATGAAATGGGAGGTTCAATGAGAACTCTAATTCTAATTCTAAACTAGATATACAGAGTAATGATTTACCACTTGAACCTTGGTGATTTTTCTGATGCGTCGTGTATGGGAGAAACAAATCCATGTGGAATGTCAGGTTCTAATCATAAAGGGTAAGTATATTCAATGAAATATGTGTCAAGTATGTATAAATAAGTACATATAAATTTTTTTAAAGGGATGTTAATATGTTATAGATATGGTAATGAAGGTCAAAACTCAATAACCTTCCATGAAAAAAGGAAGTGCTCAGTTAACTCTAGGAAAGGGAAATATTTTATTTTCAAAAGATCAATTGAATGTTTTAAATGTGGGTTGTATGGTCATTATCAGAATAGATATTCGACAAAGAAGTTTTGGGAATGGGGTCAATAAGACCCAAAAAATATATGTCTAGAATTACTTAATGATATTCCAGTTGAAGATGAGGAAACTAAAAATTACAAATGAAAGGAAATATGTTTAAAATAATATGATATAAAATCCTTATTAGGGTATCATGCATAATGTTAAAAGATTAAGAAGTCTACATATAATGGATTCAAGAGTAATGGGATATTTTTGGATGATGAAACGTTTCAAAGTATTAATTCTATTTTGATGATGGGATTACTCTAGAAGACTTTTCTAGTATTTGTAACCCTATAGTTTGTTATATTAAATTTTTATTTGAAAAATAATTATCTTTTATTCTATGGAAATATTTATATTGTAATTTATAATATTTATAAAATCATTTATTTTGAGGTACTTATGAGATATTTATTTTTGGGATGAGAAATGAATGGTATTAAATAACCTTTGAGATTAAAGTATTTTAGGGTTATTTTTGAGAAAATTATCTTATTTTTTGGGATTTTATTAAAATTATATTGTTTTAGAAAAAGGAAAACAAGTAGGATGGGTAAGAACCCTTTTCATTCGAAAATACCACAAGAATAGATCCCACAATTGAAGGGAGACAAGGGTGTATCTCCTACCACTATCCAACATGAATTCCCAAATTAGTACGACTTATTATCTTTAGTTAAATTATTTTATGGATTATGAATAATTTCATTTTTGGAACTTATGTTTAATAATATTAATATCATAATTATAGAAAAATGATTTTGTGGTTTGGTGATAAATGTTATTTCGGAAGACATTTTCTATTTTTTGAACACTATATGCCGAAGGAAAATATAATACTATGCAATTTCATTTAAAGAGTAATGGTTGAATTTTATTTTGGAAGAATCTATGTTTTTGTTGTGGACATATAGAAATTTGAGTTATTTGTGGAAATGATTAACTTATCTTGGAGAATATTTTATTACATTATTTACTTTTCAATATGATCTATTAATAGTAGACAATGTTATTTAGAGACAAATATTAAGATTTATCATGGAAGACAATGTGATCAATTCCTTCTAAATTTGGTGATTCAATCATAGTTTGGATTATTTTAAATAAATTTATGGATAATTGTTTGTTTAATAGTTTTATTGAACTTTGGGTATTGTTTTCATAATTATGGAGACTAAGAGTAGTATTTCATTTTATAAAGGATTCTTCTTTTTGGGGATTATCTAATTATGTACTAACTATTTTGGTTTTGGTTAATTTCTAAATATAGGAGAAATATATATTTTATCTTTTGTATATTATTTGGTATTCTAGAAGTTGACTCTAGTGTTTCGTGTGGGACCAAGCCATCTTGAATACTCATTGTTAAAAGAAAGGAAGAGTTTGTTAAAGAGATTTATTAAAGGGTGAAACTCTACTTGACAAGTATAATTCCTTATGTTCATAGTCAAGCTCATAAATAAATTCCTCAACATTATAAAAAGGATATTAAAAAAACGTTTCTTTTTAATTTTCCTTCTAGGAAATCAAATACTATTAAACCCATCACAAGTTTATGGTTTTCTGGTTGTTAACTTTCTCCTAATCACGTTTTCTATCACTATCCATCAGAACATGATGGTTAGTTTTCTTTTCTGTATCCATGACTTTCTACATGGAACCCTAGATTATGTTATCTCAGGTTAACATTATACGTATCTTTAATTATTTTAATTAGGTAGTTATATTGACTCTTTTTCTGATGTTGGATGTCCAATGTAGTTACAAAGCCAAATTTTAAAATTGTCGGACGCAATATCAAAATGGGGGATTGATGTAAATTCCCAGGTATTTAGGGAATAATAATTTTTTGTATCTATTAATATTTATGAATAAGATATTAATTTTATGTTAAAGGGGACATTTTTTCTGATAGATTACTCGACATGAAACAACAGTTTTTTCTGAAATCTTATGTTGCACACAATATTGAGTTATACTGAAAAATAATATATTATTATTATTATTATTTTAAATGATAGTTAATTCCTAACTATTGTGCTGGATGGAATGAATATAACTAACTAAAATATTATGATACATTTTTTTAAATGCTTTTATATATTTCTAATGAATTTTGAAGTCTTAAAACGATAATTAATCCAATTTTAAGCATAAAATACTCTAAAATTTTTTAAAGGTTGTTTTACCACCTTTTGATGGAGAACCTTTTTTAAAAACAGTTTTTGTAACTTTTATATGTTTTATTTGATAAAATAAACTTATTATTTAGAATAGGGACATAAAATTTTACTTCAATTGAAATTTTGGTATTTTTATGATAAAATCCATATTTTTATGAATAGGGAGAAATATTGCATTTTAATTCAAAATTTCCTTTTCATCTAATTTATTTATAAAATTAGATTGTTCATTTAATTGGTTTTGATGTGAAATTGGATTAAGTATTTATCATTTAATTAAATTTGGTTAATTGGAAGTAATTTCACATTTAAATTTGACATAAAAACTTGTCAATATTTTGATATTTTTTACTTCTTAAAAACATGATTTCTGGTTTTGACAATGTGAATTAATTTTAAATTAATGACTAAAACTTATATGTTTTTAATTTGGAAAATTTTCTTTTATATTTTAAATCAAAAGGTCAAAATTTTTTAAATAGGTACCTTTTATTTTTTTGACATTATGAATAGTAATTTTGGTAATTTTTATTAACCATAGTTAATAGTAAATTAGGTAAATTAGGGTAACAAAAAATATGATGAGGATAAAAAATTACCCTTACACCTTAAAAATAATTTTTTATGAATAAAAGTCTATCCATATAACCTAAGGGTCATAATATATTCATTTAATATATTCTTTTCCCTGAAAGTGATGTAATTATTATTAAAACAAAACAATGTGACAACATATCACTCTTTTATCTCTTATAAGTATAAAAACTTTAATATAGAGATAAAATTGATGACACATTGAACAAAAATGGACTCTATAAATATAATGAAATTATCTACATAATGGGAATTTATTTTGATTTTTTAGAGATTAAATAATAACCATAAATATTGACACAATAGTGATTTAATAATTATTTTATTAAGAGAAATGTCAAATATATGATATTATAAATATTAAAATAAATATTATATGACAATATTTATGCCATAAATTAGTTTTAAAAATGACTATGACATGTTATTATTGATTTAAATTATTATTTTTAAGTAGTCAAGTGATAAATTTTTAAAAAGTCCAGTATGAATAGTGTCAAAATTGACATAATTCATAACATAAAAAATAAAATAGTTTATTAAATATTTTAAAATCACTAAAAATATATGCTAAGGAAAAATAGTTAATATAATTCAAAATATTTCATAAATGGATATTTTATGTGTCTTTTGACATGTTATGTAAATTAAATTAACCCACAAAGTGTAAATAATAAAATATCATTGTAAGATTAAAAGGTATAAAATAAAGGTCAAACAAAGAATATAAGGGTTAAAAATATTCCAAAAATGTAAAATTTTAATTTTTTTATGATGAATCAACCCTAAACTATCTTAACTTTAAAATAAATGAATTTAGAACCATTAGAAACCGAAAATAAATTTTTAATAAAGTAATATTTCAAGACATTCCTAGACTGCCACTCCTCCCTCAAATAAAAGGCCACCAACCCTACCAACTTACGCACACCTCTCTTGCCCCTTCTCTTTTCCACCTTATGATCAAATAGTCTCTCAACATCCATCCCTTCCTCCTAAGAGCCTATATATGGGAAAATTGAAATTCAAGAAATCCTTGTGGATCAAATCAAAAGGAGTTACTCGTTTAAGAGGTAGCATCTTATCTAAAGTTCATTTCCTTTATTTACCTTCTCCACCCCCTATTCTATTATTATTCTATGATTACATAACAACACCAGTATCATCAATATTCTAATATTTTTCATTTTATGTATTTGAACTACACATACACAAACCTCCATCTAATGGATACAAACATAATGTTTCTATGTACAGAGAACTACTACCTCATGAAACGATTATTATTAAATTTTCTCCTTCCACCTCTCATGGTTAAAATTATGGTGGAACGGTATTTATATATGACATATATTATTTTTTTCTCTATTATTATTCAATTTTTATTTAAAACTTAACTTTTTCTTTCCATAATGTGTAAATACGATAATTTAATTTGAAAAAGTGTGGACCACCGCTCGCTCAAACTGATATGAATCATTCATTATATACATGAAACATTTAAATGAAGGAGTAAATGAAATTATATAACATATATATTATACTGGAATTATAATATACCAATGTATCATTTTTTTCAATCCTTTAAAATGACAAATAAATGAAAGTAGTGTTCATGTGTACATATGACCTATCATCTCCATGAACCGTGCATTTCATTTCTTAGATCCAAATGTTTTAGAATATTCTAAATAAATATACTCTGAATATATATGATATATAAATCATTAATAATATTTTCTAAATAATGGACTTACGACCACATTGATTATTTTCCTCAAAACAAGTTTATATTTTACTCAAGTATCGAGCATCCATAAAACGTCCGATATGAACTCAAATAATTAACTAATATATATAACATGGTAATAAGTGATATAAAAGGAATAATAAAAATTAAAAAGGTTCTAAATCAAGGATAAATTAACATAAGTTTATTATTCATGAAATTAAATAACAAACGGGATAAGTTAGATTCAAGGTAAGGGAATTTCTAAACTCAATTTCAACTCATTGGGTGTTACGCATTCTACGTTGATTATATAATGCCAAGATTATGTGTCGAATAACTATTTGTTTCATTAGGATGTAATTTAGATGTACCTTTGTGTGGATATAATATTTTTACAAATAATCACACCATTTGTAAATTCTTATTTCTACAATACGAACATTGTAAGGAAATATTAACTCAATCTCATTTCATTGAGTTAAATATCCAAGTCATTGGTTTTGTTTTTTCAAGAATATATGTGAATGAAATATGAATTTTTTACACTGAATATCCACTTATATTGGTTGTATTTATATTTTTCACACATAATTATTTCATTTATTTATCCTTAATCTAAGGTTGCATTATTTGTAAGGCATTTCTTCACAATTTACATTCCATTGAGACATATTTGTTGTTATGAAAAAATTTACTTTTATATGGGTTATATATTTCTCTTTGAAATATTATATCACAAATATCATTACTATCATTATATTATAATATTTTTTTATTCCTTATATATTTTTATTTAAGTATTTTCTCAATTGTAAGGGACTCTTTAACTAAAACATCATTTTAAATGTTTTAAAATTTTATTCTTCAAAATCTGCCTCAATAATGATCAGGAATTCAAAATGGTTTTAAGGATTTATTTATATAGACATTAATTATTTAAAATTTTAATTACTTTAAAATTTTCATAGTGTTATAGGACACATTGATTCAAAAATATTTTTTAAAAATATTTTAATTGAGTTTTTGAAGGGGACAGATTATTTTAATAACATTGAATGTTTTTTTATATACGTCATGAATTAAATTTCTTATTTTTGTGTCGATATTATGTAATTATGTTTAATATACAAGTTTAAAGTTTTATTTTAAAACAATTTTTTTTTATTTATGAGTGTTTTTCTTGTAAATATGAAATGTGATTTCAATTTGAAGATGTTATTTTTTCCTTTATGCTCAGTTTATGTGTTTTGATTATGTTATGGTTCTTGGGAATGGCTTAAGTATATGGGTGTTTACATGAAAAAAAAGGGCAGTTGATCCCATGATAGCTCTCTAATTCATTGGATAATGTGAAAGATATAAAATTTAAGGTTTATCTTAATATATTTAGGGAATATATTGTGATCGGTATTCCAAATGTAAACATGAAGGTTACTCTCTATGTAGCTGTGGAAGCTAAAATGTATGTATGATATGGATTCAAAAGGTTAACATTATGTTTTATTATTTCTATTATGTTTTTTATTAATCTTATGATTAAATTATGTATTTTAAATAGTATATTTTTTATGGGTGAAAATTATGATTTTTTTAAAATGTGTTCCTAGGTGTTAAATATTCATGGATAAACGATTTTGTTCCTCATTTTAAATTCCTTACTAATATTTTTATTCTCATCCCTTGTTTTTGAAACATTTTCCACAGTTTATAAGGATGGGTAAGAAAAAATAAAAAGTTAAGCAGATTTTTTTTCAAGAAAAAGAATTCTTGTCTTATTTTAAATAGTTTCATTTTTTAAAAGAAATGGATAGTGAGTAAAAGTGTCTACATGTAATATTTAATTTGTTATATATGAGTTATGAAACAATTCTATAAGCATATAGACCTGAAAATATCCTCAATGTGACTAAAAGTCAAATTATTGACTTAACTTATGATTATTTAATGTTTATGGTTGGGGCCTTATACATTCCATCTTCTACTCAACAGATCCAGAACTAGAGAACCACTGAAGATTAATACATTCCTCCCCATAAGCTAGATACTATCAACTAAAAAAAGGGTCAAATGTGGAACAATGTGTAAATAATACTCTCATATTAGAGTTAAATAATTATGGAAATAATAACCATATGATATATAAATCCAAATAAAAGAGTATTTTTACATCCTAACAAAATATTATAAATAATCCAAACAAAGTACATTTCAAAATAAGATATATACTTCTCTTGCATTAGTACATCCCAAATTATATTATATACACCAGTACCCCAAAATATATTAATAAGAGAAACTCCTACAAATATTTTCATGTTTCCTCACCTAATCTACATCTCCCACAGTCCATCCTAGTTATCTTGAAAGAGCATAATTCATAGTGTGTTTGAACTTGTCAACTATTGTAACAATGAAGTCTATATGAGTACCAAGAGGTGGCCTGGGTCGGGTATGATTAACAATAAGTAGGCCACCACCAATGGATTCTAAAAACATATCATGTTTATGTATATAATTAATACTTATTTTTATAATAAAATTGTGAGAACACATAAATAATAAAACCATTTTGAATCTTTGGGTTCCCTAGTTACACATGGGTTTTACTAAAAAAATTAGACTAAGTAGAATGTCTCTCTCTGTATTATCCCATATAAGAAAAAATGAGTACTAGGGTGACTTCCCAAAGGCATTCAAAACTAATGTTCATCCTTCCAAATCCATGGGGGATTTCCCAAAGGCTTTTTGAGCCATGTTTCATCAATCACCATTCAAGGTAAATTACCCCATGGTATTCGAAACCAAGTGTCATAAACATAAGTATAAGGTATATTATCCTGGGGAATTAAAAAACATGTTTCCCTAATATAAATCCAAGGGGCATTACCCAATGTAATTCCAAACCATGTTTCATCTATCTTAATATAATATGGCTTACCCTAATGAATTTTAGACCAATTATCCTAATTTATGTACAGAGGAAACTCACTCATACATCCTATTAATTTAATTATTAATAGACTCCCAAAATAAATATATTTGATGGACCCTATAGCACATCCTATGTATCCCTTATCACATTGACAAGGTCACATTTTAAGCCCCAAGTCACCCCATGGTTTTCCTTTTTATTTTTCTAAATTAACTCACAAGGTCCCGTACACTTAAGGGTGGATAATGATTTGGTCTAAACTCACAGAAGAATAAATATTTCCACCTGAATAGGTTCCATTAGATAGCATAGGGATAAAAATAATTGTTATATTTTATGTCAAGTGTGTCATATATTGACACGACCACACATTAAAAACATCAATAAAATAGGGATTCTTTAATGGAATATATTTAAAACCACCTACATTACACTAGTAGAAATATTCACATCCGATATATGTTGTTTATTCAAGATCTGGTTAAATAAATCAGAAAAGAATAAGAATACCATATAAATAGGGAATAATAGAGTAAAAGGGTAAGTCCTCAGGTTGTAGAAAAAGAAACTGAGAAGGTTTAGAGGTGAAAGGATTGCCTATACACAAGCTTCCTATTGTAATGAATATTTGTTGAATTCCTAGATAAAAAAAGAAAAAATATACATTAAAGAGGCATTTATCAATTCCCTAAACCATTAAACCATAAATGAGTATTTGCAAGGAGTGACTTCATTGAAATATGTATAGGTAGTGTGCCTTAGTGAAGATATTATTCACATAAAATATATGTTAATGTTTATTTTAGTGCACCGATGCAATTTTGAGTGTCTCTTTATTGAATATATCCTTATATAGGTGATCAAAGTAAAATCACTATATCTAGGTTTATTATTTTTATATAATTGTTTTTTTCTTTTATGGATTCATCATGACATATTCATGTTTATTTTACTAATAAAAATTCAATGTTCTATTAATATTAAAGAAATAATAAATTTAAAGACACCATAATTGACCCCATCCTCTCGTACAATATATTTTGGTACCTTATGATAGAACATATTATCATTTGGATTCCCTAAATTCTTATGTTGTAAAATTTGTTTCCAAATCTTCTAATATTTAATTTTTTTTACACTACTGGTTATAATATATAGTATTTATTACTATTTAAATTTTTTTATAATTAATTAGTTATTCAAAAAAAATTATTTATATTTGGAACTATTGTTTTCATATTAGTTTATATTTAATTGATATATGTTACCTCTTTTCAAAATTCATCTACAATCTGATCATGAGGAGTGTTCTTTATAGGGGAAAGTCATCTAATAAAATAATAACTTTTATCTCAGGGAGTTTATTTCCAACCTTTCATGATCAAAAGTTATAACCTTGGTCTAGTACTATTTCTAAATGACTCATGTATGGTAAAAAGGTGATGGGTTAGGTAAGGATGGTACATTATGTATCACATCATTTTCTCATCTTCTTTAGATAATATCGCATTCATGTACACTACCATGGTAGGGTATTGTTGTTTATTTTTTACAACATAAAAAATATAAAATTTCAATATAAAATATTCAAAAAAATGTTTATAAGTGAAATATGATGTCAAAAACATTCATGCACTATGGTGTCTAATTTTCCAAAAATATTTGCCTTATTTCATCATCTATAATAAGTAAAATTGAATTATTTATAAAAAAATCCATGATTTATAAAATATTTACCACAACATGGTATCTATACATATTAACCAATATATTTCAAATTCCCATCACTTTTCCAAATCCTCTTATAATGTTCATGAATTACATCAATGATTGAATTTTTTTATATTTTTTCATAAAAATAAAACCCAAAGACGAACTCAAATTTTGGAATAGAATTTACCACCAAATTTTTCCTAGGGAGATGACCTTGATGATAATATATTCAAACATAGCTATGAACCATCGAAGATAACTATAATGTAAATATATTACATATAAACTATAATTTATACCAAATAAAAATTTTATGATATGTAAACAAAGAAAATATTATTTGAATTGTATTCCATTGTAAAATTTTAGACCCAACTATATTAAATGTCTCTTTATTAAATATCCTAAGGAAACTAAGTTTTGTTATTATTATCATCTAATATAAAACAATGTGATTATATCAGGTAATGTTAAATTTAATGATAATAAATATATTTCTAATGAAACTAGTGGGAAATAACCTACTCCATGACTTGATCCCACTTGGTCCCTACTGAGGACACCTCTATACCCACACATTCATATCTTGTGATAAACATATATACTTTTATATATAACATAAAACTAAATCTGACTTACAAAATAAAATATATCATGCCTTTTAGAACTATGTAAATAATAAATCCTCATCCTTTACAGAAACAATATAATTAATCAAATATTTCATTATATACCCCCTAACAAAATTTGAAAACAAAATAAAATAACATGATTTAATGATTAATAATTGTTAAAAAATGTCAATATGAAATAGGTGGGTTATTAATATGGTATAAAAAAGTGTTTGAAATGGTCATGTGAGAAATAAAATGATTAATAAAATGAAATAGTGATATCATAAGAAGTGATATTGAGGGAAAATGTCATAATCATGAAATATGGAATAGTGAAATAGAATTATAAATAATGATTCTGATATAATTAGATATTCCATGGAGTAAGAATATGAAATCATAAGAAAATGTTCATGAACTATGGTGATATAAAATAAAACAATATAATAATCTGGCAAATTAAAAATCCTAATATATATCAAGACTCTATACCAAGACCATTATAAAATAGTGGATTTGGTTTACTCAACATGTTTATAAACATAGTAGATATATTTACTTCACAATCTTATAAACATTGGGGATTAATTTTACTCCTCATTACCGTTATAATATTTTTTTTATTAGATGAAAATCAGTATAAAATACATTAGAGGGATAAATAATTTTTTTTCTACCCATAACATAATTATATTTCCTAAAATATTTATTCCAAATGAATATAAAAATAATCATAACTCCATTAAAATCATATCATTATTACCCAATAAAAATAAAACAATATTTCAAAATAATATGGTGGTTATATAGGTAAATACCCATCAATTAAAATAATGAAGTATATGGTATTCACTTAGTATATAATATGTGTATACATGGTAAATACAAAACTCTCCTTAGTCTATCAAATATATCATTATCTAGGTGAAACCCCACTAATAAAAAGAATGAACTAAATGGTGTTCCCAATTAAAAGGTGTTGGAATAAATGTTTTATTTTCTTGTAGTTAAAAATATAGAATGTCAAAGGAATTGATGTGTCATCCCTATATAGATATTTCATTTCCACCACACCACTAATACATTATACCATTTACATTAAATTATTTGACTATTTTAAAATATTATATATCGTTAAAAATGATAAAATTCGATGAAATATAACAAAAGTACTTTTAAATGTGTAATTACATATCCTAGTGACCCAAATCCATAGGCGTGGAGTGGATTTCAAGATAGACTCAAAACTTTTCCCATAAATACCAAATACTATAAAATATTTATAAGTGATAGATTAAATGTTTGGGGGTGATTTTCATACTAAATATTAATTAAAAATTATGATAAATTTACATGAAATGTTAAAATATTTTAATAAAATATCCAGAATTCACATCAGGAGAAAAAAATACTTTTACAACATTTATCACTAAAGTATGACGATACATACTGATATATGGTATGAAAATAATTATTGATAATTCTGAATCCATGGACCCTAATAACTCCTACCATCGTATTCCAATAGTGTATCTATGGATCTCCACTAAAAAATTATGAGACCTTTGATTTACCTAAATCTTTACTAATCATGTCTATATTCCCACCAATGTGTGATTGGAGGGGTGAGTGTAAATAAATAACAATTACTCCATAGCTATAAAAAATATTAGTTCATGAAAAAATTCAAATAAAGGTAAAGATAATCATAAATTATATATTAAAATAATGTTATTAAAAACAATGATATATTAATATTAATTTTAAAATTAAATTTCAAGTTCCATGATATTTTAATATTTTTCTATAAAATTGATTTCTTTATATAATGAATTCAAATAAAACTCTAATTTTATATCCATCCAATATAATATTATATTTATAACAATTTCTTGTAATAAACCATGTTTTTATAAGAAATAATGTTTCGTGAAACTTAAGAATACTCTCCACCCACTAATAAATAACTTATGTTATGGAATCAATGAGCATAATCAATTTATTTTAAAAATATGCTACTTATATTTTTTTATTATAATCACTTTTTTATAGAATTGTGTTATAAAATAAATCAAATTATTAGATTCCAAATGTCTTAATTATCTTAGGGTAAAGTTTTGGTATTTTTTGAAAAATGATTACTTTTAGTTGAATAGTATAAAATAATCGTTTTTATATACATGGAATGATTTTGGAAATCATTATGATTTTAAAATAGGTAAATATTTTTGAGGATTCAAAATATATTTAATGAGAAAAATAATTTAATTAAATATATTAAAATTAATTTATAAACCATGAAATCAATACTCAAATACTAAATTATAATATCTTCTATTAAAAACAATTTTTTATTCATTACATAAAATAAAAAATTTTAAATATTGAATTTTTTTTGGGGGGAGATTAAAAGTCAATAAAATATATACCTTTAAATCAAACACTTTTAATATATATATGGATCATCATCATTCCTTATCTTAATCCATGTAAACATTTATTCAGTATTGTATTCAAGGGTACCTATCTTATTTGATTAAAAATATTTCCCACCGAAACCCGATTTAACAAAATTATTTAATTAATAAATATTTATCCTAATATTTATATAAAAACTCTTATCCATGTTCTTTAGGCCTATGTTTAACCAAAATTCATCTTTCTAAAGCATTGATGAGTCACCTCAAAAAGTGATGTAATAAGGGATTCAAAACCTATGAATTTTTCATATCATTCCCCACATTCTCCCTTATATTACCTCATAAATCATTAATGTAAAATTAAAAATTAATTATAATCACAAATTATTTTATTTTATTTTAATAACGTGTTTATTTTTTTCATCCGTAAAAATATCTTAAAAATAGCATTCACCTATAGTATTTTTATTAGACCAAAGTGAATATGGATATTTAATTATCAATTATTCGATTAATTGATATTAATAATGGATTTAAATTATATATATAATATTATTAAATAATTAATTTTTTAATGATTATGTAATGATAAATTTGGCATGATAATAAAAAAAATTAAAATTAAATAATCATGGCATTTTAACTCTCTAGAACAAGATTATAAAGAAGAAAATATTGATTTGAATGTATTTTGGGGAAAATATTAAACTATTTAACAATTATAATAATATAATTAATTAAATAATATACATCAATACTTTTATATATTATTGAATCATTAGACATTAAAAACTGATCATTACCATTTGATTTGTTTTTTCATACAAATTATAAATTGAACCTCCTCAAAACACTTGATGTGAAAATTTTAATCTAATAAATGATTAACATATTAAAATAAAGAGATTTTGAAAAATAAAATCAACTTAACAATGTTTTGAAAAATTTTAATTAATTTATGCAATTATAATATTCTAGATGTTGCTGGACCATCCAGGGAAATTTGGGACTCTATGTAATGGGGTTATTAAATTCATATTACTTTCCAATATTATTTATTTACTATCTATAATTCAATATATAAAATACAGAAAATTAATTTAATTAATACATTAATGTATTATATTTATTAATTAGGAATTATTTTTCTCTTAACCAGTCTAATATATTAATAATTCTAGAACTCTATTGTTAATAAAAAGGATCTACAGGTCTTTTTTTCCCTTTGGTTATTTTCCCAATCACCCTCTCTCACTCTCACTCACTCTTCCTCTTGTTATCCTATTTTCTATTTATGCTCCTCATATTTCCTTTTCATTTCTTTCTTTAAGTAAATCCTTTACTTTTTGGATCACTTACTATAATTTCTTTATGAAAAACCTATAAATGGTTATTTGTAAAATTTTCCATTTCCCTTTTTCCTATTCCTAATTCTTATTATGTTTTTTCTTCTTTATTTTTCATATATTAATAGATAATATTCATTTTTTATTATATTATATAATCTATTGAACATCAAATTTAATATATTACTGTATAATTTTCTATATTTACAAGATTAACTATTTGAATATGATTTTTAAAGAATTTATTTCTCGTGGAATTTCATAATCTTTATGCTTAATGTATGATTTATGTATCCATTTGGAAAATATATAAATAACATATTATGATGTGAGAGTTGATAAAATAACTATACATCCCCCAATAGATCAGTAAATTATTTATAACATCCATTATTATATGTCATTGGGATATAGTTTTCTTTTCCAACTATACTATGCACTGACATGATGTAGTTTGAACTTTCCATTATGATAGATGTCATAGTAGGGATCATTTTTTATGTTTATGATGAAATTTTTTTTATATATTCACAATATTACCATAATCCAATGATATCTTAACTCTATTTCAATATCTATGTCATGTTTTATGATCCTCTAATTTTTTAATTTACTGATATGCATAATGATGATCCTAATATCTTTCCCTTATGTTTATGTTTAGTTATCTATTTATAGGGATTTTCAGCCAACCCATTATTTTATTCATGTCCATAAGATATACCATATAGTGCGAGTAATAATATGTGCTCTAGGAGAATATTATAAAGTTATAGATAAAATATTACATGGTCCTTTCAAAATTATTTTATTTTTTATATAATCTCCAAAATAAAGTGGTCCTCTATATTTAAGTGGGTGATTTATAAGAATTTTATGCATAAAATTATTTATTACATTTTTATAAAATAGATTCCATTACAGTAGAAATTAGAGAAAGATTCAGTTACATTGGGGGAACAAGTTAGTGACCATTATAGGAAATACGCGATAAAAAAAGAATATAAAAACATTAGAAGTAATAATATATGATATGTAATTGGTTTATATTATATTCATTATAATATCAAAAAAAATAATTTATATGATTATTTATTTGTGTATTAATTTTCCAAAAAAAACTATTTTTAATAATTATAATTATATTGAATGATGTAGTCAACCAATGTGTTGTGAAATGCAAAGGTTTACTTGAGTAGATATCTAATATGATAGGAAAAAGATTTTAAATAATCCATGTTTTACATTCTCGATTTACATAGGTTATGAATAATAAAATCGACCATGTGGAGTAATTGACTTCTCCAAATAAATAAATAAATTTCTAGATAATCCATCCATCAAATAATAACTACCCTATTTTGGTATATCCATTTATATACTAATCATAGAAAAATAGGTAAATTTTATTGAAAAATATATTTTTGATTCTCTATTTCTTTGAGTAAGAGAACTTAAGATCTATAATTATCTTATAAATGGATAATCCTATCAGTGGTGGTCATTGATCAATAATTATTGTCTAAATGAATACATCAACTCAATAGAATGGTATAAATACCAAAAAATTAAATAAATTTTTTTCTATCACTCTCCTTATTAAAATAAATAAGGAATTTAATGTCTTTAAATATAATATAAATAATAGAATTTGTTTTTTGAAGAAAACATCACAATGATTACATGGTAAGAATATATATTATTCATTGGTAGTAAGATAATTGTGTATAACCACTTTTGTTTCCTATAACCATGTAATTACAAACATAAGAAATTCATGTTTTTGATTTATATTAGCAAATAGTTCCAAATTACCATATGGGGGAAATGTAAATTGGTGAATCGTAGTGGTCATGTGGAACTAAAGATAGGAAAATTAAAATAGTCTCAGATTTTGGAGGTTTAACTAATAAAATCCATGGATGAAAGATTATTAGACTATAAATATGTCAAAAAATAGAGAGGATATAACCTAAGAACTACCAAAAATATAAAGGGAAGTTTTTTTAGGATAAAAACTCAGGTAATATAGCCCATGATTTCTAAAGGTATATGAAAAATATAATCAGTATGATATATGAAAGGAAGATTCTAATAAATCACCTTCCCATTGACCAATGAATAAACATTTAAAAACATGGATATAAAGTAATTCATTATACTAATTCAAGGATCAATGGGAATAACTAATAAAAATAACCTCCAATGATAGGGGTTTAAGGAAAATATTATGTTGTCATTACCACTTCAGTGGATTATGAAAATTAAGTGGTGGTAGATACACATGTTATTTACTAAAAAATAAAATATTTACCTTTTTCTTCGAGTCATAGCCTTTTGTTCATTCCATCCAAGTCCACTTGAAATATTAATACATTAAATAAATACATGGTGGTTAAGTGATCAATAAAAAAACTATGTATCTTAATCATTACCTATCATGTATTTTATTCTTCTCTAATGAACATTTAAAGGAATAATCTTCTTGATAATATAGTTTTTACATACCATGTATATCGACCACTCAATATTTCCCGGACTGTAGATCCACTGTTGAGTCATGCATGCCTCCTTATATGCTAGATACTATCAACGTTAAACAATAGTCAAAGGTGGGACAACAGGGAGAAAATACTATCATATCAGAGTGAAATGATTATTAAAATAAAAACAATATGATATATAAATCCATATTAAATAGTACATTTCCATCCTTAAAAAAGATAATATATCATAAACAATGATGTATCAAATTGATATATATATATATATATATATATATCATGCATTCATACATCCCAAATTTGTTTATATACACGAATACCCCAAAAAGAAAAAAACAATAAACTATGAAACTCCAACAAAAATGTTTAGGATCTATAGCCTAGTCTCCATCTTCCACACTCCATCGTAATTATCTATATCAAGAATTTTCTATATTGTGTTTGGCCTTGTCATATATTGTAACCATGAAGTTCTCTTAGGTAAAAATTGGTGTTCTGGTTAGGGTGTGATTAAGAATCATAATGCCACCACCCATGGTTTCTAAAAACATATCAAGTTTGATAATTTAATTCATACTAATTTTATAATAAAATGGATTGAAGACATAAATAATAAAACCATTATCAATAATTGGGTTACCTAGTGACACATGGGTTTGAATACAACAACTTTATGCTATGATGAATGTATCTATATGTATCATCCCATTTTTTCATAAATTAATCTTAGGGGGCTTCCATGAGGCATTCTAAACAAAGTTTCATCACTCTAAATCCATGGGAAATTTCCACAAGGCTTTCTGAGTCTTGTGTCATCAATTATAATTCAATGGAAATCTCTCCAAGGTATTATAGACCAAGTTTCATAAATATAGATATAAGGGTTATTATACTAAGGAATTCAAAATCAATTTTAACTAATCTAAATATAGGGGGGATTACCCCAAGTCATTCCAAACCAAGTTTCACGCATCTTAATCCAAGATGGTTTACCTCAAGGAATTCTAGACTAATTATCATAATTTAAGAACATGGTAAATTAACTAATAAATACCATTATTAAATTAGTAATGGAGTCCCAAAAATATATAATAAATAAACCAATAGAATATCTTAGGAATCTATTATCACACACACTAGGAAACATTTTAAGCCCACGTCTCCCCAAGGTTTTACTCTTTAATTTCCCAAATTCACACCCGTGGTCATGCACACCCATGGGTGGATAAATATTTCATCTAAAATAACACATTAATAAACATTTTATCTTTAATAAGTTCCATTATATGTTTTAGTGATAAAAATAATAATTATATTTTATATCAACTGTATCATATTTCAACATGACTGCACATTAAACACATCGATAAAATAGATAGACTTTAAGGGAATATCATTAAAATCACCTACAATACACTCATAGAAATATAACCATCCAATATATTTTTTTATTAAATATCAAGTGAATGAAATCAAAAAATCATAAGAATACCCCAGAAAAAGAGAATAATAGAGTAAACAGTTTTATTCTCATTTTGAAGCAAAAATAAACTGAGAAGGGGAAGGGGAGAAAGGATGTCCATACCATAATAATTCTATTGTAATGAATATTGGTTGATTCTATAAGTAATAAAATGAGAAATACACCATAAATAGTGAGGGTTCAAATGGGGTGGGTATAAATCGCTTGTACTCACAATGGAGAGGACCCCACTTCTATGTTAAAACATCCCATGTATTTAATTTTTTAATTTAACAAAAAATGTAATAATTATTATTATTAAAAAGAATGAAAAGAGTAAGAAATGGGCATAAATGTATAAGGATAAATAAAATGGTTAATTTCAAGGGGATACCCTTGTATAATATTAACACATATCATATGTAAGGATTCTAAACATTATAAAAACATTGAGACCCACATCATTTTCACATTTTGAAGCTATAAGATCCAACATTTTATTCCCTTGACAAAACATTTCATTCTTCTACTTCTTATGTGAGCATACTCTAACATTTCCAAATCATATAGGTGATTCTATAGGGAATTTGATGGTGGTACAAGTGATATTTTACAAGATACTATGAATCTAATTAAACAAATGATAAATATATGTTATTATATCAACATTAGTTGATACATGAATATATTTCTTGAGTTTATACATGAATGAAATTTCATTATCTATTTAATAATGATAAATCTATAAAGAATGAAACTTCAATATCTTCTACCACGCCACCTATATTCATAATTACTTCATTACAAGTTACATTATTATTATTATTATTAAAACCCTACCATTATACCTTATAGTATACTGAGACACTTCTAGGACATGACCCATCCATGTTACTAGTTGAAACAACAAGGGGAATCTGGTGCTTGATCATTTGTGGGAGAGATTACTCTATGAAAAGTTTTTTGAGTGAGTAGACCAAAAATAGTATACTATCTTTCATATATTATTTCTCAGGGATGATTCTTTAATTTTGAGTTTGGTTCCTCATTTCCAATATTATAGAATAGCCTAGGAAGAAAATAATTCTCTCAAAAGGATCTAGGAAAAGGTTATTGTTGTGACCACTCAGTTTATACCATAAACCATTTGAATAAGGGGGTGGTCCCTTATACTTCATCCTTTCATAATGTGATGGGAGGAATCATTCCATGAATAGATATAGCCTATATTTTTTCAACTGTAGGCCTACTTAGTCATCCTAAAAATGGTTAAGATACATACCTGACCCCAAAAATATTTATAACTATGTAAAATATATATGGATTAAAAGAATTTACATGGAACACACATTCAAAAATGGTCAAGGTTTCACAACCTCCTCACCATATAGTTGGTTTTTCATTTAGTGCCTTTCTTAAAAATCAATAAGCTACATAAAAAAATGACCACTAAGACTGCTTTTCTAAATCACATTCTTATGTCTCTTCCTCAATACATCTCTTCTAGTATTGTATACACACTAACAGAATTTTTGTTCCATGAATAAACTTCTTTATAACTATCGAATAACATAATGTATAAGTATTACATCATATTAGATAAATATTCCTTACATATCATTATGATCCATCAAATAATCATAAGGTATTACTATCATTGTAGTCATTGATACCTTGAACAATAGTACATAGAATATATAAATCCTCTCGCACTATGTTCTTTACAACTAGCACCCTTTTTTGACATATCATATATAAACCCATCATTCACCACCTGAGAAAAAAATATAATAAAGGGTGATATCAAATTAAGAGTAAGTGTAAACAAGGGAAATATCATTAAAAAATAATTTTTAAGCAATACATGATGATAACTATTTAATAACATGATCTTAACATTTTAAAATCATACCAAGAAGGTAATATATCATAATCAATATTTGTGGTGTATATATTGGTATTTCATAAGACATGAATCATAATGGATTAAATAACATGATTCATGAGGGAATAACATTATAATAAAACCATGTTATAAAATAGTGGAATAAAGTGTGGTATAATCATAATCATAGATAAATTATATTAGGTCTTCGAATAAATATAATTATCAAATTTCATGATTGGGATAACCATCAGTTTACTTGATTTGGTCTTGGGATAACATCGTATATACCCTTTTTTAGGATTGGGATAATGTAATATTTACCCTTTGAGCTTATAGAAAATTAATCTTTATTGAATTCATTACAGGGACATAACAAACCAACCCATCCCATAATAATTATCCATTCATATATAGGACACATGATCATGAAAAAAATGTAATATTTTATCATAACCTTACAAGTGGAAAAGAAAAAAAATCATGAATATTTCATCACCATAATCATAAACCATGTACTGAAAGAATAATAATTCTACCATTGGATAATATATTTCGTGAAGCATAAGAAATAGAAATATATTTTTTATAGTTGATTATATATTTAAAATATAATTTAAACATTTCTTGAGAAAAATAACCATTTCATTTTGAAATCGCTTATTTAAAATCAATGAAATTCCCAAAAAATCAAGGATTTTTTTTTAATACATCCAATGAAACTTTTAAAGTAATCTAAAAATAAAATAATAGTTTTGATGGTAGGAAAAGTAAATCAGATGGATTATATTAAATCAAGGATCCCTTATACATTTTTGGTAAAAACTCTAAAGTGCCTCATTTGAAAAACAGTAAGAATAATATTTTTAAACATTTTTATTGAAAGTAAAACATGGTTATAGGTAACATTATAAAATAGTTGGTGACCATTGAAAACATCCTTGAAATAATTTTAAAAAAAATATTGATACAAAGGAAAATTATTCCTAGTTAGAGAGAGAAATAATGTCAATTTTCCCTTAAAACATTACATTGGTCTATTGAGTAATTATATAGAATAAAATTAAAGTAAAAATATAATAGCTATATATAAACATATTATGATAAAATAAATAATATATTAGAGATATAGATCATAAAATATCATTAACAAAAGTTTATGAATAAATAATTTCAGTAAAAAGTAATATTGTAACGTAAAACCCATAGAGTTGTAGTGGGAATCTATTCATGATTCCCATGAAAGAAATATACTTAAATGAAACATTAAATACCAAAAACATAATTCTATTAATCATAAAAAAAAATAAAATGGGAAATATATACCCTCAAAAAAAATATTGGTGTATAAAATAATATATTTCCTAAAAAAACAATTTAATACTGTAAACACTTACCACTTTGGTAACATTAGAATAAAATATCCTTGGATGAAATAATTTGAATTGTAATAATAAATACCCTGAATTATAAATTACATATGACATGAAATGTAGATGAATAATTATATACACCTCATGAACATAAATAGTTTAATAACATCAAATATGTTTGAACGAAATAAAATTGAGATTTATAACACTCGCCTTATGTGCAACAGGAATCATAAGAGCTCTATCCTCATATAAAATAAATTTATATTTATAATAATTATATTAAATAAACGTCTATATATACAAAAAATATCATATATGATCCAATAATTACATTTCAAAACTTGTTAATTATTAATTCATTTTTTAAATAGTCAGTCATGGGTGTTAACTGTTTCATTTCTTCTTGTATGATTCAGTTTTTCAATTATGGCCCTTGCACAAAGATAATGGTTTCATAATAATGAAAATATTAATGATTTCATAGGCATAATATTTAATTTTCATATTCAATTTTATGAACATTCATATAAAATGGTGATGAAAAATGTATTACATCGCTTCATGGAAATGGTGGAATGTATAGAAACGCGAGTGTTGTATCCACTTTCCTATGGGTAGAAATAAAGAAAAGAAAACAATAATTCACCATTAAAAAATTATTATTATATCAATAATATCTTATATATTCATTAAATATGTCTTTATTACCATCCATGTAAAGTAGAAATGAAAAATGAATCACATCAATTTGTAGAGGAGGTAGTCCACAAGAACACATGATAATGGTTATCATTTACTAATGCATTGAATAATAATGAGGTAGATAAGATATTATAATTATTGAATTAAATTTATTTCAAAAATTTCATTTATAAACATTAAATCCAACATAATTAAAATCTAGGTAATATGGTTATGTAAAATTATTTATATCAAAATGTGGAGGTGATAATCCACACGTACACATGAGTGATACTCTCAATTCCCATTGGATGGAAAAGAGGTGGGAAATACTTATCACATTATTATAATGACTTCAAATTATTTTTATGATAATTTATTACAAATTTATTAGGGATAAAACATTTTAATATGTGTTTAATGAAGAAATATAGTTAACTAGGCTTAGTTAATATTTTTACCACGTCTTTGAGAGACATCGTTTGGATTTAAACTTACACCTTGATATATTAGAGTTGTGAGAATAAAATAAAGTCCAATATGAATTGAATGAATATAGTAGGATTTATTTATGTCAGGGTGGATCCATAATTATAAAATTTGGAGAATAAGTTAGTATAATATGTTTCCATTTATTTTTTACGGGTGGAGCACACATAGAATTTCTTAAATGGTTTCAATAATATAGTGCCAAATTTATGTAAAAGTGGATCCAAATATTCAAGATATAAAACTTACAGTAATATAACATTTAAACATCTATAAAAAAATTATAATAAAAATTTAGTTGTAATTACTACCCTTATCCTTAGTTTTAATACCCCCCTCCCCCTGCGGTAAACTCATTTTAACCATAATCGTGGTAAAGATAATTATTATTTTCAAAAAGAATTATAAAAAAAACCTAAGTTTAAAATATTAAATCAAATTAATTATTTAGATTAAAAATATTTATTCAATTTTAATAGTTTCTAAATCTATAAGTGGAATACTTTTATTTTAAATAAGTCTATGCAAAATGAAATGAAAACTTGATTCTGAATAAAGGCATTTTTAAGAATTAAATTAAATTTACAACCATTGGTCTCCCTATAAAACTATACAAATAAAGTTAAAATATTTTATTAAATATATATTTAATAAATTTAATTATTACCATTAATAAATATTTATTAATTTAATTTATTATTTAAAAAACAGTTCTCTTATACAAATAGTGTTTAGAAAAAACGTTTCTATAAGACCATAAATGAACTTATACCAAAATTAAATTAAATGGTGATTCTTATGTGATTAATAATTTTATTTATAATTAAATGATTCTTATTTTACTTTAATATAAAATTAAAAACATTTCGGAAATTTTAAATTAATTTATTTAATGAAAATAAATTATAGTGTTACAAAAATTGGTATTTTTTCTATTCCCTAAAATATAACTCTTTTACAAAAAATAAAAAACGTTCCCTAAGATACTATTTAAATATTAATTTAAAAAAATATTAATTCATTTAAATAGAATTTAAATATTTTATAAATTAATTATAATTTTTTTCACATAATATAATAAAAACGTTTTTGGAATAAAACATATTCTTAAAGCATAATATAAATTTACTATAATTTGAATAATTATTTATTATGCATTACAGAATATATAAGCATTATTTAAAACCTTTATCCATATTTTTTGTAATTTTTTTTACAAAAATTAATTACTTTTATTTCATTGGGCATGATATATCAGTCAATTTTAAATAATAATATTTTTAATTTTTATTGTAGTTCACATAAATCTCAGTGTTGTGTGTTAAGAAATATATTGAGCATATTATTCTTTTAGACTAAATTTTCAGTGTATAAAATTATAAAATAATTAAATAAATTTCATCAAAAAATATTTTATAACATTAATAATGTGTTCGATTTATGAATACAAATTTTCTGAAAACCCAAATCACAAAAGGAAACGATAAAACATCTTTTGAAAAAGGGAAGTGGTAAATGTAAAGGTCGCCATAAATAACACATAATCAGGTTCCTAGATGATGATAACATTATCAGGATGTGAATATATGGATATGGAGGATGATAATAAAATATTAGTAATAATATGGAATTATTGATAACATGATCAATAGGAAGTTAATGACCAAAAAACGATAAATCAATAAGGGATAGACATGAACCATCAATTCCTCAAACATAATTGTAAAATTGAATTTTTTTCATTTTATAAATCATTTTTTCTGAAATTTGAGTAGTTATTTTAAAATCATGATAGAAAACATGATAAAATATACAAACTGTAATTCATTCCATTTTATAATCACATCTTCATGCTTTATTTGTTCTTCGAACAATTTATACTTTTATCTTGTCTCTTTCTCCACAAAATGAAGATTAAAGATATATTTTTCATACCTA
This sequence comes from Viscum album, assembly GCA_963277665.1. Lineage (NCBI taxonomy): Eukaryota > Viridiplantae > Streptophyta > Magnoliopsida > Santalales > Viscaceae > Viscum > Viscum album. Next base: position 1,410,206,132 of record OY728147.1, read on the forward strand.
AATCATGAAAATTAAATTTCAATGCTTCATAATATCTAAAAAAACAAAAAATTATTCATTATATATCTATATATTTACCAAATCCAAAATTTTTAGTAAAATTTATCGAATTTGAATTAAATCATCAAATGTTGAAATAATACAAAAATCCCTAAAATATTCCCAATAACATCAAAAGATCCTCATAAACCATTCTAAAAATATTTAAAATTAATAATCATATAAAATATATCTATCCAAAATCAAACCCCCAAAAATAAAAAATATTTAATCATATATGTTTTCCCAAGGTCGACGTTAACATTTATCGATATTCAACATAAAGTAAATCACAATGTCACATACTAAAAAAATGAATACCTTGATCATGTATTCTTATAAAAAAATATAATAACATACATCACCATAAAAATATAATTAAAACATATATTTTTCCAATAATTAACCCTATCTAATTTCATAAAATAAAATCAGAGACTATTTATTATATTTTATCAAATAAAATTTGAAATATAATTCATCAAATTTAAAATAATTCACTTCGTAATCAAATAAATTATCAATATCAAGGTAAAAATAAATATAAAATTTATATTATCTATATTAATCAACTCTTTATCCCTACTGAACATCATTATCTTGTCATTAGGGGGATTTAAGGGTTATTTTTCACTCAATCAGGTTTTCCAAAAAAACACCTTACCACTAAATCATCTTTCTATATAGTGTATATCATTCAATATATGCTTGAAATTAATTAAGTAAAAACTAATGAATAAAAAGATTAGTATGTTTCAAGATCCTTATAACCATGATATCACTGAAAAATAACTTCCACAATATAATTATTGAATTCCAACACATAAACACTGTAATCATTACAACTTCATTCTTAATCCATTAATTAGGCTTTTTCACATTATTCATTAATAATGTATTATACAATATGAAATTATAATCATGTATTAATATTCATAATTACTAAATTTAACCATTATTTTACTATGAACATAACAAATTCTATTAAAATTATTTATAACATTCATATTTCAATCATAGCCTCCTCATAAATAATGATAATACCTTTACTAGTACAACCATACTAATCCCTTTCTATTGATTTCCATCAAGGAAGTATACTTACATAATGAACATAATTTCCCCAATTAAAACACTATACTATATATGTTACCATATGGAAACAATTATTCTCATACATAGTGTTATCCAATCGTTTTTTATTTCCTCAAAAATTTACCACATTATTCCCTTTCTTTCCACACATTAAATATTTTCATTCTCCTTTGAGAAATATTCTTGACTATTTATTTCTAAATTTTTTGGGCATGAATAAAATTGAATATTATTCATTTATAATATATATAACATTAGCTTTCAAAAAACATAGTTTTTGACTTATTAAGTGTGTTGGGAAACTCTATTATCTTTATATTATTAATCATAAATCAATATTATTGGCAAGGAATAACCATGAGATTTTTCACTCTCCATATTTATTTCTCACAAAAAACATAATTATAGTTTCACTTATTAACTTGGTTACTCCTTCGTCTAACCATTATTAGAAAAAAAAATATTTGATGTGATAAATAATATTTACAGACAGGTCACCCCCTACACTATCAAAAGAGGTCTTTATTTTCCTTTAATAAAAAAATTAGGCTTAGGCCCCAACCTTTATAAATAATATTTATTGTGAGAAATCATATAATCAATAAAATCATTTATATAATGTATAAATCATTACACCAACATTTCTATATATGACATGTCAAGTTTAACCTAGGTTATCCATGGTCCTCACCTATTGATATCCATTATAATTTTTAATAATTAAAATGATAATTAATCCAATTATATCCTTAGGGAGTGTCAATTCCAATGTACAATATTTGTCCCACTCATCATGCTCTATAATGATCAAGTTAATGAACATTCCACTCCCTTTAGAGTGTTTTCCACTAGGTACATCTATTCCATATCCATAGATATTTTCTAGTATCCAAACAAGGATGTGTATTCTTGGAAAATGATACTCTTTTATTTACCACAATATATGATGTTCTCTTACAAATAGTATTATCTTAAGTTTTCTTAGTAAATTTTTCTAATCCTAGTTTATAAAAATAAAAAAACATTTCCTTGATGCCAACTATAGTGATCCAACCAATTCATATATAAATATTACATATTATTATATTAATATTCATTACACATAATTATGATAAATTCTATAACCATAAGTTTTTAGTGTATTTAAGTACATGGATACATAAAAAACTTATACATTATAGATCTATATCATCTCCCACTAAGTTATTAAAAATGTGAACCCTTCTTCGATGTATCATACATAAAACCTTTATTCATATATTCAGGGAAAGAAAATATAATAATGGGTGAGATCAGATGTTTACTAAGGGTAAATAAAAGATATATCAGTCAATGAAAATTTTTATGTATAATATGAGTATAAGTCTATCAGAACATGATCATAAATTTAGAAAATCTTACATAGAAATTCTTAGTTCATAACCATGAATCATGAAATAAATCTTGAAAATTCATAAGATGTGAATCATAATTGAAACAAATAACAAGTGTTGTTATTGAATAACATTAGCATAAACTTATGTCATAAATAAGTGGAAAATATGTTTTATAAACATAATCATAGAAATATTATTTCAAAGAAATCCACCATGACATTCATCAGATGTTAGGCTTGGGGTAACCACTCATGTACCTACTTTGGGATTGTAATAACATCATGTGTACGCTATTTTGGTTTTGTGATAAAATATTGCATACCCTTTGATCTAATGAATCATTAATAACTACCTGATGCATTGGAGGAATATAACATACCAAACCATCACACAATAATAATCCATTAATTTGTATTCCATATGATTATAAAAACATTTTTCATTTCATTATGCCTTAACAATTGTAAAATAAAAATGGGATTCATCAATATTTCATCAACATAATAATAATTCATCCATAAAAAATAAATATGGTTAAATTAGATCATATACCAGGTAATTCATAGAAAACATACAAGTATGTTGTTATAGATGAAAATATATTTAAAATATTACTTGAAAATTTCTTGATGAAAATACATTTTTAATTTTGAAATCACTTATATAAAATCGATAAGGATTCTAAAATATTAATGGAAAATTTTCAATTAAAATAAACATTAAAATACAATTAAATATTAAAAATAATGATTGATCATTATGGTGGAAAAATTAATTCATCCATTGTATGTTAAAAAATATTTTATTCTCATTTTCACTAAAAATTCAAAATATAATCATTTAAAAAATGAAAATAATATTCCATATTAAAAAAATAATTATAAAATGTGTAAAAATAAATTTATTAAATCATTTTTTAATGGTAAAAATATACATGAAATAATTTTAAATAATTTATTGATTTGGTATAAAAATATTCTCGGCCCAAGAAAAAAATAAAGTTAGTTTTCATTAAAAATGTTCTTATGATATCATGAGTACTTAAAGAGAGATAAATTAAAGGAATACATTTAATGTCTATTTTTAAATAGAGAATAATAAAATAAATAATATTCTAGAAATATGTAAAATAAAATTTAATCATAATATATTTTAGTATAAAAAATACCTGTAGAAAGTGAGATTGTAACATAAAACCCATACTACATTGATAGATTTTGAGTCATAATTCATGTGAAAGGAATAAAATAAAAAAATTAAAAATCATGAAAATATAGATATTAATTATATAAAATATAAAATATTTATCATATACTCCTCATAAAATAATATAGTTGTGTACAATGACAAATGTCCAAAAGAAGACAATTTGAGATGGAGAACCTTTACCACTTCGGTAACTTTTAAATCAAATCCACTTGGTTGAAATAATTTTAATTATAACCATAAATGAAATGAATTTAGAAGGATACATTATATAATATATCATAAAATAATTATATTCACCTCATGAAAATAAATAGGTTCGTAACATCAAAAATATATTAATGGGGATAATTGAGATGAATAAACATAACTTTATGTATCACATGCTTTATTGTTGCACTAAATTCCTTAATAAAAATTTAAATATGTTGAAAATAAATATAAAAACCATAAAATTACTTATAATAACTCATGTAATAGCTTGTTTCCATATTTATGATATTTTATATCTCCCTTTTTATTTCTCTTTTTTGGAGCGTTTTGGTCCATTAAAGGATAAGGATCGTTTATATGGAAAAATGACCTAATTCTATAGATGTATATTTATTTGAAATAATAGATCCTATGCATAAATTTTTAAAAGGATTTATAGGGTTATCTTCAGTTCAGAGTAATTTAAATATGGATTTATGTTTTTATATTGAATCTGGACAACACACTGCTTTCTAGGCACACTCATTTCATGAACTAGTTACACAATGTCAATGTTTTCTCAAGAATACATCATGAAATGGTTTAGAAAATGAAAATTTTATAATATTGGAAACTATTTAATGTCATGAAAAGTTCTATCATGATTAATTCAACCCAAATTGGATCCTTTTGAGAATATTTTATATATTGTGGAATTCACACAATGAATGGGATTCACAAAATAAATTAATTATGATGAGGTATTTTTATCATGATTCACTTATGATGATTTGTAATTCAATATATAGGACTCTCTCTAAAAATATTTATGTTCTACCATGTGATTTTTGGTATCTCTTTACTTTACAGATAACAACATATGATGCTTGATCTTCTTGGTGGTTGTGATGCATCTCTTTGGGTAAGTGATCTCTCTGATTCTTCATTTCCATTGGTAGGGGAAACATTATTGCATAAAATTTTTAGATCTATTGATCCTTCGGTGATTTTCTTATTTATCCTTTCTTGATCCAAAATTTGTTCTTCTTATATGGGTAGGTCCTTTGTTGGTTGTTGTTCAGCGTGCATGTTTCTTGATGTATGTGTTTTTTCATCTTGACCAACGACCTATTTTCTTATTGAATTGGTTCTAAGATGTGGTAAAATTGCTAGGGCCTCTACTGTTGTATCTATGTTTCTTCTAGTGGTTATGAATTTGATCACTTTTTTTGTTTAATCCAATTCTATGTTATGTGGTTCCTTCTTTAACCAATGTTATATGAACCTTGAATTCTCTGGTTTTAAAATAATTTTTTATATAAATTGGAATAATCTGTTGACTTCTATGTGTGGAAATGGATTTTTTAGGGAAACATTTCCCCTTGTTTTAGTAAAAATAAAAAATATTTTTAGATCCTTTTTTAAAGGATTTATGAATTTTTTATAAATCATGGTTATGGTGAAATGATTTTGAAATTTTATCACAATAGAAGCGTCAGGAAAATTAGTGGAAGGTGTAATAATAGGCCTCATTCATGGATAAAATCAGGAGGGTTATTCATGGGGTGATCCAACACTCCATTGTCCAAGTTCCCTAGGAACATTCTATGCATTGTTGGGTAGATCACATTATTGGGGTTTCCTCTCCAATCTAGATTCTATGGATATGTTTAGGGTCTTCAAGCATGTGATTTTCTATGTTTGGGTATGAGTGTTCATGAAAGAATAACCTATAGAGATCCTTGGTGTGATGTACCTATTCGTTGGATTTTATTTCATTTATTTTTCACCTATTTTAATATATATGATATTCTTAGAAACAATTTTACCTGGATTATTTAGAAATGGGGAAATTTTTTACCATGATTTTGATATAAAAACTTTTAAACAAATTATAATTCCTTGTTTTATTTAAAAATGATAATGTTAGGATTTTTATAAAAAATATAATTTTAAAACACATTGGTGGGATCCTATTTATCATGTTATCTCACACTCTGTACAAAAAATCAGTTATCTGCATACCTAACTATGTATTCTGATGAAGTGAAAGGAAGGGTGCTATAGTGAAGGATTGAGGTTTCAATCAGCTGAGTTTCGGTAGCTAGTAGAGAGATGGTGGTATTTTTCAAACTATCACATGGAGTAGTCAATTTTAGTTTTAGGTTTCCTTCACTTTTGGGCTTGTACTTTGGATTGTTCTATCAAATTGAGATGTATTGTTTCCAAAATCTTCTTTTATTTATGGAATATATATTTTTCAATTTTCTCTTTCCCTGATTCTTTTTACTATGTATATAAATGACACATTTCTTAATTCTGGATGGTAGAAATAGTTCATTATTGTTATTTTTTATTCCTTGGTGCTAGTTTCAAGCTCGTAGGGATAAAGAACACCCTTTAGGTATGCCAATGAGTGATTCGTCTTCCAGTTTATGGGGATATCCCATTACGGTTCATGGAAGTTTAGAATTAGATCATGCTTATGATCTATCTAGAAACATTTTTGATAGGATGGAATAACTTTGAGAAGTTTTTTTAGTGAGTTCCTTGACAACACTTTTTGGGATGAGAGACAAGTTACTTTTGGATATTGGGATACGTGTCTCATGTGGTGAGTTCAGGATCTTAATATCAATTTGTTCTTATAGTTTTCCTACTGGAAAAAATATTTCCTTATCATCTGATTTTTTTCAGTGTGAATTTATGTGCCTTTGATATAGCTTCCATGGGTTCTATAAGATGTTTCATTAGATTCCCCTCATTTGAATCAACCTTTGGATTAGAATCTTATAGAATCAAACATATCAACAGTTTATGTCATGGACCAAAATGCATTGTATGTCTAGAATGAACTTTTATAGATACATCCAAAATCTGGGGAAAATGGATTGATCTTAGGAGTTCATACATGAGAAACCAACATCCTTTAATGGTTTGAATTAGGAAAAAGAGATATAGTACTAGTTGGACAATATTGATTAGATATTTAACTTCCTAGATATACTTTAAAATATCAGGGAAAATTGTGTTACATTTTGACTAGTGGGTCCTAGCATGTAATGGTGGGATTTAATGGTATAGGTATATAGGACCTTGGGATTTTACTACAAGGTTTTCAAGACCCTATTATTCCATTAGTTATATTAACACTAGTGGAAAAAACGTTTAACACATCACCATTTTTCACGTCGGTTCTATATAACTGATGTTTAAAGCTGTAATGATCAATATATCACGTTAGTTATTTTATAACCAACGTTAAATATCTATTAGTATCCATATTTTACGTCGGTTATTATATAACTGACGTGAAAATAGAATCTAGTACGCTTTATCAGGTCGGTTATAAAATAACCGACGTGATAAAGGAATGATCGGTGCCTAATCATGTCAGTTATCTTATAACCGACGTGATAATGGAATGATCAGTGCTTTACCACGTCGGTTATAAAAAAACCAACATGATAAATCCAATCTCATAAATTTATCGCGTCGGTAGAAAGAGACATATATCATGAAGGTTATGAAATAACCGACGTGATAAATAGTTTTCTACGTCAGTTATTAAACAACCGGCATTATAGACATTAAAAAAATATTTTATCACCGCGGTTATTAAAGAATCGACATGATAAATATTTTAAATGATTTATCGCACCCCATATAAATTCATTCTATGTTTTCTTCGATCAGGTGACCTGCAGCTCATCTCTCTCGCACGGAAAACCTAGGATTGATTTGTCGAACTCGTTCCCTCCAGACTCATTTTTTCAACATCATTATTCATATTTATTATTATCAGATCTATCAGGTCGACTCACAACACTCAATTAAGCCTCACACGACTCCATTTTAGTTTTTTTACCGTGTTTCCCTAAACTAGTTGTTAAGATGTTATTTTTCATTGTTCATGCAATCATGGTTAGTTTCCTAGTGTTCGTCTATACAATGATAAAATCATTTCAGGTAAAATAAACATATGTAAGTGATTTCATGATAGTTTATGATTTTTGTGTGTTCTATAATGTGTGTGTGCGCGTACAGGGGGTTTAAAAGGGTGTGGGGGGATGTGCAAGTGGGTGGGGGTGTTTAGGGGGTTGGGCGGGCTATCTAGTTTGGTGGGGGTCTTTAGGGGTGTTCAGGGGGGTGGGGTTAGTGTCCAGGGGGGTGTGGGGGTTTTCCAAGGGGGTTGGGGTTGTCCAAGGGGGTAAAAGGATGTCAAAGGGGTGGGGGTGGTATCCAGGGGTGGGGGCAGTCCAGGGGTGTGGGGGTGTTTAGGGGGTTGGGTGGGCTGTCTAGTTGGTTGGGGTGTCCAGGGGGTCAAAGGTGGTGGGGTGGGGTCCAAGGGTTGTGGGGGCTATCCATGGGGGTTAGGGTGTCCATGGGGGTGTGGGGGATGTCAAAGGGGGTGGGGTGGTGTCCAGAGGTTGGGGTAAGTCCCGGGGGGTTGGGTGGGATGTCCAGTTGGGTGGGCGTGTCCAGGGGTATCAAAGGGGGTGGTGGTGGTGTTCAGGGGGGTGCGGGGCGGTCCATGGGGGTTGGGGGTGTCCAAGGGGGTGTGTGGGATATCAAAGGGGGTGGGGTGGTGTCCAGGGGTTGGGGGATATCCAGAGGGTTTGGGGGGTTTTCCATAGGGTTTGGGTGTCTAGGGGGTATCCAAGGGGGTAGGAGGTGGGGGTGGTGTCCAGGAGTTGTGGGGTGTCCAAGGGGGTGGAGGCTCTCTAGAGGTGTGGGGGGATTTCCAGGGTTTGGGGGTGTCCAGATGGGTGTGGGGGTTGTCCAAAGCGGTGGTGGTGTCCAAGGGGTGTCCAAGGGGGAGGGGGTGGTGTCCAAGGGGGTGGAGGATAAGTGTCAGTTGGGATGGACTATTGCATCATGGTTTGTGAGATTATGACATAATTATTATATTGTTTCATGGATATTAGGCTATAATTTACTAGTGTTGTTTAATCCAGTTTTCTATCAACCATTGGAGGCCCCATGGTTTCCTTGGATTCCATGGAATTTCCTTAAATAAGTTACTTATTCCATGTTCTTCTTCCTTTATTATTTTTTTCTTTTTTTCTTCGTCATCCACTTCTTCTTCTCCTTCATTACTCTTATTATTAGTGATGTTTGGACAATTTTAAATTGACGATTTAATATTAATAAATGTGGTATAGGGTTTTTAGAGGGGTGGGGGTGTCCAAGGGGGTGGGGGCTGTCTAGAGGGGTGGGGCTGTCCGGGAGGGGGTGGGGGGTTGTCCAGAGTGGTGGGGGGATGTGCAAGGGGTGGTGGTGTCTAGGGGGTGTCCAAGGGGGTGGGGGTGGGGTCCAAGGGGGTGGGGGTTTCCATGGGGTGGGGGTGTCCATGGGTGTGTCCAAAGGGGTTGGGGTGGGGGTGGTGTCAAGGAGGGGTGGGGGTGTCCAAGGGGGTGGGGGATGTCTAGAGGGGTGGGGGCTGTCCAGGGGGTGGGGCTGTTCAGAGGGGTGGGGGTTTTCCAAGGGGGTGTTGGTGTCTAGGGGGTGTCCAAGTGGGTGGGGGTGGTGTCTGGGGGGTGGGGCGATGTCCAAGGGGGTGGTGGTGTCCAAGGGGTGTCCAAGGGGGTGGGGTGGTGTCCAAGGGGGTGGGGGTGTTGTCTAAGGGGGTAGTGGTGTCCAGGGGTGGTGGTGGTGTCCAAGGGGGTGGGGGTGATTTCCAGGGGTGGGGGTGGTGTCCCGGGGTGGGGATGTCCAGAGGGGTGGGGGTTGTCCAGAGGTTTCAAATCGTTAGGATCTGTGTAATTTTCAGTAGTGAATATATACATATTTTAATATTTATACTCCATGTTTATTTTTTATGGAAGGGTGAATTTGGTATCCAATTGCACCAGGATGTATTATTTGTGAACCTTAAGAAGAAATTATCCAATATGAATGTAAAATTGTTATATCTAACGATATTTTCTTTTTAAAATCATATTCAAGCATTTTTTTTAAATACGCACAGATATGTTTTATATTTCAAAATTGTTTTACATTCAAATTATGATGTTTTTCATATAAACATATATTTTTCTTATCTTAAAAAGATGTATAATTTTGATATTTGTTATAGTTAAAATGAGTCAAAGTTGGTTTATGGAACATCAAATTAGTAATGAATATGAGGAAGGTGTTGATTCCTTTTTGGAATTTTCTAAACAAAATTAACCAAGTAGTGACATTTTTTCTGTCCATGCATGAAATGTTTGAATATGAAAACGTTGAAAAGTAGAGAGATAGAATATCATCTTATTTTTCATGGTTTTAATCCGAGTTACAGCCCTTGGATTTCACATGGTGGAACTGGACGGAATGTCACTAATGATGATTATTCGCAAGATGCTGACTCCGATGGAATTGAAGAAATTATTCGCAATATTGCAGTAGAATAATTTGAGATAGAACCGACAGTTCTGTGTCTATATGGTGATGCTGAATAACCATTATATCCCGATTGTACAGATTTTATAGTTTTTTGAGCAATGTTAAGATTGATTAACTGGAAGGAGAAACATGGATGGAGTGACAGAAGTTTTACAGAGCTACTACAATTGATGAAATACATTCTTCTAAAAGATATTGATCTTCCAGATTCACATTATTAGGCCTAGAAAATATTATTCCCGATGGGATTGGAATATAAGAAAATACATTCATGTCTGAATGACTGTATTATATATATTAAGGAATGTGAATTTCTGTCAGAGTATCCTAAATGTTGGAAATCATGGTATAAGGTGAAAGAAAAATCACAGGATGATGTTGAGATTACAAAGATCCCTGTTAAGGTATTTTGGTATCTTTCTATAATTCATCGTTTCAAATGTTTATTTTCTAAGTCACATGATGCAAAAATGTTAAGATGGAATGTTGATGAGCGGTTATGTGATGGAAAATTATAGCATCCACCTGATTTTCCACAATGGAAGAAAATTGATGAGCAATATCTTATATTTGGAAATGAAATTAGAAATCTCAGACTAGGGTTGTGAACAGATGCAATGAATCCTTACGGAACCCTCAGTAGCACACATAGTTTATGGCCTATTTTATGGGTAATTTACAACCTCAATCCTGATGTTTGTATGAAGCGCAAATATTTCATGTTGAGTATAATGATCTATAGTCTGAAACAACCTGGAAATGATATTGATGTTTTCTTGTCACCATTGATTAATGATTAGAATCTTTAATGGGAGGAAGGTATTAGGGTGTATGATTCTTATAAAATGGAATATTTTCAACTGCATGCAGTGATTTTGTTCACTATGAATGAATTCCCAGCATATGGAAATTTGTCTGGATATAGTGTTAAAGGGTATAAAGCATGTCCAATTTGCAAACAACAGACGTCATATTGTTAATTGCATCATGGTAGGAAAACAATGCACATGGTTCATTGAAAATTTTTTTCATATGGATCACTCTTATAGAATAATAAAAAATTAATTCCATGGCTCACAAGAATTTGATATGCTCCAAAACCTTTATCCCCTGATCTGTATTTTGAGAGGGTGAAAACCCTTCATGTGACATTGGGAAGGACACAAAAATCTAGTAATGGTAGACATATTTGGAAGAAAAGGACAATATTTTTTGAGCTACTATATTGGAGAGATCATGATGTTAAACATAATATTTATGCCATGCACATGGAGAAGAATATTTGTGATAGCTTGATTGGAACATTGTTAGATATTAAAGGAAAGAAAAAATATGGGTTGAATGCAAGATTAGACTTACTATCAATGGGAATACGTTTGGAGTTATCTCCCACTCCTAATAGAAGATGAACATTTCTTCCCCCAGCTTTTCATTAATTATCGAATAGGGGGGAATTTATATTTTTTCAGTGTCTTCAGGATATCAAAGTTCCACAAGGTTATTCTTAAAATGTAAAAAATTTTGTCTCATTGAAGTACTTGAAGTTGATAGGTATGAAATATAATGATTGTAACATCATTATGCAACAACTTCTACCAGTTGCATTGCGTGGAATATTTCCCATCCGTGTCAAAAAGACTATAATGAAGTTGTGTTATTTTTTCAATTCAATTTGTAATAAGGTGATTGATTTGAATGCTTTGAACATTTTGTTAAAGGATGAAATTTTTATACTTTTTCAATTGAAAATGTATTTTCCTCCAAATTGTTTTGATATAATGGTGCACTTAATGATTCATCTGGTTTAAGAAATAATTATTTTTGGACTTGTATATCTTCGTTGGATGTATCCTTTTGAAAGGTATATGAAAATATTGAAGGGGTATGTTAAGAATCCATATAGACCTGAAGCCTCCATTATTGAAAAGTATATTATGAGGAGGTTGCACAGTTTTGTATGAGCTACATGGCTGGGGCGCAGCACAGAGATTTTCCACCATCTTTCCATGATCATGTTAATAATGAGGGAAAGGGGATTCGTGGCTTGAAAGTCAAATCATTGTCAGCTAAACAGATGAAGTAGTTAGAATCATACATCCTGAATAGCATAACTGATGCTCAACCATATATCACATTTTATATTAATGAGTTCAAACAATGTCATCCAAAGAAGAAAGAAATGTGTATTTTGAATGACCACAACAAAAAAAATTCATGGTTTAAAAATTCCATGCTTAGTAGATTAGATGTATCAGAGGAATTAAAATGGATAGTGGGTGGTCTATGTTTAAATGTGATAACATGGTCCGGTTATGGAATTAATGGATATACATTTCTTAAGAAAGATCATGACTACAGAGGTGTAGTTTAGAATAGTTGTGTATTGGGGTTTACAGAAGCAATTTATTTTTCGAGTGCTAAGGACAAAAACCCAATTTCTGCATCAAGTGCATATTATCGAGTGATTGAAGACATATGGTAGGTGGGTTACATTAAAATTAATTTTCATGTTTTTAACTGTAAATGGTTTATCGGTAACAACAGTGTCAGACACGATGAATTTGGAATGACAGTTGTTAATCTGAATAGATTGGAAGACACAACTAATTCTTTTATAATGGAAACACATGAAAAACATATTTTCTACATAGTATGTTAATCAGATATGCAGTGGGTTGTTTTTTTACAAGGGAAAAACAATATTTTGGTGAGGATAAGCATGATGAGGATTCTGATTTATGTGAGATCTCTACTTCCATGGAAAGATTAACAGATCATAATGATGAGCATGTTGAAGTCATGGTTTGTTCCATAAGGAACAATCATGACAAAGGAATTTGGGAAAACAATCCATTTGTACATTCCAAAAATTACAGGTAACATTTTTTTATTTCTTGTTTACATTTATTATTTTCATAAAATGGTAGATATTGTAATTTTTTTCTTCATAAAAACATGTATTAAAACAAAATAATTATACGTTTTGGTTTGTTTTAATTTTTTTAGTTTACTTTATCATGTTTACCATTAAATTAATTATATATTTATTGTTTTTTTTCAGTTACAATTAATTTACCATGTTTACCTGGTTTACCATGTTTTAATTTTGTTTAGTTTACTTTATCATGTTTAACATTACATAAAATATATATCTATTATTTTTGTTCAGTGAAAATTACTTTATCATGTTTACCATGTTTACCATGTTTACCATCTTTACTATATTTAACATCTTTAAAATCTTTACCATTGTTTAACATGCTTACCATATTAACCTTGTTTACTATTATATAGCAGAGTACATTTTTCGATTTTCTGATTATAGTAGTATTAAAATATTTTAATTTGTATATTTTTGAACTAATGTTTGTTTTTATTTATTTGAAGGACAATGACAGATCAATAAATTGATCAACCACATGATTCTGGAGATTAGAATATTGATCATACCTCGGGGGACGAACATTAACATGCTCCTATTGATGTTCCTAAACATTCCTCATGTTCTCCCATTACTACAAAGAGTTCAAGAGTTGGTAAACATGGGTACACACATTTACCAAAATTATCAATTTCACATACACAGGATCATAGGATACTCGTTGAGTTTAATGAGGATGATATTCCTAGAGGTCCAAATGAAAAAGATTTTAATAGTTGTGTATCAACTCAGGGTAAGAGTAAAGTAAGAATTTTTTATGATTACTGGATAAGTGTGGACAAAGAGATAATCTCTCAGTTGTGGGAGACAATTTTTGTAAGATATGTTGTTATTGTTTTCCTATTCTTTAAATGTTTGTAGTATATATAATATGTTTAACATCTTCTTCATCAGATGACATTTGATATTACTATCACTAGAGGAGTCAGGAAGAAATGATTATCGATGGATACCAGGAGATGGAGGGATTTCAAATCAACCCCCACATTAGATATCATTTTCGGTTATAAGATACATGACAATCCATGTTGTATATATCCTTTCATAGATGAAGACACATGGAGACAGTTTGTTGAAAGTAGAAGAAAAGATTCATTTTTGGTAAGGGAAATGTAAACTTTTATAATATTTCTTATATAAATGATCTTATTATGGTTTTGTTAATGATTTCTTATTCTTAATTTACAACAAACAAGTAAATCTCATCAGGATATCCAATCTAAAAATGTATACCCTCATAGTTTATCTCGGGGTGGGTATACATTATTAGTAGAACAAATGATGGTGGAAAAATTACAAAAAACTAAGAGCTGAGTCTTCAACCTCTGGAGAGGTGGCCCCTTCATCCCCTCCATCTAGACATGAAAAATGGAAGAGAGCTCGGATGGGAAAAAAATGAAATATCTTTCAGAATATTCTAGAATCGTAGCAGAAAGGATTTTAAGATATCTATTTCATTTATTTAAGTAATCTATTTTCTTCATATAATTTCAATCATTATATAAATGATCAATTAATTAATACATTATTTTCTTGAGGAGCAGAGCTCACAGGGGGTATTTACAGCTGCTGGGAGGCAAGATATTTTATCTGCATCATTGGGAAAGCCCGAACATCCAGGTTGTGTACGAGGATATCCGGTAGGTGTATCAGTAAGAAAAGTGTTTCAACGTTATTAAACTACTTATGTTTAGGGTGTTTATAAAAAATTATAATCCTTGGAGGATTAAGTTAGTAATATTAATGTGATGATGGGGGAAAAGATTAGAGCATTAGTGCAGTCTATGTTTCAGACAGGCAAAGACAATTTCAAACTGTAGCTCCCACTCCTCCACCTCCCCATGCAGACCCCATTATTTATCCTCCACCTCCACCAGTATCTCCCACTCTCCCACCTCCCCTGGAAGACCCCATTATTTATCATCCACCTCTTCCGGTAGCTCCCACTCCCCCACCTCATCTAGTGGACCCCATATGTTATCATACTCCTCCATCACAGCTTCCTAATTATTGAGAGTTAAATGTTGATGATACTCAACATCATATAGTTGCATATGGGTTAGTATATTGTATTGGAGATATAGTGCATCATAAAGAATTAGAGTTAGGGAATCATAGTGTCACTATATAGGATATTATAGATAGATCAGCTCGAGTACCATTACCTACAGATTAGGTGATAACAGTTGGACATAGTATCGACCATTTTTTAATTTGGACATACATACTTATTCGACTCATTACCATAGAGGTATGTATGTTATATATTCTATTTTATTTTTTTTATTAAAGTTGTTTTAACATTTGAAAACTAATATATTTTTCTATTTATTTTTATAGTAATACATCAAAGGTAAAGAAATACTATATAGACAATAACAAAGACAAATGGTTATGACATCAGATACAGATTCTAGTTGTTTTGATAGATTATCAAGTTATTAAAATTTGTTGGCAGAACATTATGAGTTCCCAGTGGAAGCTCATGTTTGTGGACATTCATTAACTATGGGGATTATGAAAGGTGATATCATGGAGCTTGTTGCTAGAGATAATTTAGGCATCAACGTGGTGTAAATTTTTTCCATTAAGTCTTAACACCTTTTCCTTATGTTATATTTATTAAAAATGTATACTTATGTCAATTTTGTATTAGGTATCTTTATAACATGTGTGAGAAGAATTAGAGGACAGATGTATATGGGTTCATGGACCCGTATTTTATTTCCCCTAAAGCATGTACATTTAATGAGGAACAAAGAATTATTTATATTGCTGAAAGACTTGAACAGAATATAGTCACACAATGTTGGATGATGCCTTTTTGTGAGAGGTATGAAACACATCTCTCTCAAAGAGTTCATTATCTTTTTACATAAAAAACCACTAGCCTTAAATTTTCATTTATCAGTAATCATTGTATGTTAGGGGTTTTTTTCCCAAGGGAGAAGACACTTTATTGAATATACTCTGTCCATGGTGATGTGCGGGAAATTTTTAAGAAAATTTTGGAAAATTAAGTTTCAATTTCTCAATTGTTTTATATATTATAATTAATTTTAAATTTATCCCACTTATATTATTTTCTAAAAGGGTATGGGTCTACTTTCAAAAAAACACAAAGAAAAAGAGTGTGATAATCAAATATGTAAATGTAAAGGTAAATATCCATATATAATTTGTACTTTTTGATTTATTACATAAAAATAATATATTTAATTTACACTCATTCAAACATAATTGTCATGAACAACAAGGCATCATTCGAATGTGGATATTATATGTTAAGATTTATGTATGAAATAATAACAACTGGGACAATTGTGAACTTTTACCTGGTAAGATTTCATTTTAAACTTTTCCATAATATTTCATTTGATTTAGTCATTATACACATTAACTACTATCCTTTTAATTTATATCTATTTGATTACCCTCAACCCTATAGTGCTCAAGACGTCAAACACTTACAAGTGGGATGGTCAAATTATTTTACAGGTTTGATTTAATTTTAGTTGTTTGTAGTGTAAAATGTAATTTTGAATATTTTCATTGTAATTGTGTTATTGATAGTCGTTCAGGTTGGATTTAGTTTTTTTTAGTTGAAATTGTATGTTTTGATTGTTATATATGTGAATTTTTAATTTTTATCTACTTCTTGTTTTGGTCTACTTATGATGGTTTTTCTAGTATGGATTCTGTTCTGGGGGAGGGGTTCCAAGGGTATGGGGGTGTTTAATGGGGTTGGGGGTATCCAAGGGTGTGGGAGGCCTATCCGGTGGGGTGGGGGTGTCTTGGGTGTTCATGAGAGTGGGGGAATTCCAGGGGTGGGAGTGTTTCTAGGAGTATGGAAGGGTTGTCCAGGGGAGTAGGGGCTATCCAAGGGGTGTCCAAGGGTGTGGGGGTGTTCTGTGGGGTGAGGGGGGTTTCTAGGGGTGTGGGAGGGCTGTTCAGTGGGGTGGGGGGATATTTAGTGGGGTAGGGGAGGGGTTCCAGGGTGTCCATGGGGATGGGGGCAGTCCAGGGGTGTGGGAGAGGAGGCGCCACCATCCCTCGAGGGGGATGAACTCCGTTGGAAGGTACTCATCAATCCCATATGTGAAACATTTTGAGAGCTCAAGATTCTCATATGGGAGTGATGAGTACCTTCTAGCGGCGTACCCCTCGAGGGATGGTGGCGCCTCCTATCCCAACACCAGCTGTCTATGGGCTGTCCAGGGGGTGGGGGTAGTCCAGGGGTGTGGGGGGTGTCTAGGGGTGTGGTGGGGGTTTTCCAGTGGCGTGGGGGGGGGGGTTCTGGTTAGGTTTTGGTCTGGGGGTGTCTAGTGAGGTGGGGGTGTCAAAGAGGGTTGGGGGTTTTTCAGGGGTGGGGGGGATGTCGAGGGGGTGGGGGAAGTCCAGGGGTGTGGGGGGTGTCTAGGAGGGTGGGGGAAGTCCCAAGTTGGGGGTAGTCTAGGGGTGTGGGAGAAGAGGTGATGCCATCCCTCAGAGGGATAAACGATTCTAGAAGGTACTAATCACTCCCACATGTAAAACATTTTGATATCTCAAGCTTCACATGTGGGAGTGATGAGTAACTTCCATCGGCGTGCCCCCTGAGGGATGGCGGCACCTCCTCTCCCAACACCAGCTATCCAGGGGCTGTGCAGGGGGTGGGGCAGTCCAGGGGTGTGGGGGTGTCCAGGGGTGTGGTTGGGGTTGTCCAGTGGGGTGGGGATATGGTTTGGTTTTCGTCATGTTTTGGTCAGGGGGTGTCCAGTGAGGTGGGGGTGTCCAGGGGTGTGGTGGAGGATGTACACTGAGGGGGTAGGGTGTCTAGGAGGGTGGGAGGGATGTCAAGACGAGTGGGGATATGTCTAGGTGGAGTCCTGGGGTGTGGGGGGTAGTCCCGGGGGTGGGGGCAGTCCAGGGGTGTGGGGGTGTCCAAGAGGGTGGGGGTTGTCCAGGGGTGTGGGGCTGTCTAGGGTGTGGGGGTAGTCTAGGGGTGTGGGGGGATGTCCATTGGGTGTCCAGGAGTGTGGGGGCAGTCCCAAGGGTGGAGGATGTCTAGGGGTGGGGGTAGTCCAGGGGTGTGGAGGGTGTCTAGGAGGGTGGGGGCAGTCCCTGGGGTGGGGTGGCAGTCCAAGGGTGTGATAGAGGAGGCACGGCCATCCCTCGGGGGGATGAATGCTGCTGGAAGGTACTCATCATACCCACATGTGAAAAATTTTGAGAGCTCTAGCTTTTCATGAGGAAGTGATGAGTATCTTCTAGCGGAATTCCCCTCGAGGGATGGCGGCACCTCCTCTCCCAACACCAGCTGTCCAGGGGCTTTCCAGGGGGTGGGGGCAGTCCAGGGTTGTGGGGGGTGTCTAGGGGTGTGGTGGGGGCTGTCTAGTGGGGTGGGGGTTCTGGTCTTGATTTGGTCGGGTTTTGGTCAGGGGGTGTCCAGTTAGGTGGGGTGGGGGTGTGCAGGGGTGTGGTGGGGGTTGTCAAGTGAGGTGGGAGGGTGTCTAGGAGGGTGGGAGTGATGTCTAGGAGAGTGGGGGATGTCTAGGTGGTTTCAAGGGGTGTGGGGGCAGTCCCAGGGGTGGGGAAGTCTCGAGGTGGGGGGTTTCCAAGAGATTGGGGGATGTTCAGGGGTATGGGGGTTGTCCAGGGGGTGGGGGCTGTCCAGGGGTGTGGAGGGATGTTCAGGGGGTGTCCAAGAGGGTGGGGGCAGTCCGAGGGGTGGGGGTAGTCCATGGGTGTGGGGGCAGTGCAGGGGTGTGGGGGTGTCCATGAGGGTGGGGGGCAGTCCCGGGGGTGGGGGCAGTCCAAGGGTGTGGGAGAGGAGGCGCAGCCATCCCTTGGGAGGATGAACGCCGCTAGAAGGTACTCATAACACCCACATGTAAAAAAAATTTGAGAGATCAAGCTTCACATGTGGGAGTGATGAGTACCTTCCAGCGGCGTGCCCCCTGAGGGATGGCGGCTCCTCCTCTCCCAACACTAGCTATCCAGCGGCTGTCCAGGGGGGAAGGGGGAGTCTAGGGGTATGGGGGTGTCTAGGGGTGTGGTGGGGGCTGTCCAGTGGGGCGGGGGGTTCTGGTCTGGTTTTGGTCAAGTTTTGTTCTAGAGGTGTCCAGTGAGGTGGGGGTGTTCAAGGGTGCGGTGGGGGATGTCCAGTGAGGTGGGAGGGTGTCCAAAAGGGTGGGAGGGATTTCTAGGTGAGTGGAAGGATGTCTGGGGGTGTGGGGGGAAGTATTGGGGGTGGGGGTAGTCCAGGGGTGTGGGGGTATCCAAAATGGTGGGGGGTCCAGGAGGGTGGGGGTTGTCCAGGTGTGTGGGGGGCTGTTCAGAGGGTGGGTGGCTATCCAGGGGTGTGGTAGGATGTCCGGTGGTGTCCAGGAGGGTGGGGGCAGTCCCGGGGGTGGGGGAAGTCTATGGGTGTGGGGTGTCAAGGATGGTGGGGGTTGTCCAAGGGTGTGGGGGGGTTATCCAGGGGATGGGGGCAGTCCAGGGGTGTGGGGGTGGTGTCCAATAGGGTGGGAGGTATTCTTGGGGGTGGGGGCAGTCCAGGGGTGTGGGGGGTTTCCAGGATGATGGGGGTTGTCCAGGGGTGTGGGGGATGTCCCGAGGGTGGGGGTAGTCCAAGTGTGTGGGGGTTTCTAAGGGTGTGGTGGTGTCCAAGAGGGTGGGGCAGCCCCGGGGGTGGGGTAGTCCAAGGGTGTGGGGGTGTTCAAGAGTGTGGGGGTTGTCCAGGGGTGTGGGGGGCTGTCCTGGGGGTGGTGGGGCAGTCCAGGGGTGTGGTGGGTGTCCAGGACAGTGGGGGGTTGTCCAGGGGTGTTGGGGGATGTCCAAGGGTGAGCGAAGTCCAGGGGTGTGGGGGTGTCCAGGGGTGTGGTGGGGGCTGTCTAGTGGTGTGAGGGGGTTCTGGTCAGTTTCTGGTAACTTTTTGGTCAGGTTTAGGGGTGTGGGAGGACTTTCTAGGGTGTGGGAGTGTTGTTTAGTGGGTGGGAGGTATACAAGAGGGTGGGGGTTGTCCAGGGGTTGGGGTATACAGGAGGGTGGTGGGGTTTTCTAGAGGTGTGGGGGCTTTCCAGGGGTGGTGGGGATGTCCATGGGTGTGGGGGGCTGTCCATGGGGTGGGGGCTGTCCATGGGTGTGGGGGTGTCCAGGGTTGTTGTGGAGGGGGGGTTCTGGTCTGTTCTATTCTGTTTTTTGTATGCCTTTGCTCTGTTTTGGGTGATTTGGTTGTACAAAGTAGTGGTTCGAGTTTTTAAAAAAAAATTGTTTTGAGGTCATTTATTTCATAACCGGCGTAAAAATGCATTGGTATTTGTTATCACGTCGGTTATTTGTAAACCGACGTAATAACTTCATGGGAAATGGTTTTAACGTCGGTAATTTCATAACCGATGTAATAAAGTGAAATCGATAGTCTTTTACATCGGTTATTTTATAACTGATGTCATAGATATGTTTTTACGTCATTTATTATATAACTGATGTTGAAAACCGCTTGGAATACATGTTTATCACGTTGGTTATTTTTATAACCGATGTGATAAACACTTCAAAACAGTGCTTTATGACATTGGTTATTATATAACCGACGTGAAAGGGTTTATATCACGTCGGTTATTAAATAACTGACATACAAAATGAATTGGTATTTTTTATAATGTAGGTTATTCGGAAACTGACGTAATAACTTCATGGGAAATGGTTTTTTCGTCGGTTATAAAATAACAGATGTTATAGATAAGTTTTTACATTGGTTATTATATAACCGACATTAAAAACCGCGTGGAAGATAAGTTTACCACGTCGGTTATATTAATAACCGATATGATAAATACTTTAGAAGAGTTCTTTATAACGTCGGTTATGTAATAAGAAATGTGAAAGGGTTTATATCACGTTGGTTATTAAATAACCGATGTAATAAATCACTCCTCTGAAGCGTTTTATGCATCAGGTTTTTATCAACCGATGTGAAAAATGCTTCGGATTTGTGTTTTTTAGGTTGGTTGTAAAATAACCGACATAAAAAACTCTTTT
Organism: Viscum album; assembly: GCA_963277665.1. Taxonomy (NCBI): domain Eukaryota; kingdom Viridiplantae; phylum Streptophyta; class Magnoliopsida; order Santalales; family Viscaceae; genus Viscum; species Viscum album. The sequence continues at coordinate 1,410,227,396 of OY728147.1, forward strand.
TATAACATCTCCTGTAATAACGTTGGCCAAAATCCGACATTAAAAATAAAAAATAACCACTGTAAAAAACTTTTTCTTCACTAGTGCAAGAGTCTCTGATTATAGAAATTTCCCGATAGTTTACCTCTCTGAATAAAGAAGAGAGATTGATGCTGGTGTACACCCATTTATTTGAATAGATTTTTTTCTTTCTCTAGAGGTAGTGAAGAATGATCTTCTAAAATATTTGAATCACCTATAGGTTTTGTGATTAAATATCATATCACAGGTATTCTTGATGAATCTTCATACCTATGTGGTGATATTGGACAGTTCTATAATGGTAAAAATACATACAACATGAAATATTTTCCATTATTCCCTTTGTCGTCCACCTAATGGAATCTTAAATTTAATGTAGGGAAAGAAGAGGAAGTGGAATTCTCATCACAGGGGTGGTGGAGGTGGTACTCAGTAGTGGGAATCCTCTTCACCACTAGTTACAGCCAGTAGTGTTCCACTAACTTACTATCAGTATAGAATGGTTGGGACTCTAGAAGTCATTATTCTTCCTTTTTAATGATGATAAATGGTTTTGGAAACTATGGACACTTACAAAAAAAAATTATGGCTATTTATATGCCATGTTATGGTTACAGATCGATAGCTTTAAAGTCCACAACATCATAGTCACATACTTTAAATTCTATAGGGCTCTATCCATATGTCTCAGGAGTGAAGCACCTTCACATAGTGGATGAGTTTCCTATAAAAGTTTATGGGGGTCCATCAATAGTAAGATATACCATCTTTCTTGTATAGTTCCTCTTATCCATTTATATCTTCCCATTTTGTTGATATTTTCCATTCCTTTAATATGTAGTTAGTGACACCTCTTGAGTAGAGAAAAGAGTAGGGTTTTTGGAGCCTTTCTTGTTTTCTATTGATATATAATGAGTAGTTATTCAAGTATTTCCTCACCCATGATTTAGATATTTTTGATGTCATCATCAAGATCGATTAAATTATTGCTCAACATAATGATGTTTATTTTTATCATCGATGTGTCTAACTCCAAGATACTGATGGGAGATCTCTGGTGTTTTAGAAAGAGTTGAATCTAGGATCTTCTCATGCAAGACCTTTCTTCCCAGATCTCAAAAGTTTTTTATCTACTATTTCAGTCAAAACAGATGTTTTTCACTTTTGGTGATCTTTCTTTGGTTTTTAGTGATTTTCTAAATGTTTTCAAATGCGACATCCTTAATCTTCCACTGGAATGGTAGGTATTTTTAGGATTAATTTGGTTCCAGGAATGTTGTCAATCTTAATAACCTATTATATTATGAAACCAGTTAAGATAACATATTTAAAGATTAATTTTCATGATATGATTTTGAATATTTTCAATTTTTCTTATGTCTCTCGTTGGGAATCCCTTGTTCTCTTTTATAATATGGCTGATGCTTTACATCATTTTTTCATGGAAAATCAAAAGATAAATCAGGTTTGATTAAGAATATAAATTCTTTTAACTCTGAGATATAACCATATATCGACGTATATCCTAAATCTTCATTGTAATATCCTGAATGGGTCTCGGTCCCATAAGAGAGTCTGCATCCTCCTCTTTCCATGAAAGAGGTGACATGTACGAGCGATCATACAAGGAATAAAAGGGAGACATTATTATTAATGACTGATAACTATTGTTATAGGAAAACTCAACCATTATAATATATCTATCCCTAAATCCAAAAAAAAAATCTAAGATGTAAGCACAAAAAATATCCTCGAGGATCTTAATAGATTGATCTGTTTGGTTTATCATTAACTCAGTGTTCATTTGTAATTACTGGATTAGATTAATGGTATTCCTGATGTTTTAAATGTATCTCAGTTTATGATAAACCTTCTTGATACATCACATTTTCTAAGTTGGAAAGTTATTTTTTATAGAAATATGTTTTAGTTATAAATCATACAGTTTAAATCTTTGATTCTTAAGGGAAGGCCTTATGAGGGAATTTTATCCTATTGGTTATATTATTTTACAAATACAAAAAAAATCTCACAACACTTGGTATCATGAAATATTATTAAGGTATCAGTGGTCTCACCTATTTCCAGAGAACCCTTCTTCCACAAAACATACAAAGGTTGGAAATTAATTTGGTGGGGAGAATATAACATCATGTTATATTCTTTCATGTACTTCTTTCCTTATTTTTTTTACCTTTTTTTGGGTGCATTTCTAGAATTTTATAGACGGGGAGAAATTTTCAATAAATATTAACTCATGTTCAGGGATGTATTTTTTTAATTAATGGATTCTAGGAGTAAATGTGTAAAAGGTTTATAAGAGTTATCTTAGGTTTTATATATATTAATAGATGTATCAGTGTTTTTTTAGTAGAATTAAGACTACACACTACCTACTGGACTCATTCATGAAATGAAATTGTTACATTCCATGAATATGTTGTTATACAGATTCCATAAACTAGTTAGGGGCCTGAAAAATTTACCAGAAGTAAAACTGGTTCACATTAGGAAAGGTCCAATCATGATTAATTCAAACCTAAGACTACACATTTTGAGGCTAATTTTTCAAATCATGGAATTCATGCTGTGGAAGGGTTTCATAACAATAATTGTTCTAAACTAGAAGTTTTTATCACATTCCATGATTTATTATTTTATTATTTGATGTTCAATCATCTCTCTCCAAACCTAGGTTCTATCTTTGGGAATTTTTTGTATATATAATCCTTCCAGATCATATCATATAGCACTTAATCTTTATAGTGGTTTCACTATGTCTTTATGGGTAATCATTAATTTTTATTATTAGTTTCCATTGATCATGGAATCATCATTGTATAGTGTTTTAAAATCTTTTTATCTTAAGTTCACATAATTATTGATCCTTTCAAGATCCATTGTGTGATCTTATTATGGGTGTTCATCCTTTTTTGGTATTGGTGTAGCATGCGGGTTCATTGTGGAATGTGTTGTTTAACCTTCTCCACCAACAACTTTTCTTCTTGTATTGTTCATAATATGTGGGAATAAATCCTAATGAATTGTTTATCATCTTTTTGTCCCTTCCAATGGTTGAATATATCTTTTATTTTGTGGTGCAGCCTGAGTTTGAGGTAGGTTGTTTCGTCCCTATCTTATGTTAGATGAACCATAAATGTTCTTGTTGTAACAACCCATAATTCTTAAATAATTAAATTTCATTTGATAGAATGTATTTCCTGAAACATAAACCATGTAAAGTAGAAATGAAAAATGAATTAAATCTATTCACAGAGAAGGTATTCTATAGGATAGAATGATGTACATCATCATTTTCTAATGCATCATATAGTAAGGTGGTAGATAAGATATTATAATTATAGAATCACATTTATTTCATAAATTTCAAATATAAACACTAAATACTCCATAATAAACATCTACATGATATGTTTATGTAAAATTAATCGTATCATAATGTGGAGGTGACTGTCTAAACATACACATGAGAGATACTTTCGATTCTCAATTTATGGAAAAGTGGTTGGAAATAGTTATCACATTGTTATAATAACTTCTCATTATTTTTATGATACTATATTCATAATTTTTTCATGGTGAAAACATCTTTATATGGGATGAATGAAGAAATAATGTTTAAAGAGATCAATTAATATATTTATCTATTCTTCGAGATGTATATGTTGGCTTATAACATATTCTTTTTAATATTGATCTTGGGAGAATAGAATAAGGTTCAGTATGAATGGAAGGAATGTAGTGAGGTTTTTTTTAGGCAATGGTTGATCTAGAATTCACAAATGATGTGAATAAGTGAGGATAATAAGTTCTCATTTATATTTCAGTAGTGGGAAAGACTTCTAATTTCATTAAAGAATTAAATAATATAAGGTAATTTTTAGGTTAAAGTGGATCCAAATGTCCAAGGCATGAAACTTAGGATAAGATAAGGCTTAATCCTCTTCAAAAAATAATTATTAGAAAAATTGTGGTAGAATTAATACCCTAGTCAATTGGTTTAAAAACTCCTTGGTAAAATAATTTTAACCATTACCATTGTAAAAAATTATTGTTTTCGTAACTCATTATAAGTGGAAGAATTTTATTTCAAATAAGCATGCAAAATTAAATGAAAAGTTATTTTTAGAAAAATTACATTTTTAACCGTAAAACTGTATTTACATCTGTTATATTACTTATAAAACTATCAAACAAATGTTAACATATTTTATTGAAGATATATTTAATAAATTTAATTATAAAAATTAATAAATATGTATTAATTTAACTTATTATGATAAAAACACATTTTTAGAAAAAAATTAGTTTTTAGAAAAAAATATGCTATTAATACCAAAAATGAACTTATACCAAAATCAATTTCAATTTTCATTATATTGTAATTAATAATATTATTAATAATTTAAGTAGTCTTATTTTATTTTAAGATAAAATTAAAAATATATAGGTACTTTTAAATTATATTATTTAATGAAAAGTAATTATAGCGTTATAAATATTGGTTTCTTTCTATTACCTAAAATATAAATCTTTTCTAAAAAAATAACATACATTCACCCATATATAATATTTAAATTATGATTTAAAAAAACTTTAATTACATCAAATAATATTTCAAAATTTTATAGATTAATTATAATTTTTTCACAAAATAAAAAAACCGTTTTTGAAAAAAATATATTTTTAAGAATTAATTGACTTTATTGGAAGTTGAGTACTTATTTATTATAAATTAATGAATATATTTTCATTATTTAAAACCTCAATAAATATTTATTATAATGTTTTTATTTCTATTAATTCCATCTGTTTTAATGTCCAAGATATGTCGGTCAAATTTAAAATAATTTTTTTACAATTTTTTATTCTAATTCGCTTATATCTCAATATTGCATGTTAAGAAAGATATTAAGGATAGTATTATTTTAAACTATATTTTTAGATATTAAAATTATCACCTAATTAAATAAATTTCATCCCAAAAAAATTAACATTAATAAAAGGTTCAATTTTTGAAAACACATATGCTGAAAACCCACATTGTACAAAGGAATAATAAAAATTATTTTGAAAAGGGGAAGTGGTAAATATAAAGGTCAGTAGAAATAACACATAATAAAGTACCTAGATAAGGATAAAATTATCATAATGTGAGTATACATACATGGAGGATAAAAATAAAATTTTAGGAATAATATAGAGTTATCAAGAACATGATCATGAGGGACTTAAAAACTACAAAACCATAAATCAACCTGGAATAAATAAAACCATGAATTCCTCAGAAATAAGTATAAAATTGAAAAAAAATTAAAGATAATTTTTCACAGATTCAACTAATTATTTTACAATCATGATAGATACCATTAAAAATATACTAAATTGACTTATTTTTATTTTATAATCACAACATCATTCTTTGGTTGTGCTTTAAATGATTTCTACTTATATCTTATCTCTTTCTCCACAAAATGAATATTCATGATTATTATTTCATACCAAAGCATAAAAATTAAATTTTAGTGGATCCTAAGATCTATAAAAGATTAAAAATTCATCCATTATATATCTCTATATTTACATAAACCAATGTAGTTAGTAAAATTTATCCAATTTGGATTAAATATTTATATGAAAAAATAATACAATAATCCCTAAAACATCCATAGTAACATTGAAATTTTCACATAAACCATTCCAAAAATATTTATAATTAATAATCCTATAAAATATATCTTGTAAAATTAAAACCCAAAAAAATAAAGAATATTTCATCAAATATTTTTTCCCAAGGTTGACGTTCACATTGACCGACAGTCAACATTAAGTAGATCATAATGACGTATACCAGAAAAACAAATACCTTGATCATATATTCTCTTAAAACAAGATAATAACCTACATCACCCTAAAATCTCAATAAAATATTACATTATTCCAATAATTAAATCTACCTTTTCCTCAAATAAAAGCAAAAACTATTCAATATATTTTATCAATTCAAAATTGAAATAAAAATAATCAAATTTAAAATAATTCACTTCAACATCAAATGAATTATTAATTTCGATGTCACCAATACTATAAAATTTAGATAATCAGTATCAATTACCTCTTTATACCAACTAAACATTATTATATCATCATTTGGGGTAGTTAAGGGTTATATTTCACTGAATAATGTTTTCTACAACAAATATCACCTTACCACCAAATAATCTTTCTATATAGTTTGTTCTATTCAACATAGGTTGGAAATTAATAAAGGAAAAATTAATGAAGAACAATATAAGGATGTTTAATAATTTTTATTACCATAATATCATTGATAAAACACTTACACAATATAATTCTTTAATAACAATACAGAAACACTCTAATCATTACAATTATTTCTTAAACCATTAACCCGACTTTTTCATATTATCCCTTAATAATTTTTTCCTATAATATAAAATATGAATCATGAAATAAGATTCATGAATTGAGAATTTAGCCATTTTTTCTCACTATGAAGATAAGAAATACTATTAAAATAATTTATAACTTTCATATTTAATTCATAGTCACATCATATATAATAATAGTAATTATAATTTTAAATCATTTTTAATCCCTTTTTTGAACATTAAATCTATGAAATCTATTTACATATTTCACATATTTTCCACAATGAAAACACTAAACTATTGATGATACCATATGTAAACAGTTATTTCATTCCATATTGTTAACCAAAGGTTTTATTTTTCCTTAAACATTTACCACATTATTCCCTTTCTTTCCACACATTAATCATTTCCCTAATATTTTGATAAATTTTATTAACTAGTTATTTATATATATTTCTAAATGGAGGAAATTGAATCTTATTTTCTCTATGGTCATTATAGCATTAAATTTTATAAAAATCGGTATTTGACTTATTAAGTGTGTCAGAAAAAACTCACCTATATTTATATTATTAATCATAAATCATGATTTATGGTTAGGAATAACCATGAGAGTTTTCACTCTCCATATATATTTATCACTAAAAACCATTATATCATAATTTATTTAATTTATTATTCCTTCTAATAACCATTACTAAAATAAAAATATTTATTTTGTGAAAAAATATTTTTTATGAGATATCATATATTCATGAAAATCATTTATAGGATATATAAATAATGACACAAGCTATTCAATCTATGACACGTTAGGTTTAACCTAGATTATACATATTCATATCCTATTGATTTCCTTTATAATGGATTATAATGAAAATGATAATTAATCCAAAAATTTCCTGAGGCATGGTCTAGCTATGTGTACAGTATTTATCCCACTCATCATGCATTTTGATGATTATGTTAATACCCATCACACCCCTTTCAACGTTATTACCCCTAGGTATATCTATTACATAGCCATATCTATTTCATAGTATCCAAACTAGGATGTATATTTTTAGAAAATGACACTCTTTTATTTACCCTAGTATATGATGTTCTTCTACACATAATATTATCTTATGGTTTCTCACTAAATTTTTCTCATCCTAGTTTCTAAAAATAACAAAACATTTCCCTAATTCTGACTATAGTGACCCAACCATTTTATATTTAAATATTACATCCTATTAGACAAATATTCATTATGTATCATTATGATCTATGATATAAATATATGTGTTTAGGTTATTTTGAGACATGGATATATAAACAACTTGTATATAAGAGATCTACATAATCTCCCACTATATTATTCAAAATGAGAACCCTTCTTGGATATATCATATATTACATCATTATTCCTATCATAAGGAAAAGGAAATATAATAAAGGGATAGGTCAGATGGTCACTGATGTTAAATAAGGGATATACCAATTAATGAAAAATTTAGGTATAATATGATTATAAGGGTATGAAAATATGAGTATAAATTTTGAAAATCCAATAAATAAATTTTAAGTTTGTAACCATGATTCATAGAATGGATGATGAAGATTTATAAAACGTGAATCATGATGGAATTGAAAAACATGTGTAGTGAGAGAATAAAATTAGCATAAAATTATGGAATAAATAAGTGAAAAAAAATTATTGTATAATCATAATAATAGAAATATTATGTAAAGTAAATCCACCAATACATGAATTTTATATCATGCTTGGGCTAACCACTCATGTACCTATATAGATATTGGGATCAATTCTTGTGTACCCACATAAGATTTGGGATATCCTCTTGTGCACCCTTTGATCTCATTAAACCTTAATCATTATCCAATTCATTATATGAATATAACCGACACACATATAACTTAATCATAATCTATTCATTTGTATTCCATGAGATTATAAAAGCATTTTCCAGTTCATAATACCTTAACTATTGGAAAATAAAATGGGATTCATCAATATTTCATTAACATAATAATAAACCATCCATATAGAAATTAAATATGGTTACATTGGATAATATTCCTAGTAATTTATATGAAACAAACCAGCATGTCATTATTGATGAAAAAATATTTAAAATATTACCTGAACATTTTGAGGAAGAAAATGAATTTAAAATTTTTAAATCACGTGTATAAAATCTTTAAAATCATTTAAATATTAAAGGAAATTTTTCATTTAAAATAACTATTAAAAAATGATGAATTATTCAAAAAAAATATTGATCATGATGGTGGGAAAATTCATTCATGTGGTGTATGTTAAAACAAATATTTCATTCACATTTTTAGTAAAATTCAAATGAGGGTCTTCTGGAAAATGAAAAATATATTCCATATAAAAAATTATAGAAATTAAAAAATGTGTAAAAATTAATTTATTCAATAATTTTTTAATAGTAATAATATTCATGTAATAATTTTAAATAAAATATCGATGTGGTATAAAAATATTCTCTATCGGAGAGAAAAATAAAGTTATATTTGATTTAAAAGGTTTTACTGATATCATGAGTACTTAAAGAGAGATAAATTGAAGGAAACCATTCATTGTCCATTAGTAACTTATGTATAATAAAAAAATAATATTTTTTAAATATGTATCATTTAATTTCATCATAAAAAATTTAAACATAAAGAATCCTGGTAGAATGTGAGATTTTAACCTAAAAATATTACCGCTTTTAAAAAATTTGATTCATAATTCACATGAAATAATAAAGTACAATAATCTTTAAAAATTGTTAAAATATTAATATTATTTATATAAAATAGAAAATATTTATTATATATTCCCAATAAAATAATATAGGTGTATAAAATAACATATTTACCAAAGAAGATAGTTAAATATGGTGAACCCTTACCACTCTAGTATCTTTTAAATCAAATCCCCTTAAATGAAGTAATTTTAATTATAACCTTAAATGACATGAATTTAGAAGGATACGTGACATAATATGTCAAAGAATAATTATATTCAACTCATATAAATAAATAGGTTCATAAAATCAGACATTCCTCAATGAAAAAAATTGATATGATGAACCAGAACATTTTGTTTCACGTGATTTGTAAGTTCTCTAGATTCTAGTATAAAATTTTTATGTGTTATAAAATGATAATAAAACCATATAATTACTTACAATTACACATTTAATATCATTTTATCATATTTTAGGTATTTCTTGTCTCTCCTTTTTGTTTCCATTTTTTTGGATTATTTTGGTTCTTTCAAGGATAAAGATAGTTTATCAGGAAAAATGACATAATGATCATAGTTTTATGTGCATTTTAATAAATTGAGACCACGTATAAATTTTTAAAAGTTTTTATAGCATTATCTTTATTTAATAGATATTCAATTATGGATTGATTTTTTTAGAGTCTAGACAGCACACTACTTGCTTGACAAATTCATATCATGAAATAGTTATACAGAATCAATCTTTTGATGGGATGATATCATGAACTATTTAGAGAATTAAAAATTTATAAGCTTTGAAACATTTCAGGTCCTGAAAATTTCAATTGGGATTAATTCAATCTGATGTGACACTTTTTTCATAATATTGTTTAAATTGTGGAATTCACACTATCAAAGGGGTTCACAATATGAATTATTCGGGATAATAAAATTTTATTATGCTCCATATATGATTATTTTCTCATTTGATGTCTAGTAATCTCTATCAAAACATTTTTGTGCTCCTATGTGGTATTGGGTATCTCTCCACCTTCTAGATAACAACATTTGATTCCTGATCTTTATGGTGGTTGCAATGCATATCTCCAAGTAAGTGATATTTCTGAATATTCATTACCATTTATAGGGAAAAACTACTATATAAAATTTTAAAATCCATTGCTCTTGTGTTTATTTTATTACTTTCCTTTATAGTTCCCAAATGTGATCTTCTTCTAGGGGTCATTCCTTTGTTGGTTGTAGTGTAGTGTGTATGTTCTCTGAGGTATGTATTGTTTTATCTTATTCGCTGAACACTTTTCTAATTTAATTGTTTCTATATTGGGGAAATTAATCCTAGGTCCATTTTTGTTGTCTCTGTGTTTCATCTATTGGTTATGAGTCATATCTCTTTTGGTGTTGGATCCATGTCTAAGGTTGGTGGTTATGTCTATAAACTATGTTGGATGAACCTGGAATGGGATGATTTTACCAATTGTTTTTTAAATAAATTATAATTATTTGATGATTTGTGTGTGTGGAAATGGGTTTTTGAAAAAAATCCCATTTTTTGGTAAAATGAAAAGTTAATTTAAAATTAATTGGAAAAGTATTTTTGAAAAAAATCAAATCATGGTTTTGATTAAATGATTTGGAAATTGTAGCACATGAGAATCCTTGAGAACTTATGTGAAAGGTGTCATAATATGCCTCAGTCACGGATACCATCAAGGGGATCATTTATGGGGTGTTACTCTGATCAATATTCCATGTTCTCTAGAAAATTTTTAACATTATTGGTTGGTTCGAATTTATGGGTTTTTTTCTCCACTCTAAATTTGATGGATATGTTTCAGGTCTTGATACACGTGATTTTCTATGTTTTGGTATGACTGTCTTATCAAGACCAGCCTATAGATATCCTTGGTGTGATGTACCTATTATATAGATTTTATTGCTTTTATTTTTTTACCAATTTTGATATATTTGATATTCGTTTAAACTATTTTACCTCAATTTTTTAAAATTGTGGGAATGGGGAAACATTTTTACCAATATTTTGATATAAAAACTATTAAACTTGTTATCATTCCATTTTTTATTTATAATTGAGAACATTTAGATTGTTATATAGAGACAAGTTATGGAACACCAGGGTTGGATCCTATTCATCCTCTTATCTCATATCATTAACACCCCTTTAGTGGTGTGCAGACAATGATATGTCCTTTGATAATAAAAAGGTAAGGTGTAACAGTGAGGCAGTGAGGTTTCTATCAGCTGAGTTTGGGTAGCTGGTGGTGAGATGGTGTGGGTTTTTTCAAACTATTACATGGAGTACTCGGTTTCTATTTTATTTTTCCATCACATTTGGGCTTTTAATTTGGGTTTTTCTGACTTCTTGAGATGTATTGTCTCCATAATCTTCTTTCTATTATGGAATATATATATTTTTTATTCTATAATTTCCTTATTATTTTACTATATATAGATATTATATGTTTTTTACTTCATGTTGGTATTAATAGTTCTTTATGTTTTTTATTTTATGCCTTGGTGCTAGTTTCTAGCATGTGGGGATTAGGAATTCCCTTCAGTTATTCCATGGTTGAGTCAGGTGCTAGTTTGTGAGGTTATCCCATGTAAGTTATTGACTGTTTGGAATCAAAGAATGGTTATTATCTATCTTGGTAAGTTCATTATAGTATGGTCAATCCTTGAGAGGTTTTTTTTAGTGAGTTCCTAACCAGCTCTTTTCATGATGAGACTCATATTACTTTGGGATGAGGGGATATGTGTCTCGTGTATTGTGTTCTTGATCATAATATAAATTTTTATTATGGATTTTTTGTTGAACTGAGATGTCATTTTCAAATGATAATTTTTTATATTTTAAGTGAGCATTTATTTTCCTCTGATACATATTTATTGGGTTCCAAAAGTGGGTACACTAGATTCCCTTCAAGGGAATCTATCTTTGGATCAGAATCTTATATAAGCTATAATATGAGCAATCATGTAATGGACAAAAATGTGTTTCATGTATAGAATGAAATTTTTGAGATACATCCAATATCTAGGGGATAAATGGATTAATCCTAGGAGTTAATACCTAGGAAACCAACATCCTTTAATGGTAAGAATGATCCCCAAGAGGTAGAGAACTGATTGGACAAGATTGATCATATCATTAAATTATTAGATACACTTCAAAATATCAAGATGATGTGTATTCCATTTAGACTCAAGGTTCTTAACATTTAATTATGGGATTTAATTGAATAGGTATATAGGAACATGGGATTTGGATAGAAGGTTTTAAAGACCATCTTCTTCCATTAGTTCTATCTAGAGTCTTTCATTATGAAAATTTTTCTACAGGTCATCTCCTTATAGCAGGGAGAATGATGGGTGCTGGTGTACACCAATTATTTTCAAAGATGGTTTTTTTCGTAGCAGGTAGTGGAGGATAATATTTTGAAATATATGAAGCACATATAGGGTTTTGACTAAATATAAGATCACAGGTATTCATGATGGAGCTTTATACATATGCAGTGATGGAAGACAAATCTATGATGAAAAAACTAGACACAAAATGAAATATTGGCCACTCTTCCATTTAACTTCGACACAGTGGAAGCTTAAATGGAATGTGGGGAATGAAGAGAAAGTTAAATGATCAACATAGTGGTTGTGGAGATGGTTCTCAAAGGTGGTAAACCTACTAACCATCAGTTATAACATGTAGTCATCCCCTGACTTATTATCATTGTGGAAAGTATGGGAACACCTAATGTTCATATTCATAATTTTAAAAGATGAGAAATGTTTGTGGATACAACGCTAACTTACAGTGATTATTTCAGGATATGTCAATGATTTATTATAGTTTAGGATCGATAGCTTCCAAGGCCACTACAATGTATTCATATGCTTTAAATTCTATAATGCTCCATCCACAAGCCTCAGGAGTGAAGAATCTTTACATAGTGGATGATTTTATGATAGAATGTGATGGGTTTCTAGTAATAGTAAGATGTAGCATCTTTATTGTATCTTATGTAACATATTATTTATTTGATATCAGTGCCTCTGATTCATCTATTTCTTTCAGTTTTTTTGATGTGTTAAAATATCCAATATAGATCAAATCCCAAATTATGGAGTTAGTGACACCACTTGGGAAGAGAAAATAGTAGGGGTTTTGGTTTCCTTTACTGTATATAGATAATTAGAAGTTAGTATAGGATTTAATCATCCTTGATTTAGTTTTTTTTTTGACATCATCATTTAGAGGTACTGGATTATCACTAATCACACTATGGTTGAATTGTATCATCGATGTTTTTTGTTCCAAGCTGATGATGGCATCTCCCGGTTATTTTAGAGAGATTGGGATATAGGATTTTTTTCATGAAATACCATTCCTCCCAGAGCTCAAGAGTTTTTTATCTACTATTACAGTTGAACACGATGTGGTTTTCTTTATTAGTGGTCTTCCATTGGTTGTCATGGATTTTTCCAATGTTTTTCAGGGTTACATCCCTATTCTTCTATAAGAATGGAAGGTGGAGTTCATGATTGATATGGTGCCATGTATGCAGTCAATCATGATACCCTATTATCATATGGCACCACAGAAGCTAAAATAGATGAATACATTGTTGGATGATCTAATTTTGAATGTTTTTTCCTTGTGTTTCTCCTGAGGAACCCCTAGTGTGGTTTTTTAATAAGTTTTATAGTTCACTTCATGTGTGTATATACTATTAAAATTTAAACCGAGTGTGGTTTAATAATATAACTTCTTCAGACTCTATGCTTTAAACCTATGACAATTTATATCCTGAATCTTCACTAGCATATTCTGAATGAGACTTGGTCTCATAAGAGTGTCATCATCTGCCTCTTCCTAACAAATATTTGACATAAATGGGTGATAATAAATGGCCTAAAAGGGATCCATTATGATTGAAAACTGATAACATTTTTTATATGAAAACTTAACCAATCCCATATGTTTATCCCATGATCCATCAAAATTGAAGATACAAGCAAAGACCATGTCCTCTAAGATCTGAATAGCATAATTTGTTCTATTTATCATCAACATAGGGTTCATTCGTAATTATTGGATTATTTGATAGTTATTCTGGATTTTTTCAACGTATCTCATCTTAGGAGATACCATATTAATCAATCACATTTTCTAAGTTGGGAATTGATTGAATAATAGCTATATGTTTTAATTTTAGAGAAGTCAACTAAGATCATAGATTCCTAGGAGAAATACTTGTGTGGGATGTCCATTTTGAGTATCATATTGATATAGAAACATGGATCAAATTCTCATGAGACTTTTTGTCATGAAATATTATTTAGGGATCAATGGTTTCACATATTTATAGAGAACCATTCATCCACATGACTTCCTAAAGATAGAAATTATTATAGTGGGGATATTGTAAGATCTTGTTTCATTCATTCAGGCGCTTTTTATCTCTCCTTTTTTGTCTTCCCTTTTTGTGGTGTGTTTTGATAATTTTGTAAATTTTTTTTGTTTTTTAGTAAAAATTACCTAATATTCTCTGATTGTAATGACACAGATTTTCTCCAGTTTTATTTTTTAAAATTAATTAGGAAAATTCTAAGAACAGACGCAAAGACAGTGTAAGATTCTGAGCCCGGTGTGCCTGGAATGGTTCGATTAAAAATTATATGTTTCTAATAAATCATACATATGGTCTATTCATTAAAAATAGAAAAACATATATATAGGTTCCTGGATCAGAAATCTGAGGTTACCATAAGGTTTAGAGAAACGAATTTACCTTAGGTGGGGCCTAACATCAACCAGCCTGGGTCGACTGTGAAATTTATAATTTGGACATAAATGTCATTAAAATAGTTTAATAAAACAATTATTGGATGCAGTGGAGATTTTTTCTTAAATGAAACCTTTTTTGGGAATTCAGGGTTATCACCATGACCCTGGAATTCTTATGAGGGTTTGAAGTAAACTCTCTCAATGATGAACACATGTGGATCAAGGATTGACGACAACATGAACATGTGTTATTCGTCAACGATTGGTCCAACCTTGAGGTAGGGAATTTAATATCATCATCATTTTATTCATTGTTCTTAGATTCAATGATGAATGCATACCACCCAATGAATAGGATGAACCATATTACAAATATTCTTGTGGGATAATATTAGTGAGTTGTTGTAGAATTTGGCGTACGACCTAATGTCTTGAGGTGTAAGTTCTCCCAATACAAGCATTCTACGATCTGAATCCTATGGTTGGTTGTGTCTCTGTGAATATTTGATCTTGGTGACTACATGACATTGTGACTATATGATATTCATGTCTACATGACTTCGTGACTAGGTGATCTTAGTGACTATGTAATCTTGGTAACTACGTGACCTAGGGGCTGCATGACTTACTGAGACTAGTATTATCGAAAATACCCGTTTTATCGACACTTTGTGTGTTATCAACACTTCATGTGTTATTGAATCTTCTTGTGTTATCAACTATGGGTGTTCTGTGGACTAAAATTGATAACCCTTCTTTTGTTCTTTAGGCTTATACCATTTTTAGCTGACTGTACTTTGTATGTTTTCTTTGTGGTATACATATTATATTTCTTAGTGTCATACTTATTGTATTTCTTATTGGTATAATTCTTTTATTTTATGTGATGTACTTAATGTATTTCAAATTGAAATTCCGTTGTTGTTTCAGGGCTCCCTACTGAGTATTTTTTTACTCAACCCTATAAGGGCTTTGCCCGCATGTGTCATGTCTTGTGGAGATGATCGACACTTTGATGGTGTCCTAGGTGGAATAGGACAATGTAGTGCTTAGAGTGATCATACAGACATGTGTTTCTTCTATAACATTAGATAGTTGTCCTAAACCTACCATTGAGGTAGGGTTTTCTGCCAACAATTTTCAAGAACTTTTTTATTCTGTAACACCCCGACCCCAGTTACCCAGAGTTGGTGCGTTATTAAATAACATTGTCATGATCACAAAAGATCATGTCTCGAATGACCAATTAGTTTTGTAGGCTTGGAAGCACTAGATATATTCAGAAATGTTACATTACATCATAAAGTGAAAAACTACAATAACATGGTCTCCATAGTCCACACTCGTATCCCCTTCAGACTATCCCTGCAGGTCAGTCATAAAATATTTCTTCACATCTTGGAAAAATTAAAACATAGAAAGGGGTGAGCTCAGATGCTCAATAAGGATAACAATACAGCGGAAACATTCACAAATAAACATAAACATTTAAGGCAATGTATGACTAAAACAAAAGCCTTTTAAACTTGAACTTCAACATAATACTGTAAAAATAAAATGAAATAATTCCATTTACTTATTCACATGGATATTCTACTAGTCAAATAATCACATGCAATATCAATAACCACTTTCATAGTGATGGAATGCATAATTCCAGAATATCATAACCACGTAGCCAAGGACTTGTTCCAAGACTACAGATAATATTTTGTCAAGGCCTCGTTCCAAGAAACAAGTTTGTTTCATGAGACCTACCGATGCATCGAGGAGCTATAGTGGGCTCCACCCGTCACTTATTAAGTCCAATGCATTCCTTATATGAAAAGGTTTAAACATATCATAAACCATAACAAAATCATATCACATAAAACATGCATAAATGAAACATTAAATTTCAAAATTTCAATCACAAGATATCAATTACAACACATTAATATAATCATTTTCAATACCAAAATAAAATAAAAGTAAAACATGGTATTTATTTTTCATTCTAAAAAAAGTTATGGCTTGTAGAGGAATCTGAAACTCAAATAATGGTTACGGCAGTGGAGAAGTCGTTGTCGCTACATACATATGTCAAAAAAACATTACATTTTGTTTTATAGTAAAATGCTTCGTATAACAAAGATTCCTTTTGAATAAATGTAGAAGTAAAAGGGTTTTATACATCGTATAAAAGAATATTGTGTATAAAACAAAATATGCCTCAATGAAAGGATATTGAGACGAAGTCCCTTACAAAGATCATCTTGCAAATAAAATAGATCTATTATGTGTATTCACTATAAGTACACCTAAAATAATGTACAAATACAAGATAGGACATAATAATATCATGACATAATTTTAAAGTAAGAGATTAACCCAAAGAACAGAAATTGGGTTAAGAAGTTCCCTTACCTAGTGTTCGACTTGACTCGATCATTCTTTAATCTCCTGAATAATAAACTAGAGTTAATTTCTACTTTCATAAGAAACTTTTTCAATTTTATTATTCCTTTTATATCACTTATTACCATGTTATGACCATTATGTAATTATTTATGTTAATAACGGTCATTCTGTCGATCTTTGGTACTTGAGTCAAAATTAAACTTCTTATAATTACAATTTGGTCATATGGTAAAATATCCATTATATCCAAAATTATATTCATGATATAGATATCATATATATCATATATATCTAGTATATACATTCATTCATAATATTACTTAACATTTAGAGGTAAGAAATGAAATGCACGGTTCATTGAGACGGTAAGTCGTACGTAAGCATTAACGCTACTTTCATTTCTTTTTTGTATTTAATGGAATGAAATCATAATGATATAAAGGTGTATTATAATTCCCATATAATATCATATATAATATAATTTACTCCATCCTTTACATGTCCCACATTTGGCATTAACGATTCAAATCACATTAAGGGGGCGGTAGTCCGCACTTCCTAAAATGAAATTATCGCGTTTACCCATAATGGAAATCATAAATTTATGTCATAAATGAAAAATAAAAAAGAAAACGAAAACATAAACATAATATATATCATATATAGAAATAGTGTCATCATAATGGCCACTATGAGAGGTGTTAAAAGAAGATTTAACAATCATCATTTCGTGAGGCAGTATTTCACCACCCACAGAAACATTATGTTCTTTAAACATTAGATGGAGGTGTGTGTAAGTGTAAATAAAATAATTCTCATAAAAACATACTAGTATATTTTAGATACTAGTGATGTTACAAAAGAAAGTAATAAAAAGATTTTAAGGGGTTGGAGAAGAAAAATAAAACAAAAGATCATAAGAGAAGACATTTCCATAAAATCGGGTAACTCTTTTTGATTTGGGCCAAAGGCTTCTTTGGGAAGACTTTTGGCCAAAGTGAGTCATATATGAGTAATAGAAGGAAGTTGATAGAGTATTTTTTCTGAGTTTGGTCGAGACAAATGGCTTTGATGGTGTTAATAAGGTGGTAGAGGTGGGGGCCTTTTGTAAGAGGAGATGAGGGGCACTCTTGGAAAGTCATGAAATGTTACATTATTATGAAATGATTTTCAGATTTCAAAGGTCCAAAAATTATATATTTAGAATATAAGGTGATAATAGTTCTAAATATAGTCATCCAATAGGGTTTTGACAAGTTTAAGGCTAATATTTTACATTATCTTTTCATTTTATTTAAAAATTTCATTAATGAGGTAATTGCTGCATCATCATGGTGTGATAAATAAATTTATTTATTTAATTCCTAAAAATTATAAAAAAATTATCATGATGTAGGAAATATTTTTAGCTTTATAATTAATATTTATAGTCTAAAGTTTAACTTATATAGCCCCATGTAATAATTGTTTTAGTAAGATAACACTTGTTTGTGACAATTTTATTTTTACTTTAAATAAAAAGTTATTAATGTCATTTTCTTACCCAAGTGGCTCCATGGGATCCCCAAGTTGACCCATGGATTTTCTTGTTTTCCCATGACTCATCCAATAATGGTAGGACAAGTTTCATGATATTTTCATACTTTTATTATATCAGTTTTACCTTAAATTTCACTAATTACCTTTAATCGCGATTAATAGAACTTAAATGTTACTATTCACCAAAAATTATTTTAATCCCATTGAACCACATTTTACATCCTAATGACAATGTTGTATGTCGGATTTCTGAAATTCAATACACACAAGTGGTAATGTTACATTTACATGAAAAATTAGTTTTTAAACTACCACGTAGTGGTTTCACTATTCATCAAAAATTGATGTTTTTTAGAAAAATACCAAAAAATTCACCCTAAGCTATAATTGATATTATAAATTCAAAAAATGATGTCTATTTTAAAAAATTCCAAACATATAAGTTTCATTAATTAATTTTATAATTAATTCCCATTGTCAAAACAAACAGCGTGTTTTTAAGAAACAATATCAATCAAAAGTTTGACAATTGTTTATGTCCAATTTCAAAGTGAAATTAATTCTAATGACCACCATTGGATAAAATGGTAAAATTATATTCTAATTATACTTTAAAACAACTAAATGGTATAATTTATCACTATTAATTATTTTTTTTTAAAAAAAATTAATTAAAATTTAGTAATTTTCACTATTCATCAAAATATAAAAGTTATCCGAAAAGTTCCAAAATTTCACCCTAGGATAAATTTGATATTCTGAATCCAAAAATGAAGTCCATTTTGAAAGATAAAATTTATAAAATTTCAAAAAGTGGGTATTAATATTCATAACAGCTACTTTGATTGTTCGTGGTGTGTTAGAATCTCAAACTTACGTATAATGCAAGCTATTGCATTATTGAAAGAGAAGCGTACCGTGGAAGCTTGGGGAATTACATTCTCCCCTCCTTCAATAAATTGTGTCCTTGCAATTTGAGATTGTTCTTCGAAAATAAATGGTTGAAAGTATCAAATACCTTTGTGGAAATCCCACATCGGAAATAGGGTTAATAAAAATATAACTTTAAAAGAAAGAAAGAGAAGTAGAAAGGTCACCCGAGATAGCCCAGACTAGGATTCTATGAAAATATGGATATGTAGTAGAAAAAAACCATCAAGTTCTGATGAATAGTTTTAGAAAATAGGATGAGGAGAAAGTTTAACAAAAATAAAAATCACAAACTTGTGATTGGTTATATGATCATTCCTTCCCCAGTAGGAAAAGTTAACTAACACTATTTTTGTTTTAAGTTACCTTTCATAAATTTGAGGAATTTATTTAGGATATTTACTAAGAATTTAAGGATGTATACATACTTTTCATGTAGACTTTTCATTCTTTAATAAATTTCTTCCACAAACCCATCTTTCACTCAAAAAGATAATAGAACTCAAAAATATTAAATTTATCCTAATCGTACAAGGTTCCAAATATTAACACATACCATTTAGATTAGGAAAACTATTTTGTAATAACCATGGACTTCCTGTAGGTTAGTGGTAGTTAATAAAGGTCTGTCTCACTATGGTTGTGGATTCGATTCCTGCAGCTTTGTCCGACGCGACGGGTTATCCCCCGACCTGCAGGTTGTCCTATTCCTAAAACTATAGTATTATAATATTCCAAAAACACTCTTTAGAAAGGTTTTAACCTTAAAAAATACTATCCAAAGTTAAAATTAATCTATTTTATCCTTTATTGTTATCCAAAATACCTCTGTCCATACTTTATCTAAAAGGTCTCAAAATTCCAAAATCAATTCATCAGATTCCCCAAACGAAGTAAAGTTTCTCTTATTGTCACATAATAAAAATATGATTACCTTCAACATATTAAAACCTTAATGAGAACAACAAGTAATTCAGTACAATCCTTATATATATCACATTATTCTTATAACCATAATATAGTTCTTGAGTCCAAAAACACAAATACAATAATTATTCAACTTCATCTTCTGTAACAGCATAATCCTGGCCTTGATCCCTTGGCCTTTTCTGAGGTAAGTTTCCCCGATGCTTAGGACATTCATTTTCATAATGCCCCATTTCTCTACAATTGTAGCATTCATCATTTACAACCTCTTTCTTTCCCTTGCAATCACGAGCCTGGTGACCTTTTTCTCCACATATATAACAAACTCCCATTCCCTTTAGGCAAGTAATGGGGTGATTCATCCCACAATTATCACATATTTGAAAATACTTCTTTCCCTTTTTCCCTTTATCTATCTCTTATTCCACTGTTCTCTTCTTCTCTTACTTTAATTTGATGTCATAAGACATAGAGAATCCTTTTTCTTTCTTGATAGAACACGAGACAATATCTTCGTACGATGAGAAGGATTGTGATTCTAAATCACAATGAAGATATAGTTTTAACCCATCAAAGAAACGATCAATCTTACTTCTTGGGTTACGTATATAATCTGTAGCATGTCTCGCTAACCTTGTAAAGTTAGACTCATACTTTGCAACATTATCGTCCTCCTTTTGCCTCAGACTCAGAAATTTCCTTTCCATATCTTCTTGATGGTCATGAGGAAATTATTTTTCTAAGAAAAGATCTTTGAACTCTCTCCATTACATACTTGATACTTCTTCATCTTCCTTTGTCTTTTGAATCAATGACCACCATTGATCAGCATCTCTAGTGAGGCGGTAAACTACCATGATAACCTTTTCTCTTTCACTACTCCCCAAGGAATGGAATATTTTCTCTAAGGAATTTATCCATTGCATAGATACTAAGGGATTTGTACTCCCATTGAATGTTGGTGGTTGTTGCCTCATGAAGAGGTCTAACATTGATCCTCCATGTTGCGGATCAGGGTGCTCCATACGAGTAAGGTTATTATTCATAACTTGAGTGAGTTGTCCCAACATGGTGATAAGTTGGTCAGCACCAGTTGTATCACCAACTCCATTATAATTATATTGAGCAGGAGGAAAATCCTTATATGGAGTGCGTGCATTGATACGGTTTTCATTCCTTCCACTAGGTGCCATTTCTAAACAATGTCATAAACTAGATCAGTTTATGAATCAAAATACATAATTGCATACTTGTAAAACACTTAACATAAATTGGACAGTTTATGGATACAATCCATAATCATAAAAATATTTTCTTTGAGGTATTATATACTCATAAACCCTTCATAATGGTTGGTAAAGAAAATGGGAATTATCCTATGCATATCCCCCAGGAGTGTCGTAACCAAGAGTGCATCAAGGCATGTTGTCGTGCACCAGTTCCTATTTGAGTCTAGCTCAAAGCAGTGTTTTTTGGTTTTTCCCCTTTGTACATCCGTTCCAGACCCGCCTCTACCTACTCGTATCCATATATAGATGTATTTCTTGGAAAACTCAAAAAATCTCTACAATACCAAAATTCTAGAAAGTTTTTCTATACTAATTCTCAAAGTCTATATTAGGGCTATGTGCTCTAATCAGAGTTTATCTAAATCTAGTTTCCAAGGATCGTACTGAACTTCCTCTGATACTAACTGTAACTCCCCGACCCTAGTTACCCAGAGTCGGTGCGTTATTACGTAACATTGGCATGATCACAAAATATCAAGTCTAGAAAGACCAATTAGTTTAGTATCCTTGGAAAAACTAGATACATTCATAAATGTTACATTACATCATAAAGTGAAAAACTACAATAACATGGTCTTCTATTCAACACTCATATCCGCTTTATACTATCCCTGCAGGTCAGACATAAAATATTTCTTCACATCCCGAAAAAATTAAAACATAGAAAGGGGTGAGCTCAGATGCTCGGTAAGGATAACAATACAGCGAAAACATTCACAAATAAACCTAAACATTTAAGGCAGTGTATAACTAAAATAAAAGACTTTTAAAATTGAACTTCAACATAATAAGGAAAAAATAAAATAAAATAATTCCATTTACTTATTCACATGGATATTCTACTAGTCAAATAATCACATGCAATATCAATAACCACTTTCATAATGATGGAATGCATAATTCCAGACTATCATAACCACTTAGCCAAGGCCTCGTGCCAAGACTACAATTAGGATTTTGTCATGGCCTCATGCCAAGACACTAGTTTGTATCATGAGACCTACCGATGCATCGAGGAGCTATATTGGGCTCCACCCATCACTTATTAAGTCCAATTCATTCCTTATATGAAAAGGTTTAAACATATCATAAACCATAACATAATCACATCACATAAAACATGCATAAAGGAAACATAATATTTCCACATTTCAATCACAAGATATAAATTAAAACACATTAATATAATCATTTTAAATACCAAAATAAAAGAAAAGTAAAATATGGTATTTATTTTTCATTTTAAAAAAAGTTATGTCTTGTAGAGGAATCCGAAACTCAAATAATGGTCACGGCGGTGGAGAAGTCGTTGTTGCCACATACGTACGTCAAAAAAACATTCCCTTTTGTCATTTAGTAAAACTCTTCATATAAAAAATATTCCTTTTGAATAAACGTATAAGTCAAAGGGTTTTATACACCGTATAAAATAAAGTTGAGTATAAAACAAAATATGCCTCAATGAAAGGAGATTGAGACGAAGTCCCTTAAAAAGATCATCTCGTAAATAAAATAGATCTATTGTGTGTATTCACTATAAGTACACATAAAGAAAGTAAAAATACAAGATAGTACATAATAATATCATGGCATAATTTGAAAGTAGGAGATTAACCCAAACAACAGAAATTTGGTTAAGAAGTTCCCTTACCTCGTGTCCGAATTGACTCGATCGTTCTTTAATCTCATGAATAATAATCTAGAGATAATTTCTACTTTATTAATAACACTTTTCAAGTTTATTATTCCTTTTATATTACTTATTACCATGTTATGAACATTATGTAATTATTTAAGTTAATAATGGTCCTTTTGTCGATCTTTGGTACTTGAGTCAAAAATATACTTCTTATAATTACAAGTTGTTCATGTGGTAAAATATCTATTTTATCCAGAATTATATTCATGAATTAGATATCATATATGTCATATATATCCAGTATATACATTCATTCATAATATCATGTAACATTTAGAGGTAAGAAATGAAATGCACCATTCATGGAGACGGTAAGACGTACGAACGCATGGACACTACTTTCATTTCTATTTCGTATTTAATGGAATGAAATCATAATGATATAAAGGTGTATTCTAATTCTTGTATAATATCATATATAATATCATTTACTCCATCCTTTACATGTCCCACATATGGCATTAACGATTCAAATCACTTTGAGGGGACGGCAGTCCGCACTTCCTAAAATTAAATTATCGCGTTTACCCATAATGGAAATTATAAAGTTATCACATAAATGAAAAAATACAGAAGAATAAGGAAAACATAAAGATAATATATATCATATATATAAATATTTTCATCATAATGGACACAATGAGAGGTGTTAAATGAATATTGAACAATCATCGTTTAGTGAGGCTGTATTTCATCACCCACAGAAATAATATGTTCTTTAACCATTAGACGGAGGTGTGTGTAAGTGTAAATCAAATAATTCTTATAACAACATCCTAGTATATTTTTGATACTATTTTTGTTACAAAAGAAATTAATAAATAGATTTTAAGGGGTTAGAGAAGCAAAATTAAACAAAAGAACATAAGAGAAGACATTACCTTAAAATCGGGTAACGCTTTTTGATTTGAGCCAAAGGCTTCCTTGGGAAGACTACTGCCCAAAGTGAGGCTTCTAAGAGTAAGAGAGGGAAGTTAAGAGAGTATTTGGGCAGAGTTTGGCCGATCCAAATGGCTTTTATGGTGTGATCAAGGTGGTATAGGTGGGGGACTTTTATAAGAGGAGAGGAGGGGCACCCTTGGAAAGTCATGAAATGTTACATTATTATGAAATGCTTTTCAGATTTCAAGGGTCCCAAAGTGATATATCTCAAAGATAAGGTGGTAAGGTTTCGAAATATACTCATCCAATAGGTTTTTGACAAGTGTAAGTCTTATATTTTACATTATCTTTTCATTTTATTTAAAAAGTTCATTAATGAGCTAATTGTTGCATCATCATGGTGCGATAAATAAATTTATTTATTTAAATCCAAAAAATTATAAAAAAATTACCATGATGTAGTAAATATTTTTTTATTTCCAATGAATATTTATAGTTGAAAACTTAACTTATATAACCCCATGTAATAATTTTTTTAGTAAAATAACACATGTTTGTGACAATTTTATTTTTTACTTTAAATAAAAAGTTATTAATGTCATTTTCTTACCCAAGTGGCTCCATGGGGTCCCCATGTTGACCCATGGACTGTCTTGGTTGTCCATGACTCATACAATAAGGGTAGGACAAGTGTCAAGATATTTTCATATTTTTATAATATCATTTTTACATTAAATTTCACTAATTACCTTTAATAGCGATTAATTGTACTTAAAAGTTACTTTTCACCAAAAATTATTTTAATCCCATTGAACCACATTATACTTCCTACTGAAAATAATGTATTCCAGATTTTTTAAATTCAATACACAGAAGTGGTAATGTTTCATTTACACGAAAAATTAGTTTTTAAACTACCACTTAGTGGTTTCACTATTCATCAAAAATTGATGTTTTTCAGAAAAATACCAAAAATTAAACCACAGCTATAATTGATCTTATGAATTAAAAAATGATGTCTATTTTATAAAATTCCAAACAAATAAGTTTCATTAATTAATTTTATAATTAATTCCCGTTTTCAAAACAAATAGGTTGTTTTTAAGAAACAATATCAATCAAAAGATTCATAATTGTTTATGTCCAATTTCAAAGTGAAATTAATTCTAAGGACCACCATTGGATAAAGTTGTAAAATTATATTCTAATTATAATTTAAAACCACTCAATGGTATAATTTATCACTACTAATTATTTTGATTAAAATAGTTGTTTTTAATTAAAATTTAGTAATTTTCACTATTCATCAAAATATAAAAGTTATCCGAAAAGTTCCAAAATTTTATCCTAGGCTAAATTAGATATTCCAAATCCAAAAATGAAGTCCATTTTGAAAGATAAAATTTATAAAATTTCAAAAAGTGGGTATTACTATTCATAACAGCTACTTTGATTGGTCGTGGTCTGTTAGATTCTCAAACTTGAGTACAATGCAAGCTATTGAATTATTGAAAGAGAAGCGTTCTGTGGAAGCTTGGGGTGTTACATATTCACTATTGCATACTTTTTTTTGGGTGGGATTTTATTCTGGCCCAGTTTACCTTCCATTTTTCCTACTTTCACTACAAAAAAATAGTACATTAGAGGGGGTTATTTTGAGGGGGTTCTGGACAACCCCCTCTAAATTCATTTTCTGTAAAATTAGTGGGGGTTATGCATAACCCCCTCTAATCATCGAATTTAGAGGGGGTTATATACCCCCTCTAAATTAATTTTCTATAAAAATTAGAGAGGTATTATGCACAACCCTCTCTAAAAATTTTACCATTATTTTTTTAATATTTGGTTTCATTTTAGATCTGGTTATATCAAAACCACTGATAATTTAATAATTAGTGTCATTATATCTATTTTTTATTTGAGTTGATCTATATATATAACATTAATTTGTATATATATATATACACAAATATATATATATATATAATTAATTTTTTTAAATTAAATAGAGGAGGATCACAACCGCCTTTAATTTATGGTATTAGATGGGGTTCATGAAACGCTACTAATCCCTTATATTATAGGGGGATCACAACCCCCTATAATTTAAGATATTAGAGGGGGTTCATGAAATGTCGCTAATCCCTTAGACTAGAGGGGGTTTTGAACCCCTTCAAATTTAAGAAATTAAAGGTTGTATTGAATCCCCTATAATTGATGACATTAGAGGGGGCTTTTAACCCCCTCAAATTCATGACATTATAGGTGGTTTTTAATTCCTTCTAATTTAAGAAAATAGTGCAGTTTTTCAACCCCTTCTAATTTAAGAAATTATAGGGGTTTGGGAACCCTCTCTAATTGATGACATTAGAGGGGGTTTTTGAACCCCTTCTAATTTAAGAAATTAGAGAGGGTTTTGAACCCCCTTTAATTTTTGACATTGGAAGGGGTTTTTAACCCTCTCTAAATCATGAAATTTGATGGGGGTTATGAACCACTACAAATCCCTTTGATTGAAGGGGTTTTTTAACTCCATATAAATTTTTATTTATTTTCTAAAATAAATCTAATATAAATTTAAATTTTTTAATATATATGTGGGTGTGTGCATGTGTGTGTTTATGTATATTACATGAAAACGTTATATAAATGTATTTAAATACATTATAACACATATATATATAAGGACATTATATAAATATTTTAAATAAATGATTATACATATAAAAAAAATATATACATATATATAAATATTGATATACAAAATATAAATATATTTATAAATATATTTATTCAAATTTATAAAATTTATATATGGTTTTATAAATACTATTTTTTTATGTTATGATTTATATTATACATATATTATATTAAATACATTCTTATTGTAGATTTTTGTATAAATACATTTATATAATATTATGTATACAAATATATATAATATATACAACATTAAATATAAATTTACATATACATATATATTTTATATAATTATATTATATATATTATAAATATTTAATTATAAATAAATTTATATATATTATATAACTATTTTACATATATTGTATCATACCATTGTAATTATAGATTAATTTAGTACATATATATATATCATTTAATAATTAATATTATTATTAATACACACACACGTACATAAATAAATTTGTATTGTATACTTATGTATAAATACATTTATATTAGACTATGTATACTAATTTACATAATTTGGACAAAATTAAATATTAATCTAAGTTTAAATATAAATATATTATTTATTTATATTTTATATTATATTATAAACATTATACCATAAATAAATTGATATGTATTATATAATTATTTTATGTATATTCTGGTATAAAATATTAATTATAAATTAATTTAGTATATATATATATATCATATAATAATGAAAAATATTATTGTTACACACACACATACATAAATACATTTGTATTGTATACTTATGTATAAATACATTTATATTAGATTATGTATACTAATTTACATAATTTAGAAAAAAATAAATATATTTTTATTTATATTTATATTATATATTATATTATAAATATTTTATTATAAATAAATGTATATGTATTGTATTATTATTTTATGTTTTATTTATTATATAATATTAATTATAAATTAATAGTGTACATATATATATCACTTAATTATATTATTTATTTCCTATTATATGAATACATTTAATTTCGTGTATATATATGTGTGTGTTGGTGATATAATATATATGTATATAATTACATACATTAATATATAATATAAATGTATTAATAAATACTTATATATTTTAAATATACCGAAATATATGTGTGTGTGTGTGTGTATTATATTATAGGAAAGTATATTATATATATACAAATATATTATATTATTTATATTTGTAAACAAATATATATATATATAATATAATGTAATATAATATAATACTATAGTATATAATTAAATATAATAGAGCGTATATTATTTAATAAAGCGTTTCTAGCATAGTGGCATTGTTGCCTGTGTAGTATACAGCCGGTCAGGGGTTCTAAACCTGGGAACTACTCTTTTACCCCACGGGCGGGGCGGCAGGCTCCAGGGCACGCGGGTGTCAACAGTTGCACAGGCTAGGGCAGGGCTTGGGCGTGCTGGGGTGTAAACCGGTGTCGAGTGTCAAGGGGGGCGTGTGGGTGTGTGTCAGGGGTGTCAAGGGGCGCGTGATGTCAAGGGGGGTTTCAACAGGTGTCAAGGGGGAGTGCTCGCTATCAGTGGGGTGTCAAAAGGTTTTCAAGGGGGTGCAGGTGTGTGTTGGTGGTGTCATTTGGGGGTTGTGGGGTGTGTTTCAGGGTGTGTCAAGGGGGGATCGTGTAGGTGTGTGTTTGTGCAGGTGTCAACAGTTTCACAGGCTAGGGCAGGGCTCGGGCGCGCTGGGGTGTCAATCGGTGTCAAGTGTCAAGGGGGGGCGTGCTGGTGTGTGTCAGGGGGTGTCAACGGGTGTGCGCTATCAAGTAGGGATGTCAATAGGTGTCAAGGGGGTATGATCGCAGTCAGGGGGGTGTCAAAATGTTGTCAAGGGGTCATGGGTGTGTGTTAGTGGTGTCATTTGTGGGTTACGGGGTGTGTATCTGGGGGTGTCAAGGGGGGATCATGCAGGTGTGTGTTTGTGCGGGTGTCAATCGCTATCAAGGGGGTGTCAACAGGTGGGGGCTTTGGTGGACAAGGGTGGCGCTCGGGGGGTGTCAATCAGTGTAAAGTGTGAGGGGGGGCGATGTTGAGTGGGGGTGTCAACAGGTGTCAAGGGGGAATTAACACTATCAAGGGGGTGTCAATAGGTCTCAAGGGGCGCAGGTGTGATGGTGGTGTCAAGGGGGGCGTGTAGGTGTGTTTCGGGGGGTGTCAACAGGTCTCAAGGGGGGTGCGGGTGTGACAGTGGTGTCAAGGGGGCATGTAGGTGTGTGTGCGCAGGGGGTGCCAACAGGGGGGATGGTGCTCCTAGTGGTGTCAAGGGGTTAGGGGCGGTTGTGTGAAAACATCCCCTAATGACTCTAATGAAATCAACATTCATGTTGGTTTAAACCGCCTCTAAATCTCTAGATTAGAGGCGGTTTCTATTATAACCGCCTCTAATGTAGTAAATTTTGAGCAACATTAGGAGGGGTTTCAACCCCCTCTAATGTAACCACCGCTAAATTTATGATGAATTTATCAGCGCTTCCTTATGAATGCCTCTAAAAATAGTTGGCGGGCACATTAGCGGTGGTTTCCCACAACCGCCGCTAATGTCTTTAGAAGAGGTTATAACCCCTTCTAATGTAAAAAATAACCCCTTCTAATGTGATCATTTTTTTTGTAGTGTTTCATACTATTTGGTTGGTATCATGGTGTATAAATTCTTGTGTACTTACTATTTTTACATTTCAATTTTTTGGTCTTGGATATGTGTGTGTGTGTGTACATGTACTTCGGAAAATTCGTCTAATTTTTGGGATATTCCTACTCATTAATAGTTGCCAACCCCTGGCCTATCGGAGGCCAGATTGGGGTAGTCACAACATGAGCCCTTTTGGGATGGATCAGGACAAAGTGGTATGATAGGGGTTCGGTTCTACCTAAAGGATCAGGAGTCTGTGCGATTGGTTTAGGGAAACAGTGTTATGTGTTTTGAGCTTGGATTTTAGGACAGGGAATACAGTGTTGGTGCAACGACTAATGTATCCATGCACTAGGACTCTGAATTATGATTTCTAACAAGGTATATGAAAACACTAGTTTCACGGTAATTAATTGTAAAAACATCATATATGATTTGGGTGTGTTCTCATGTACATATTGAGTCATCTTTCCAGGTATTATCTATTGATCGTGATTTATCGTTACCTATTTTAGGATGCCTTTACTCAAACAGCTAGCCAGGATTCCGATGTGTGATCTGAAGGATGATCCTCTTAGAGATGAGGTGTTAGTGGAGGGACCAGTACTAGAGACAACACACTTGGGTAGTGTAGCAACAATACCACCACTCGTTGTGCAGCAGTTACAACTAGCACTATCAGTAGAGGATGCACGTATTTTGAGTGTGTTACATGAGTTCCAGAGTCTAAAACCTCCCATGTTTTAGTGTGAGACAGACCCACATGTAGTTGAGGATTGGATGGAGAAAGTTACACATGTATTATTACTTTTGAGGATACATTCCGACCCGATAGAAGTTCTAGTCACGAACCTTATTCAGGTATCAACTGGGAGATGGTGGATCTTACTGATCTAGATGTATAAAGAGATGACTCTCTCTTTCATAGAATTTTAGTGCCTTTTCAGGTAGGAGTTTTTTCCAAAGACATTACAATCAGTGTGCATACAAGATATCTTGTATATTTAGCAGGGAAGTCAGACAGTTGCGGAGTACTCGGTGAGATTTACAGATCTTTCTTGCTACTCCACGAATATGGTGCAGGACCCATTCTTAATGGCACATACCTTTGAGCATGGGATATTATAGGAGATCATGGCATTGATGATATCCCTTGGCATCTATACATATGTTGGGGTACTTGAGTGAGCTCTGCTAGTGGATATCTTTATGGTGGAGTAGATGCCAATAGTGGGAGCTACTAGCACACACCAGGTAGATAATTCTTCAGTGGTGGGTAGTCGACAGCAGACGTAGTGACCCAAGTAGGTCAGACACTTCATGATATGACACCAGGACATAGGATCAGTGGTGAGGGTATCCTATGTAAGAGTTATTTAGATAACGGATAGGATGTGTTAATTTTTTGGCATTCAGGGGCATCTGTCTAGATATTTCTAAACCTGTCATATAACCAATCAACAGATGGATTAGGGACCCCTGAGATAGAGGGTGATGTAGGAGCAGGGTGTTCTGCATGTCAGTGGTTGGGGTAGAAGGGTAGTTTGGGCATCATGAGGTGGGTGGAGGATTGAGGTACTACCACCACCACTGCCAGGTGGTCCACCATGGTCTTAGGGAGCTGGTGGACCAGGATAAGGACAACTTTAGGTGATGGATACTTATGACCCCTAGGCTCCCGAGATGATTAAAGGTTCTATTTTTGTATTTCCATCTTATCTAAAATTTTGATAGACACAGGTCCCAGTTACTCTTTTCTCACCATGACCCTTGTTTGAGACCCAAGGATTCCAATAAAACCGTTGAATTAATCCCTACGTTTAGAGAATCCTAAGGGGGAGATTTGATGATCACACACTAGTGTCGACAATTTCCCCTACTCTAGGGGGAAATATTTTAGGTTGGTATTTCTTGTAGGATGTTTCAAGGCCTTACGATGTAATTCTTGGTATGGATGGGTTATCCATAGTTCCTGTCTAGATTGATTGTTTTAGGTGTAGAGTGTGGTGTGTCCACAGTGATGGGACTAGGTTTTCTTTTGTTGTAAAAAAACACATGCAGCACAAGAAGGACTTATGCATAGGAGGGTGCAGTAAATTACTCATCAGTTGGCTAGTCTCACCCTAGGTGTATGGATTATAGGAGTCCTCAGTTTCCTGCAGTGGTGGTGAAGTATGAGGATGTCTTTCCTAAGGATTTCCCTATATGACCTCCCCACTGGGAGGATGAATTATACATTGATCTATACCTCGATATGGAATCGATATCTACACCTATATATTGGATGGCTCCCACAGAGCTTCATGAGTTTAGGTTATATATAGAGGACTTGTAGAGGAAGGTCTTTATGAGACCCAATGTTTCACCATGGGTGGCCCCATTTTTTTCTAAGAAGGCATACGAGAGCATCAGATTATGTGTGGGCTTTTATCACCTAAACTAGGTGACCGTGAATAATAAGTATCCACTACTTAGGATTGATGACAACTTTAATCAGATATATGGAGGGAGGTGGTTCTCGAAGATTAACATCTGGTCTGTTTATCACCAGATTTGTGTACAGGATGAGGATGTACTGAAGACATCGTTTAGATGTCGATACCGCCACTATGAGTACTTGGTGATGCTTTTTGGTGTGAAAATTCTCCAAAAGTGTTCATGGGACTCCTGAATTGAATATTCTAACCACAGAAAGACTGTTTCATTATGTTATTCATTTATAACATCCTGGTTTACTCATCATCCAAGGGGGATCAAGAGATACACTTGAGGATGGTCTTGGAAACAATCCAAGAGCACCAGATTTATAGGAATATCTTGAAGTGTTGGTTTGGTATTTGGGAGGTCTAATTTCTAGGACACTTCATTTTAGAAGTTGTATTTTTAGTAGATATGGTGAAGATTGAGGTGGTGCTTTCATGGGATCCACCCAGGAGTTTTACTAAGGTGCAAGTTTCCTTGGGTTGGTTGGGTACTATCATATGTTTGTACTTGACATTTCCTTAGTAGCAGCACCCTTGAAAGATTTTACATGAAAAGGGAAACCGTTCGTGTGGACTGCTAAGTGCAATTAGAGTTATCAGTAGCTAAGTCAGATATTGGAGAGCACTCCTATGTTGTGATTACCAGAGGAGGTTGTTGAGTACGTGGTGTTTTGTGAATCATCGAGTAATGGGCATGGTTGGGTCCTAACGTAGGGAAAACAGATGATTGTCTATGGTTCACACCAGTTGAGGTAACATGAGAAGAACTACGTGACCAATGATCTTGAGCTATAAGTAGTATTCTATGCATTTAATTCGGGGTGACACTACCTAATAGTTGAGTGTTTTATCATCTACTCTGACCACAAGAGTCTCAATTATATCTTCTCTCACATGGATTTTAACTTTATCTATAGTAAATGGATAGATTGTTTTCAGAACTATGACTTTGAGATTGTATATACTCCTGGGAAGGGGATGTGGTGGTAGATGCTCTCTGTAGGAGATCCATATTGTAGTTACTGAGAGAGTCATCTGAGCAGTTAGTTGTGTTGTAAATATCCTTTGTGGATGGAGATGGAGTATCGTACCTCTAATCAATGTTATTCATCCCTCCACTCTTACAGTAGGTCAGTGAGGAATAGCTTGGAGACACCAACTGTGAGACATTAAATACTCAGATGTGCATAGGGAATACCCCTGACAGATTTTCCAAAGGTAGGGGGAATTCCATTCTCTTCATAGGACATATAGTAGGACCATTGATATTTCAGGAGGAGTTATTGAGGGAGATCTATACATCCCCTTTGGGGGTACATATGGGTGTGGATAAGATATACCAGGATCTCTAATGTCAGTTCTGGAAGTTGGAGTAGAAGAAGGAAATGAGAGAGATTGTTTCTATATTCCTCACTTGTAATCAATTGAAGGATGAGAACCATGTTCCAGTGGTTTTGACTCAACCCCTAGAGGTTCCATAGTGGAAGTGGGATGGGATATCTAGGGAATTCATGATAGGATTACCATAGACATCTATGGGTATGATACCATCTGGGTTATCATTGACTGACTCACTAATTTGGCCCACTTCCTATAGATTCATGAGCAGAGTTCAGTAGACAGCTTAGGATGCCTCTACATGTAAGATATAGTTTCGCATCATGGAGTTTCATCAACGATCGTCTCAGATTGCAATGATTGTTTGACATCCTAGTTGTCAAAGGATTGTAGTATGTTTTTGGGACCCAGTTACGCTTGAGCATGACATTTCATCTCCAAAAATATGGTCATATAGAGAGAACCATCCAGGTTCTTGAGGATATGCATTGTGATTTCATCCTAGACATTGGTTGTAGTTTGGAGTATCGCCAACCTCTAGTGGGGTTTTTTTACAACAAAGGATACCACTCCAACATTGGTATGAAATCGTATGAGGCCTTATATGGTTGAACATGCAGGTCACTAGTTTATTGGACCGACATAAGCGAGTCAGTACTCATGGTCCCAAAGATGGTGTAGTCTACCACTAATATGGTGCAGATCATCCAGGAGCATATTTGGATTGCACAATACAGATATAATTCATATTTTGATAGGATACATAGGCACTTGGAGTTTGTGGTTGGAGACCATGTGTTCCTTCAGGTTTCACCATGATGGGGATTATAGAGAATTGATTGGTGTGTTATGTTATCTATGAGATACATCAGCCCTTTTCAGATTCTTAGTAGAGTTGGTGAGGTGGCATACCACCTAGCTCTACTCCCATAGTTTCACCAGGTGCATAATGTCGTCCATGTGTCGTAGATGAGGAGGTACGTGCATGATCCATCACACTTCATTGACAGGTGAGAGCAGGACATTAACAAAGGGGATAATTTTGTGGAGTTCCCAGTGGAGATCAAGGATCGATAGAATAGGATCCTTCATCGGTTGAAAATTTCTCTGGTGCACATTAGTTGGCTGTATGGGAATCTCTATGAGAGCACTTGGGAGTGGGATGCTTAGATCAGGCTTAGTACCCTCATCTTTTTATTGAGTATCCCTTGTTTTTTATTTCAGGGATGCAAATCCATATGGTGTAGAGAATTTAATGACTCATATTTTATTCAGTTTTGTTTTTATAAATTAATTGGGAAAATTCCAAGACCAAGCACTGATACAACATGAGATTATGAGGCTCGGTGTGCTCAAAAAAATTTGATAAAACATTTTTTGTTTTTAATCAAGTGCAAGGACAACTTTTCTTTAAAATGGGAATATCTTCTAAATAGGTGCCCATATTAGAAATATGAGGTTATAATTACATTCAGAACAATGTATTTACCTTAGTTGGGGCCGAACATCTACCAACACGGGACGACTGTGACAAATTTAATTTGGATGTAAGGGTTATTAAAATATTTTAATAAAAATATTATATTTGATGTAGTGGTGTTTTTATTTTTAATGAAACCTTTGATAGGAGTTCAAGTTCATCGACATAACCATATAATTCCTTCAATATGTTGAAAGAAACTCTCTTGATGATGAAAACTGATGGATCAAAAATTGATAATGAAAAAAATCTTTATTCTTCATCAATGAATTATCCATCCTCGAGGTAGGGTGTTTAATCTCTTCATGGTTTTCTTCCCTGTTCGTAGAATCAACGATTAATGTGGACCAACCAATAAACAGGTTTATCCATGGTTCAATCATTATTACAGGATAGTTAATTATTACAGGGATTATGGGGAGATATATATTTGTGATTATCTTAGTATTCATTCATCATTTTAATAGGAGTGAATCTAGGCCGACATGAAAAAAGGCCAAGTTTCATTCCTCAAGGGATTCTTGTTCTTTCTCCCATCCCAATTCCTAGAGTTCTTCATCGTTGGACCCTCATGGATGTGGTTAGAGTTTCTCGGATGATACAAATGTGATTGAACCCCCAGATTGGTGGAAATGTTAAGCGAAGGGAAGATCAATGAAGTAAATAACCCAAGGAGCTCATCCATGCCTTAGGTTCGAGAAATGAAGTTCCAGATGTGACCCATTGGCCCGCAGAAGGGTCCACTAGCATGCCGGTGATGGAACATGGCAGCGAACATGTTAGGGTGGATCAAGCGGTGGCGTTCCACTGAAAGTAGCCATCAGGACCAGACGTGGAACAGAGGAGCTACATTGGAGCAGGAGGTGGTAGCCATATAACGTGGATGGCCGAGTTAACCGGGGGTTGTAGTAGGAGGTCATGATAGTGAGCTAGGACATGGCTCGAAGCCGCATCAGAGGAACCTATAGTAAAAACCCATGGTTCATGCGGAGGAGGCAGTCCAGACACATGAAATGATGAATGACACCATGTTGACTGGGAAACATTTGGGGAGCCATGCGATCAGGGTGGACCGCATGGACCAGGGGGCACAGCCAGGGTGGGTTGCATCTGGCAGAGAAAACTGGCCCCCTTCATGCAGGCTGGACTAGGGTGGTTAGGCTAGACCCAGTGGCTTAGTGGTTCGAGCTAGTTTGGGCTAGAACAGACTAGACCTGGTTGGGTCAGCTGGACTAGGTCAGGTTGGATTTGGTGGGTTGGGGCGGACACAGGCAGGCACCCAGTCGGACCATTTTACAAAGAAATGATCATATCCTTCAAACCGTGACTAAATTTGTTGATTCTTTTGTGGTGTTGGGACGCTTGAAATGAGAATGTAATTTAGAGATACTCTATTTGAATTTTTTGGATGTTGGAATAATACCTGGTGTCTTGAAGAGTAGGTTCTCCTAGTACAATAATGCTACGAGCGGAATCCTACAACTAGCTATGACTTGGTGACTATGTGATCTTGGTGACTACATGACTTGGGGGATACATGATTTATCGGAACTCTGTGTCTTATCAGCACTCTGTATTTTATAGGCACTCTAGGTTTTATCATTACTTCATGTGTTATCGATACTTCGTGTGTTATCGACACTCCATGTGTTATTGAAACTCAATGTGTTTTCGACTCTGGGTGTTCTAGGGACTAAAACTAGTAATCTATATTTTTTGATTAATACTTGTACATGTGTGATTTGAAACTGCATCATGTGTTTCCTATTTCGTATACTTTATATATTTCTTAGTGGTATACTTTGTGAATTTATTAGTGTTATACTTCATTATTCTCTTTTGTGGTGTACTTAATGTGTTTATTAGTGGTAATCCATTGTCGTTTCAGGGTGTCCTACTGAGTGTTGTTTTACTCACACATGCAGGGGATTTTACCACACATATCATGTGGTGTGCAGATGATCAGCACTTTGATGGAGTCATAGGTAGACCAGGTGGTGCTTACAGTGATCAGACAGATGTGTGGTACTGTAACAGATTTTGATATCTTTCCTACACTGACCCTTTTGGTAGGTTTTTCTATAGATTTTCTTTTGGAAAATTTGTATTCACTATTGTAGACTCATTTTTGGGTGGGCTTGTATTTTGGCCCTGTTTACATTCTAGTTTTCATTTTTTCTGTACTCTATGGCTGGAATCTTGGTGTATGTAGGATTTTCTAGTTAGTGTTTTTGCATATCATAATTTCAGGATTGGAGATGTGTGTGTGTGCAGGTACATAGTAAAATGCCACCCATTTGTGGGATATGCCTACTCGGCACTATTTACCATCCCCTGGCCTATTAGAGGGGGGCTTGGGGTAGTCACAACATGGCCCCCTCTAGGGTGGGTCTTGAAATCGATGTATATGTTTTTGAATTAATGGATTTTGGGAGTAAATGTGTAATGTTTTTTAGAGGTTTCTCTTTGTGTTTTTAGAGATTTAGATATAAATCATGGATTTTTCAATATAATTAGGATTATAGACTACCTACTGGACACATTCACATCTTGAAATATTTCACAACATGAAATTATTGCTAGCTAGATTCCATAAACTAGTTAGTATCATGAAAAATTTACATGATTTTGTACTGGTTCATGACATGAAAAGTTTGATCATGATTTATTAAACCTAAATCTATTACTTTTGTGGTGTATTTTTAAAATAATGGAATGCATGTTATGAAAGGGTTTCACAACATGAATTATTCTAGACTAGTAGTTTTATCACATTCCATTGTTGATTATTTTATCACTTGATGTACAATCCTCTATCTCAAAAACTCAATTATCTCCTATGAAATTTTTTATTATCTCCAAACCTTCGAGATCATATCGTTAAACACTTTATATTCATGGTGGTTTCTCTATATCTCTCTGGGTAATAATTCTTTTCTTCTTCCATTCCATTGATCATGGAATCATCATTGAACATTGTTTTTAGATGTTTTGATATTTTAATGATCCTATTATTGATCTGTTATAAATGTATTGTGTGATATTCTTATGGGTGTTGGTCCTTTGTTCGTTGTGCTGCAACATGCGGGTTCATTTGGGTATGTGTTGTTTCACCTTCTACACCAACCACTTTGCTTGTTCTATTGGATCATATATGTGAGAATCCATACTAGGGAATATTTTTTCATCTTGGTGTCCCTTCCAATGGTTGTGGATATCCTCTATTTTGGTGTGTGACCCATGTTTGAGGTTGGTGGTTCCATCTCTAGCCTAATTTAGATGAACATTAAATGACCAGGTTGTAACACCTCAAAATTCTAAAATAATAACATTTCATTTTTAGCATGTGTGACATGAAACACCAAGACTAAGAGAAAATATATCCCCTTATGATTTTTGATATATTTAATTTCAAATAAACTAAATCTATTTAATATCCAGTTTTACGTGAAATAAAAATTGTAGCTTTTGTTACACATAACATCGAGTTTAAACGAAATGTGAAATATTATTAAAATATTTATATTTAAAGTTATATTTATCACCTTGTTGATAAATTAAAAGGTATGAATAGTAATAAAGAAATTATTAAAAATATGCTTTTCTATTAAAGAGAAATAAACTTAGAATCATTTAAAAGTAAAAGAAATGTTTTTTTGAAAAATTATATTTTTTCTAAAAGTCTGTTTCGTCATGATTTGAAAAAAAATTAATTTTACCACTATTCAAAAATATATATTTGGAAAAAATAAAATAATTTTTGAAATCAGAATATCAAAATTATCTGAGGGTAATTTTTTTGTATTTTTCTAAAATTATTTATTTTTTATAAATAATGGAAAATTTTGAATTTTAATTGAATTTTTTTTTTAAAAAAATAATATGATAAATTTTATTTAAAATTTATTTTAAATTAAAATTTGTTCAATATTATATAATTAATCTAATTTAGTACATTTTAATAATTTTAATATCAAATAATGATATATTAACATTTTAATATTTTGAACATTTCTCATTAAAAACTCTCTTTCTCGTTATATAAACGAGATTAATTTTAAATTAAATTTTACCAATTTTGTGAATGGAATTCTGAATATTTGATTCCATATTTTTAATTTAAATAATTTTAACTTAATTTTTGACCAAAATTTAAAGTTAAAACATTAAAAATTATTTACAATGGTTAAGGTAAAAAAAAGATTATCATGGGTTAAACTATGATGATATGGATTAAAATGACCAACCAACTTTTAAAAATATTATTGGATGGGTATTTTCCCACCTTATTCTTAAAAGTTTTTAATATAGAGTCATTTTTTTCATGTGAATGACTTTTTCATTTGGAATTATTTTGGGAAATTTATAAATAATTTCTAATGAGGTCCATTTTCCCTACTTTTAAATGGGGACTCCCTACCCTAAATTATTCACACCACCCAAGTACTTTATCTTGAACAACCCTTGATACATTATCTCCCTAACATCCTTTATTACATTATAGAGCTAATGGTCCTCCAAAAAGACTATACTTGTGGTCCTTGAGTAGAAATCGATAAAAGGTTTCTCTTAGAGAACGTAATTATCTTAGCAAAGATCTTTCGTTTTATTTCTTATTTTTACACATTAAATTATGTCTGAAAAAATCCATTATAATAACCCAAGTATATAAAATATACTTATATGTTATTATATTTATTCCATAATAATAATCCAATTCTGCATCCAACAAATGTGAAATGAAATCATTGATCATGTGTATGGAGGATTACCGCCTCATGGACCGATGTAGATCATTTTCCATCACCACCTTTCAAGGATGGATATAATTATGGACTAATAAAATTATATAATATTTATAATATTATAATAATTTTTTAATTTTAATATCACATATATATATTTTATCTTCTATTTCATTTAAAATACGATAACATCTCTCTTTTATACGAAGGACTACTGCCATGTGAAGCGATGTGATTCATTTTTCTCTTACGCTTTATATAATATTTAATAAGGATAAAATTATTGATTATATGTAATATAAAAGAGATGAAGTTTATTATGGAAAATAAATATATCACCCAATACCGAACCCTTTCACCCATTATGTGAAATATATTTTTGATCGTGCATATGTATGACCAACAGTCTTCATGAAGTGATGCTATTAATTTTCCAAGAACAACATTTAAAAATGATTATAATAATGTATATACTGACTAAATATTATTTTGATAAAATTAGTATCATTTTTAATATGATGTATTTATATCCCATCTACAATAATTTGTACTTTCTTTAAAAAAAATTCCAGATAAAAGAATGCAATTAACACCTAAAAGAATGAAAATAATGGAAATTTATTTAAAAAGGGGTGTAAAATAATATAATAGGATCACATATAACACTATAAATATGATTATTCTTCTAAAATAAATTAATAACATTCTTACCGAAAGTATACTAGAGGTTAATGTAAATTTAACTACTGTAATTTGTAAGGTAACAGATTTCATCTCAACTTACATTCCCCTGAGACTTATTTTTTATTATGGACCAATTAAATTTTATCTGATATATATACTACCCCTTTGAAATTTTAAATAATGATTAATTCAAACTTAATGGTATTTTTTGTTTTACTTTGAATAATATCATCTAAGGGTATTTGAATCAAAAATTAACATGTTGTAAAAGTTATTGTACAATGTCAATTTCTTTTCAGATTGTTAAATTTCTACTCAGACAATCACTTTATTGTAATCATTTTTTTAAAAAATTACATTTATTCTAAATATCCATATTTTTTTATCATAGATATGATTATTTACTAATCCAAATATCTTTTTTACATGTGGTGTTTACTTTGAATGTTATTTGATTAATTGTAAATATTGATAAATATGTATCCTCTTTTGAATATATATATTTGTTAATAATGAATATTGATTCATGAATTAAATAGATTATTTGATATATGGGGAATTATCTGGACATGTATTTATAGGTGGGGACAATTAATTGAAATATCCTCGATGCATCGAAAGGTCTCATGAGAAAAAATAATCTGTAAAACCCAATGGGTGATGACCATGTAGTTTTAAACTATCCTGTGAAAGGTGTTAACGGTAGAGGTTTCATGGTCCTAAGTTCATTACATACAATAATTAATCAATTAATTATTTAATAATTTATTTTTTAATATCCATGATATTTCAAAAAGTATGTTATCTCTGGATTCATTTCATTCTTTGTTTACTAATTAAATGGAATTTGTTTTCACTTATTTACCTTGCCATATTTATTATTCGTTGTATATTAATATATGAGGTTATTTCAATGTCATGTGGGTTTATTTATTAACCTTTCTATATTGAATATTATTTATTTATTCATGATATCTTCCACAGTACTTAGCCCTTATTGAGAATTTTATCTCACTGTTATTTTGTTTCTTTTCCACTGGATAGAAAGAAGTGATCATTGAATAAGAATTCAAGGATGAAGTTCATTTTATTTTGTTATGTATTGTGTTTAATTTTCATAATGAAGGATTTAAAATTAAGGATATCCATAAATAAGCTGCGTTTATTATTATGAGATTACATATGCATAAATTTCTCAATTTATGTTTTGTATTTCACTAGTTTTTGGATTATAAAATATGTTTCATAATGATATGATCTAATATAATTTATTCTATAATTTATAAATGGTTTATAATAGAAGTAAAGGAAACCACATCAATTTACATAGTCCAAAGAGTAATAATGCTCATTTATTTGATGAGCCTAAGCCAAACTTTCTAAGGGAACTAGTCTCCCAAGCATTCTCAACATTTGAGGACATTGTATAACTTTTTAAAAAGATAAATAAAGAATTATATAATAATTTTATATTCATAGGGAAGCCATAAACTAAGAGTATAAGATAGAAAATAAATTATAATGGGATGAAAAGAAATATGGGTTTTATTGCATGTTATAATTTTAGAAAGAAACATTATGTTACTTACTTGATGGGAATGAGAGTATTCTACAAGTGTAGAGATAAATTCCATAGTACTTGTAATTAAAAAGGTAAAGGGGAATGTTTATAATTCTTAAAGCTTCAACTATAAGGATATGGGGAACTACGCAGATGAATTCCCCAAGTGTCAAAGGAATATACCTCAAAGGAAGTTAATGGATCATGGTCAATATTAATATATAACCACATAAGAAGTGGAATGATTAATATTATTGTGTGGTATTCAAGAATTATGTCATTTGATAATTTTATCAATTATATCTTGTATATATGATTTATTGAATTTGTAAGGATTTTACTTCAGTACTTTTTCATTCGGGATTTGAAATTGTATGTCAAACGGTACCAATGAACATTAAAAATGATTTAATATAAAAGTAAATTTCTTATAAAACGCATTATTGAGGGAAATATAAACCTTAATATATTACCTATGTTGACATAATGTTTTTAAGATTAATATATTATTGACATTACTGACTACCTTGGAACTGATTAATGATTTTTTTAAAAAGTTGTTTATTCTATCATAGATACAGTTGACATCATATTTGGATTAAAAAAATATTTCCTATAGTTTGTGTTTTATTCAAATAATAAGAACGAATTTTTTCTTTCAATAAAATTTTATGGTAATTTATGTTATTACCATATTTCAATAGAATACATGACCAAGGTATTAACATACTTTGAATGTGACATTAATAGAAACTTTATATTTTCTGCAGAATATAATGTTGATTTAGTAACTTTCCTTCTAAATTTGGTCAGAAATATTTTAGATGAGCCTTAAGTACAAATATATATAGGAGGGATTAAGTTGATATTTTGGAGTTATTAGATAACATTTTCTAATCATATATGTTTTGAAAATTAGTTAGGGGTATACAGATCGACTTTTCACTCTTTTATGGATATTACGATCTGTTAAAATTGAATTGTAGTTATTCAGGAATAAAAATTATTTTTTTGATATACATTTCATAGATTAAGATTTTATGTGTAAATTCTCCAAATAACAACCATTTTGTGATATTTTATTATGAAATAAAAATTTACCATTTAAGTATATTTCCATATATTTGTAGAGAGTGGAATAATTCATAAACTCTAGGAAATGGGTCTTCAAAAAATGTAATATTATCATCCTTTTTTATGATATCAATAAAATTTTTCACACCATTTGTTTATGGATTTGTGGTTGTTATATTCCTCTTGACCATGTTCTCTATCACTCTCTATCAGTATTTTACTGTCAATTTTCACTTATATGTTCATGTTTTCACTTCTCACCTATGTTGTCCAATTCGAAACCTATGATGTTTTATTCAATATAACCTTTGTACTTCCCTTTATCTCTTATTAATATGATATTTTGTTAACTCATATTTTAAAAAAATACAATAATGGTATTTCCAAATTCAAAACCCTTTATTATCAAAATCAAGTTTAATTTATGTGAATGAAATTTATTTAATTTGGGGAGAATGTGACACCCAAAAATTATAAAATAAGAACATTATATTCAATAGATAATATGAAACAAAACACCAAGAATGGAATAAAATATAACACAGCAAGAATTTATAACAAAT
Source organism: Viscum album (assembly GCA_963277665.1). Classification (NCBI taxonomy): domain Eukaryota; kingdom Viridiplantae; phylum Streptophyta; class Magnoliopsida; order Santalales; family Viscaceae; genus Viscum; species Viscum album. The sequence goes on from OY728147.1 coordinate 1,410,271,377, forward strand.
TTATTTTTAAATAAATTCAATCTCTTCAATAGCTTGTATTACATTTAATACTAAGCTTAGTTTACATTACATGCAACACTAAATTGAAACAAAATCAGGAATATGATTAAAATATTTATATTAAATATGACAGTTAACACCTATTTAATAAATTGGTGGGTATTAATAGTGATAAATAAATTATTAAAACTATGTTTATCTATTAATTATAAATAAAATATGAATCATTTAAAATAAATAGAAATTTTTTTATAGAAAAAAAAATATATTTTCAAAATAATGGTTGAGTTTATCATTCAACATATAATTGAAAATTAATTTTCATTAATTCATGAAATTATATTTAAAAAAACATCATTTTTTAAAAATTAATATTAAAATTATCCTAGGGCGAGATTTGTTGGAATTTTTCTAGAATGTTTCATTTTGTGATGAATAGTGAAAAATACTAAATTTTAATTGAAAACTACTCTATAATTAAAATAAATTATATGCATGAATAATATTTTGAATTTTTTTGAAAGTAAAATTAGTTTAATTTTATAAAAATTAATCCAATTTAGGTCTTTGTAATAAATTTCATATTGAATTTTGATATAAAATCATTGAATTCTTTTGAATATTTCCCTCTAAAAACCCTACATTCACATCGTGTTGGTGGGAATAATATTAAATTAAATTCATCCAATTATATGAATGTTATTTTGAAAAATGGATTAAATAATTTTAAAAAAAATATTTTATATTATCTAATAATTTTAACTTAATTTTTGAAAAAATGATACTAAAAATATTCACTTTATTGTAATTGTTATTTTTTTCTTGAAATAGTCACTTTATTATGACCATTTTTCCTTAGAAATTACATTTCATATAAATATTCATATTCATTGTATCATGGATAATATAATTTCCTAAAAATTATATCATTTTTTATATATGATGTTTACTTTGAAATTTATTTGATTAACTGGGAAATATTGATAAATTTGTATCCTTCATTCAATACAACTATTTGATAATAAGGAATATTTATCCATGAATTAAATTAATTATTCAATATATTAGGAATGATTTTGATATTAATTTATAGTTGTGGGAAATTTATTGAAATACCCTTGATGCATTAGTAGGTCCCATGAGACAAATCGGTTGGCCAAACCCAATCGGTTTGTACCCATTAGTTTTAAACTAACCTATAAAAGGTCTTAATGGTAGAGATATCATGATCCTGAGTTCATAAAATACAATAATTAATAACACCCTATATTTATAATTTATTTATTATTATCCATTATATTTTCACAGTTAAATTATATATATATATATATATATATATGTATTTATTTCTCATATTATTGATTAAATGTCATGTGTTTCCAATTATTTCACTTGCAATATTGATTATGATTTATCTATTCCAAGAGTCAAGTTATTTAAATCACACCTATTTTAAACTATTTACCTTTCCATATATGTTATTATTTATTGATTCATGATATCTTCAATTGTACTTAATCATTATTGAGTACTTGAGGTCACCCTTATTTTTTTTCCTTTCCCCATGATATGAAGAAGAGATATTAGAATAATTTTTCAAGGATTTAATTCATTTTCTTTTGTTATGTATTGTTTTCTAATCCTGATTTAAATAGTTATCATGTTTTTATCTAGTTCTCAAATAATACTAAAATATTTTTTCTTTCAGGGTGCGATTCCTTTTATCGTATTCCAATGTAAAAAAGTATGATGGTGGTTTTTTTACTGGAGTCAGGGTGATTACACTAGTTTTAAATATAATTTAACATAAAAATTAGAAATATTTTTTGATCTCTCTATCTGGAAATGGGTTTTTGAGAAAACGTTTTTTCCCCTTATTTTGGTAAAAATAAAAGGTATTTTCAATGAAATGTAAAATGGATTTATATAATTTTTTTCAAACCATGGTTTCTATGAACTGATTTGGAAAAATTAGTACATGGTAATCTTTGGGTTGTTAGGAGGAATGTGTAGTAATATGTCTCATCTATTTATACTATCATGGCTTTACTCATGTGGTATTCTTCTACTCCCTATGAAATATTTCCTAAAAACTTGTTAGATGCAATTAAGAGGTTCAATTTTTGGGGATTTACTCTACTCTATATATTTAATGCATATGTATAGGGACTTGATGCAAAAGATTGTATATGTTTTCATAAAAGTTTTTTTCTATCCTAACTTGTAGTGATCCATGGTGTGATGTACCTATGATTTGGTTTGTATTTCCTGGATTTGACTACCTGTTTTGATATATTTGATATGATTTGAAACAGTTTTACCTACAGTTTTTAAAAATTTACAAAAGTGTAAAAATTATATTATTTTAAAATTTAAATAGTTTAACTGTTTATCATGCATTATTTTCTTTAAAGTTCCTCATTTTTTGGATTAATATATAGAGAATTATTATTGAACACATGGGTGGGAACCTATTAACCCTGTGACCTCACACCATGCACACCCACCCTACTATGTGCAGACCTAGTTAGGTTTTTTCATGGAATGAATGGAAAATCACCATAGGGAGTTGGTGAGGTTTCTAAAATATGAGTTTGAGTAGATAGTCGTTAGATGGTGGTATTTTTCTCGTGATATCAATTGGAGTGGTAAGTTTCTCTCATAGTTTTCCTTTTTTGTTGGTCTTGTATAATGGGTTTTTCTGACTGCACGAGTGGTATCATTTATGATGTCTAATTTTATTTATGGAATATGTATTTTAATGTTTTCTCTTTCATTCTTTCTCTCTGCTATGTATAGATATTCAATTATTTCTATACTGGTTTTTGAGAAATCCTTCCCTCGGGCTATTGTTTGATTCATGGGTTTCCAGGCTGTAGGGATCAAGAATTTCCTTTAGGTATGTCATGTAAAAGGGAGGATTTCAGTGGGGGGAGGTATCCTAGGTCAGTTTATAGCAACATATATGATTATCTTACAAAATTTCAACACCTATTTATTAATAATTCATTATTAAAATCATCATTTCTGGGTGTTAAATATTTTTCATGAATGTTTAAGTTAAAAAAGTATAGTCCTTGCACATTGCTCATGCTCCCATACATTATAGAACCATAAAAATTTCATAATTATCATACTTAATCATTATATACACTTTTATAACCATTCAAACAAAATTGTTATTAAAAAATTAATTACATCACTTCATGGAGATGGTAGTCTATATGTACACATGATTGATGTTTCCACTACCTAAATGATGGAATTAAATAGAGATAACCTATAATTCAACTTTAAAACATTATTATGTCATAAATATAATATATAATCATGAAATATATAATTTATTTTTTGAAAAAATTAATACCTTATACAAAGGAAAAGCCTCCTTGTGATTAATGATAACAATTACAAATGTCTAAAGGAGGGAAATTTACTTTTTTCTCATTAAAATAGATAAATAAACTCAATGTAGAGGGTGTTGGAGAAGATAAAATCATCAAGACTCACCCCTTTCTTCACAAGGATATATTAAACATAGTTATCTTCAAAAAAACATGCATGAGGATGTAATTCATTATGGATAACATGTTTAAACATGTGATCCATCTTGTGTTCATCTTTATAGAAAGGTGGATATTACTGGTTCTCAAATAATTCACAACCATGATGGAGACACTTTTAGTACAAAAATATTTCTAGACACATCGATTTTCGATGTCCACTCTGTTGACCAATCCAAGAATTATGGATTCTAAATAAAAGGAAACACCATAATGGTATCATGGGACATCACCATTATGATCAATATAAACATCTCAAAATATTGCAGGGCTAGAGTTTCATCTAGAAGATCTATTAGAATATCATTTCAACCATCCAAGAAATTGTTACTTACAAATAACACCAAAGGTACATAAGGGAGGGGTGAAGTTACCTAAAAACCTCTATATTTCACATCAATAAAAAATCATGAACTGAATTATAATAAGGCCTCACTGAAGGTATTTCTTTTTTAGATTTCCATAACAATTTTAATGATGGACAAGTGATAATAAAAAGGGGCATGATATTGAATCATCATGTTCCTACCATTTCATAAAACATAAACAAGCTCATTATAAGGCGCATTAAAGAGATTCATAAGATTATGAGATATTGAGATCCTAAAAAACTCCTTGATATGATAAAAGATAAAATTAAAGTGAGGAGGATAAAGTTCAAAAAATAAAAAAAAATAGCATTCCCCAGCATCAAAATTGTATGAATAATTATTAAAAGATTATCCACTTTTACATTCTACTAGTGGAAGAAAACTCATCTAGAGTAGAGGCAGAACTCCACCTTTTGAACGGTGGAATCCACATGGATATTTAAGGAGAATAAACTCTATAACCGAGAAAATATAGATATAAAGATAAATTTCTTAAGGATCTGATCCACTAGGTAAACCTATGAATTTCATTCCTATTAAATAATGTAGAGTTAAGCATTTCATCTATAGTTGGTTCCCATATCAAAAAATTATATCAATTAATAATGTCATAGTTTCATAACATTTATCTAATTTCCTTAAGAAGGGATTAAACAAAACTATTTGATCACTAATGTTGGTATTGTTGTCCCTTAGTATAGTAGAGGAATTGAGCATTTTCAACAATGGAATATTTTCCCAATTATAAAACATGAATCATAGATAATAGTTAATTTTATTTCACCAGTGTGGTTTCATAAAGATTTTGGAAAATATTGATTTCAGGATAGGAAAAATAAAGGATTCAATATAGTTTGTGTTTCCATATTTCATTATAACTAGGAATATAGATCTTAGAAATCTCAATGTATCTAATTTTTCAATGAAAATAATACAAATAAAATGATATTAAAATGCTTGATTGAAGAGGAAGAGGTTATTAATTCCCAAACCCCCTAGGACATGAGGTTTACAACATTCGTTTAATTAATCTCTTATGATATTTCTTTCAAGAATTCTTCCACACAAAATAAAATTCTTCATGGAGGTATTGATTCCATTTAAGAATATAAGTGTTACATTTGTTGACTATAAAAGAATAAACAGTCTTAAAAACAATTATATCCATAACAATTAAAATTATCCCTTCCATTGATATAAAATTTGAGTTATAGGATTCCAAGAGTCTATAAATTTGACTCCTAATATGATCAAAGTAGGTAACATGGGGTAGTCCTCAAAACATGGTAACCCCTAAGTAAATGAAAGGAATACTTACCTATATGATGCCCAATTCCCTAATTATATTTAATTTATAGACATCATCAATGTTTTTTTAAATGAATGATTTTATACAACTAATTTCCTAACCTGATAAGTTTTTATAATGAAAGAGTTCCTTTTTGATGTTTTTGATGTTTCTTCTATCACCCATGGTAAATAAAATAATATCATCAGCATAAAATAAATGTGAAGCAGCAGATAAACCTATACCATTCATGATAGTTTATATTTTACCCTTATCAACCATATTTAGAATAATCTAGCAAAGAGAGTACTCTAAAATAGAAATAATAATGGCAGAGAGAAGGTCACCATTCTTAAACCCTCTTAAGAAAGTGAAATAACCTTCTAGAGATCCAAAAATATTAATTGATATGTGAGGAAATCCATGATGATCTTTAATCTAATGAAAAAAAATATATCCAAGCTAATGATGAAGAATTCCATACCAATAAAACCCTAATACATGGTGTAAAAGGATTTTATGACATCAAGATTCAATATAATATTACCTCCTCTTGAAGATTTCCTGATAATATTATCACATTATAAGGAATTGATGATACATTATTAAATTATTCTCCCTTTGATGAATCCAAATTAGTTCCAATGAGTAATTTTATCTATGAATTTGGAAATACTATTAGAAAGACTAATTCCCATAATTTTTTACATGGTTTTGATTATATAAACTAGTTTTAATAGAATAATATCACTTTGATTATCCACTTTAGAAATAAGTGAAATAAATTGAACATTAGTACCATGTGAGAGAGATCCATATTTGAAAAAATGATTGAACAATTAAAAAACAACATGAACAATATCATCCCAATATGTTTGAGAAAATGATTAGGGAAACCATTCAGTCTTGGGGAACTCCATGAATTAAGACTAAATATTTCATTCATCATTTAAAATTTCCTAGGAATTGAGGCAATCAGAAATTATATTCATCACTTATCGGTCTTATAATACTTTTCTCTATTAAATCCAAAAAAAATGGAGTCCACACATATGCACAACAAATGATATTTTTTCCAATAGATAAAAAGGTAAGTATGTTAATAATATATAACATATATATATATAATAAAAAATATAACACAAATATTACATATAAACATTAAATTTAACATTATAAACAACCATTAATGATGGTGATGGAAAATGAATCAGATCACTCTGTGGAGGATGTAGTCCACATATGTACATAAGTGATACTTTTATTCCCCATTTGAGGAAATGTGTGTGAGAAATGTGTGTTTATATATAACATCCTCATTTGGTTATATTCTCTTTTTTATGTTTAGGATTTTTTTATTCTATTTTAGGTGGGTTTATAGGACTTATGGCATTTTTCCTAATGGATTCGGATAAACAACGGCTACATGGAGCCACCAGCTTACTGGTGGATTTGGATAGACCAATGTATGGATTTTTCTGCCACAATCTAGATGGTGTTCCTCTATCATCTAAATATTTTTCTGACATGTGGCTACTAAATTTTTATAATTGGGTATCTAATAGAGTCATGTTGGGATGTGTAAATAAGGGTCTAGATATAATTAAACATCCCTAAAACCCTTAATTAACTCGTTAATCACTTATTCTCAACCATAATTCATTTAATTCTCAATGGTAGATTCCTCCTTTATTTTATTATATTATTATCTATTCTATACATCATGTTTTGATCCCTGTTTGATCTATTATCAACAAATTAGTAAGTTTGATCAAATATCTCTCACTCCTACATGATTCCTCCATTTATAGTAGAATTGGAAGTGGTTGTATACTATGCTTCTAGGATATATTGATATTTTTGTGATCCTTCTCCAATATCTTCTAGATTCCTCATCCAACTATCTTCTTTAGGCTGGTTCTCTTTTTTTTTATGGTGTGATACATGTTATTCATGTGGTATGTATTGATCTATCCTATCTGAAAACTTTTTCTTATGTAAACAAAATTATAAGTCATGGGAATTGTTTTTTAGTTCCTCCCATCATTTTCTATTAAATTCTCTTTTCTTCCAATGGGTTGATTCCACCAAGGTTTTGATTTGAACTAAGTTTGAGGCAGGTTTTTTGGTCTCTAACCTATGTTCTATAAATTTTGAATTCACTTTTTTTTATAACTATTTTTCTAAATTAACTGGTATAATATTGAATTTATTGATATGCATGCGTAATATAATTTTTAATAAAAGATGTATTTCCCAAATTTTGGTAAAATAAATATATTTTCAAATAATTTTAAAATGGGTTGTGATATTGGTTTTCAAATAATTTTTTTAATAATAGGTAGTTGGGAATTGTTTGTGAAATGTGATATTCCCTTTATAATTGATTTTATATTCTCCACACATGGTATATTTGGGTACCTATGTGAAGGGTTTAGTATTGAACCTCATTAATTTAATTTTTTAGGGGGTTTACATTATGGATATTTCTTCCATTCTTATTTCAAAGATAAATTGTCTCTAAGAATGAAATCTTGTAATTATAAAGGGTCAAATTTCTATTGTGTTCATCGATACCTATATTATATATTAATTAACTCTAGGGAATTAAGTTTGCACGAGTAATTTTTTGTTATTGGGGTATGATGGGCCTAGTTAACCTAAAAATTGTTTTACTAGGGTTGACTTCCATTATGTTTTGGGTTTATACTACTTTGGAATTGATATAGTATGTTTTTATAATTGTAAATGGTTTATGGAAATAATCATTTATATTACCTAGTTTTGTGAAAGAATTATAAAAATGTGGGAAATTTTTTACTATGATTGTGATATAAAACTATATAAATTCATACCATGTCATATTTTCTTTTAAATATATCATATTGAGATTTTTTTACAAAAACCTTTTATGGTATACCTGGGAGGGATCCTACAAAGCATATTTAGACCACACCCTGCATAGTCCCTTGGGGTTGTGTAGACCTTGTTTTATATGTTGTAGTAAATGGTAAGGTTCTACAATGAGGAAGTGGGTATTATGGCAGTTAGGTATAGGTAGTTAGTGGTAAGATGGTGGGATATTTCCCACAAGTCATGCGATGTAGTTTTGGTATTTTTTTATATGTCCTTTTTTGTTATTTTTTGATAAGGTATTGAGGGTTTATTGTTCCACTATTGGTTGCTTCACTACTATTTGAACATTTTGTTTTTGTTATATCTATTGTCTGGTTTTCTTCTAGTATATAATCCATGTGTCTTATTTTGGGTTAGAAAATTTTTTCCATTATGTTTCTATTTCATACTCTACTGTGATTCACCTGCCCATGGGGATTAGGAATGCCCTTTAGGTCTAGTAGTGCCCCATTTTAGAGCCTTGTTTGAAGGGTTGTGTAACAGCCTTAAAATTCCTTTTATGATTTATAAAACCAATATATTTTATTCAAATCACATTTTTATTGAATTTTAAAATGGAAATTAATAAAATACTATTACAAAACAATAGTACATGTCAAGTAATGATATTAATTAATACATCTAAGACTATTATAGGGATATAAAAAATAATAATATTAACCACATAATGGAATAAAAAAATAGGATCAAACACTACCGTGAAGATTAAACATTCCATTAAAACTATTAAAATAAAAAAATTAATAAATATATTATAAATTATCCAATTAATTTAGAAAGTCATTGGGAAAGAATTAGTAAATGTTTATGTTTTATGGAATATATAGAAAATGTAATCAGAAATATGACCATTGTGATATGATCATCACATGACCATTGGTTAATTTTATTGATGGTATATATAAATATTTAGAATATAGCCATTATAAATTAACCATTAATATAAATTTATATTAAGGGTAATGGTAAGAGTTAATTGAATGCAGAATGAAGAAATCATTTTCTCAACTAGTAGGGCCATTCCTTTTGAATCAAATTTATCATAACGTGGGAGGGAGGTGGTATCATTGGGGTTATCCCCTAACCAAGATCAAGTAGAGCATAAAAATGTAATAGTTAATAAAAATAATATAAAGTAGAATTTCAAGTTATCATAGATCACCATAAGCCTAATGTTAGTTCATCCACCCTAAGAAACTGCAATAATCAAACACCTCACACTTAGGGTGTATGGTCCAAGAACATAGATTTATGTATCAATAGCATAGTATCATAAATGTGAACTTTACTATTTATAAATGAAATATAATTTTTTTAATCATTTTTCATTATTTATTTTTTTTTAAATTAAATAAACATGAAAATAATAAAATTTTGATTAATTAAATTTTGGATAAAAAAATATTTTTTTTTTGAAAATATATATACATTCATAATAAATTTCATTAATATAAATAAAATATATTTTCATGAAATATTCTTATCAAACTCTATTCATTTAAATATAAATTATAATATAATTTTACAATTTCCTAGGAAATTTGTATAAGTGTTATAATGTTGATTATGTTGTAAAGACTAGTAGTTTTCAATAAGAAAGGATTTTTCATTTCAAAATTAATATTATCATATATAGTGAATTATTTTTTGATAAAATAAACATTATATTTTAAATCAAAAAATATAAATTAGGTTAGGGTGAAATTTTTAGAATTTTTTAACATTGATTATTTTTTAGTGGATAGTAAGAATACAATTTTCCATTTTCAGTATGTTTTATGACTTTTTATATATGTAATAATAAAATAATAATTGATAAATTTTATGTAATGATAAAAAAAATATTAATTTAATTATATTGTGTAATTTAATGGATTTTAAATCAATTTACAAACCTATATATGACTTTCCAAAGTCTAAAATTGAAATTAGTGTTTGAAAAAAATGTATAAAATTTAATTTTGTATGGCCAATGTAATACTGAAAAATGGATTTCGGAGAAAATTAAATAAAATTTAAAAATGCATCATCTAATTTTTTAAAACCATGAGAAAATTCTATGAGAAATCTAATGGTTTTTAATAAAACCCAACCAAGAATTCAATGTCCTGTATTTAGAAACTCCTAAACAATTCCTCATCTTTTGTAATAAATCCCACCCATTATTCCTTTCCAATCCAATTCAAATCCGTTATCCATGTATTTATGGTCATTTTACCTCTTATATAGAACCTCCAAAGATTCCTTCAGGTCTTAAGGTTTAATCCTCATGTTTTAGGAATAAAGTCTTTAAGGTAGGGAAACCCCCCTTATTTTTTCTATTCAAGTACCACTTTTGTGGTATGTATTCTAAATGTTTAATTACATTATTTTCATGAAATTTTAATTATTCCATTACTTATAAGATATTTTTTATAAATGGGATTCCTTGTTTACCTCTCATTATTCCATTTCCTTACACAATGTTGTATATCTATCATGTTGCAGAACTATTTCTTAATTCTTTCTCGTTTACATGAAATATATAATATTCTGAATACCCAAACAACTTATTTATCTATTTTTCTTAACTGAGATGCAAAAATATTTTATAATTTGGAACTTAAAAATAAGAATCATTAATTCCTTTATTAGGGGATAAAAATATGTAAGTCTTGTGTGTTAAATAATTTACAAATTTAATGAATTTTTCATGAAACCCAATCATTATTTCCTAAGGGTTATTAATAAAAAAATCATATGATCTATGTGAGATAACTAAATTTAGACATATTAATGGTGAACCATGATAGTTATCTAATTAATTGGGTAATTAATTGATCACTAGAGATGAAATGTTTTACGATACCTTAGTTAGTATCCTTGGTAATTATGTTTTATGACACATTGGTGACAAACCTCAATGATATGATTATGAATTTAGAATTTTTATATCATATCCACATTTACATGTTATGCCTCATGATCATTATATTATGATATACCTTGTGTTATTATGGTCGTGTCCTATTATAATGCCTCATGATCATAAGCTAAATACACCCTTTGTTTATTCCATTAGTGGGATTTATGATCACCCCTTCCTTTTGAAATATGTTCCAATGATATAAGATAGAGTAAAAGTAAACTAGGATGAATCTATTAAGATATTTTTCATATTTATTAAAAATAATGTCTATATTTTTCATATATTATGTTCATAATTTATAATAAACTAAACCTCATAATATCTTATGTATTATTAAATGTTGTATTACTTAATGAATTTTTTTATATTAAGAAGGTTGGATAACGTAGTAGGTATCAAAATAAGTTTTAGTTATTTTTAGAAATTGTGACTATAAAAAATTAGTAATAACCTTACAAGGATGTTTTGATATTTAAAAACATCCAAAAAATTGGTGAAGTATAAATAAATATTTTTCCATGATTTTAAATACAATTATTAATCGTATAAGTGGATGTGGATCTATAACAGTTATATAGAGGGTTAATAACCCCAGAATGGGAATATTGGGCATTAAAGTGATTTTCACATGGTTAATGAAAAAGATGACTTAATATATACATAGTTTGACACTATTGAAGGATTTTTTTTATTAATCATATACCTTTTATAAACTATAACCAATGATATATATAAAATATAATTATTATTATAGGATATTAAATAATAACATCATTTAATCATGTTGTTTTAGGACTTCTTTTGAATTATAATATTCTTAAATGTATTGTGTTTCTCACAATGGTTTTATACTTTAGAAAAAGAGAAGAAAATTAAAGGAACCATGTAAATTATGAGTGAATTTGATGATTCACCATCGAACATCCTAAAATTATGAAAGGTAGAATAGAAAATTTAAAGAAGATAATTTACCAACTATATAAGGTTATTAATAATAACCTAAATCATGTTGAGCATTAAAATTTACCTTGAATGGAAAAACATGTAGTTGAGTCCTTTAAAGAACAACAACCAATTTATTTGAGTTTATTTTTCAATATAATAATTATATAACAATGTATTTCCTAGGAAAAAAGTTATTTTCTATTATTAATTATTCTAATATAGAGAATTTCACCCTAGTTGTTTACTTCTTAGAAGGATAATATGATCTATGTTGGAACTAATTTAGAACATGAAGCCATGTGGGGATATTAGTGTTATGTAATGGGAAGATTTTAGGAGATTATTTTATAAAAAATATTTTAACCATTCAATGAGAACAACAATAGAGAGTGAATTATTAGTGAAGAAGAAGAAATAAAATTAATTAGTGTAAATCCATGAAATTAACATTACATGACATGCTTGATACACCTAAAACATTATTATATATCCTTTGGTAAAGGTTTATGGGTTATATAGTGGAATAAGAACCCATCATTCAGGTAATCTTTAATATCAATACTATGATAGATATAGGGATACATTATGCATTGTTATAATAGTTAAAATAGATTTTATAGAAACATAGTTGTCTCATATGCCAAATTAAAGAGAAATGGATCCAAACTAAATGAATGATTTTGATCATAGATGAGAATTAATCAAAGTAAAACTACCCATATCCAAAAAATGTGGGAAGAATTATTTTAGGAACTGATTACCTGGAAGTATAAAGTACTAAAAGTGTAGAAGAGATGACCATATATCTCGAAACTATCATGTTGATGTGAATCCTCTGTATCTCAATGAAAATAATAATGGGAATATGGTGTAAGAACAATTTAAAGTTAAATTCATCAAATGTAGATATCTTGGGAACTTTTCAAGTAAATTTCTAAATTAGAAGATAATTTAGTATAGACACTATTAAACTCAACATATCTGAAGGGATCAGTGTTTTTCTTTCACAATATTTAAAACTAAAGGTAATGATCCAAATTATATAGGGTTAGGTATAATCATTTTCATCTCAAATTCAGAATGTACATTATTTTAATCTATTACTATTTAATCATTAATTCATTCATGTTTTAAAATAATGTAGTGTCAATCCAGTAACTGATAGAAGTATAGATATCAGTTAAGATATCTGGAGGGATTATAAAAAAATCAAAGGTGAATTTTAACTCTAGTATCATATTTGTAATGTATAACCTCATTGAAAATATAGTTACCATTCCCATGGTGTAATTTTACACTATATTAGTGATAGAATATCTCTCAAAGTATAATTCTAAGATCAACTAAATAAGTAATGAAATTTATTTGGTCATGAATTGAAAAACTAGATTTATTTTTGAAGGATAGATATTTTATCCCATGATTTGTCTAGAATCACCTCATATATCTATAATTATTGAGATTATTAGTGAATATGGAGAATACAAAGAATGTATAAATATTGAAAATTTCACAATTATTCAAGAATATATTGATGGATTTAGAGAAAATTAACCTAGACATCCTCAAAGAAGTGATATTGTGTTATCAATTAAAATATTACCAGGATACAATCTAATATCAAATACTCCATATAGAGTGTAATATATGGAGTTAGGGGAATTAATGAAGAAACATAAAGATCATTAAGAGAAGGATTTTATTGTAACAAGTGTTTCCCCTTGGTGACTGCCTGTTCTCTTTGTGAAAAATGAAATATGGATTGATGTAGCTATGAAATAAATATACAGTGATTAATGGGATTATAGTAAAGAACAAATAACCTCTATTGGTGATTTATTATTTATTCGACCAACTTTGAGGGGACCAATTGTTCTCCAAGATTAACCTACAATGAGGATATCATCAATTAAGTCTAAAAAATATATATCCCAAAGCAAAAAAATTAAAATGATATATGAATTACAAGTTTGTTATTATTTACTTTTTCTGGATTAATACTCCATCCTAATTTATGGACCTTATGACTAGAGTCTATCATGAATACCAAGATAAATATGTGGTGTCATTTATTGCTGATATTATTATATATTCCAAATTTCATGAGGGTATTTAGGAGAATCTTTGGGTTATATTACAAACATTGAAGAAGGTTAAGTTGTTTTGTAAATTCATTAAATGTGATTTATGTGTACACAAAGTTGAATTCTTGGGGAATATCATATATAATGTTGGAATCTCATTTGATCCTATAAAGACAATGGATGTAGGGATGTGGTATCATCCTACACCATTAATTAAATTTTTTAGTTTCCTTGGTTGTGCAGGATATTGGACAAAGGTCTGTGAAATATATTTCATAAAATTCTAGTCCACTAACCATGTTAAATAGAATATCAGTACAAAGGAGTGTGAATAAAGCTTCGAACAACTGAAGAATAGGTTAGTTAGTGAACCTATGAAAACTCTACCATTTTTAGTGAATTATTTTTAATTTGAAGTAGTGAATATATCAAAGTTATCATATTTTCTTCACATGAAAAATGAATGTATGATCATATTCTCATATCAATAGTTAAATTCTTATGAGAATAATTATCCAACACAAGAACTAGATTTAGATGGAGACATTTTTCTTTCTAAAGATATGTAGACACTGTATTTATGAGAAAAATGTGATATATACAGAGACCATAATTTTTTAATATAAAAATTCAAAAAAAGGAACTTAACATGAGACAAAAGAGATGATCTGATGCTCTTAAATTCAATTATTTTTCAATTCATTATCACTCTTGAAAGGAAAACAGAGACCCAAAGGAATTGATTAGAAACAGTTCTATTTTTATTATAATAATGAAGATTGAAGTAAACCCATTGATCAATGACTTATTAAGGATTTACATTGGAATAATAAGGTAAGGGAAATTATCGATCATATGCCAAATGATTTCTTAACTTCCATTACAAGGTAAGATCAAGAAATATAAAATAAATGATCTTTTGATGAAAAATAAGATAGATACTACGAAAAATATGAAGTTTCCTGAATTCAATATAGATCAAGGAGGTTTTGTAAAAACATTTACAAGGATATGTATCCCATATATTTTGTAGATAAATTTAAATTGATGGATAAATATCATAGCTCTATATCCTCTAAACATACTGAAATCACAAAAAATTACATGGACATTATTGGTTATTAGTAATTGGATAATATGAAAAGGAAGATTTTTGGTTAATTTACATGTGTAATTCAGTGTCAACAAGTTAACTCAGAGTTACCACTTTCCAAATTCTTATTTAAAGCACTCCCCATACTTGTATGGAAGTGTGACAACATTACTATGGACATTTTCACTAGAATGCCTAAGGAATCCAAGGGAAATAATTTTGTATGGGTAATCATTAATATGTTATAAAATTATACCATTTTTGTTTACATTAGAGAGGATTTATCCTTTAGGAACCTAGATCATCTGTATATTCAAGAAGTTGTAAGATTTCATGAATTACTATTGTTAATTATTTCTGATCGATATCCACTATTTACTTCTATATTCAAGATGATCCTTAAAATAACTATGAATAATGAAGTAAATGAAATATTATCCTATCATCCTCAAACTTATGGGTAGTATTAGAAGAATATATGAAAACTGGAATGCATTCTATGGGATAGCTCACTTGATTTTTAAGGGATTTGGGACAAACATCTTCCACTTATTTAATTATACTATAATAATAGTTTCAATAAGAGTATTAAAATGGATCCTTTTCAATATAAAAATGAAAAAAAATCATGGCTACTCAATGTTAATAAAGAATTTATGATAGAAACTGAAGGAATGACATATAATTTCATGTTAGGGATCATTTATTTTTCAATATATCACCTTGGAAAGGAGTAATTAGAATTTAAAAGTAGGTGAAATTGATCCCAAGTTACAGTAGACCATTTGAGATTCTGGAGCATGTTGGAGTAGTTTCTTGTCGATTATCATGAATTCAAAATATTTCCAATGTTCATAATGTCTTAAACTTATCTCTACATAGAAATAATATTTCTAAACCAACAAATGTATATGATATTAATGGTGTAAAATTACTACCTGACAAGTCATATGAAGAAGAACCAAAAAATATTCATGATAGAAGTGAAAATGTTTTAAGAAAAAAGAACGCATGACTTTTGAAAGTATTGTGGAGAGATCACAAGTTTCTAAAATCTAATTTGGAACTATAAGAAGTGATTAATGAAAAATAGAACCATTTTTTTAGGAAAGGGTCAAATTCTGGGGCAGAAATTTTTTAAGGGGGGAATGTAAAGTCCTAAAAATTACATCTATGATTAATAAAATAACTCCTAAATTCATAATGAATATTTCATTATATTACACTATGTTATTACACATAAATACATATACAAAAAAATATTACATGTTGAGTATTGATACCTATTACAATATCTAAGACTATTGTAGTGACATAAAAACAAAATAATATAGACCATGCAATGGTTACTCTATAGGGACGAACTCTACAGAGAAGATTACAACTACCATGAAAATTATTAAAATAAAAATAAATGTTAGGAATATATTATAAATTATCAAATTAATTGTAAAAACCTTTGGGAATGAGATACTAAATGGTGATGTTTGATGGTACATATATGTGATGTAGTTGAAAATGGGACTGTTGGGATATGTCCATTACATGACCATTGGCCAATATAACTATTGGATAAGATGGAAAAATTTATATGAGGCCCCTAATAATGTAGTAGATATAAAATTAATACTATGATGAGTTGTTATTAAGGTTAATGATCATAGTTAATTGAATTCAGATGGAAGAAATGAATTCCTTATTCAATAGGCCAATGTCTTTTGAATCGTATTTATCTGAACATGAGATGGAGGTGGTGTCAATGGTTTTAACCCTTAAAAAAGACCAATTAGAGAATAAATAATTAATTATTGAGAGTAATTGACTATGGGAAAATTTTATGTTAATATATATCACTGACAAGTCAATGTTAGTTGATCCATGACACGAAACCACAACCATTTTACACCTCACCCTAAGAGTGTATGTTAGTGTAATAAGTGGTTATATATCATAACCATAGAATCATAAAGGTATAATTTCCTATGCATAAATGAAATATTTATTTATTCAATTACATTTTATTTATTATTTTTTAAAATAAAATACTCTTAAATATAATATGAAATAGATAAATAGACTTTTGGATATAAATACAACAAAATTAAATTTTAAGAACATATATACACTTATTTAATTAATTTTTTAATCCAAATAAAATTTATATTCATCATATATTCTTATGAAAAATAATTCATTTAAATATAAATGATAATATAATTTTATAATGTCCTCGAAAGTTCTTTAACGTGTTTGAAAGTTCATTATGTTGTAAATACTGTTATTTTCCAAAAATAGGGATTTTTTATTACAAAGTTAAAAATATTATATTTAGGAAATTATTTTGGTAAAATAAATATTATATTTGAAATAAAAATATAAACATTATGCTATGGTTAAATTTTTATAATTTACTCAAATAATATATTTTTCATTGAATGGTAAAAATTATGTTTTGTGTTTTCAGTATATTTTATGACATCATAAATTTTTAATAATGATGTAATAACATATAAAATAGAATATGTTATCTAAAATATATTATTTTATTAATATAAAGTATTTTAATGGTTTTAATGAAATTTAAAAACCTATATATGACTTTCGAAATTCGAAAATGGAAATTGTGAATTTAAAAACTATATTAATAAAAATTTTAATTTTGCATGGTAAAATTAATATTAAAAATGGATATTGGTTCAAGTAAAGTAGAATATAATAAAAATTTACTTAAATTTATATAAACTTGAGAAAAACCACGGTTAATCCAATGTTTTTCCATTTTATATAAACTATAATTCCAATACATATATTTAGATATTACTAACTAATTCCTCTTTTTAATATAAAAACCCACCCATCCACCCATTATTCTCTACTAAAAATACTTTATTCATTATTTTCTGGTTATTTTATATTCCATGGAGTCCCTCCAAGGTTTGTTTAAGGTCTTAAGGTTCCATCATCATGTTTTAGGAAGAAACATTTCAAGGTAAGGGAACTCTCCTCTTCTTTTCCATTTAAGTACCTCTTTTGTGGAATATATTATAACTGTTGAATTATATTATTTTACTTCTAATTTTATTATACTATTTCATACAAAATATTGTTTTATAAATGGTATACTTTCATTCCCTCCCATTTTTTCCTTTACTTAATCAACATTTTATACATGTCATGTTTACAAAATATTTCATGAATTTCTCTCTTTTACATGAAATATTTTGTACTGTGAATATAAAAATCACATCATAGGATATGGGTATTCACCTATATATAAATATAATTTATTTATGGGGAATGTCCAAATAAAACAAATTTATTCCCTTATAAGGGTATAAAAGTGATTTAATTCTCATATATTTATTAATTTATGAATTTAATCACTTTTACATGAAACCCATTCATTATTTCCCATGGGGTTTTACTAAAATTTTATCTTATGATTTATGAGTCCCAAGTGAATTTAAATAAATTAATGGTTCATTCAAATATTTCTCTAATTAATTGGGTAATTAATTAATCTTTATATATGAAATGTTTCATGATACCTTTGTGGATAACCATGTTAATTATGTATTATGACACCTTGGTGATAAACCTCAGGGATATTCTTATGAATGTATCATTTATATATTATATTCAAAGGTCCAATTTATTTATTATAATCATTCTATAATGATATGAAACATTTTCTTATGGTTATTCAAAATTATTATGTTACGTGATCACATGATAAATATTCAATTTATTACTCCTTTAATGGTATTTATGCTCACTCATTTTTTTGATATATTTCCTCAAGATATTAGATATAGTAAAAGATACCTAGGATTAATCTAACAATAATCATTTCAATTGGAATAAGAATAAATTATATTTTTTATGTATTACATTCCTAATTTCTAAGAAACCAAACCTCCAAAGATCCTCTATATTATTAAATGTTCTAAAACATAATGAACGTTTTATGTATTAAAAAAGTGGGATTATATATATTTTCTAGGCAAGTTTATTAAAATTTGGTACTATAATGTGGTCTAGCTCAGTCTTGGGAGGTTGATTGAAAGAATGTTAGATTGTTGAGACTTGATATATAGGTGGCAGTGACTTCATGACCTTCTCTTTCCATGAGAAGACTTATGTCACCATAGGATGTTGGGATGTGTGTCTCTTATATTGGTTTTTGACATTTATCTTAGTTTTTACTTATTTTATTCTACTTTAAACTAATAATGTCTCATTTTATGATCATTTCATTTTGTTTTTCATATGTAGAAACATCCATCTAAAAAATCATCCAAGGGTTCCACAAGATGTTGTAACATGAGATAATCCAAAAGAAAATATTCATCTAGATTAGAATCTCATAGATGTTATCATATAGGAATTTTATGTTATGAACCAGAATATACCTCTTATTCTTATAAAATTTATTGATTTAGAATATGGAGTTATAAGATATGGATATTGAGCATGAGAGATCCCATGTAAGAATACCCCATCCTTTAAGGGTTTGAATGGAGCCCAAGAAGTGAAGGACAAGCTATAAAAAGTCAATCATGTCTTCAAATTCTGTTAAACACTAGATTATTTTATTCTTATACAGGAAACATTAAAGATATAATGTCCTATAAAGTGGTGGTAGGATTATATGGTTCCAAAAGACATGCATGTGGGCTTGGAGTGGAAGGGAATCAAGGCCCTTTTATTTTGGTAGTTCTTCCGAAAAATATCTAACGATAGTGATTTACTTGGATTTTCTATCCTTTTAATATAGATACCTTTTAGTTTTAGAGTACAATAACCATTTTGTGGAGTTATTTTGTTTCTCTCAAAAGGTGGTAATGAATGTGTTGTGAAGGGACAACAAACTATTGGGTTTGAAACATGAAATATGATCAAAAGTATACTTGAGGAAGTTCGCCTCCTATGATGATATGGTCAATAGTTATATGATGGAATAATTATAAATGTTATATAGGATTGGATTATATGGATCTCTCCTCTACATAGTGGAAATTTCAGTGGCGTGCATGGAAAAAAGATGAAGTGAAACGATAATTGCAAGGGTAGTGGAGGTGGTTTTTAGTAGAGATCCTCCTCTAAACCATCAGTAGAAACCAATGGGGTTCCAGTATATTTAAATCAATATGAAAATTATTTAACATAATATTTTATTCTATCACACCCATGAATAATTTTTTTTCATATATCCATTAATTCCATCTATAAATATTCTTCCAAACATTTATTATTCCATGTTATGATTAAGGATATTCAACTCCATTAGAAATTATGGAACATTCATGAGCATAAAATTCAATATTTCATTAGCCACATTCCTTAAGAGTGAATAATTTGTATATAGTGGATGTGTTTCTAGTATAGGTGGATATGGGACCTCCTATAGTAAGAGGTACCATATTTATTGAATATTCTATAAGAAATGCTCTATTTTATACTATTTCCTCACACACTTTCATATCAGTCCATTTTTGGATGTACTAAAACATCCAATGGGGCTTATTTCATTTTTTATCGAGATAGGGACACATCCTTTAAAGATTAAATAGAAATGTTTTTATTGTTTATATTTTTCTTTTACAATATTTAATTCATAGCAAGTATAGTACTTCTTGTTATATAATCTATATATTTTCAACATCATCATTTAGATTTATTGGATAGTCACCCACTTGGATGAAGTTAATTGTTATAATAATTGTGTCATATTCTTTAATTCCAGTGGAATATCTTGGGTGTTCTAAGGAGGGTGGGAATCAAGGTCTCTTCGAGAGGGACATCATTTCCTAGAGCTCAGAAGTCTTCTATTTATGTTATGATTAGTGATTTTTCCTCTCTTACTGATCTGACCTTGGTTTTTCAGTGATCCCATAAGGCCTTCCTTATTGAATTATTTGATCTTCCTCCAAATAGGGAGGTAGAGTTCTCAATCGATCTTGTGTTGGGTCAATATCTGATTTCTATATCCACTTACTGAATTTCACCTCTTGAGCTAAAATAAAACAATATTTATCTTAATAGTCTACTAGATAAGGTATTTATTCTTACAAATGTTTCACCATAGGAATCCCTTGTGCCCTTTTATAAGAATTATTAAGTTTCTTTCGATATCTTTATAAACTATAAAATAATTAATTGAGTGAATATAAAAAATAATTACCTTTTACCCCATTTGGATAACTTATCTAATAAGTTAATGTTGGTGAAGTGGTTTTTGAAAATATATATTTGATCAGGTGTATCACGATCTTAGAT
Organism: Viscum album; assembly: GCA_963277665.1. Lineage (NCBI taxonomy): Eukaryota > Viridiplantae > Streptophyta > Magnoliopsida > Santalales > Viscaceae > Viscum > Viscum album. The sequence goes on from OY728147.1 coordinate 1,410,292,824, forward strand.
TTTAGGAGTCATATACCTAGAATTACACTTTTATGATAAGTTATATCAATTATAAATATCTTGTAATTACTTTTCTCCCTATATAACACTTGTACAATGTTTATCTCTTTGATGAACCATATATTCCATCATAATCTTAACACCTTTGTCGTGGTATTTATGGAGGATATATAAGTTTATTTGAGATCTGATAATGAGCATGAGATTAATCTAAATGTGGTTATGTTAATCTTTAAGATTCATCGCCTTTATAAGAATCTATCAAAATTAAATTTCTGGATTGAAGACTTGAAGTTCATAGGGATTTTATCTTAGTTTCATCTAGATTACATCATGATGATTCAGGTATGGTATTGAATAGTGTTTAGTTTTTATCATATCTCCTTGATTCTATTATAATATACCGATAGAATGATGATAAGTTCAATGTAATTGTAAAAACATTATTTTGTGGGGAGACCGTTTATGGTTGGTCTCCTCCATCTGATGGGATTCTTCTCATCAGGAATTGTTTTCTCACCCCATTTTCTCTCACGAAATTAGTGTTTCATTACTTTCATAGTTCTTTTTGGTCCATTCATCCTAAAAATGTGAAGATGAATTATAATGTAATATGGAGTTTCTAATTTCTGGGTATAAAACGTGTCATTATAAATTTTGTTTCTCATTGTTATGTCTACTAACAGATAAATGTAAAGAACCTATGGACCTCTGTTATACTCCATCTTCTTCTGGTGCTAGAATGTAAATTA